>JARUPZ010000007.1:10588957-11188957 GCA_031213475.1 Nereocystis luetkeana
GCCGAACACCTCACGTTTCGCTTCGCAAAGCTTGGCGCAAGCAAATGTCGGCCTGGTCGGTGAAAACCCGGCGTGCCCCCATGCCGGCACTGCATACAGGGATGCGAGGGTCTACGGTCATGCATACGACTTCGGCCATGCATGTCATCACCTCGGGTACCCCCCTCCCCCCCCCGCCCCCCCCTCTGTTTGAATCATGCAGTGGTAAGGGACGGCATCAAAATATTTATCATTTTTCAGGCTCTACGCCTCGTCCACAAAACGCAAAAAACTGACTTGTCCTTAAACTCCTTCGGGGCTCCTCCTATATATCGACAGTGCTGCTGCTCCGGGGCTCCGACCATACCAACCATTTACGAGCCCGTGCAGCGTGACTCCTTGCATTTAACCATTGTAGAAGGAGACGCCGATTTTTTCTCACCCCCCCCCCCCCCCCTCCCGATCAAGCGTTGCTCTGCATTGCTGTAGTCGCCCCTGTTACGGGGCACCATAGTAAACAAGACCAAATGTTGTCAGCAATAATAGGGAGATATATAGGTTTTTTGTGTGTACCATAGGTTCTATTTACTTTGCTCCCCCGTAGTAAAGGGTCGAGGAAAATTGTACCGTAAGCGCCAGCGATAGAACAACGAAACCGACAGTTATTGTGCAGGACCTGTATAGTACAGATCTAACCCAGGAAACATGTGCTACTACCGTAGATCATGCAGGCTATCTATACATACATATTTCGTATACACATACAAACGGCTCGCATCCGGCATCATGACAACCTATATATATCGTACGGACCATGAGATTCATCTGCCTTGAGATAGCTAGATCACGGAGTAGTGGAATCGTTGATGATCTGCCCGCTGTGTAAAACACTATACTACAAAGGGGGGAAAGGGGTCACGCCAAGAGGCAGAGGGGGTATTTCTGGGCCGAAGCGTATCTGTACGACAAGGAGCAGGCCGTGTGCACCTTATCTACCGTTCCACTTCGAAGTGTTGCCGACACGTGTTCGTGTTTTATATCTTATAACGGCAGGTTAAGGACCTAGATGATCTATATGTGGATGATCTGTCCCGTCGCGCTTACGGTAAAGTTACCAACGTACGAAGTACCTTTATACCGCTTTGACGGGGGAGGGGCGGAGCGCCTGTGTCGCGGACAATCAAGGCAAGAGTAGTAGCTCGTTCACGAAAAATCGGAGTCGGGCCGTTCAGTTCAAGCCTACAGTCACCAGAGGTCTGCGCGCGGTCGAGTCAACGCATCCTACTCCCAGCGCTGAGAAATATCCGGCAGCTCTGTCTTAAGAGCGTACTACGGGCGAACCCTTACCAGGGCGGGGGGTAGCTTTCTAGCCCCGCTACATAGTGCAGCAGCAATGGTACCCCCACCGCCCCAAGAGGGAGGATGACAAGAACTCCCCTGCCCCCCCCCCCCCTGTCTCTGGAAGTGGCCACATGGAAAAAAAAAAAAAACAATTACTTCAACGCTGTCATCTGTATGAAAGAAAGTTCGCCTCACAAGCGGTTCTCGTACTGAAGTAAGAACTGCTACGAGTATAGCACACCTTTGAGGCGACCCACTGAACACCTCACGGTGCTTCGTTAGGCGCGAGCAAAGTCTGCCTGTGGTCGGTGAAACCCCCAACGTGCTCTGTCCCTCCCGACACTGTAGGGATTGCGAGGGTCTGCGGTCACACATACGGCTACAGCCGTGCATGCCTGGCATGAGCACTCCCCTTTCTCCCCCCCGTGTTTCCTGGCGTAATCACAACGGAACGTTTTTTTTATGCACGAGAAGCGGAACCGAGTATCCCGACCGGTAATTTTGGTGCTATAGATGAGAACACCGTCGGCATGATTCGAAAAAAAAAACGACGACGACGACGACGACGATGATGATGCCTCGACGGGTCGGGTCGAGGATCATTTTCCTCGAAACTCATCTCTATATTACACACGGGTTGAAATTGACGTCTGACCACAGGAGACAGGCCGGTGCCTTAAGAGGGTGGTGAACATACGTGCGAAGCATAGCACCAGCATCATCAAGGACGATTTCCTACAAGAAAAAGACATTCCAGAGGGGCTGAACTTGAAAATCCGGCGTTTTTTAGCTCGCTCATGTTGTGAGGCTTAGATTGGGTATAGGCGGTTGGTTAACCGTTTTACCTTCAGCCCAACGGACCAAGACCTTCACAAATGGCGTCGTCGGCTGGACATGAGTCGTCGTTCGTGAGTTCGAATCTCACGCCCACCATGAAATCGCTTTTTTAAAGAAAAGTGATTTTCCTCACGTCAAGAATCTGAAAAATACTTCTGGATCCCCAGAAATCGGAAGCGCGTTTTGGTGTCACGCGGCGACCCGTAAATATATCCGGCCCGTCACAATGTAAACAGCTAGTGATCCGCATTAAGGTGATGAATGTAAATATGCATGCGAAGTATTTTAGCACCAGGGTTTACCGAGGACGATTTTTCAATTAAAAAAAAACATTCCAGAGGGGCTAAAATTGGAAATTGGGCGTTTTTAGCCCGCTCACAATGTAAACTGCGATTCGCATTGTGTACGTAGCGACAACCAACCGTTGTTACAAGAAAGAAAAAAAACTTCTTGCGCGGGTTGAAAGTTGAAACGAACTCTTTTAAGGTGAAAAATACAAGGGTGCACGAAAAAACAAATGCGCGTGCGTGCGTGCGTGCGTGCCTGCCTGCCTGCCTGCCTTTTTTCGCATATTTTGTTTTTCGGCGTACGTCTCGGGTCAGGATAACGCGGCCCGGGGCATTAATCTCGGGCTGAGGCTACTTCGACAGGGGGTGCAGGCCAAGATCGGGGTGACGACGGGGACGGCGTTTGCTGGGATCGTAGGTAGACGGGGTGCACGCAAGTTGTGCCATGTTTTTTGGCAAGTCCATGCACAGGTGCATGCGCTTGCACTGGAAATCGAGTACTGTATATCTGGTACTATTTAATTGAGTAAGCGTCGCGCAGTAGACAATCGCGATCGGGAAACAAGGCGTTCGACCGGCCGCTTTCGCCCGATAGACTTCCCGCTGGTTGTAAGGGGATAACCTCCAGCCTACGTGCTTTTATCTACTAGACTATACCAGGTAGTATACTTTCGTAACGTATTTGAACGGCAATATGACGGTCCCAACGGCTCTATGACGTTTCCAACGCCTCCTCTCTAAGACGGTTTTAACGGCTTTACACCGGTTTCAGTCAGAACTCACGCCCATCGTTTTGAGGTTGGAAGGAAGCAACCTTTACCCTTATATCACTATGGCCGTAAATATAAGAATAGATTCGTATACATATTAATGTACAAACTGTCCTTAAATTTACGGTCAGAGTGGTAGAACCTACTCTTATCAGATCTCACGTATATTATTTGTTGTTTACGTAGAAGGGGTACACTTCCTATCCAACAGTAGGCTATTGATAGTACTATAGTAGACTGCTGATACGTACGTAGCCTACTTGAGAGAAAGTCAGCGCTGACATAGTATGAGACTGCAATAATTTGCCCTATCCCTGCTGTACCCGCCAACCAACACATCCCGCCCCCGCTTGATCTCAATATTGTTTTCTTAGTCAGCGCGCTACCCGAGTGGAAGAAACAATGGAAATTACACATAACATGTGAAGAAAAATGTATATACATAAATATATACCTGGTATATATGATATATATATACCAGGTACCTGGTGTGTATATATACCTGGTACTACTATAGGTATTCGACGCGTGCTTGCCTTACAGGGGTAGCTTATTTTGACTTGATCATAGTGTAGGAGCTCTATACCTCGCCCAGCAGCCGACTTCGAGCAAAAACAATGTAGGGTTAAGACCGAAACACAACCCCCAGAACGGGCTGAGCATCGCTGAAAAAATGTGTTCGGTAGCTTCTCGATCGTAACGGTTGAGCAGCTCCCTCCGTCAGTATAAATAAGAAGGCTTCTTGGGCTCTAATGTGTAGTCCCTGTTGTACCGCAGCACGAGTCGTCTCCCGGACGGATTAGAACCGATGAACACCCCCCCCCCCGCCGCCCTTTGCTCTTCCCCAACAGGGTAACACCTCGTGGCCTCTGCCTATATAGCAAGGTAACGCTTCATTGTTCATTGCTCTTCTCTAGCAAGATAACTCCTCATTACTCATTACTTCCTTCCTGACAAAGTAACGCCTCAGTACCACTCCCTAACAAGGCAACGCCTCATTGCCCCTTCCTACTCACAAAGTAACGCCCCATTACCCCTCTCTACTATCGAGGTAACACCTCGTTAACCCCCTCCCTAACAAGGTAACAAGGTAACGCCTCATTACCCCTCCCTACTAACAAAATAACGCCTCATTACCCCTCCCTACTAACAAAGGTAACGCCTCGTTACCCCCCTCCCTAACAAGGTAACAAGGTAACGCCTCATTACCCCTACCTACCTACAAAGTAACCCCTTACTGCCCCTCCCTACTAACGAGGTAACACCTCGTTGCCCCCCTCCCTAACAAGGAAACGCTTCCCGACAAGAATATGCCGCCGTGGGAGATGTGGTGAACATGTCAGCGAGGCTGATGGGCAAAGCGGACAGGAACACGGTCCTGTGTGACGCTAGCACGGCCGGTGACGCAGGAGACGTGTTTTCTTTCAAGGAGGCCATGCGAATTAAGGTGAATTTAGCCGATAGCGGCAGCAGCAGCTTTGGTATCGATATTGATGGTTGATGTTGATATTGATATTGACGTTGATATTGATGTTGATATCGATATTATCGATAATGATATTGATATTGGTATTGGCACTGATACATATATTGATAATGATATTGATATTGATATTAATATTGATACGAATATTGATATTGATATTGATTCATAAATTGGTACCTGGTATTGATCTTGATATTGATATTGATACAAATATTGATACTTATGTTGGTATTGATCCATAAACTGACATTGATATTGATACAGATATTGATACAGATATTGATACAGATTTTGTTGATCTTGAATTTGCGAGCTGCCCCAGTACAAAGCCAGTATCAAGGAGATCGTTGCTCTGGAAGAAACAGTTGGAAGTTGTACGGCGCCACGTCACGACGCGTTCAGGGGGGCGATGGTAGACGGGAGAGGGAGGGGGGCCGGGGGCCGGGGGGGTGGGAGGGTACTCATGTCATACATGGCCGTATATAATCGTATCACCATTGACCACGTACCCCTTGCGACGTGGAGCACGGGGGAGGAGGAAGGGGGGGGGGGGTGACGAGTTTGTCAATTAGCTGCTGGTGTACCGCATTACCGACAGATACAAAGTAAGCAATCAAGATGAGTCTTGACGAAGAAAGCAATAAAGGGAGGGAATCGATCAACCATTGTTTGAAGCGATAACAAGGACCAAGACCCCAGAGGTTTTGTAAACACGGCGCTCCTTCAAGCGCACCACAGTTGCGGTTGACAGCACGTGCGTCACATGCTATGATTGCTCCTTGACACCGCACGTGCTCTCTTCTGGGCGTCGACAGGGTAAGAGGGCATACAGGGATGACCGTAGTAGTTTCGGTTGTACTCGGGGCGGTACGGAGAGCCGCGAGGATTTCGCGGTTACACCTATCCGAAACAAATACTTGCCGGGTGGCGATGCGTAAATGATGTCGTACCGTGAAAACCTTCCTTACTTGTAGAGTTACTGCAAGCGTTATCTCACACTATTTCCAAGCAGTTCGTCCCCCAACACACGGGTGCGGCAGCTCTAACGGAGTTAGAATGATGCACGAGCGAAATCAGTTTCGCGCCCACCCCACTCCTCTTTTTTGCGTTCGTTTCACAAGTTTGCTCGGATGTGCGCTGGCCGAGTAGAATAGTGGGGTACCGCGGGGGTCGCGGCTTTAGAGAGGGGATCGGCGTGCCAGGTCGGTTCAAGCACAGTACTCTCAAACCTGAAATTATGTTAGAACCCGGTGGAATGGGCATTGCATAGCTTTTACTGTGCCCGTGCCAAGCCGTTTGACCGGTCTTAAAACCAAAACTCTCCTGACCCTTTTAGGACTGCAGTCCCATTTTGCAAACTACTTGCAATTTGACTGGTTTGTCCCGAAAACGGGACTGCGGTACTGAAAGGGTCAAGATCGACACCAACCTGGGCGGAAATATACGGATCGCTTCGTCTTCATATTAATGTACGAATGCTCGGAGCGGCAGGTCTTAAACCGATACCTGGTAGTCCTTAAACCGATAGGTTCTTGAACCATTTGAGTGGTCTATCCCCAAAACGGGGCTGCAATTATCCCTAAAAGGCTAACATCGATACCACTGTGAGTGTCTGTCAATATAAGTACCGCCTCGTCTTCACATTAACATATGAACGCTCCTTTTGTTTTGCGCACGCAGTGGCAGATCTTGAACCGATACCACTATGATCAGGAATATAAGGAACGTCTAGACATTAAAATCAAGGCCAAGCGGCCCTTGTATTTACGCCCAGAGTAGTGAGTTCTAAAACCATTAATTCTCTTGAACCGACTGCTCTTAAACCGTGACCCCACTGATGCATCCCTTCTGGCCAACAGAGAAAAACCCGTCGTATTTAGAGGGAGCAACTGGCCGAGACGGTCGTTGGTTGTTCGGTTCGTAATCCTCCCATGAAAGCCTATCGCCGGCGATGCGCGACTGATTGTCGAGGGGGGGGTGCTGTGAAAACAGGCTTCTTCGACATCGCCAGACGGGCGTTGTCCCACGCCAGTAGTTGGTTTACACTAGCTGGGGCGAAATCAGCACGTTCATTGTGATAGAGCTCTATAATTATCAGGGCCGTTCACGTGTCGCGTCAAACCTCGTGGGTCGGGTCGGGTCGGGTCGGTTCGGGTCGGGTCGGGTCGGGTCGGGTTGGGTCGCGTCGGGTCGGGTCGGATCGGGTAAGGGTGACCCGACCCAACCCGACCCGACCGGCGAGATTTCGAGTGCCTCCTGGCCCGCGGGTCGGGTCATGACCCGTGAACAGCAGCGATAAACACGAGCGTACATTAACACCTAAACAAAACAATTAATGAATTCATGTCACGTCCTAAGTATTTACTTCGGGTGGAAAAAACGTCATTTTGGTCACTTTTTCCGCACACCACTAGGATTATCCCATATTTGTCGTTGGGATTGATACAGGAAACGGACCACTACAGGGAACCCCGACCAAAGCTGCTTCCAACCAAATTCTTCACGAAGGTTGCGTTTGTTCGCGTTTGCCACCCGACACGGTGCAGGCAGCATGCATGAGCTTCAAACGTTGATCACACAATAAGAAACATCAACATCCCCAGGAAAAAGAAGCCCTATACCAGGTAGTAAATAGGGCCAAATATTTTTGAGTAAAAATAGGTAAATATATACCTGGTAGGTTTTTGTGTGTACGGTAGGTCCTACCTGGTATTTGCTATGGTCCCCCGAAAGAGTCATTCACCAGCTTGCATTATTTATAGTTTCACTTGCCAGGTTTATTCCGAAGCCACAGACATTCGGTTCGGTGGTTTTCCGACGCGGGAAGCATTGGTTCTATGCCCCTCATGTGTTCGATCACCCCGAAGCACGGAAGGGTGTGGCGGGTTGCCTCGCTCACGAACAGGAGGAGGAGGAGGAGGAGGAGGAGAAGCAGGGGGTGGAGGCCCGAGACGCCATGAGGCGGTGGAGAGAGAGCTGTAAGCACATATACCTGGTACATCTTATAGGAGTGGCAGAGAGATATTTATCTCATCTCTCATAAACGGCCACCTGGGACCCCATCATCTCGCACAAGAAAACACCGGAGGAAGTCCCGGTCCCCCCGGATCCGTCTCCGTAGATCACTGGCCGGTGACAACTATCAGACATTGGTGCGACTGCGAGTAACATTCTCTGAACACAACGACGAAGAAACAGCCGGGGTTACATTGTTGACGAACGATTTGTCGCTGTGTCGCCCCCTGAAAAAAAGTCGAAACGAACTGATCATTGGTATCCTCCTCTATTCCTTGCCAGGGTAGGTGCCAACCTCAAGGGCCTCTGCGTATAGCGGGAAAGCCCCAATGGGTCTGATGAACAGGGAGATATGTTGCTTTGACCGTGTGTTTGACCGTGGGTGGCGGAAGCTGCGACTGTTTTTTTGCCTTTCTTCACGCGCTCCCGCTTTTGTGCAGTACGTACGTAGGCATTCGCTGTTGTTGCCACGATCGGTGCCGATGCAGGCTACGCACAGTGACTACCACCGTATGCATCAACCCTTGTACCTGGTAGATACGTATAAAAGGGCCTCAATGTTCACGGGCCACCACAACAACGGTGCACGCGCGCAAAGCACGTGAAATCTGGTGTCGAAAGGCGCAAATTAATAAGGTCGCACACATTTTATTCACGTGCCGTAGAAACAAAAACGCCCACCAGGTGAAGGGCAAGGAAGAGCCGATCGCCGTCTTCGAGCCGCTCAGCGCCGGGCGCGTTCACCAGGCGAAGGTTGGTACCGCGTTCCTCGACACCGGAGACCACGCCGAGGGCCTGCAGGTAAGTAAGCCCATCCATGAAAATAACTAAACGCAGCACGAGCCCCCCCCCCCCCATAATACGAAGCCATCGTTACCTAGAGACTTCCGCGGGGTAGCACGGTTTCGCTGGAAAAGCTCTGATCGATGGGCACAGACACGTGCTCGGGGTACTTCTTCCAGCAGTTGTGTAGCTCTTCCACCCCTGCTTTCTTCTCGTCAACACGCGGAGAGGCTCCAAACCTATTCACCCCCCCCCCCAAAAAAAAAAAAAAAACGGCACAAGCTTACTTTGTCGGGCATGATCCCCCCGATTAGCCAAACGACCTGGGTCCGGCACGACATCTGCACGGCGAATCTGAGAAAACCCCTGAGCTGCGACGGAGGAGATATCGCTTCTTCTCTTTCCCCTTGGCGATCGCCCGAACTACCAACCAAAAGCGGTATTATCATCCCCTAGGTTATCATTTTTTTTAAAGTAATTCGTACTTCGTAACTTGACCATTTTTCGGGGCTGTGGTCCCGTTTTGGGGACAAACCGCTTAGAAGTAGACTGGGTTGCCCCCAAAACGAGACTACGGTTCTAAAACGATTAAGTTCAGTAATACATTGATTTCACCCACCACTCTATATGATGTGTCCTCAATTGTACATGGGCATGATTGCTTGTCTGGAGCCGCAAATAACATGCGCGTGTGTTTATTCACCGGCCTTGTGCCGCGTGGGTGGTATATTTGCTGGTCTGGAGTACGGTGTTTCCAACCGCGCTCAAAGTCGACCTCACTCAGTATTACGGCAACTCTTCTCCATGAAATGACGGCCCTCTTGTCTCGCCCCCCCCCCCGCCTCGCATTTATCTTGAACCTCGGCGAAGAGATTAAACTGCGTCGACCGCACCATGCACTGCTCAATCAAAACGCCCCAACATCTTGATGGGTGCAACAGCAATGATGCACTCTGTCTCGCGTCTGCCGTTTCAGCACCCCGTCTTACATACCACACAGCACCACAAAACGCCCCCAGCAGAGTGTGCTGCACCGTGCCAGTGAAACTACAATTCTCTCTCCCTGTCGCTCAAAAAAGCAGCATGGGCGCGTTTGCTGCCCTTCGCGCCCTCTGTCAACATCTTTATAGCAGGCCTTGAGAAACATGGGGGGGGGCAAAAGGACCGCTTGAACTCGTTTATTTCGTTTTTTTGTTTCAGAATCAACACCTTGTTTCTTTCCAGCTTTACACCTGGAATCGTTGAAAATACGAAACGCCTCCCCCCCTTAGAGTACACCCCTAAAACACAGAAGAAAAAACAGCCTGAGAGGTAGGGCCAGCCGTGGTTACCTGCTCTAGATTACAGGCACGCGGCCTTTCCTGCCGTACGTCTGCGCAGGGTCAATGAGTTTCTTCGCAACTACTGTATTTTTCCCTTTGTCCATACGAACGCCTGCCTACAACCCGCGTCCCCTTTGCCCGCTGCCCTCTTCCGCGCGGAAACGTGTGTGTTTCGAGCAGGAGTTGTTGGCCAATGCCGACGCCCCGGCAGGCACGAAAACGGTGTTCATCGAGGGGGAGCGGGGTAGCGGGAAAAGCATTCTTCTGTCCAAGGCAAGCTCGGTTTGTCCCCCTTCGAGTGACTTGAGTGTTTGCGACATCCTACAAAAAATATCAAAGAAACCACTGGTGGCTTCCCTTTTCGTGAAAAACCTACAGTACTTGTGCCTGTGACTCGACTACCAGATTGCCACTGCAGGAATTTTATCCAATATAAAACGTTTCTTGCAATCGACGGACGCAGATGGTTGGTTACTGGGCAAGATGGTTGCGGGGTGACCTCCTGGTTTGACAAGCAGTGTATGTTTTTTTGTGTTATAGGCGTAATCGTTCTGTAGGCACGGTGTGCTGCTGCCGGAATTATGAGGTCGACCCTTGACGACCCCGACGAACGCGTGAAGACGTCCGCAATTGTATACGGTTGATTCATCTGGCCAGGCATGCCGTGGATGTTTCTGACCTCTTGCGGCACACGTGGTTACAGGTTACCCCTGCAACAATCAGCTGGCTGGTGTTATCGGTAGTGACTGTTGTGTTCCGGGAAGGGTTGCCCCACCCCAGGTGTGAAAAATTCCAGGCACAGAATTACGCCCCGAGAAGAAGAAAACAAAACGGAGCGGTTTTTTTCAGAGCCTTTCTGGGGGACAAATTCGACGGTTCCTTGCGTGTCGAGCTACTCCGAATATATTTTAGCAGCTCGTCTCATGTCTTAACACCCAAAGCGAGACGAAACGTGTCTAGGTGTGAATCTCTTGACCCGGCTCTGTCCTCGAATACCAGCTGAGGCAACTTCTCGATGCGTTCCGATCGATTTTAGGCGGTCGGGATGATGGAAGGGAAAAATCTGCAAACCTTTTGCTCTTCGGGAGACATGCACGAGAGGCACACGAGCCTCTTCCCCTTCAGAGAGGTGATTCCACGACAGCTGCAACAACAGCAGCTACGGCAACAATGTCAACAGCAACAACGTCAGCAGCAGCAACAACAGCAGCTACGGCAACAATGCCAACAGCAACAACGTCAGCAGCAACAACAGCAACAACAACAACGACAATAACAACAACAACGTCAGCAGTAGCAACAACAGCAACAACAACAATAACAACAACAGCAGCATAGACAACAGTAGCAGATACAAAGGAAGGGCAGAGAGGCTGGTCCGCATCGAACTGCGGCAAAACAAGAGATACGCCGTGGTCAGCCCTGCAAAAATTCCCGAATTGCCAAAGTTCCAAATTTCTCATTTTGTAAATTTGGTTCATGGTGTTTTTTTGTTCCAGCAGCCGTTGGCGATAAATTTCAAAATCTCTAAACTTGCACATCTATCTGTGATCAAGCAGTACACAGTGAACAGTGAACGGTGTTTTTACGTATTTGGAGATTTTACGTATGGCGGAGAATGGGGATTTCACGTATGCTCAACGCCAGCAGCATTGGAGTTCTCCCCCCCCCAAATATGTTATGTATAGGTTGGGTTGACGTCGGTTGGCCAAGACACTGTAATACATGCCGCTCGCCCACTGCGTGAGTTAGACTGCCCGGGTGCCGTTTTAGATTTTGAGTTTTTTCGCTTGTTTTTTCTTCGCGGTCGGTCACAGGTGGCGATAAAGTTAGATCATTTGAGCGGGGGGGAGGGTGGAGAACCTTTACTTCGTACAAGGGAAATGCTCGTATCATGCACTGGTAGTGTTCACGGTAAGACGAGGCATTCTACGATAGAGGTTCACCCTAAATTTTCTGAGGCTCCTCACTTAAGGATCTCGATACCTCACCCGAAAACTGACTTCAGCAAAAACAAAAATGCATCGCGGCGAATAATCCCATGGCCCGAGTCTACAAAGCGTTTTGTTTCGAAATCAAGATCGGCATTCCGACAATTTGGGCTCAAGGAGCCCCGTCTTTCAGAAACAAAATAGCGAAAATGTGCTACCTCTATCGTAGAACGGGTCAGACACCCACGAGGAAGTTACATACTAAATCCATTGCTGTCTCTGGAAATGGCCACACCGGGATATCAATTTACTCGTTGAAGCTGTCATCCATACCAGGTATGCAAGTCCGTTTCACGAGCGGTTCTTAGCAGGATGCGGGTCACCCTTTAGGCGACTTGCCGGCCGGACACCTCACGGCGCTTCGCGCTTTGTGCAAGTAATGTCTGCCTTGTGGGTGGAAACCCGACGTGCTCCGTCCCGGTGCTGCAGGGATGCGAGGATCTATGGTCATACGGCCATACATGATATCGAGTACACTCGTTCCCCCCCCGCCGGCCGCCTCCCCGCCGCCCTCCCTTCCTCCCTTCCTCCCGCATTTCAGATACTCTGCCAGCTCCTAGAGCTGGACCAAAACCTCATTAACTGGTACGGACCAGGCCACCGAAATAAGCCGCCTGCCCCCACCGCCGCCCCAGCCGCGCCGGTAGCGGCGCCGACGGCGGTGATCGGCACGAAATCAAAGTTCCGACAGCAGCCCCCGTCGGCAAGAAGGCGGAGCAGCATAGTAGCAATTGGGCTAGGGCTGTTGGGGGGTGGCGGGGGGGGGGCAGGAGGAGCGGGAGCAGCAGGAGGGGCGGCAGAATTGAGGGCGGTGGTTGACGGCAGTGGCGCCGGGGGCGGTGGCACGGAAAGCGGATCTCCCGAGATAGCAAGCTCTGCTGCTGCTGCTGCTGTGGCACCTCGGAAGCGTAGCAGCTGGGGCGCGAATTTACCTGGCCGAAGGCGTAGCATCGACATGGTAAGGAGTAAGCGGGAGAAGGTTGAGGGTTCCTGTTTCACGGCTTCAATTTGGGCGAACCTGAAACGTTCTCTCCCTGGGTCCCCCAGAAGTTGGAACCGCGTATTAGTGATATGTTCGTATGGGTTTGGACCTGAGTATCCCGTCTTTCCGGGGACGGAGAGGGGGGGGGGGGGGGGTTATCAGGCTCGGTGTGGGTAGGCGATTGGTCAGCTTTTTGCCAGTAGCCCAGCGGACCAATACTTCAGCATTCCTTTGACCCCTACGCTATTGGTTCTGCAAGTGCTGTGGTACATAGTAAATGGTGAGAGGGTGGTCCAGGAGACGTAGTACGCTTGCTGCCGAAAACGATGCGCGTTGTGTGGGGGAGAGTGCTGTGATGCGACTCTCGTGCTGTATCCCTTTGCCTCCTAGGAGCTTAGGACACCACACTGCCCGGCTTGCTCGCTCCTTCACTCACGCCAAAACGGGCCTAGCCTACCAAGCTCCAGAGCTTAAAGCCAACAGTTGCGCAAGGCTTGCACAGGAGCTCGCTGAGGGTAAAACCTCGCACGAACTGAGCTAGAAAGTAAAAGCGATGGCTGAAAAAAATACTTGTACAAATATCTGGTATACCAGGTCCATAATGGTATCTGGTTGTACGAAGCTCGGCGACCTGGCAGCGTGGAGGTCGCCATTTTATCGATTTTCCCAAGAAATAGCTACCAGTACGGCGCTGCCTGGTAAGGTGGCGTAGTTCCCCGCCGATTAGTCCTCCCCCCTCTCCCTTGCATACACCCAATAAGTGTGGGTAGATTGATGTTCATCCGGTAATAGATACATAAGGAAGTTAGACTTCGTGCATGGGTTTCTTTTTGGTTTACCTTATTGGATAGGCTTCTTCTTTCTCGGATTTTTTTCAATAGGCTACTGTAGTCCAATAGTCTACTGTGGTTCAATAGGTTTTGGGTTTACCTTGTTGGCTTTTTATTTCTTCTTGCTGGGAATGTTTGTAAGTGATCGACATCAAAGCTATTGTAGTCCAACAGTCTACTGTGGTTCACTACAGTAGGCTCCTTTTTTGTTTCTGTCGCCCTTGGTATTACGGGGGACCATAGTTAATAGGACCAAATATTGTTAGTAAAAATTGTTAAATATATAGGATTTGATGTATACCATAGGTCCTATTAACTATGGTCCCCCGTAATAGTCCAATAGTCTACTGTGGTTCACTACAGTAAGTTCTTTTTTTGTTAGTGTCACCCTTGGTTTTCTTTTTCTTTTTGGCAATGCCTTTAAGTGATCGACGTCAGAGCTACTGTAGTCCAATAGGGTACTGTCGTCCGATGGCCTACTGTGGTTCGCTTTTTTTATGATCATTGCCCTTGGTTTTCTTCCTGTATTTGGGAATGCTTGCAAGTGACCGACGTCTAAGCTACTGTAGCCCAATAGTCTACTGTGGTCCAATAGGTTTCCTTTCTTGATTCCCCATTATGGTCTTTGTTTTCTTTTTTCGGGGAATGTTTGTGAGTGACCGACAGGGCAGCTCATGCTGCCTGCACAGTGTCAAATGACAAAGAAAATACTACAGTAAGCACCAATGAACCTATAGTCTACCATACTACAATGATGCTGAGGCGTGCTGGAGGCACTCGAAAAACGATTTATCGCCCAGCTTTTGAGCCGTTTTCGGGTTAGTTCCGGATGAGGCCCACCTCTCGGTGCGCTGTTTCCACAACACCAAGACCACCTCCACCCCCCCCCCAACCACCACCACTACCATCAACACCACCAACAACAACACCACCACCAGCAGCAAAAACAAAAACATTGACACCAACACCAGCACCACCGACTACAACAACAACGCTCCCACCATTCACAGCCGCCTCCTTCCACCCGCCTCCACTCCCTCCCCAATACCTGCGTGCACAAAATGCAAAACGCACGGCTCCCACACAATGCCGCAGACAGGGGTGGCAAACACTTCGGAGCCGACAGTAGCCAGGGGACATCTCCTCAATCACCCCGGGTTCGCTTTCCTCATGAAGGACCAGGAACTCTGCAAGAATCTGCCGCTGCTGAACATGATCCTGCCACTGTACAGCGAGCAGGTTGCGGCGGCGGCAAACGCGAGCGCGCAGGCAAGCGAAAACCGAGGCCACGATAGAGGGGGGAGGGGGAGGGGGGTACCCATATGTGTGTGTATGGGGGGGGGGGGGTACCCCTATGGGGGAGGGGGGGAGGGGGGTACCCCTATGGGAGGGGGGGGGGGGGGGGGGGGGTACTGCTGCGTGCACCCCTATTCCATCTACGTAACGGGTTTAGGTCACAAAAAAAAACGAATTTTTCGCATTGACGCGCCAAAAAACAAACAGTTCCGTGTGGCGGTGCTTTATGAATAATATCGCGAAATCACTAAAGCACAAAAAGTTTCTTTTCAGGACGTCACACCCGCACGAGTAACTGCGTACTGCTACACTGATACCTTCGAGCCGCTGAACTACAAGCCCTGTGTGGGCTCCCCTTAGTTGTAGGTGCTGTGGCCGTGCCCTAGACAGAAATCTACAAATCTACCCGTAAATATATATTTACATGGACCATTTTGTTTTTAATCATGACTTTTACTTTCCAGCCCGAGGTTTTACCCTCAGCGATTTTCTGGACAAGCCGTGGTCACAGGTGTCATCCCTTCTCGCCCCCTGTACGTGTCTTTATTTTTGTCGCGCATGGGGTTCAGCGCTCCCACTGCTCGTCGATTTTCATCGAATATAGCTAACTCACGCTCTCGCGCTTTCCGCTCATCAATTCTTAAGCAAGAAAGGAGCATGCACTCGGTGAGACTCGAACCCACGAAATTGATCTTGATCGGCTCGCGGACCACCTACCAAGCCACCGGGGACGCCGGTTTGTATTCAATGTAAATGTACAAAAAGGTTATCATATTTCGTTACGGACCCCCTATTTGCAGGTGTTATGACCTTGGCATACAGTAGACAGAAAGCTAATAATCTTTCCCAACATCTAAGAAATGTTTGTATTCAATGTTGTTGTACAAAAGGTTGCTTTCATAATTTCGTGACAAGGAGCGTCGATTTTCAGCACTCGATTTTTCCAGAACGGGAGGGAACATTTCGAAGTACCGCTCCGACCCAAAATGTAAGGAACGTTTGGATTGAATATTTATGCGCCAACCTTCCCTATATTTCGGGTCAGAGAGGTTACCGAACAAGGTGTTTTCGGAAAGATCTGGTCGAGAGCCTTCCGAAAAATATGATGTTCCGAACCTTCATTAGCACTCCTTTTGTCGTTTTCGTTTAAGAAAAAATGAGCGAGCGCTGAAAAACCATCTCACCCCCGCTGTGCGAACCGAACGCTATTTACGCTATTAATCGTGTATAGCCGGTCGTTGTCGATACGGAAACATTTATCGCTGAAGGGTACCTCGTATTTTGTTTCAATCTCATGGGGCGCCCGATCAGAGTCGCAGACCGCCAAGGTTCACGCTTCGCATGGTTGTCTGTCCCGGTCAATACGCCCTATTTCCCGTCGTCAGGTTATGTACTACGGGGTGGTGCGTATCGGAAGTGCATGGTTGACTAAACATTGGCGGCCGCGACTTCTAAGCGCCAGCCTTTCTTCGTGTCGCCGTCTTGCTATTATTACGAGGGGCCATAGTAAATAGGACCAAATCTTGATAGTAAAAATACCGAAATATATAGGTTTTTGTGTGTGCCATAGGTCCTATAAACTATGTTTCCCCGCATTGTAGGTGGTCGCATGAGCCACTCACTCGTGAGTGCCGCTTCCCTTTCTTCCTCACTTCTCAATCTGTTGTGAGACACTAAATTAACTCTGCTTGCGTTTTGCACGTTTCAAATCTGTTATGTTGTGAGACAATGATAAATTAATGCTGCTTCCCTTTTTTTTTTTTTGCGCACTTTTTCAATCTTTTATTTGACGCTGTTTTCGCCTTCTCACGTACGTACGTAGCAAGCACTATTCAGTTTCTTGCGAGACAGTACCTTTTGCTGCTTCCCTGCCTTTCGCGGGATATAAGACAAGCCTGCTCGTTCTTTTTTCCGTCTTTCACTCTGTTGTGTGAAGGGACCACACAGACAGAGAGACCACAACCCGCCGTTTCCAGTCAGGCACGGGGGCAAACTAAGCGATGCTGTAGTTGGATTCTTTGTTTCGACTATTTTCCGCCCACCGGCTATTTTACGTGCAGGGCGGTAGAAATGCCCGACAAAGAGAAACCTTCTTCTCCCCCCTTTTGGTTCGGCCTCGCCCAAACCGGGGATGAAAACAGTCGCAGCATACCCACATTGCTCTCCGCGTACAGTACCGTGTGTACTTTTCCTGGTATTATTTTTTGGTTCCGCAATCGATACGGTACGGCATAACACAGCCCGTACTCTTAGAACCGTTCCCTTGCGCTTGGTACTACTGCTGTGCTGCGATACATCTATTTTTTTTTTTGCCCTACGTACTTGTTTTTCTTCGATCAAGGCGTTGTTTTTGGCCTGTTTTTCTTCCATCTAGGCTTAGGTTTCAGGGCAGTGAGACAATGTCAGAACATCAGCACCATCGTCATTATTTTCATCGTCTTCAAAATCACCACCATCCCTATCATTATTATTTCTTTTGCCATCCGACAATGTGCAGCATGATCTTCAGCATGGATCACTCATAACTTTCCCGAAAGAAGAAAACCTCGGAAACAGAAGGAAACCCATGCAACAAGTCTACCATCCCTATTGTCATCATCATCACAATCATCATCATCAGCACCGTTATCATCGTCATCACCACCACCATCATTTATCATCACCACCATCATCATCACCGCCACCATCGTCATCATCGTCATCATCGCCATCACCATCACCATCACCATCCTCATCATCGCATACACCCGAGAGGCTCGATCGTTACGCACTTTGCTTGGGGATGATTAACGTTGCACGCAGGACACGCACGACAAACTCCGCCGGATAGCCGACCTGATCGCCGCGCTTCTGGTCCATCGCCTCGAAGCCGCCACCAAGAAATACCCGACCGGCGGAGACCCAAAGGTACAGCAGTTTAAGAGCAGCACGGCGCGTTTCTCACCCTTGCCGGCATGCTGATACGTACTTCGTACCGCTCTATACCTAAACCTAGGGAACGTTTACATTGAGAAATATTGTACAAATGGTCAATACAAATTAGGGTCAGAATGGTATATTATTTCTTCGCGCGTATATGGTACCTGTACCTGTCGTTTCTATCACACCCCCCCCCCCCTCTCTCTGGTCATTCGCCGTTCAAAAATCAACAAAAGAGGCGTTCTACGATGAAGCTATACGAAGTAGATCACTTTAATAAAAAAACAACTTTCTGAGCCACCGCGGCATCCTTACCGGGCGGCAGTTGAAGTATGAGTCTTCTTTCTGGAAAGTTATAAGTGATCTATGTTGAAGATCATGCTGCACATTGTCGGGTGGCAAGAGAAGTCATGATAATGAGTATGTAACTTGTCCTCTACGTTGTTGGGCACAATGAGTACGTACACGTACGAGATGCCTGTGGCATTAGTCCTATCAGTTGGAATTCGCATATTAAACTATACATTTTGCTATTTTTACTAACAATGTTTGGTCCTATTTACTATGGTCTCCCGCAGTAGTATAGGAGCCTCAGAAAATTAGGGTGAATCTCTATCGTAGAACGCCTCTAAACTGACCTAGTATCATTGACTTCCGTGTCCCCCCGTCCAGGAAGCCTCAATGGCTAACCCTCCGCCGACCTTAGCCAAGAAGGGAAGAAGCAGCACGGTGATGTTCAGGATACCAATCCTTGGCGACCAAAAGGCGCCGCCGCCGGACAAGGGCTGCAAGGCCGCCATCGTGCTGGACAACGCGCAGTGGCTGGATCACAACAGGTGCGCCCCTCCCCCCCCCCCCCTCCCCGCAGTGTGCACCACTGCCGCGGCTCGATAGTGATTTGTTGATAGACACCAAAAACAGGTTTATCACAGCAGTACCGCCGCCCGCGGTTCGATCGTGGTGTATAGAGTGGGTACCGCGACTTGAAGGTGGTGTGGCACAGGCCGAAAATACCTGTCGTAACTGGCGTTCTCTCTCATGCATAGTGTCGAATACGTACCATGTAGCTTTTAGTGTGGGCGGGTCCAGCCGATTCCGCCTCTTTTTTTACTGCACTGTTCTCTTCGCGTGCCCGCTCCCAAGTCGGGATGAGGCCCGCTGTCGTCAGTAGGCACGTATATAGCACTGGTGCGGTGCGATCGTGTCTGTCAAACATAGGCTCTCGTCGTAACACCGAGGGTTTTAGATCGTGATAGCTGCATCGATAAAACTGAAAGCGCCGCGCGCAAAACCGCGCGCGAACCAGCGCTTTCGCTACAGAGCGGGGGGGGGCTATTTTGGCAAGACGCATAGCCTCTCTCGCTCTCTTGGCTTGCTTGTTTCCCTGGCCACCGAACGTCGCCCCCCGCCTAGAGCCTTCGCTTCTGCGCAGCACCTCTCACGAAACCGCAGCAGAGCACTCGAAAGACAAACGATATCGGACATAGGCACCCCACAACAGTGCTGTTTCTCACCTGAATGGTACCTTATACAGCGCACAGAGAGACAGAGAACGCCAACTTGTCAACGAGGCATGGGCGTTTTCTCTCTTTTTTCATACCAATAGAAAAATTGCAAGCGTTTGCCCTTTTATACAAGAAACACATGCCCCGTCCTACGCTCCATTCTCCATTTCCTTCGAACGTTTGGCGTCAAAATCACGCCGAAACATACCCAGCAGAAAAAATCCAAGGTTTATCGCGGGTCGGGTCGGGTCGGGTCAGGTCAGCTGACCCGACCCGACCGGCGAAAAATTGGAGGTGTGTTGGCTTGACCCGACCCGACCCGCGAGATTTTTAAACCCTCTTGACCCGACCGGACCCGACCCGCGAGATATAAATAACTGCTGACCCGACCCGACCCGACCTGTGAGGTTTGAAAATCTCCAGACCCAATCCGACCCGACCCGCGAGACTTCAAAACCTCCCAACCCGACTCGACCCGACCCGCCACCTTCCGATTGACCCGTCAGACACGGGTTTGATGCGGGTCGGGTCACTTCGGTCCGCGATATAATTTATCTTGACCCGCGGGTTCGACCAGCGGATCCGGCACGTAGGTCGACACTTCAAACACAGTTAAATACCTGGTACTCATTTTTGAGCCCCGCAGCGATATGTGGCCTGGCTGTAGTGGGTAATGATGGATGCGGGCATGCGTCATGGATTTGACAAAGTATTCATGTGTGAACATTATTATACCAAAGGAGCATTATTGAGTATGAGTACGAGAAAAGCCTTTGGATAAGAGAGCGCGAAGTGTTTCAAGTGTCGGATCCGCGAGCCGGATGCGCAGGTCCGACCCGCGGGTTAGCAGAAAGCAACTCGCGGGTCATGCGGGTCTGACCCGCGAGTGACCCGTTTCTCGCGTGTCATGACCTGACCCGACCCGTGAGCTTTCATCACCTCCTGACCCGACCTGACCCGACCCCCGAGATTTGAAAAGTTCTTCACCCGACCCGACCCGACCCGTGAAATTTGAAGAACTATTGACCCGACCCGACCCGACCCGCGAGATTTGAAAACCTCTTGACCCGACCCGACCCGACCCGTGAGATTTTGAACACTTCTTGACCCGACCCGACCCGACCCGACCCGACTCGTGACATTTTGAACACCCCGCCTGCCCAACCCGCGGGTCGGGTCATGACCCGCGAACAGCCCTGAAAAAATCGTTCGGGAAGACAGTGAAAGTCTAACGATAACACAAGCATGCCCCTTTGCACTGAAACCTGCTACTAATACCATCACCATATTAATATTCGCGGGCATGTCGTGCCAAAACACAATGCACAACGGGGAAAACGCGTGCGCGGGAAGTTGAAAATCCCGCGAACACATACACTTACGAAGCATGCTTCTTTTCCTTTGAAACCCCTCGACTAGACCGAAAACTCGTTCGCCGTCGCCGGCACCACTGCCGCTGCGGCAGCTGGGAGCTGATGCATCTGCTCAGGAAGGCCCTCCCTGGGATGCTCCTCGTGGCCGCCTTCCGCCCCTTCTCCGAGATGCACATGAAGCGGAGCATCCCCCTTAAAAATATGCCGGGAACTCTCAAGATGAACATGGGGAGGCTTACGGGGACGCAGGCGAGAGCCGGGGCAGGACGGGTGGGGGGAGGGGGAGGGTGCACTCATGCCATGCATGGCCGTAGTCGTATGACCATAGACCCTCGCATCCTCACAATGCCGGGACGGAGCACGTCGGGCTTTCGCCGACCATTTGGTTGCACCAAGCGCAAAAACACGTCAAGTTGTTGGGCGCGTAGCATGAAGGGTGAGCACGCATCCTACCTAGAACCGCTTGTGAGGCGGGATTGGGGTGTGGGGGTTGCTCGTGTCATGCATGGCCGTAGCCGTATGTATGACCATAGACCCTCGCATCCCTACAATGCCAGGACGGAGCATGTCGGGTTTTCACCCGGGGAGGGCGGGGGGGGGGGGGGCGAGAGACGAGCACGGGATCGCCTAGGCATTGATCATTCCACAGCCATTAATAGGCCATTGTTTTGGTGTTGGCCACGATCACTATTCATTTAAACCGAGGCGTTTTTGTTTGTGGGGATGACCGACCGAGGGGAAGGGGGGTCACCACATGTCTGTTTTTGACGAGCGGACAGAGGGGACACATGCCGTGTACCAGTATGGCAGAAGGTAAGCGAGTATTTTATAGGAATTTGATCAAACAAGAGCTGTGAGATCGACGATTTCGTCGAAACTAATATTTTGCAAGCTGTGCGTGATGCCTGTGAGCTAGTATTTTGGTGTTTGCCTCGCTTGATAAACAGTTTTTCGCTGCGCAACACTGCAGCAATCATCGCAGAACCGCGGCAAAAACCGAGATCATCCATGGCATGAAAATATCATAGTATTTTTCAGTTGAGAAGCCTTGCACTCTACGATCAATACCTCTTATCTATCGCTTGGTGCTCGAACATACCCTGTAAGAAAAAGTACGATACACGTATACCAACATGTTTTTGGTCAGGTTATGCTTCTTTTGTCGGAGGGCTTCGGGGTGCAGCGTACGAACGAAGCTCTGCTGGAGTTTCTCGAGGTGAATCAGACTAATCCCCGTTAGAGCTGCATCCGCGCTTCGAAATAAAATGCTTGGAAGGAGTAGAGTTGGTTGGCAGTTTATCGGTCAATTTTTGCTTTTTTTCAGTGTCTGGGTTGAAAATGACTTGTTTTTGTGTCGGGGCATCGAAATTAACTTGCTTTTAGCGTTGGGGTCAAAATTGACTTAACGTCAGTGTGGGGGAGGATATTATATGCGTTGAGTGTGCTGTACACGCTGCATGTACTCTAGGCACAAGCAGTAAAGTGGGATGGCAGTTTATCGCCGGCATTGGTTTGGTTTCCGACCTCAACCCACTCCGACGTGCTGTATGCTACTGGTAGTAAATATTAGGTCTGCCTACCATTGATCATTCAATGTAAGTACTGGATCCGGATCGGATGAGGCCTCTTGCACCGGCAGGGGGTCCTCGCCTGGTATCCCCCCCCTGCGCTGAGTGGACGCTTGGCTGGCGTATCGTGTACTCAGCGCACGGAGATAGTGCCTGTCAACGATTTGGGTGCACAAACCTATGAGTACTACTGCCGGGTGGGTGGGGTGGTCTTCCGAATTTCGTGACCACCTGTATTCAGTACTCACGAGGTTAGGGAGCAAAAAGAAGGACTGCTCCTCTACGATACAAATCTCCGAGATGTTTCGATACAATCCGAGGTTTCAGGATCTTTTGCTATATTCGGCCCTCTGATGGGCTGTACTCTACTGTTCATATATATATATATATATATATATATATAAAGAGAGATATATAGATATATATATTATATACCAGGTACCTGGTATATATCAGGTATAGACGTATATAGATATATATAGAGATATATTCCCTGTTATAAAAAACTCCGATGCTTCTTTTTTTCCATCCAGGCCTTTCGAGGTTTGCTGCATGCGGGTGACAGGAGGCGTCGACTCCGGATGTCTCTTGTGTTGCCGGTGTTGTGCTTATTTCGGCTACAAAAACGCCCCCCGCCTGTCTCGTACAGTCTTTATTCGTGTACGCGTCACTGCTGCAGCTGCTGCTGCTCAACTTTTCACGATAGTGCCTTACGTACGTACCAACCTAGCGGAGCGAAATTTCGTGCAGACAAACACAATGCGAAAAAGTGGAACTTGCAGTCAGCGCAACCGAAGAGCATCAATGCTCAATATCACGCGCGCGCGCTGGAGACATCACGAAATGGTTGCCATAGTGTGCTCCTGGATAGTAGTGAGTGGCGAGGGGAGGGCCCCGGAGATCGCTCGATGCAGCATGGTGAGGTTTATCGAATCCGAAAGTGTGTATAATTTGTTGCTTATGAAGCATAATCCATTGGCCTGCTGAATTTAGCGCCGATTGAGTGGAGTAGTAGGTTGTTAGTTCGGCCTACGGGTATGATACATCCTTTCAGGCGCTCGTTCGACCCTGATGTAGCTGCCAAAATACCAGCTGGTGGTCTACTGTAGTTTCAGAAAATAATCAGAGCATGATGGATGTGCAGGTATATGATAATCACTCGTATTCCATGTCATATCCCACACTAAATCAATAAATAGTGCACCACTGATATCACCCCTTTGAGTACCCCCAACAACGTATATTATGTTGCCTTGACACCGCCGTATCACATGTGGGACAAAATAACACACCGTATCACACGGGTGATAAGGTAACACACCGTATAACACGGGTGAAAATATAAGACACCGTATCACACGGGTGATAATATTTCGCACCCGTATCGCATGGGGGATAAGACAACACACCGCATCACACGGGTGATAAGATAACACACCGTATCACACGGGTAAAAATATAACACACCGTATCACACGCGTGATAATATTTCACACCCGTATCATATGGGTGATAAGACAACACACCGTATCACACGGGTGATAAGATAACACAATTCTATCATGGATATAAGACAACACACCGTATCACACCGGGTGCTAAGATAACACACGGTATGACACGGGCGATAAGACAACGCATCGTATTACTCGTGTGATAAGATGACACACCCGAATCACACCGGGTGATAAGATAATACACCGTATCACACGGGTGATAAGATAACACACTTAAGCGTATCACACGGGTGATACGATAACACATACCACGCCGACCCGAAACATCAGGACGAAAGAGGCGTTCTACGACAGAGGTGTCACATGTGAGAACAAAAAAATTCTGAGCCACCACCACAGCCGGCGTTCTGACCGGGCATCAGTTGAAAGATGGGTATGTCGCTTGTGCTCTACAGTGTTGGGCACGATGCACGATGCGTACGTACGTACACGTACGAGATGCGTGTGGCATCAGTTCTGTCGACATGTCCGCCCCTATAGAACTCCGCGTTATACCTTGGGGGGTGGGGGGGCATAGGAGAGAGCCTCAGAAAAAGTAGGGTGAACCTCTACCGTAGCACGCTTGTATTGAAGATTAACGTGAACGCGTTACTTATATTTCGGGACAGAGTGGTACCGTTTATCACACGGGTGATAAGATAACCCCCCCCCCATCCTCCCCTAATATATATATATATAGGTTGGGTTGGCGTCGGTTGGCAACGACACTGTAAAACATGCCGCTCACTACGTGAGCTATTAATAGACAACCAGTGCACCGTTTTTTTTTTTGGGCGCTTACCCACAGCTGGTCGTCGACTTAGATCGTTGTGCGAGGTAACTAATATGTACTCCGCACAAGCGAATTGATCGTATCACGTAGTGTTCTAGGTAAGACACCCAAGAGGCAGTTACATAGTACTCCCATTGCTGTCTCCGGAAGTGGCCACACCGGAAATTAAATTAACTCATTGAAGCTGTCATCCATATGCAAGTCCGCCTCACAAGCGGTTCTTAATAGGATGCAGCTCACCCTTCATGCGACTCGCCGGACACCTCACGGCGCTCCGCGCTTGGTGCAAGCAATGTTCTGCCTGGTCGGTGTAAACCCGACATGCTCCGTCCCGGCATTGTAGGGATGCGAGGGTCTATGGTCATACGACTACGGCCATGCATGATATCGAGTACATCTCTCCTATCCTGTACCGAGTACGCCCACCTCCCCCCTCATCGGGCCAATCGACAACGGAGAGGGCGCGGGACGCTTCGCCAAGCGATGCGTCCACGGGAAGGTTTTCGACGAGATCGTCTGGAAAAAGATCGCTTTCGTTGAGCGTGCCGCCCTTTTTGGGGGTAGAAAATCGTTGAAAAAAAACTGAAATCGCCGCAGGGGGTTGGTATGCTATCGTGCGTCTTACTACTACTGTGGACGGAAACATTGGGCCCATTTATACAATAATACAAAGACGAATCGTTCCTTTATATTTCCGGCCAGAGTCATACATAGGCGGTATTAGTAGCACATTCTGGACGTTATCTTACTCCCGAAGAAAAGAATACACGTCAAACATTTGTTTTCGCCCCTTCCATTTCTTTCGCCCTTGGGGCCCATCTTTAAAGGGGGTTTTCATTTCTTTCAATTCGATTTTTTTTGTTTTTTTTTCTAATTTAATTTGCATATGATTGGCCGAAGAGTGAACGACCAAGCAGGCAAATTAGAAAATTTGAGTTTGAGTGAAGACTCTTTCGGGAATTTTTTCGTGTGATTTTTTTATTTCAATTTGGAATTTGGGAATTCCTCGGTCTTCTTGACGTAGCGTGCTCATGGTGGGTCAACACCCTCGGTGGAGTCTGGGGCAATTCTTGGCCGCTTCGGTGACCACGATCGAGGCGATAAAACGCGAACCTCAACGGGAGGTGACCGAAGCAATAGCCGCGCCCACAGACCATAGCACATCGTAACCCGGTGGTGGCGCCTCAAAAGTAATCATGGGGGCCGCAATCCCAATTTTTCGGCCTGCTCGATCAGCCAACAATCACGAAAACTGAGCAAAACGAGCAAAAATACGGAGGGTACGCTCGAGACCTCCATAGCTGCATCACCGCTGCTGCTCCGCACGTGGCGCTTGAGGGCTTCCTCCGCCCACCCAAGACACCCTGAGAGTGATAGCTTTCTACCCTGCGCGACAAAAAAGAAAAAGGGGCTGGCGGCGGCGCGCACGCGGCAGCGCAAACCTTCGCTCTCGTCTACGCGCGTCGTTGTTTGTTGGCTGGGCGTTATGTGACGCGGTGCGTTTTTTCCGATGTTTTTCGTTGTTGACAACTAGTACGCTGTTCCCCGATAGGACACAACCACGTTTTTTTTTCGAAATCAAATAAAATAATTCATTGAAATTATTTTTTTACTTCCGTATAGCGTCCCCCGTTAAGATGGGCCCTTATATTCGCACCCTCAAAAACGTCAAATGTGTCGCTCACCTTTTTGATAACTTATTGTTGTGTCACCTTGATAACATTTTGTTGGCTGCCATTCTTCTACTGGGAGAAACAAAAAATACTTTAAACAACGATTTGCACCCTTTTACACAAAAACGTTAAACAAAATGTTACCTTGGAAAACACCTTCTGCATACCTGGTGGGCGTGATATTCTCCTGAAAAATAACACCATCAAAAATACGTTTACTGTTCGAATGAAGTGGCGAGTCTTGAAACGGCGAAACTTTTAGTTGTTCGCAAATCGGGTACAGATCACGATCTGTCTCCAGATCAGTCTCCAGTAGATCCCAACCTGCCGTTACTAGATACTATTTTGGCCAGGATATATACATGTGCTGCAGTCAGTAGTAGATCACGCAGACTGTATATACACACCCCGCGGCGTTGTATATAGGGGATGCGAGGGTCGATGGTCTATTGACTACGGCCATGCATGATAATGAGTGCACCCCCCTCCGCCCCCGCGCGCCCCGCGACAAACGTTGAGCTGCTACATACTGTGGATCATGCAGGTACGTATTGAATATATTTGCCCTGGAAGGTCTAGACCGTAATGTTTGGCCTGTCCGACGTGTTCCTTTTTTTTTTTTTGACCGAGAGGTGACCGCGAAAGGAAACCCTCGTGACGTCATCCAAATGATGCAAGACCTCATCAAGGAGGGCATCGTCGAGATAGACCACGACCTCAGAGCGGTCGTCATCTTGAAGGAACTCTGCGAGAACTCCCTTAAAATCAAGGTGAACGAGTTATCAGCTTGTCGGGTAGGGTCGGGTAGGGTCGGGTAGGGTAGGGTATGGCAAGGTAGGGTAGGATAGGGTAGGGTAGGGTAGGGTAGGGGTAGGATGGGTAGGGTGGGGTAGGGTAGGGAAGGGTAAGGTAGGGTAGGGTACGGTAGAGCAGGGTAGGGTAGGGTACGATAGGGTACGATAGGGTAGGGTAGGGTAGGGTAAGATAGGGTAGGGTAGGGTAGGGTAGGGTAGGGTAAGGTAGGGTAAGGTAGGGTAGGGTATGGTAGGGTAGAGCAGGGTGGGATAGGGTAGGGTAGGGTAGGGTAGGATAGGGCAAGGAAAGGTAAGGTAGAGCAAGGTAGGGTAGGGTAGGACGCATGCTCATCACATGCGTCGCTTAACCAGTCCGTTGGATCATTGACCCATTCCCGCGGTGCTCTCCGCCATGAAAAGGGCTGGTGGATAGCATTCCGTCAACTTGTAATCGTGGCCTCACCGCCGTTCGGCAGCCTATTGGTGCAACATTGGTCACGTTAATGTCGGTGCCCGAGTCCTCCGATTCTCATTGTCTGCAGTGGGCATTGAAGCCGGCGAGTTAGCGACGACGGCAGGAACAGGTAATTCCCAAGTTGGGGATTGCCCACCGGGCGTTATTATTTCCCCTTGGTGGCGGCAGCAGCGGGCGCTATTTTCCATCTGATGTGTAGAGCTGTTTCCAATCACACCATCCACATCAGATTCTATAAGGGAATCTATAATCCAACGACTTCAGGCAAGGAAGGTGCTATATATTGCATAAATCAATCATACCTGAAAAAAAAATATTGAAGCAAATCCGTTTCTGATGGCGAGCTGGCACATTTTTTTCGCAGCAAAATACTTCAGGCACGGTGGTAGCGGTGACGATGGCGGCGGCCAGTGGCAGCGCCCGGTTACACTCGCTCCGAAGCGAAATGTTCCGTCGCTAGGTGATCTGAAACCGTTTCGTAGCTGCCTTTGAAGTGTCTTAAGTGAGGGAGAGAAACGTATCCGAAACACCTCCTTCCATCTAGACCTTACCCGTTCAGTTTAAACTACGGTGCAGGAACGTTTTTTTTCCCCTCCTTCAGAGCTCTGCAACCACGTTTTTTTTCGGACAACGCTACTTGAAATTAGTGTGAGATATTTTTCGGTCTGAAGTAGACAAAAAAGGCTTAAGCCAACCTCTTGCGCATGCATGTCCCTTCCCTTTTTCTCACCCAAACGGCCGACCCAGGATCACACATCGGCGCCAATCATCGCCAAGTATGACCAGTTGAGCCGGAGCACGAAGCGGTTGGTGCAGGCTGCCGCCGTGATAGGCCAAGAGGTGATACGCCGCCGGCAGCAAGTCAGTATAAATAACAGAGCGAAGTATATAAAATCAAAGGCCGTTGAAACGAGTGCTTCCAGGTACGTTCTGGACGACTTAGATTCTATGTATAATACGGATTTTCCAATCCTGTTGAAAAAACTAGTCCCGCTCAACGTACTCCGAAATTTGCACGACGCAGGCGCATCTCACGCCGTCTGCGCGACAAAGTTATCGCCCAATAAGCAGCTACCTCACACAGGACGATCAGGACCGGCCGATGGGCTGACGGGGCTCGCTACAACTGTATCAGGAAAACATGATTTTCCGCCAACTGCGAGAGGCGCGCGCCCCCCACGCGTGATATATTTTATCGGCTTGCATCCGCATCCCCCCCCCCTCCCCCCACCTGTCCACCCCCCCCCACCTGCCCCTTCCCCTCCTCCAACCCTCGACTCCCTCCGCCCCCCGCCCCCAAGCCCAGCCTCAGCCCCCAACCTCCCTCTCCCCGAACTTCCTCCGCCAGGCTTCCGACAGGCACCTCTTTTACGGGGGACCATAGTAAATAGGACCTACGGTATACACAAAAACCTGTATGTTTCCCTATAGAACTACATACTTAGATCACAACCCCTGAGCGTGCTCGGTTGGTGCATCCCTGGCATCTCAGAGCTCCCACTTCCAAACCGCCTCCTTTCATTACTTGCCGGACCTTTCCAGCAGTTCTTGGTTTTCTCGGTCCTTTTTTCCTTTTTTCTTCTTTCGTTTCGTGAGCGTGCGTGTTCTCCGAGCACGGCATCGCGGGAGGACCCGGCACCGTCGCGGGTGTCAGCGGGTGCTGGCGGGTAGAGGGGGGGTTGCAAGGAGCGCGGTCGCCGCTTTCGTGCCTAGGCGTCGCGTGTGCCTCGAGACACGAGGGATGCATGAACGGGCTTTGTCTGGCTTCGATTTATGATTGTTGATAGAGTATGTACGAGTTATGAAGGTCGTTCGGGAGGGCAAGATAATATTCAGGCGGTGCTAATTTTACGACCACGCTAAAGTTGAAAGAGGGAGGTGTGCAGTTTGAACACCAACGTTATCGAGCTGGCGAACGACGGCCACGGTGAGCACCGGGCTTCACGCGAGGCGAGCGACGGGGCTGATTGTGGCCGAGAGTGATAAAAGCTTTTCCCGGACCGAATCGGTAGCGAGGTGGTCGCGATAGGGGCGGGCGGCGTACGAGGCTGAGAGAGAAGCTCTTCTGCTGTGCGATTTGTTTATTTTCTTCTTTTCGTTTGACCGGGTGTAAGGTGCTCCAATCAGGCAGAAAAATATTACACGAGAGGGGACGGGGATTTTTTTTCCTTTCCGAGTTTTCGGTTTCATTTTCATTGTTTTTGCTGCTGTGCCGTGCTGTGCTTTCGCTTTTCTTCGTACATACAGTACAGACATAGACCATATCGAAAGAAGAAAATAAGTACAGACAGTAGTACCCTACCTGGGGTGTATGTACGTACGTACGACATCCGCGACGCGAAGCGTATATGTGGCATCCAAGCTGACGTCGGAGCTGTTTTTTCCTGAAGCATAGCGGCGGGACTCTTGGCATTATCAAGTCGCCGGTTTGCAATTACGATCCTTGAAAAAACTAAACTCGATCGTGGACCTCTGTTCGCTTCGCATAATTTGATGTACTTTTTTCCTTCCTGAGCGAGCGTAGCGGGCGGCCTAGGCCGCCCGCGGAACGAAGCGCCTTGTATTTCCTAACAATGTTTGGTCCTATCTACTCTGGCAATGTACAGCGTCCTAGCAGAGACCGTAGAAACTCCGCTAACCCCTCTTTGCTAACCTTCCAACCCTCCCCCCCCCACACACACACACACCGGCACGCCTCCGACAGGTGCCGCTAGAACTCCTCGTCAACATGCGCACCCTCCTAGCAGAGATCGTAGAGAGTCCGCGATCCCCCCTCCTCGCTCCCTTCCAACCCCCCCCCCCCCCCCCCCCCCCCCGACACCGGCACGCCTCCGACAGGTACCGCTAGAACTCCTCGTCAACATGCGCACCCTCCTAGCAGAGATCGTAGAGAATCCGCGATCCCCCCTCCTCGCTACCTTCCAACCCCCCCCCCTCACCGGCACGCCTCCGACAGGTGCCGTTAGAACTCCTCGTGGACATGTACACCCAGCTGGCGGAGACCGTAGAGAGTCCGCAACGACCGATGTCCGCATCGTCGTCATCCTCTTCTCCTTCTTCTTCTTGTTCGGGAGGAAATACCAACAACGCTGCTGCCCAGAGAGACGCGGAGCCCTCGCTACGCCGGCCTCGCACATCACCCATCGGCGGGGGCGGGGGCGGGGATGACGTGGACGCGCAGATTAATACCCTGGTGAGGGTGGGGTTGCTGGAAAGGAGCTCGGTGGAATCGGTGAGGTTCGTGGCGAAGTACATGGTGACGGTAATTTACGACATGATCCTCCACTCCAAGAGGCAGGACATGCACAAGGTGGGGATTACGATATTGTTATTATTCACTCGCTTCTTATCATTATCGGCATTATTATCATTAATAGTGTTTTTATTACTAATATTTGTTACTGCTGTTATTATTGTTGTTATGGTTGTTGTTATTATTGTTGCTGTTGCTAGTAGTATTGTTAATGCGAACGCCTGTTTTTCCCCCCTCTATTTCGGCGGGGTCAGTAAAAACAAAGACAGTTGACCCGTTTTCGAGGCGGCTCCCTGGAGCGTCCGCCGCCACGGTCCTACAACGCGCGCACGAGTTGACGGCAGTGGTTATAGAATATTCTGCTTGCGCACCCCCTTTGATTTGTTTTGGCCTTGACTCTCGACGTAGACGATATATAGGGGAGGAAAATGGAAAAACTCAGGGCTTCTCACGGGTCTTGACCCGACCCGCGGATCGGGTCAATAATGTCTTGAAATCTTACGAGTCAGTTCGGTTCGGTTCGGTTCGGTTCGGTTCGGTTCGGTTCGGTTCGGTTCGGTTCGGTTCGGTTGGGTTGGGTTGGGTTGGGTTGGGTTGGGTTGGGTTCGGTTAGGTTCGGTTAGGTTAGGTTCGGTTAGGTTAGGTTAGGTTCGGTTCGGTTCGGTTCGGTTCGGTTCGGTTCGGTTCGGTTCGGTTCTGTTCGGTTCGTTTTGGTTCGGTTCGGTTCGGTTCGGTTCGGCTCGGTCCGGTTCGGCTCGGTTCGGTTCGGTTCGGTTCGGTTCGGTTCGGTTCGGTTCGGTTTGGTTCGGTTCGGTTCGTGTCGGGTTAGGTTAGGTGAGGTGAGGTTAGGTTAGGTTAGGTGATAGGTTCGGTTCGGTTCGGTTCGGTTCGGTTCGGTTCGGCTCGGTTCGGTTCGGTTCGGTTCGGTTCGGTTCGGTTCGGTTCGGTTCGGTTCGGTTCGGCTCGTGTCGGTTTGGTTCGGTTCGGTGCGGTTAGGTTAGGTTAGATTAGGTTATAGGTTCGGTTCGGTTCTGTTCGGTTTGGTTCGGTTCGGTTTGGTTCTGTCCTGTTCTGTTCTGTTCTGTTCTGTTTTGTTCTGTTTTTTTTCTGTTCTGTTCTGTTCTGTTCTGTTCTGTTCTGTTCTGTTCGGTTCGGTTCTGTTCGGTTCGGTTCGGTTCGGTTCTGTTCGGTTCTGTTCTGTTCTGTTCTGTTCGGTTCGGTTCGGTTCTGTTCGGTGCGGTTCGGTGCGGTTCGGTTCGGTTCGGTTCGGTTCGGTTCAGTTCGGTTCGGTTCGGTTCGGGTCGGGTCAGGTGGTCATCAAACTCTCAATTGTCGGGTCGGGTCGGGGCACCCTTTTACCCGACCCGACCCGACCCGACCCGACCCGACCCGTAAAGATCCCTCCTCAAAAAGAAAAATAGGGCTGCTGCGGGGGTATCCGTTCCCTGAAATCTAACGAAACGATACTGCTGCACGGCCGCGGCCACTGCTGTTGATTCTTCAGTACGAGGGGAATAGGGAAGAGCTCGGGGTGGTGAAAAGGTTAGGTTGTCGATCCCAAGTTACGTTGCAGTCAGTGCCCGCGGTGTCGCCGGATAGTAAGCCTCCCGTGCGCTTGTAATATATATAGTAGTGAGCGCTTTTTCCCTCTCCCGTTCCCAGAAACGGTTGACTACCCTCCCGTGCGCCCCCCCTTCCTCCCGATAAAGCCGACCCTTCTAGCTATCCGTGGATGAGTTCACCACGCTACGGCTTTAGTCCTAGAATACGCACGCAGCTTGCAACAATGAATTTCGACGAACAAAAAAACAAAACGACCTCACAGCCGAGATGTCGTTTGGAGTGTTGGTTATGAAGAATCCCCCTCCCCCCCCCTGCTGTAAAAAAAAAAAGGAAATTTCCCGTTCGGACACCCTCCCACTAGTAGTGTTATTAGTTGTGAAGGTGTTATATACCTGTACTCCATCACGTAGAGTTGTCAAGCTCACAGCCAAAAATCACGAAATAAATACAATGGTTCGTTGTTATCTCTTTATATACATAGTGCCACTCGGTTGTTTCCGCGGAGTGCTGTAACGGCACCCACACACAGCCGATCGATGCCTACGCACAGTTCGCAGAATATCGCCAGATCAGCCTTTCTTCGCTCTCCGACCGTTGTCATCTTTTTTTTTTTTTTATTCCCTTTGACACACACGTCCGGCACAGGAAGTCGTTTTCTGGTACCTGACGCACAAGGCCTTCGTCGGGTTGAGACCTCACTTCCGCTTCCTCGGCAGGCATGCCACGGTGCGTTTTCGCGCAAGCTCTGCGAGCGGGGGGAGGGTAAAAAACGACACTTTGGTTGCCCGGTCGAGAGAGACCTGGATACTGCCAGTATACTGGGGCAGTACAGCACCAGTACACTGGGGCAGTGCGGCATCACTCTATTGGGGCAATACAGTAGCAGTCGAATGGGGCAGAATATTACTAGTATACTGGGGCAGTACAGAACCAGTATACTGGGGCAGTGCATATCCAGTATACTGGGGCAGTACCATGATACTCTTAGCTCTACAAGCGGGAAGATAAACGTTATTTCGTGCCTTCAGGAGCCCTGAATACTGTCTAGTACACTGAGGCCGTACCAGTATGGTTTTATGCTCGGAGCACCACGGCGTCCAAACACCGAGTACACCGTCTCGCGCCTCGAACCTGCGTGGGGTGGCACGCGGCGACGGAGTTCGTCCCGACGCATCTCCCGGGATTTCGACCGATTTGGTCTGTTGTTCCGCAACAAGCGGCGCCTGCGAGTCCCCGGGCAGCTATACAACCCGTTTGCTAGATGTACTGGGCGAGATCTCGGATTTTTTTTCCCCCACCTCGGACAGATCAGATAGATCATGATCTATCTATCTACAGATAGATCATGTAGTTTCGTGTGAGAGGCTTGTACAGGATCTACCTTATAGGGCAGATCCAACCAAGGGAACACGTGCTACAGTAGATAGATCATGCACATTTTACGGGACCCATCCGGCGACACGAGCTAGACCGTGCAGATCATACAGATCATGCAGATCATACAGATCATACAGATCGGGAATAGATAGATCTCTCTTCTAGTTGAAAATTCCAGATCTTGTCGGAGGCGTGATAGCTTTGAAGGGTATAATAGGGCGATCGCTGTGCGCGTCGCAAGCAATTTCTTTTGTGCGTTTAATCGGTCTGGGGGTTAAGACATAGGGGCCTAGGGATTTCTCGGTGGGATAGGAACCCACGCGTGACTGTGCGTTAGCTCAGTGTTTGTAGATTTAAACCTTCGGCCTTGGTAAAAGCGCCCTACAACATGACACTGCGTTTGTCGCATATCATATCCCGGCTCATGTTGCGGCTAGAAGTTGGTGCTGAAGATGACGATCGAGTTCTTCTCGAGAGGAGCAAGGTGGTGGCAGGCGCATGAAAATCACCCTCCCGGGGAACCGGCGGTCGGTGTTGGGACACGGGGGTTGTCCGCCCTTCTGCTCGCGCGCTTCACGGGTGAAGCAGAAACCAGCCTGCCGTATTTGTACACATCGCCGTGAACAGTCGCCTTCCGGCTGCCCGAACCGATTCCGATAGCAGCGTGCAATTCTGTAGAACAAGTATTAGTTTTTTCAGGCCTCCTGATAGGCGCCCTGCCTGGGTGGTGAAAACCCGGCATGCTCCGTCCCATGCTCCCTCCCGGCATTGCAGGAATGCGAGGATCTATGCCCATACGGCTACGGCCATGCATGATATCGAGCACACTCCCCGCCCCCCCTCCGCTCGCCCGCCCCCCGTGTGCGTGCACCTCCTATCTCTGTGGAAAACGTTTCATCGAATTCAATCAGGCTGCCGGAGACCACGATCTAGCCGTCACGTTTCTCGTTATGGCGGCGGAGGTAGCGATAGCATGCGGAGATCCGGCCGAGGCCCAGTTGGCGTGCGCGGCGGTAACGCAAGCCGTGGATGACTCGGACGGGGCAGACGATCTCACACTTCTCGATCAGGTGCTGACTGCGTGCCAACCCTAAAGTCCACTCGTCCTTTTATGTTTTCCTCCAAACTTTCGAATTTCCGGACTCAACAAACTAGCAATTTTTCAGACTTCCGAAACTTGCAAATATTACGACAATTTTACAATTTTATAACTTTACAAGTTTACCTCGTCGGGCTGCTGCTAAACAAAACTCAATACGATACAGTACTGGTAAAGAATACCAGGTATTTGGATTTTTTATATTTTTTTTTTTGGGAAATAAAACGATCACGTACAGCAGTGAACAGGAGCAACAAGGGGTGGCGGGAGACGTGTACTACGGGCGTCCCTTGCTACATTTCGCGAGCAGGCGGTATTCATGGGTCCGGGGACGAGCTATTCACTAGCGTAGAGCATCACCCTCACCAATACTCGGTCCGAGATCCACCAAGAAATGACGCGCCCGCTGCGCACCCTCGTGATGACCAATAGACCATACAGCAGTAGGAACACCAACATACCCGGCCCCTATTCATGCGAGCTCCTGCCAACCTCGTTTTTTTTGCGAGAACCAGCTCACGACATAGAAGGTGGTCTAGACACCCCCTTCGCTTGCACAACAGTGTAGACGTAAAAGCACGCCTTGTGGGGGCAGTGAACGCTCTACGTGGCACACAGTTAGGTATACCGACTTGAGAGGTTGTTGACACCTTGTGGAATGGGCGACATGGTTTGTTCAGTTTCTCCACGAGGATTTTTCACGTCTATGTTGTGTCAGCGGGAGGGGAGGGAGGCACCTGTGGAATCGATCAGACAGCAGCAGCAGCAGCAGCAGCAGCAGCAGCAACGGCAATCGCAGCAGGCATGGTCAGGAATAGACGGGTTGCTGAAACGACGATGCTGTCACCGGTGGGAGGGGGTAACTCCACCAGCTGACAGCGCCAACTCGTTGCACGTTCAGATTTTGAGGGAAACGAAGTTCCACCTCCTCGTCGGGCAGACGGCCATCCTGTCTCAAGACTGGGAGAGCGCGGAGATGTCTCTCCAGCTCGCAGTCGACATGTCGGGGTGAGAGAGGGAAAAAATAAAATAAAAACTGCGTACCCCTTGGCATTGCGACCCTGCTCAGCTCGCACAAAATCACGATCTGTCTATCTACAGATAGATCATCTAGGTCATCTAGACCCCAACCCGCCGTGATGATGATAAGTGATGCAGGATCTGTACAGTACAGATAGATCCAACCCAGGAAACATGTCCTAGATCATGCAGATCATATGGCTCCCACCCGGCAACATGAACTAGATCCTACAGATCATACAGATCATACAGAGTGATGTTCCTGCCTGTTGTACACGCCAGCAAGTACCAGCACGTAACAGCGGCACCCTTGAAGTAGGCCGAAGAAGGGAGACGGCCGAATCACCAGACGAGAGCGACACGTGATGGAATTGTTCGGAAAGGTTGAGTCGGCTTTTCACCGTACCTCGAGGCCTACTCTGTGTACGAGTAATAAATTCTTATTTTTTTGTTGTATCCACGCATTGTGCCGGATGGCAGCATTTAATATGCTGCTGGTTCATTGAATGAATTCCAGTGTTTTATTCCTCTTCACTCAAAACGTTTTTGTTTCTTTTTTTTTCTTTTTTTCCAATGTACCCCTTGGCAGTACTACTGTTGCATTTTACGACCTCGATTTTCCTACACCCTCGGTCATTACGGGCATGCGCAGGGCTTTATTTGTTGATGGTTCATTGAATCTGATTCCAGTCTTTCCTTTCTTTTCACTCGAACACGGTGAAGTCTGAATGTACCCCTTGGCAATGCTGTCGCATTTACGGCCTCGATTACGGGCATGCGTGGAGTCAAGGCGGGCGTCAGCCCGCCGCGGCGAGCCCTCTCGTATACATATATACCCTGGTATATATTATATATATATATATATAATATATGCTGTGTATATATATGTTCACAGCTTGCAAATATGACTTTCGACGAAATTCTCGACTTTTCAGCTGATGCTTCATGTAAACACAAGTAATACGCGCCCGTTACCAGTACAAACGTTATGTCGACAGTGGCTAGCCAGGCAAGTCACTCCCACTACTTACCTCCGCGGCGATACAATTCGAATTCTTCATGATTAGCGTCGACAGCGAGCCCAAGCTGAGGTGGTCCGAGAAGTTACTGTCGCCTTGGCGGGGCAAGCGCAGCGAAGGACACCGGAGCAAGCGCAGCGAAGGACACCGGCGGTCGAACGCCTCGGTGAGCTCGAAGCGGCTCGGCTCGGGAGGGAGGGAGGGAGAGGGCGGCCGGGCCGGGCGAGCCAAGAGACTGAGCCAAATTCGATACCTGTTGGCGTGTGCGTTAATCGAACAAACAGTAGTGTTGTGTTATATCTACTGCATATCACGTACTGTCTCCTTAAAAACCTCAAGGGATAAATTAGTACTATTACGGGGGGCCATAGTAAATAGGACCTACGGTACACCCAAAACCCTATATATTACCTATTTTTACTAACAATAGTTGGTCCTATTTATTATGGTCCCCCGCAATACTGTAGTTATGTATACATATACATCGCCTCCTTCAGGTGTTGAACTCCCCTGTGTCTACAGGGGACTCTAGAGTTAGACCCCCCCCCCCTCGACGGGGATGGGGAGGCGTACTCATTTGTTGCTTGTCTTCAGCCATTCAACCGTTGACCACGCATCCCTTTCCAGACGGAAGGGAGGGGGGGGGGGGGCATAGCTGATAGCTAAATCGAAAGGAAGTTCGGCGCACCAACGTTATCATCATACCACAGGGTAGAGGCAGAAAAAAGTTACGTGCACAGGCAACTTTCACGAAGGAAAAGAAAACCGTGCATTTCTTCTGTCTTAGTCTACTCTAAAACAACAACTGTTCTCCCTCTCTCTCCCTGCCCCCCCTCCCTTCCGAACAAAACAGGAAGGGGGAAAAGGTATACAGACGTTTTTTTGGCTCTGAATGTAGTATAAGGAAACAACATATTAGGCGCCCAACTGTTGGAGGTGTCTCATTAGGGACGGGAACGGTGCTCCGTCTCGAAAGGGGTGCGTGGTCGACGGTCAAATGACTAAGGCGAGCTGCAAACGAGTACGCCCCACCTGGCATATTTAGAGAGAAGTTAGATTGGCGTCGTCTGGCGACGACGCTGTAAAATGCACCTCTCATTGCGTGAGCTAGAGAACCAGGGTACCATTATATATTTTTTTGCGGTCACCACGGCTGGCGGTCGAATTAGATCATTTTTGTGCGGAAAGGGCCTTAACCCCGCACAAGGGGGATGGTCGTATCACGTAGTGTGCATATGGGTAGGCACCCAAGAGGCAGTTATATATAGTAAACCCATTGCTGTCTCTGGAAATGGCCACACCAAAAAATATACCAGTTAGTTGACGCTGCCATCCATATTGATGAAAATCCGCCACAAAAGTGGTTCTTGGTAGGATGCAGCTCACCCTTCATGCGACTCGCTGGACACCTCACGGCGCTTCAAGCTTGGTGCAAGCAATGTCTGCCTGGTCGGTGAAAACCCGACATGCTCCGTCCCGGCATTGTAGGGATGCGAGGGTCTATGGTCATACGACTACGGCCATGCATGAGATCGAGTACATCTCCTCCCCCTATTTTTTATAGGTTGGGTTGGCGTCGGTTGGCAACGACACTGTAAAACATGCCGCTCACTACGTGAGCTAGACAACCAGGGTACCGTTTTTTTGGGTTTTTTTTTGGCGGTCGCCCACAGCCGGTTGTCGAGTTAGATCGTTTGTGCGAGGTAAAAAAACTTTACTCCGCACAATTGGGAATGGTCGTATCACGTAGTGTTCTAGGTAAGGCACCCTAGAGGCAGTTACATAGTACTCCCATTGCTGTCTCTGGAAATGCCTACACCGGAAATTAAATCAACTCATTGAAGCTGTCGTCCATATGCAAGTCCGCCTCACAAGCGGTTCTTAGTAGGATGCAGCTCACCCTTCATGCGACTCGCCAGACACCTCACGGCGCTTCGCGCTTGGTGCAAGCAATGTCTGCCTGGTCGGTGAAAACCCGACATGATCCGTCCCGGCATTGTAGGGATGCGAGGGTCTATGGTCATACGACTACGGCCATGCATGAGATCGAGTACATCTCTCCTATCGAGTACACCCCCCGCACACGCCTTCCCTTGACCGAGAAAAATTCCATCAGACCTGGTATATTCCTTGTAGCGACGTATCATCCTATTCTGTAGCAGTCGGTGACGGTGAATAAAGCAAAATAAGCAGGTATAATGTCGGCAGTTGAAAGCCCTGCCCCTCCCCATCTGATGCATCTTCCTTACTCTGAAACCTGCCGTATGGATAGCGCTCTTTCAGACGCCCGAAAACCCTGCCCGCGGTGCCCTCATCCGGAAAAAAAAACGGTTTCTGTTTAATTTCGTAAAACCCGTTCCTTCGTCCGAAAAAACGCCTTTTATGTTATAGTATAACCCGCCCAGGTGCTTTGTCCGAAAGAAAAGGCATTTTTGTCTTGTCCGAACGAAAACGCATTTTTGTCGCTGCTTGTTTCTCGTAAGACACGTTCGCCCCCGGTGCCTTCGTTCGGAAACAAAAACGTCGTTTTGTTTTTGTTTTTTGTTTTATTGTAAAACTCGTTCGTCCCCGATGCCCTCGTCCGAAAAAAACGCCCTTTTTTATTGTTTTTCTTTTCGTAACAACCTTTCGCCCCCCCCGGCTGGTTTTATTCGAAATAAAGAACGCCTCTTTTTTTTTCGTTCGAAATAAAGAACACCTCTTTTTTTCGTACAACCCGTCCGCCCCCGGTGTGCCTTCGTCTGAACATAAAATATTATCTGTACGTACGTACGTATGTTTGTAAACCTTTCTTTTTCGGTGCGCTCCGTTCCTTCAGTCCTCTACTGCTTCCACCAACAACGACGACCCCCTAGACCTGCACAAAGCGGAGATATATGGCCCGTGCGGGGTGTTGCTCAAGAAGTGCGGCGTTGATGCGAAGGTAAGGTAAAAACTGCACCATACGTAGCGCTGTTTAGAGATGCGCCATGTTGATAGATGAACCACTGATCTACGTAGCAGCCTGAGCTACTATTATGGCTGTAGCAGTCAGCTTTGGAAAAAACAGACTGTTCGACGGCCGGCGCCGTAGCGGTGAAGCACCCGACGGTACGCAATTAACCACGGCTGTTCACGGGTTATGTAGGGTTGAAACCCTCGCGGGTCAGATCGGGTCGGGTCGGGCCGGGTGAGGAGGACACCCGATCCGATGTGGGGGGTTTCACAAACCTCCTGATCTGACATGCCCTGACCCGGACCTGACCTGGTCTGACCCGACTCGACCCGACCCAATGCGGCTCGTGAAATAAAAAAAAAGCGTCCCGATACGGTCCGATTCCTGAAGAGCTTTGTAAAATGCCTACACCGTATTACCGAAAACCGTCCCCTGTCGGCGTAAGGAAATGAAGCCCGTGCACGCTTGAGCGGCCACCCATGCATCCCGCCCATCGGGAGGGTGTTCAAAGTGGGAAGTACCGAGAAAGGTCCCCCGCTTGCGTTGGTTCACATCGGCCAAGAGCTGGTACGACTATCCTTGTAAGCTGACCATGCAACCGAACGAGAAGGAGAAGCGTGCATAGCAATCGACTCTTCGCAGATCGTGTTTTTTTGGTTGGAAGCGCAGCACAACCACTTTTTGAGCTATCACAGCAACCAGCTTTGTTAAGCCATACCGACCGCTGACTGTATGTTATTTTTCGGACCACTAGTTAGTCGTATTCCGGAAGTGCCGAATGGCTGTTTCATTGGGTTTCCGTACTGTATTGAAAGGATTGTTGAAGGCGGGGTACTTTTTTTCTTTTTTGAGCGGTAATGTTGAGAAAGGGGCTGATTGGTTCGCTTCGCTCGCCTAACTTAACCCCTTTAGAACCGCAGTCCCGTTTGGGGGACAAACCACTCAAATCCCAAGTAAATTGTCCCCAAAACGGGACTGGGTTCCTAAAAGGGTTACGTCGGCAAGTCGGCTAGCCACCAGATGGCTTCGCCAACCGACTTGCCGACTAAAGGCGGTTAGTTGGCTAGCGGCACCTGCCGATTAGTTGTTCGTCGTGAAATCTTGCCGACTCTCAGCTCTAGTATTTTCAATTGTTGCGGCGTATCATATACCCCCACGATCACTTATCTTGTCGATAGCCTGGGGTTCAGATGAACAACGGTACGTAATTCTTTGCAACTTGACCGAGTGCAAATCACGTGTTTTTGTTGCGTTCAGGGTGCCCAGCAGCTTTTCCCTGCTGGAGGGCACGAGTAAAACAATATCACTCTTTCAGTAAACATGAGAAACTCTTGGTATAACCAGTATGTAAAACCGGTGCTTACGTTATGGGACATAGTGGTACCTGATAGATCGGGCAGGTCATCTATCGCTTTCCGCTTAATTCCTGCTCTATAGAATCTGACTTAGGCTGCCGGGTGTGTGTTGTCTTCACATTAAATCGTCATTTCTACCCACCTACATCGGTTCGCCCAGTGCCCGCCCTAATTCCTCCTTCTAGAGAGATACTAAGTACGTTATCACAGACTGTGAGACAGAGAAAACAAAACAAAAACAAAAATGATCGCAAATACCGGAGCTGTATAATCTGCACGATCTATTCTCGACGCTTTTTTTCCTGGGTTGGATCTCTACTCGTATACAGATCCTAAACAATGTCTCACAACGGTCGGTTAGGATCTGAATGATCTAGATGATCTAAATCATCATATGGTCAGGGTTAGAGTTAGGGTTAGATGATCTAGATGATTTATCTGCAGATGCTGTAGATGATCTACTAATAGATGTTCTATCTGTAGATGATCTAGATGGTATATATGATCTATCCTTAGATGGTCTATAAATAGATGATCGATCTGTAGATGACCTAGATGATCGATCTGTAGATGACCTAGATGATCGATCTGTAGATGATTTATCTGCCCGATGTGCGAGAGCCTTCGTGAAAAAATCTCCCCATATTTGCGCCGATAGCAGGGGGGGGGAGGGTTTGTCCTCGGGGGGGAAGGGGAGGTGGGGGGGGGGGGAGTCACTCATTATCATGCATGGAGGTAGTCGTACGGACAGACCCTCGCATCCTTACATTGCAGGGACAGAGCACGTCGGGTTTTCACCGACCAGACAGGCATTGTTTGCACCAAGCCCGAAGCGCCGTGAGGGGAGGGGAGGGGAGGGGAGGGAAGGGTATACTCGATATCATGCATGGCTGTAGTCTTACGACCATAGACCCTCGCATCCCTGCATTGCCGGGACGGAGCACGTCGGTTTGTCACAGACCAGGCAAACATTGCCGGCACCAAGCGCGAAGCGCCGTGAGGTGTTGGGCGAGTCGCACGAAGGGTGAGCTGCACCCTACTAAGAACCGCTTTTGAGGCGGACTTGCATATGGATACCAGGAGTCAATGAGTTGATTTTTTTTCCCGGTTTCAGAGACAGCAATGGGGGTACTACGTAACTGCCTCGTGTGGTGCCTTACCATAAACACCAAGTGATTCGATCATTCTTTTCGAGGGGGGGGGTCATCATCGTTCGTTGTCAACGTCATCAGGGCTACGGCAGCGCTAGACAAAGCAGTTACACCCGAAAAAAAGCATCGGCACAGCTCCTCTCTCTGCACGTGATTTTTTTTTTTTGTGTTTGTTTTTGGCGAGCACAGATGCTCCTGTCCCGGCTGAACAAATACCAAGAGCTCACCAGGAGCTTCCACCGCGACCTGTTGTCCGACAACAAGCACATCGTAGAGGCACAGAACCAGGTGAGATCGCACCAAATGAACGAGAAAATGCTGGCTTTAGAAATCTTTCCTCAGGGGCTTTACGAGTGGTGGAGCGAAAACTATCCATGGCATGGCGGAGAATGGCGAAGACCATAATATCCCCCCCCTTCTGGGAGTGGCCACACCGGAAAATAGAGCAACCCATTGACTCCTGTAATCCATAAGCATGTCCGCCTCACAAGAGGTTCTTAGTAGGATACAGCTCATCCTTCATGCGGCTCGCCGAACACCTCGTGTTTCGCTTTGCGCTCGATGTCTGCCTGGTCGGTGAAAACCCGACGTGTTTCGTCCCGACATTGTAGGGATGCGAGTGTCTACGTACGGTTTACGACTACGGCCATGCATGGTATGAGTACACCCCTCCAAGCCTCGCCCGGTCGCCGAAACAAATATCACACCCTGAAGGGCATGTTTACTCGGTTGGGACAATAATTTTAATACTGTAGAGCAGTCCGTTGGAACGCGAACGAAATCTGAGGGCAAGTTCAACCGCGTTTTGCAAGTAATGCCTGTCTAATCGGTGGAAACCCGACGTGCTCCGTCCTCCGTCCCGGCATTCCAGCACCCCCGCCCCCCTCCCCGGCCTGTCAACGCAATGAGCGCCTAACTGTTGGAGGTGTCTCTATTAGGAGTAGGAACGGTGCTTCGTCTCGAAAGGGATGCGTGGCCATTGGACAAAAGACCAAGGCAAGCAACAAATGAGTACCCCCCCCCCCCCACCCGGTATTTGCCTCCAGTTTTTGCCACGCAGATGCTGGTTCGGCATTCGCACCGAACCGCCCCCTCCCCCCCCCCCCCCCCGCTCCCCGCTGTCATTTGCCACGGTAGATGTTCGTGGCGTCAGCGGGTGCTCTCTCCGTGTCCCACCGAACGGACCCTTCGGTCCTACCTCGAAACTTGAGGGGGAACAACCACTCGCTTGCGTTCGCGGAGGCTAAGCGCCATCAACGGCAGCAGCAGCAGCAACAGCAGCGGCAGCAGCAGTTACGGCAGCAGGCGCCACTACAGATGGCTCTTTACAAACGTCAACCTGGGAGGCGTTTCTTCGGCGGGGGTGATGGAAACGGTAACGGCAACAAGCGGAATAAAGGCGGCAAGCGAAGTCAGGTGAGGTGTGTGGGAGCCATACTAGGGACAAGGGGGGCAGGGGCGGCGACATGCATCCGTCTTTTTCTTTTTTAGGTTCAATTATTATTATGCCGATAAGGTATTCCATGCATCACGTAGTTGGTGACTGCTTGTTGTGTCGTCTGAGGCGCTTCGGAAAGTAATTGTCCAACCAGAAAAACAACCACCGGGAGGCGGGGGGGGGGGGGCGTCCGAGACTCGCGTTCACTTTTAAAACCCCGGCTATACACTGCGGGTAGTAGCAGAGGGTGAAGAGAGAGGACGCCCGGGGTAGCCGCCGGCGCGGGCTATATACGATGAGGGCATCACATTTTGGCCCAAAACTTCATGACTGACCGGGCTCCTTGCGACCAGCATCGTTGGAATTTACTATATTCATATATTGTTCGTGCATATGTTTACCTAGGGTATACGATTGCTCGTCGTCTTTTATCTTTTAGGCTACTATTCTAAATCATTTTTTTTCGGGATGAGGTACGTACAGAGCTATATATGCTATATCCGAGTGGGGAGCCTCAGAAAAAGTCACTGCGCGCGCAACCGCCATGTGTCCTCGTTGATCATGCGTCTGGCCGACCTGGGTCTGGCTCCAGCCGCTGGCACGTGGCCCTCGGTTGTCTCGGGGTGGAGCTCGGTGGAGCTCGGTGGAGCTCGTAGCGCTCACCGATTGTGCGCCCTTGCTGCAGCAGCCTTAGGATCAGCACGACGAGAACACGAACGGAGCCGCTGGTGGCTCGCACTGCGCTGCGCTCGGTATCGCTGCGATACAAACCTGGCTGTGCCTACCTACGTACGTATACGACGCACGAAAAGTGGCACGATCGGCATCTGGCGCCTCTCCGTGCAACGCACACGGCCGGCGTGTTTTGCTTTGCGCCGCTGGGATCGCGCGCACCTCGGACAGATTATCTACAGATCGCCTACAGATCACCGACAGATCATCCACAGATTATCTACAGATCGCCTACAGATCACCGACAGATCATCTACAGATCATCTACAGAATAATCATTCCCACAGTTCATGATCTAGATTGTTTCAGTGCAGATATATTCCCGGTCTTGTATGATCTGTATGATCTGCATGATATAGCTCATGCTGCCGGGTGGGGGCCGTATAATCTTAAACGATCTAGCACATGTGTCCTGGGTTGGGTAGACCCTGCACAGTAACTTTTTAGCAGATTATCTAGATCATGATCTGTCCGGGGTGTAGAATTGTGGCTGGACTATATATGCACATGGAACTGTTTCTCGGGGCATCCGCTGTGTCCCCTCGTCAGAGAGGCTGCGAACATGCCCCATGTTTTGCGGATCCTCCCCCCAGTGCCTCGGCTCTTCGAGAGTGATTCGGGTTCCTGCTCTTCCCCCCCCCCCCCGCTGTACCATGTGTGGTTAATGTTCGTCTACAAAGGATCAGCCACTGAGCGAACCAGGTCAGCGCTGGCTGAGCGGCTCAGTGGTAACCAGGTCAGCGCTGGCTGAGCGGCTCAGTGGTCTGTCCATTAAAAGCGAACCGAGTACAGGAGGATGCTATCGGTGGGAGGCTGAATTGAGAACAAAGTTACTTCTCTTGTTTGTTGATAAAGAACGAAGCACTGAGCCACTGGAGTGGCTGAATGGTTTATCCTCTATTAACGAACAGCTGTGACCCCCTCCCCTCCCCCCCCCCCCGCCGGTCATACGACTACGGCCATGCATGATGTCGAGAACATGTCTCCTATCGAGTGCACCTCCCCCCCCCGCGCGCGCGCGCCTGATATTTGCTGTCCTTAGCGCTGGTGCACCACTGTCAGTGTTTTTCTATCCTGTTGTCGCCTCACTAGAGTCAATCACTTGTTCGAAAAAAAGTTTGATTGGTTGGCTTAGGGTCAGGGTTAGGGTTGGTCTGATTGGCTTAGGGTCAGGGTTGGGGTTGGTCTGATTAGCTTAGGGTCAGGACTGGGGTTGGTCTGACTGGCTTACGGTCAGGGATAGGGTTGCTCTGATTGGTTCAGGGTTAGGGTGAGAGCTAGGGCTACTAGTAGTTAAATTTCGTCTTGTTGCGTGTAGCTAGCGAATTATTGTCGAATAAATGGTGAAATCCCCTCCATTGCCTCGTAAGCCTCCTACCTCCATCCACCCACCCACCCACCCACCCACCCACTCTCGCACGCCCAGACCGCGCACCCCCAGACCACCCTCGTTTCCGACTCTATCTGTGCGTTTGGTTGCTGTCGCGTGTTCAGGCTTACCAACCCCAGCAAGGAGGGCGGCCAATATCGGCGACAACGATGATGATCGGGTCAGCTTGAAACACGACGTGTACTACAGCAGACGGCCGGCTCGTATATACTTCAATATCCGCGGCGGGCGATCCATACGAGTAGCCCTGACATTCATTCGAGTAGCATTCACGCGGGCATTTCGTACGAATAGCTTCCACGCGGGCCAGTCGTACGAGTGACGCGTTCTACGATAGGATTATAGCACTTTCTGGATGGTTTTCTGAATTAAGGAGCGCCTTATAACCTAAAGCAGTCGGAACGTTTTTTTTCTGGGATTTTAGTTACTACCAGGTAGTAGTATAGAGCTCCTCAACGCGAGGAACCTAAAAAAAAAGTGATGCATCTCTTCTGCCTTGGCATGTGTCGAGTAGCTCCATTAACATGAGTAGGGCGGGCCATTCGTGCGAGTACAGCTCTAACGCGGTGAGGATCGAAACAGGGAAACCCGCCATGGAAACTCGAGCTGGTCGTAAAGGGGCTAACCGGTCAGGCGCGCGGTGCACATGACATGCCGTATATCTACGGTAGGTTAGCAACATTCATGCCCGGCCGCTGTGTTAAATGTTGTACGTGCGGGCGGTTAGAGGAGAGGTTTTGCATAGGGATGCGTCGAGGAGGTACTTAGAAAATTGCACCTACATTTATGTACTTGTGTCGAACCAGCACGGGAGGAAAATAAATGGAATGGCGTCCCTGTTTAATGTGAAATGACGCTTTCTGTCTCTGTGCGCTTTATGATATGTTACCTGGTGCATGCGTATACTATAATAGAGAGGAGAGGTTTGCGTGAGGACGCAACAAGGAGGCTTAAAAAACGTGCACCTGTCGGAACGGTATGTGGAAGAAAACACGCGGAAAGAATGGCGCGAGTGATCGCATGCGGACAGAAGCAGCCCGCACTTTGGTTGGTTAATATTCTGAGAGCGAGAGGAACCCCACCCTGCCCCCCCTATTATGACATGAGCACCCCCCCCCCCCCCTCACCCCCCGCACCCCCCCCCGCACGCAAGGAAAAGAAGGCCGTCGTTGCACAGAAACTTCAATTTGAAAACAACGAGAAGAGCTGACATGAATAAGAGCTACTAGGAGCATATCGCACAGCTGCAAGGAGAGTCGTCCATCGTGCCCACAAGATCGTCCGTGTCATGCCATGAAGGTTCATCATGTCGTCCTTTCGTTTCATGTTTCCGATATCTCGATCAAAACAATATTTTACCGGAGTAACTGCTCTCTGCGCGGCGAGGTGCCGCGCTGATGGCCACCTAATGACCGCGGGGGTAGTAGCCCTGGGTGAGAGTCCCCGGCTGATCGCAGCAGAGAGGCCTCACTAAGCGCACACTACATGTGAATTGAAGCGACGACAAAGCGTCACTGCAGTATCATAACACATATGGGCAATAGTGTAGGCTTGACCGCAGCAGACGCGTGCCGGGGTAAAAGCACTGTAGTAGTGTCAGTAGTAGCACTCTCTGGCTGAGCTTTTGCGGGCTGACGATGCTGTTCGTAGAGCCCAAGCCTGGATGCCCAGACCGCGACGCGATCTGATGATACGATTCATAGTCGTTGTATCAGAGGACGCGAGGAGGGAGCGAGGGAGAGAGAGCCAAGAGGGGCAGAGGGCTCGAGCTCTCCTCGAGCGCTCGGAAACATTTCATAAAAACGCCTGCGAAGACATGCGAAACCGCCTACGACGTCTGTACATGTCGCTACGCAATCGAGGAACTACCTAATACGGGGGACCATACTAAAAAAAGAGCCTATGGTACACACAAAAAACTATATGTTTCGCTATTTTTACTAACATTATTTGGTCCTATTTACTATGGTCCCCCGTAATAGTACCGTTCTATTACAAACAAGCAAACGGTTTATACTGAGCAGGTGCCCCTCCCCCCCCCCCCCCCCCGCTGCACAATAATGCGCGCGTAACAACAATGAAGCACAACATTACTAGACGTACCGAAGTGAAAGCTTTTCGACAACCGTCGCCAGGTTCTGCTACATTGTTCAATGTCTCCACAGGCCTTGTTTCACTACATCCACATTGTGCGAGGCGGCGGCGGTGGGGGGGGCGGGGGTCCCGGCCACCTGTGCACCTATGACCGTCGAATTTTTTCTTCGGGGGGGGGGGGTGATATGGACACACCAAGCCCCCTCCCGTAGGCTGTACCTCCTCATTACGTACAAGTTCAACGTCGTCACCAGAGGTCCTCCATTCCGTTCAGTGGAGACCCGAGGCATCGACCCAACTCGGGTGTGTCCTCCCACGACCACAACCACAGCTGGAGAGAACCTGCCCGGGACTCCGCCGCACATTGGCGTCGACGGGTCGGTCTATTTTACCAGCGCGTGCAAGTCTTTTTTCTCAATGGAGCTCCTCGAGTGAGCATGACAGCCTCGAAAAAATCGGTGTACTGCTGTACCTACTGTAGTACCCAGTGACGGCGGCTGTCCCATGGGATGTGGGGGCGGACATAATATATACCTGGTATATCGATATCATGCATACATACACACAAGCTCGCTTGGTTGTGCTTGCCACGCGGGATATTGTGATATTCAGCTTTTGCCCTTGGCCGGGATGCGGTTTTGCTCGCTCGTGGCAACGTGTCTGCCTGTTAACCCTTTTGAGAACTGCAGTCCTGTTTCGGGGCACAAACCACGAAAAATTCCTAACTGATATTATTAGTTTGTCCCCAAAATCGGAACTGCTGCCTTAAACGGGGTCAGTAACCCCTTTTAGGACCGCAGTCCCGTTTTGGGGACAAAGTACTCAAATTCTAAGTAATTTGTTCCCAAAACGGGACTGCGGTCCTAAGAAGGGCTAAGCGCCTATACGCAGTGAAGTGGTGCCGCTCAGCACACACCCTGCTGTAGTGCGTGAGGCTTGCTTGTGTGCCTTAAGGTGTGCGCATTGCACGCCATGACGAGTTGCCGCCGGCAAGCAAGCAGGCAGGCGACGGCAGCAGGGTCGCGATGACAACGGGCAGCGTGCGAGCGGGATTCGTTCGAGAGGGCAATGAGATCGGACCGAGATATCGAGAAAACATTTGCCTGATGTCACCTGCTCTCCCTCGTGTCACGAATACTGCTACTGCTACTATTACTACTACTATTAATACTACTACTACTACTACTAGTAGTACTACTACTACTGAATATGACCTACCATGGAAAATATGATAAGAGTGCGCTCAGACGCCGCAATTGCCAGTGGGGGGGGGGGGGCAGGGGCGTTAACTCTGATTCCACAATCCGCGCACAACATGCTCTAACGAAATGGAAAGAAAAGGGGAATATCATGTTGACCGATTTTCCTATGGTCGAAGGATCACCTTCGATCAAGCCAACCTGCAGGCTGCAGAATAAACTACTACTGTTTTGATAACATTGCGTGGTCGCTTTAACTCGCGCGAAGTACATATTTTGGGATCAATGAGACCTCGCTGCTGCGATCAGTCGGAGACTCTGACCCGCGACTATACGGCCAGCAGGCTCTCTCTCTTTGACCCCGGGGACGCACTTCTTGATTCTCCCGGTTTAGGTTCCAATATTACCGCACCACACTTTGATTGCACCGCGATCAATCAAGAAATTATGCTATAGTCGTCGCACACTAGGCTATAATCGCTTAATCAAGCGCGCGATACTTAGCACTGATCGGGAGATGCCACGGGCCGCGTAGGGTAGGGCAAGGTGCAAGACGTACACCCAGCTAAAACCGTCAGCACTGCACGCAACCCCGTCAAGATTAGCGTCAGGGTTTCCAATCGGATGCCGCCCTCCCCCCCTCTCCGTCCGTCCCTAGCACGTTAGTAACCCCTTTATGGTGGCGACCTAAAAAGCGGCAAGTAAAAGTGCGGTTTTATCAATCTTTCACACCTTGGACAGGTAGATAGATCATGATCTATGTATCTACCCATCTATCTATAGATAGATCATCTTGTTCCTCGCCTGCCGTTGGGAGAGGCTGTGCAGGATCTGCATAGCACAGATAGATCCAACTTAGGAAACGTGTGCTACAGGTAGGTCATTTAGATCGTGCAGCTTATGCGGGTCCCACCCGGCAACATGAGAGCTACCACTGGTGCAACACCTACCACTGCTATAGATCGTACAAAATCGGGAAATAAATGATAGATTGGTTCTGACTTGATCAAAGATCTACAGTATATCAACAAGTCTGCGGGGATAGATGATCTGCCGAGCGAGGTGTTGCAGATAGACCTTCTTGGAAGAGCGTTTAGCAGCAGCAGCAGTTTTCAGGTATCACCACATGCTGCCTGCACGCGCATCGTACACGTCTCCTTGCCTCGCCCTTCGGGCACATCTCCTACCCCTCGCAGCCAGGGGGGGGTTCCGTGTGACACTCAACCTCCCGGGTGATCAAGGTAGCACACCCGCTGGGATCCTTTTCCGAGAAGCCGATTTTCTCCACAAAACAGGCGGGAGCCAGCAACACATCAAAACAAAAAAAGGTGGTTCAGTTTCAAAAAGATGTCGGCAAGATTTACCTTTTTTCACCCATGAACAAACAAACGCTTTCGCTCGGCGCATTGCATCGCTCGGGCGTTTTTATACTCTCCTAGTGGTCAAGAGAAAACCAGGCTGGAAAAATCGTCCTCCGAAGTGGTGCGTGTTCTCTTTTTATCACCCGTGTGATAAATGTTGTACGGCACCTGCTTCGTGTGCAGCCGATGCCGTAAACCCGTCAAATATTTTTCTACGGTAGAACTGTACTGTATGTAGTTCCTTACCACCTGCGAGTGTGCGAGGTTGTGCAGATGATCGAGTTTCTCCCTCACTGCCGTACAGAGAGGGGTGAGCGGGATCTAGGCACAGCCAAGCCGCAGTACAAACCCAACCGGGGAAGCATCCGCTAAATAACACAACAGATCGTGCGGAAAATAAACGGGTCCCCCCACCCGTCAACGCGAAGTACGTGGTAGACATCATCCAAGATCTGGAACATTTTTCGCATCTATTATACCTCGAACAATTTAGATCATCAAGCGGGAACCGACGATCTGTGCCCCAAGGCGTGCAATGCTTTGGACACATTTACTCCGCCTGCAATGTCCTCAAGAAAAGGGGTTAACCCTTTTAGAACCGCAGTTCCGATGCGGGGGCAAAGCAGTCAAATTCCAAGTAGTTTGTCCCCAAAACGGGACTGCGGTCCTAAAAGGGGTTAATACACAAAATGCATTCTTCGTGTCATGGACAAGCGCCCAGCGCACCCAACCAGGTTTCGCTCATTGGCGAGGCGTCGTCGCACACCTTCCTCCTGCGGCTCTCGAACAAACAAGTTTTTTCGAATCAAGTCGTACTCGCACGCGCTCGCTAGGGCGGGTCACCGCACCGCGCGGCCTATTTTTTCCTCCCGCCTAGCCTCTCGCTCCTCGCGTTGCTGCTGCAAGGAACCCTCACCGCGTGTAAGTACCACGCTGAACGTCAATATAAGGAGCATTTCGGTCTTCACATCAAGGTGTAAACGCTCCTTCTATTTGCGGCCACAGCGGTACCCGCATATAACACGAGCCAAGTTCTCACAAATTTGTAACTTCAGATTCCAGACGAAAGAAAATTGGAAGCGCCAGACAAGAAGACAGCGCGAAGAAAGAAATCGTTTCTAACAACCCCGTCGCGGCCGCCCCCTTTTCACGCGCCCACGACGGCCCTCACCAGAGACAGTCATCAACACACCACAACACACGAGCGCCATAAGCACGAGGCGCTAAAAAATATCAGGCTACATCGCGAGCACCGCCAAGGATACGCCCGGAAAGGCAGCAGGGCCGGGCAGCTAGCTGCCTCGGAACAAACGGTTCCACCACTAAAAATTAAAAGTACGGCGCAGGAAGACACGCTCCGCAACAATAATAATCAAAAAAAGAGTCAACCCCGGTGCCGTGTGCCGCGAGCCGCGAGTGCCCATGACCACACGCAAGCGCGCGCGCCGCGATACGGGTAGGCGGGGGCCTCTCACCACGCATCCTCCAAAAACGCACCAAAACAAGAAGACCAAAGACGCGTGCAGTCTCACAATCAATGCCGACAGCAAGTACAAACTGCGGCAGCAACGACAACAGCAAGCAGTGCAAGAAATCGAGGGAGGGAGGAAGGGAGGGAGAGGGGCCGCGTCATGCGCGCGCGTGTCCCGCCTCGAAACTCCCAACAAATTAAAACAAAAACAAAAAAGTAAAAAGTGTAAAAGCCCTACTACTCTACACACCACGAAAACAAGTTTTCTACGACGGAGAACCGTACAGGATAAGCATATCGTCGCAGCTGCCCCCTTGGTCCTGATGCCACGGATGCTTTGGGAACCCTCCCGCCCCGAAACCGCTCGATATCACCACATCTCCACCGGCCCCGCTCGCCCCGCCTCCTTCCCCGTCCTCCCCCGCCCCCAACACGGGGCACCCATGGTCACCCACCATCTGGCTCTCCTGCCCGCCGCCCCCGGCTACGACCTCCATCGCACTGGGATGCGCCGCGCTTGCCCCCCCGCCCTGTCCTTGTCCCGCCGTGCTGCTTTCGCCTTGCTCCAGCTGGCCTTCACAGCCCCGCCCGGAACGGGAGGTGCCGCTACTGCAATCGCGACAGCCGCTATAGCTCGCATTGGTGGTGCTTGTGCTGTCAGGCCACCGAAACGTACAGCACCCGACGCCGCCAGCAGCGACGGCGCCCTTGCTGCGAGTGGCGTCGCCGTCCTTCCCATCTCCCCGCTCCTTGTAAAGCCCCCACGTCGATTGGAAACCCACGTTTTCTTCGGAAAAGGTGTCCGGATCAGGTCGCGATTCGGCCCTTGTGCTGCTCGTTTCCCACCACTTTGCCGCACCATCCCCGGGGCCTAGGCGAGGTCTTTTGGATGAGCGGATGGACACGGCCGCAGCCGTGCCAACACCGTCCAAGTCGAAGGACGCCCGGGGTCGGAGCGATTCACTCGCCACCCGCATGGGGGTCGTTGGTGGTCCCGCCTCGACTCGCTGTTGCTGCTGCTGCTGCTGTCATCGACACGGATGCGGCAGAAAGGGAGGGGACGTGCGAGTGCGTTGGTTTTAACTTTCGAGGTGCTAAAGTTCAACATTTTTACCACCGCAAAAACGATCCCACACTGACTCCAAGTCGTTTTTTTTTGCAAAAAAACGTGGTCACAGTTCTAATGCAGGGGTAAAAGGGGGGTGTTTTTTATTTATAAATCTTGATATAAGTTAAGTCATGCCGACAGAGAGAGAGAGGCATTTGAGTCATTCCGACAAAAAAAAATGGTGCCGAAAAAAAAAAGAAGGATTCTGTTGCTCCGACTCGGCCAAGGCCTCCCTCCCTCCCTACCGTCCGAACGCTGCACGAGGCAAGCGAGGGCTTGACTCTGCGGCTGTCCGCGCGGAGCGCCGGAAAACGCGTCGCTGGCACGTGCTCCCCTTCCGCTCTTTCGTGGGGGGCGTTCTCGACTATTTTTATAAATCCACCTACCGCGTCAAGTGCGGCGTCATATCTCGAGAGAGACGATAGCGTCAGCCGCGCACACCCCACGTCGAGCATAATTTCACCTCGAGGGGAAAAAGCCGTCTAGCCTTGAGGAACGCCCCGGGCGAAACTGCAAGAATGATCACACTCCGAATCCAGGTATTTTACCACCGAAAACGCGGATGGAGCCGAAAAAGGGCTGGCGACCAACCATCCACAACGAGTTTCTCCTGACCGCCTCGCCGGGTAAAATCAGGAGACCCTCGACGGACCGCGCTGGACATTCGACAGGACTAGCACTTCAATTCAGGACCACTGCATAACCTAGGACACATGCATGCCGGCGCACCAGATGGCGGACGATCAGGAGTGGACTATATGCCGGTGCATGCCCTGTTGCCCTCCGTGCCACCACGACGCCACGTGTTGGGCAGTGCTGGCGCCCAGTCGGGGGAAGGCAATGGTTGCCCAACCATGATATGATGCATGATGCCCCGTCTCCATCTCACGGCGGCAATACACAGAACAACGATAGGCTGGTAGGTAAACATTGATAGCACTTCACCGCCATCTCTCTCCAACATGTAGCTCGCATCACTGCCGTGCTATATCCCGTTTCCACCCCATCCCGCCAGGTCCCAATTTTTTTCTGAAAACGTTTTGTTGTTGTTGTTGTTGTTGTTGTTGGAGGTCTGACGTGGGCGACGAGGGCGCGGGGGGGGAAGGCACGAGCTCAACATCGATTAGCGACAGCGGCGAGGCGGGCTCCGTATCGCGGGCAGAGCTGACGATAGTCAAGCACGGTATGTGCAACGAAATTGCGCAGGTTCAGCTCGCGCTGCAGAAGAGCATCAACGACCTCGCCGGCGACGGGCGCCGAAAGTGTCCCCTGGCATTTGATGCTCCTCTGCAGCCCGAGCAGAAAAGCTGCGTAATCTCGTAGCCCACGTCCTGCTTGAAGATGGGAAGGTCGGCCCGCGATACGGAGCCCGCCTCGTCGCTGTCGGTCCGTCATTGTGCTCGTGCCCCTCCCTCCTCGTCTCGCCCACGTCAGGCCTCCAACAAAAATAAAACTTTGCGTTCAGGGGGAAAAATGGGACCCGTCTCTGTGTTGTCTTCATATCGCGGCCGACGAGTGCGGCTATGCTAAGCAAACGATTGCTGCTGTACACTCGTACCGTAGGGTACTTGGTGTGATAGGTACGTCGAGGCTCTACGCGGACAAACTGAAATCAACGAAGTTATTGCTACCAGGTAACAGGTACAGCACCTTCATTCTAAAAAAAGTGATCCCGAGGTCGAGCTCAACTCGCGATTTTTACTATTAATATTAATTAATATATACCAGGTATACTATTAATATTAATTAATACGAGGTACCGGTATATATGACGTGTGTACACTCAAGTATGAGTATAGGTATGAATACGTGGACAAGTACGAGTATTATTATACCCTTCTGTCCCCAATAGAAATATAGTTTTAATATAAATACTAAAATCCAAACGTTCATCACGTTTCAGGTCAGAGTGGTACGGGTACGTACTACGAGTACTACTCGAGTACCCGTCCTCTGCGGTGTTCTGCATCGCGGGAAACGCGATTGGCTGACGAACAGAGGACGCACCCGGCCGGTTGCCCGCGATCGAAACGAAACCCCAAACAGGGAAACAACAGCAAAAAGAGACCGTTGCAAGGCGCAAGGGTTCGCTATTATTAATAGTTGCCGGAGGGATTGACCGAGATTGATTGATCGTCCGGCCCACACGGACTCATAATACATACCAGTACCAGGTACCTGGTACCAGGTACTCGGGTGTACAACATACCAGGTAATACATTAGCAGCAAAACAAGCCCTCGCCGTCCAGTTGCGGAGAAGGCTCTTTCGAGATGTTGACTATTATACCATGCGCAGCAGTATACAACAATGTACAGCAGTGTAGTGTGTACATGCGCAGGCCCAGAGGGGGGTGGTATTTGACGAACCCCGGTGATAAAATCCTGGCCTCCTTTTTCATTTTTTTCATCGCGGGTGGTTCCTTGTGGCTGGGGGGTGCGGGGTGTACCAGGTCCCTGGTATTCGATATCATGCATGGCCGTAGTCCTCTGACCATAGACCCCTCGCATCCCTACAACGCCGGGATGGAACACGGAGGGTTTCCACCGATCAGGGAGGAGGGGCGATATCTGAGGGAAGTCAAGCAATACCAAATACCGCATACGGTACACAACATACTGAATACAACTCGAGACGAATCCTTGGAACTCACAGCCGAAGATGTCGTCGTCTAAAATTCAAGTGCCTCTGATATAAAAAGATCGAGCGAGGTACGTAGAGCAATGACAGCAGGCAGTGAGTACTTGAGTAGGATATGCGTGCAAAGCGAAAGATATGCCAGAAAGGCGAGAAAGATACTGCTGTTAATAATATTGCTGTAACGGCTACCTGGTACCAGGTATGTACGAACATACCAGTAGTACTAACTGACTGTACCTCATGCTCGTTCGAGTACTGGTAATTTTACAGGATACCGCTTTGAACCTAACTATAAGGAACGTTTGTATACTAATATTCCATACAAACGGTATAACGTGGTGAAAAAGGTTTCCGGATTTGAAACGAAACGCTCCACGGCCAGAAGTAACGATCTCCGTGTGGGTCCGTATATTGGACAAAAGGATACTCCGTGTGTGTAACATCATACCGGCTGTATTCATAGTATAAAAAATGCAGTATTAATAACAATATTAATAGTGTACTCACAGGCCGAATATAAATCGTTTGCAGAGTGATGTGATACAACATAGCCCACGCGGGGAGGGAGGGCGGGGACGGCAAACCAATTTTTTTACGAGCGTTGTGGCATGTGAAATGTGCAGAAAATGTTCATCCCGCCAGCCACAACACAGCGGCCGGCCCGAGGTAAATGACCGTTGGGCATCGGAGGTCGGGGAGGGGGAGAGGGAGGGAGGGGCACATGATGATGGCCGAACGTGTTCTCGTACACTACCAGGTACAGCAATAGGTACACCAGAAATATACGCACCCAAATATATATATACCCTGGTATATGATCTTCACTGATTGATACATAACGTTCCCAAAGATGCGGGGGGCATTGCGGACCCTGTGTACCTGAAGGAAGGGCGAAGCGTGACAGCTCCACTCGTACGGGGTGTCATCCATGCGTCGGGCCGTGCGTGGACAGCCTCAGCAGCCGCTGCCGCTCCAAAATTCCCCCGGGATGCTCTGCTGTTGTTCGCGCGTGTTGGTGCTTTTGCTTGGTGGTCTGGTGCGAGAGAAAAAGGAAAGAAAAAAAACGTGCCTCTGCTGATGAGCAGAAGGTGTGTTCTTTGGAAGCACACGACTTTACTCACAAAGATGCGAGGTGTCTCGCTGGTACGCGTAGGTAAGCCGTACGGGAGGGCCGGCGGTAGCAACGTCCGGACCTGCACCAATACAGCGTCGGCGTCGGGCTTGTAAGGGCTTGCCTCCGAAACTCTGAACATCTGGCCATGGGGACGACGACGGCTCCAGGGAGTTTTCTTGATAACACTTGAGGCATGTTTGGTGTGGGTTATAGGGGTTTCGAATGTAAACCAGAAACGTCAAATGTTCAACCGAGGTTACAACGAGCAGCGTCAGAGAGAGAGGAAGAGATCTGCGAAATGATCTTGCAAAGCTTAGTGCTTTCGCTCGCGGCGTATGCTGGCGTCAACGCTTTTGTGGTGAGCTACATCGTGAGGTGTGCTGGAGAACCAGAAGCCTCAACTTTTTTTTTTCTGACAGATACTGCTATATCTCAAGTTCTGCTTCGACTGTCAAAGATGGAGGATGAGAGAGCATGAACAAGCATGACGATCATGTCTACTGCCTGATTGCGACTCTCTTACTCTTACTCGTCTGACTGCCTGCTTCGATGCTTCGTGGGCGATTGCCTCCTATCCTTCTTCCAAACCTGTGGTAGCACTGTCTGGTAGAACCATTTTCGGTCTGATCAGCGGCCTTGCGCGATTCGGGCGGTGGGCGAAGTCGCTTCGCTCGAGCCTGCTCGAGCTGACACATCAGCATCCTCCTTTCATGTACGAGTACCCGTAGTTGGTACCTGGTGCCTGGAACCTGGTACCTCACCTGGTACCTGGTACATACAACACCAGTACCTGATGCATTATATAGTGTGATCAGGTGTGATGGTATGGTATGATATGCTGTCAACAGCAGCAGAAGCAGCAGCGCAGCAGCGCACAGCAGCAAAAGTTTCGTCGTAGCATGGCACTACGATTACCAGCACCAGGTACATGGCAGGTACCTTGTGACTACGAATTATTACGGTATGTAGAGAGTAGAGGCATCGCTACGAGTACTAATATTAGAAGTACATGTAGAAACTGCTCTACCGTACCAGGTACCTGGTAGACCGTGCTGGTACCTAGCCTGTGGATACTGGCATGATGGTATTGATACAACACCAGTGAAATACAGACAGCCCGGCACAGGAGCAGCACGTACTGCTATACGAGCGCAAGACGACTTCGTGTTCAGTTTTCAGAGAGCTAGAGTTTCACCAGGTTCGGCCTCCAGATCTCTTTGCATGTTGCCTGTTGCGCAGTACGAGTACTCGTGGGCAGCAGTCGTAGGTACCCCGCACAATACAGCAGTGATTGATGAAGGCAAAAGTAGAGATGAAGGCAGGCTAGGCACAATTCGATGCGAGTCGACGAGGGAAGAAAAGGCTGAAATCTTCTCGCGATAAAAATGAAGGCACGTACCGTAGCGGGAAGGGGGGAGAAGAGCCTGCTATGTGACCCCGGATCTGAGTTACGAGTTGGAAGGAGAGAGAGAAGAAGATGTGCGAAGATAATGAATGGAATGGAAAAAAAAAAAAAAAAAAAAAAAACATCGGAGTGTCCCGATTTTGAGCTCAACACGGTGTCCAATCGATTTCCTGTTTGAACTGCACTTCTCTACGGAGGTGAGGTCTCTACGTATAGCTGTATAGCAGTCTACGGAAACAGCTATTTAATACCTGGTACATTAACCCCTTTAGAACCGCAGTCCCGTTTGGGGACAAAACTACTTGAAATTTGACTGGATTGTCCCCAGAACGGGACTGCGGTTCTAAAAGGGTTAAACCATACTTACCACTCTGTCCCCATATACGAGGATCGTCTAAATTTAAGATTAATACACAAACGGTCCTTACATTTTGGGACAGAGTGATACGTAACTCATTATAATTTTAAGTAATTTGTCCCCGAAAACGGGAGTCCAGTCCAAAGGGGTTTCGGCGTCATATGTGGCATTAACCCATGTTAGCACTGCAATCCCGTTTTGGGTACAGACTACTTAGAATTTGAGTGATTTGTCCCCAAAACGGGACTGCGGTCCTAAAAGGGTTGAATCGAGACAAGGCAAAAGTAGCGATAAGGAAGGTTCAGCTGCCTTGTCCCATACTCGCCTTGTTGCACCACCGAAAGCTGTCGAGTGTCGAGGTATAATATCTTGAAGGTGTCTTCTCTTGCTTTCTGTCACCGCCTGGGCTACACACGAGCGCACCGTGTAACACGCAAGATGAGCCACCCACCCCCCTGGAACGATTTTCAGACCCGGTTTCCTCGAAAACGTTGGGGGCACACACAACGAAGGTGGTGGTGGCTTTGGAAAGATTTTCGTCACTATTACGGGGGACCAGAGTTAATAGGACCTATGGTATACATAAAAACCTATATATTTGACCATTTTTACCCACAGTATTTGGTCCTATTAACTATGGCCCCCCGTAATAGGGTTGCATAGACGCATCGCGCGGCGTATTCAGTACGCCTTCCCCGTTGTCTAGAAACCCAGGTTTGAAAATCGCCCGAGAGGGTGTGTTCTCTTGCGTATTACACGGCGGTAGGCACCTGCACGGTACCAAGTACCTGGTACCGAACATCATGTCGTGCTTGGTGTAGACAAGCGATAGCGTGATGACGCTGAATCGAAAATTAAAAACCAGGGGATGGAGGGCAAAACCGCGTCCGATGTGATACGTAGACGCCTGGTATGATACACCAGAGGCACTGCTGTTCGACAACACCGGAGGGACGACACGTCGAAACTTTCGATACGATATCGCACACTACTGCTATTACGGGGGGCCATAGTTAACAGGACCAAATATTGTTAGTAAAAATGGTTAAACATATAGGTTTTTATGTATACCATAGGTCCTGTTAACTATGGTCCCCCGTAATAAAAGCCTGTACTACTGTTGTACCAGGTATACCGGTTCGAGGTACCTCGTACAGACGATTGATATGAATACTTGTTGGTAGTCGTACTAGCTGTAGGAAAAACTCCGCACCCCGAGTGGGAGGTACGGTATATCTGGCCATGCAGGAAGCATATACAGCAGTTTATATCCATGACCCGCAGTGAAGCAAGCCGTGACATGAAGGGAAACTATCGAAACCTTCACGTAATGTTCATGTTTACGTTCGCCGGATGAAATAATCGAAACCCAGCGCAATCAACCATGGATAGATTTGGTCTTCAAGCACGGCGGCGATGGTTACTTACCACCTTACCACTTCTTCGACGCTACACTCTATATACGATAAAACGATGCGAAAGTAACGACCAATCCTTTTAGTAAAGCAGTTCCGTTTAGGGAACAAACTACTTAATTTTTTAGTACTTTGTGCCCAAAACGCGACTGCGGTTCTAACAGTCCAAAATGGTCAATAGCCCTAACTCTAACCCAATCAACCAAAAAAGATACCAGGTATGGGGTTAGCCATGTTCGTCTGTATACGTAAGTCAATCGTAGTATCGAACAACTGGTGAACTCTACGGAGCAACAGCAGAGGCGGTGGCATGTATTTGCACCCGGGAGATTTAGCCCACCCCTGACTGTACGAATCTATGGGCAATGACCCTCCTATTTTTTCTAGGGGTCACAGCCCGTATAGGTAGAAGCAGTTGCTCGTGTCACAGAGTATTTACGAAGTATCCACAGATCACCATTTTGGCAGGGTTTCTAGCCCCGCTTTCATATCAAACGCAGGCAGGCAGCCTCCTCCAGGCCTAATACCCCTGTCCTTTGGTCGGATGTTTCCCGTGACATTTTGCAGCGGTCTCTGTTGCCTGCGACGGCCCGCACCTATCCTCGAACGCGAAAGTCTGTTATTGATAATTCGTCCGCGCACCGGTAGGATATACTATTAATAGGGTACCTGATACCTTGTACCACTCTGTCCCGATATAAAATAACCGTTTTCTCTAGCAATTAGTCTTGAAAATTTGGTATACTCTAATGGTCCTTACATATCCGTCCAGGGGGTACGCTGCTGTAAGATGCTGTAGCACCAGGTATGCTAATGCTTTCGCTATTATTGGAACTCGCGCACTAGGATATTTGTAGTTGCCGTCAACTTGCGTGCGTTGGAAGCTTGTGGTAGAACGAAAAAAAGTTGCCAGTCCTGATTAGTTTTTTTTTCGGAGATTATATATCGCGGTCGGTCGTAAAGCTTTTAGGCTTTCTAACCCTTTTAACCCCAGTCCGGTTTTGGAGATAAACTACTTATAATTTGAGTGCTTTGTCCCCACATATGGGACTGCGGTGCTAAAAGGGTGAAGCGACCTCGGAAGGGGTACGCACTCGTACGTACAGTACGAGTACTACGTTTTTTTTCGGTGCCGTCTAGACTAGAAACTCGCACTCGCTCGCAATTGTTGCGGTTTTTGCGTGAAGCCTACGGCAGCACTGCACTTTGTAGCGTACGAGCACATCTGCTGCGGTGATTTTGCGACACGAGCAGCTGCAGTCGAGGAGACAGCAACAGCAGTGAAGTCCGTGCTTGGTCTCGGTCAGGCTGATGAACCGATTGTTGATGGGCTTCAGGTGATAGGTATCCTGGTGTACCACAAGTATATGCACGGTTCGACGAGAGTTGACGAGGGAAAGAAAATGCTGAATTCCTCTCGCGAACACAGTGAGGGCCCGCACCGCCCTAGTAGGGGGTGTACTTATGTCATGCATGGCCGTATTCGGGCGGGGGGGGGGGGGGGCGGGGGTTGTACTCGATATCATGCATGGCCGTAGGCGTATGGCCTCGCATCCCTACAAGGCCGGGACGGAGCAGGTTGAGTTTTCACAGACCAGGCAGACATTGCTTGCACCAAGCTTTGCGAATCGACACGTGAGGCGCTCGGCAAGTCGTATGAAGGGTGAGCAGCATCCTACTAGGAATCGCTTGTGAGGCGGACTTGCGCCTGGATGACGGCGTCAATGCGTTGATTTATTTTCGGTGTGGCCGCTTCCAGACGGGGGAGAGGGGACTGTCTGCTATGTGAGCATACTGTTAATGGTAGATCTGAGATACGAAAGGGAGGGAGCTGGAGAAGTATGCAGGGCGAAGCCAGTAGGCGGGATGGGGAAAGAGAAGCGACTCCGTGATACGCTTCATGTCATGATGTCGATAACGGTGTTGTTACAATATTTACAGCCCTTCCCCCTGAGATCTGGCATCTGGTCACAAGGCATGAACCAGACCCGTTGCCTTGAAGGTTATTCATATACCTGGGGTACCATTTGAGGACTCTACATATCGAGCATCCTCACCGCACTTGCTGCCAACAATCTGCCCAACGGGTGGAGCGCTGTAACGCCTTCGGGGTGATTTTGTTGTTGACCAATGACTGTTCATGGAAAAAAAAACACCCGGGCCTGGAATATTGCCCCCGCTTGAAGTCTGATGTGAGTTTCAAACGTGGGTTCTGTTCCCGGCCAGAGCGATATCAGGCTTTTGCTGCTGTATGAGTAGATTTTTGCTGTTGTATGAGTACATTTTTGTTCCGCCAAAGGTTGGCGTGATGTTTTTTTTTAGTGTTTCTTGTGCGACCGAGGTACACAAATCAGGACAAGGACGAGCTCGATCCTATGCACCGGGCGTTCTTCGTGTCAAGACAAAGCGGTACGAGCAGCGCAACGCTCCTTTGCACGCGTCGTACATTCCTTTGCAGTGTACTGTAGTTCAGACACCTCTTCGAAGCCGAGGGAGGCCCCAGGTATCTATAGAGAGAAACACCACAAGTTGCTATGCAAGTATTCCGTGCGTGAGGAGCGTTGAAATCGCATAGGGGTGCGCGATCGTTTTTCAGCGCTGTTGGTAGTACTGTAACAAGACAACGGTAAGGGTGCTGAAAGTCGTACCCGGTACGTTATATTTTCGGAAGACTCTCAGACCAAATATTTCCGAGAACACATCCACCCTGTTAGGACTGCAGTCTCGTTTTGGGGACAAACCAATCAATGACCTTGAGTAGTTTGTCCCCAAAACGGGGCTGCAGTCCCAACAGGCTTGATATTGTTCTGGAAACATCGAGCGCTGAAAAACGATCGCACACACCCCTGCGCGATTTCAACGCTCTTGGCGGTACCTTGGTAGCTGGCATGCCGTAGGCGTCACTTTTTTCCGCTACGTACGTTTTCCCTCTCAAGTCCCTCAAGGGGTTATCAATATTATCGTACCAGGTACGTATTGAATGGCTGACTTTGCGGCGACGGCTGATGCAGTGTTTCGTTCTACAGCTACCTGGGACCCCGTATTGAACATCCCAGCACTTGGTAGGTACGTAGTACGTAGATTCTTGCGACAGACCATGGGCACGCGAAGGTACATACGTAGCGGTTGCTTGCGGAGGCTAGACAGCCAGACTGCCAGGCAGACGCCCACGAACGAGCCTCCTCCTCCTCCTCGTTCTCCTCCTCCTCACCTCCCCCTCTCTTTCCCGCGCGTTTTCGGCGCCCTTTTCAGCAAACGCCGGCATGGCCGGTAGCTGGCGGTGGCAGCGGAGGCGGCGTCGTCGTCGGCGGCCGCTCTGCTGTCGGTGCGATCGGAAAAAGCAGCGGCCCGATGATCTCATGGAGGTCAACGGGTTCGCTCCTGGAGCCTGGGCCAATGCGGGTGAGTAACGTTGGTTGTTTCCCGCGATGTTACCCCCCTTCATATGGTTGGCGAAAACCCGACGTGCCCCGTCCCGGTATTATGGCGGCGCGAGGGTCTTCGGTCATACGAGTACGGCCATACATGATAATAGTACGACTAGGGTCATGCATGACAATGAGTACACCTGTCATCAATATGTATGTCCGCCTCAGAAGCGGTTCTTAGTAGGATGCAGCTCACCCTTCATGCGACTCGCCGGGCACCTCACGGCGCTTCGCGCTCGCTTGGTGCAAGCAACGGCTGCCTGGTCGGTGAAAGCTCGACGTGCTCCGTCCCGGCATTGTACGGGATGCGAGGGTCTATGGCCATACCGCTACGGCCAAGCATGAGAATGAGTACACCCCCCCCCGCGCGCGCCCGATTACGGCCATGCATGACATGAGTACACCCCGCCTAGTCTCGGGCGCCCCATTTTACTCGTCCCGACTGCTCGCTGGGGGCCTGACATTTGCTCAATGCAGTTCTATGGTGTTAGTGTATATATTGCAGTTAAAACAGCAAAGGGCCAGGTTCGCATTAGTGCAGATGCGCATAGCAGAGAGAGAGCTACGATGCAGCCGCTCTGCTGCAGTGTACCAGGTATGCTGTGGCGTAGAGTACCATACCGAACTATCTAAGCTGCGTTCTAAGGAAGTAAACCGTGCAGTACCAAGTTGTCTGTCGCGTGCTGCGCTGCATTGCACTCTACACTGCACCAGGCACTCGGTAAGGATCCGCTTTCCCGCAACCAGCCCTACCGCCAAACCTATCCCCAACTCTAACCAGAACACTCAAGCCCTAAGCATATTCCTAATCCAAGCCCTAACGCGATAACCCTAACCCCAACCCTAATCTTCCCATGACAGTGCAGCGCTGCCCCTGGGCGTGTCATCGACCTTCCGCCGCTCGCAGCCTGCCTAACGCCAGACCTATCAACACTCATAGCTCTTAGTACACACGCCACGCGCAATCACCTCTGCTCTGACTGCGGCGGTTGCACTTCCCTTTCTCCCTCTCTCCCTCCCTCCCCCCCCCCCCCCCCCCCCCTCGCTTCCTCTTCCTCCACCGGCAGGCACGGGTAAGCGAAGGAGCGGCGATGATGATGGTGGCCGCCGCTAAGCCTATGGCCGCCGGCGAGGTAATCGCGTCCTCGACCGCAGTGCCGCTGACCCCTGAGACCGGCGAGGGGTACCGCTTGCTCGACGTCAAAACGGCCAGGTTCGAACTTTGATTGCACACGGGCAACCCTTGCCCTGCGTGGGCAACCCTTGATTTTCTTGGTTGACCCTAGCCTTGCGCTGTTCTTTGATAAAGGAATACGACGAACCTAATCATAGCTCGATCGAACTACCTTGCGATGATGATGGTGGCCGCCGCTAAGCCCACGGCCGCCGGCGAGGCAATCGCGTCCTCGACCGCAACGCCGCTGCCCCCTGAGACCGGCGAGGGGTACCGCTTGCTCGACGTCAAGACGGCCAGGTTTGAACTTTGATAGCACTCGGGCAACCCTTGCCCTGCGTGGGTAACTCTTGATTTTCTTGGTTGACCCTAGCCTTGCGCTGTTCGATCGAGGAATACGACGAACGTAATCATAGCTTGATCGAGCTACCTTGTCGAGGCATGATGGTGTATTGTTATGAGTATACTCAAAGTTCATATATACTATTAACACCAGGGAGGTTAACGATTTTTCGTAAAATAAGTCGGTTGCCTTCGGACCGGTTTGTTCTAGGAATGGCCCTTGATAAACCGTAGATATCCTGACCGCTTTCTTGGGATTCTCGTATTAATCGTAGAGCTCACAGGCCATAACCCTCTCTGCATGGGAAAAATTTCGGAAGCGTTGCAATGAGGTCTTTGTGTTCACGATGAACCATTTTGTGGCAGCTTGGCCAAGTTGTGTACACTGCCGGAAATTGGAGCAAAACAAAAAAACACCCCTGGAGGCAGGAGGGAAAACCGCTTGATGTCATTGGTGTCTACAAATGCCATTCGGCCGGTGGAAGAACAGCGGTCCTACCGCTGTTACTACTATTACGGGAGACCATAGTTAATAGGACCTATGGTACACACAAAAACCTGAATATTTCCGTATTTTTACTGTTAATATTTGGTCCTATTTACTATGGTCCCCCGTAATAGTCTGTCGTAATGTTTCGTCCGACGCAATGGGGGGTAGACCAGCACCAACAACAGCACCGACACTATTAATAACACCCAGACCAACACCAACACCAACACCCGACACCAATGCCAACGCCGAGGCCAACATCAACACCCAACACCAACACCAACACCAACACCAGCACCAATAACAGTACCGACACCTACACCAACACCAACACCAACACAAACACCAACACCAACACCAACACCAGTATCAATACCTGTACCAACACCAAAACCAACGCCAACACTAACACCCAGCACCAACGCCAACGCCAATGCCAACACCAGCAAGAACGCCAACGCCAATTTGCAACACCGATACAAACACAAACACAAACGCCCGATACCCAACACAAAAACCAACACCACGACAACAACACCCGCATCGACACGGACACCAACGCCAACCCTACCATAACCAACAACACCACCAAACCCAGCACCCAACCCCCAACACCAACACCGTCACCGAACCAACCCGATGAAAAGTCTCACGGCCAACTGCTGTAGGTGCCAAACGAATACTATTACAACACAAGTGGGATACCGCAATTGTCTCGGGCCGAAACGTGCTGCCTCTTATCGCAGCCCACGTCCAGCGCGATTTCCCATCCAGAAAGCTACTCCATTTTCTTTTGACCACTGTAATATCAACAAGATAGCCCTTCAGAACCCCCTCCCTTGGGTTCTCCCACCCCCAACCAACCCCCACTCTCCACCCCACCCCCGACCCCCACCCCACCCCACCCCCCCGAGTACATTTCTCCTATCGAGTACACCCCCACCCCCATCCCGCCTCCCCCCCCCCCTCGCACCCCACCCCTCACTCTCTACGACCTCCCCCCCCCCCCGCCCGTTTTGTCATTCCAGCGCGTCCTGGACGTCGCTGCCGGAGATGTGGGACTTTTTAGCCGAGGAGTGCGGGGACCGGACGGCCATCGTCGACCCCATCCACCCCCCGGAGGTTCCCGGCGGGAAGAGGGCGGCGAAGGGGGCGGAGACGCGGCTGACCTACTCGGAGATGCGTGACAGCATTGGGGCGATGGCAGCCGCCCTCGTGGGACTGGGTTTGCAGAAGGGGGTGAGGCTTGGGGAGAGAGAGGAGGGGGAGGGGGGAGGGGGGGGGGGGGGCGAGGAGAGGAAGGGCTGGCAGTGCTTGGCGTGAATTGAAAGGGTTCTGTGTTGGGTCAAGCTGGGGGCTAGGCGCTCGCGAGCGAAGGGGGGGGGGGGAGGGGGGGGAGGGAGGAAGTGAGGGTGTGTGGGGGGGTTTACTCGATATCATGACTGACCGTCGTTGTATGGCCCTTGTATCCCTACCGTGCCGGGACGGAGCACGTCGGGTGTTCACCGACCAGGCAGACGTTGCTTGCGCCAAGCGCGAGACGCCGCGGGGTGTTCGGCCAGTCACATGAAGGGTGAGCTGTATCGTACTAAGAACCGCTTGTGAGGCCACCACCACCGCTTGTCACAGCCGCCGCCAGCGTGGCTCAACCCGTCGTGCTCCTCCTCTAGGGATGCGAGGCGCGAGGGTCTATGATAACACGGCTACGGCCATATAAGACAAACAATACACCCTCCCCTAACACTGCCCACATATAGCCAACAAACCCACTGCCCTTGGTAACCCCCCTCTGCCTGGTCGGTGAAAACCCGACGTGCTCCGTCCCGGCGTTGTAGGGATGCGAGGGTCTATTGTCGTAGGACTACGGCCTTGCATGACCTAAGTACACCCACCCGCCCACCCCCCATTTTTGTCGCTGTTTAGAATAAACCAAATGCCTCCGTTAATTCCGATGGCGTCGATGTGGGTCCGTAGGACTGCGTGTCGGTGTTCTCGGAAAACAGCTACCGGTGGCTGATCGCGGAGCAGGGAGTAATGCGGGCAGGAGGCTGCAATGCGGTGAGGGGAGCCACGGCCCCGGCGCCAGAGCTCAGGTGAAAGACCATTACCGCATCTGTTGTTGCTAGATTTCGTTTTATCCTTTTTTCTTTTTTCTTTTTGTGATTTTCGTCTTTGTTTCGTTTCGGTGTTGTCAGGGTTTGTACGCTACTATTGCGGCTACTGTCGATATCGCGATGTTTCACCCCGTCCCCTCCCGTCCCCACTCCCCTCCTCCCCACTCCCAAATGCCTTCCGACCGCATCTGGACAAAAAGGTACATATACGCTGACAGCGAGTCGGTGGGCGCCGTGGTGGAAACGCCGAAGCTGCTGGAAGCACTCATGGAGAAGAACGAAAACGGGCTGAAGGGAGCGGATGGGGTGCGTTATCATTACTATGTCTGCTCTCGGTTATGTTTGCCTTTGTTGCTGTTCCTTTCTCTGCCTTGGTCCTGTTTCCGTACTTGGCTGTTGTTGTTGGTGGTGGGGTTGGTGTTGGCGGTGGTGTTGGTGTTCGTGTTGGTGGTGGTGGTGGTGATGGTGGTGATGTTGGTGTTTGTGGTGGTGTTGGTAGTGGTGGCGGCGGTGTTGGTGTTGGTGGTGGTGTTGGTGTTGGTGGTGGTGTTGGTGGTGTGGTGCCTTTGTATGTGTTGGTGTTTCGATTTGTTGTAGTTGATTTTGTTGTTTGTAATGCTGCTGCTGCTGCTTTTACGGCTGCTGCTGCTGTTGTGCCGCTGCTGCTGCTGCTGCTGCTGTGGTACTGCTGCTGCTCTTACGGCTGCTGCTGCTGCTGCTGCTGCTGCTGCTGCTGCTGCTGCTGTTGTGCTGGTGCTGCTGTTGCGCTTTTCCTACTGCTGCTGCTGCTGCTGATGATGCGTGCTGATCCTGCTGCTGCTGCTCCTCCTGCTGCTGTTGTGCCGCTGCTGCTGCTGCTGCTGCTGCTGTGGTACTGCTGCTGCTCTTACGGCTGCTGCTGCTGCTGCTGCTGCTGCTGCTGCTGCTGTTGTGCTGGTGCTGCTGTTGCGCTTTTCCTACTGCTGCTGCTGCTGCTGCTGATGATGCGTGCTGATCCTGCTGCTGCTGCTCCTCCTGCTGCTGTTGCCGTCACTGCTCTGATACTGGCAGGCGTTACCCCGTTTCTTGATGGTGCTGTTCCCCAATGGCAAGAGCGGCGCGGAAGTCCAGGAGAGCCTGGGCATTCCGGAGTCGATCAAGGTGGGCGCATCCACCTTCGCCAAACCCTATTTTTATACCGCTCAGACCCTAGCCGATAAATGTGAAGTCACTATCCTGCAATCCACAACCGATACCAGGATACTTGGTTCTGGTCAGTGAAAACCCGACGTGCTCTGCAGGGATGCAAGGGTCTATGGCCAGACGACTACGGCCACGCATGACAAGTGAGTACACCCCCCGCTGTTCCCCTCCCCCGTCATCCCCCCCCCGTTCATCATTCACCGCGACTTCCGCCAGGTGGTGACTTTCTCGGAGTGCCTGGAGAACCGAGGCGCGTTTGACGCCCCTTCGCTCGACCGCTCGATGAAGGCGACGCTTGTGTACACGTCGGGCACGACGGGAAAGCCGAAGGGTGCCGTCCTGACCCACGCCAATTTGCTTCATCAGGTTAGATGCCGCGCGGAAGCGAAAAGCAGTGTATACGGTGCGCAGTATGCCGCCTACTCGTGGCAAGGCAGCGATGCGTGTTTGGCCTTCCATGGCTAGCGCCTACCTGGTAACATTTATGAGCCGCCCTCTCTTGAGAAGCTCTGTACCTCACCCGATAAACGATTTTGAGAAAAACTGTGAGTTAAGGCCGATAGAGTCCCATGAGGAGATGTATCAAATGCGGTACTGGTTGTGCCTTGTTTTGGGAGCTACGCACATAATAAGGAAGCTCACTTACAGCCACCCCGAAACTTGAAGCGTCTCTTGATCCCCGGGTTTCCGGTCACTCCAATCTCTAGGTGTTTTTTGTCGGAACAGAAGAAAAAAACATCGCTATTTGAACACGCTGCGTTTAGAACTCGGCTGGTTCGTGCTTACCAGAGAGCGACGGTGACTTGAAAGAGGTTCACCACAACAGCTTGTGTTTCTCTCGAGACTGATCTCCCGCAGATTCTCCACTGATGCCTACACCTCGGCTTGTTTTGTGAGCACCTGACATGAGGAAGCTCAATTATGTCACCCCGAGAAACCTAACGTCGAAGAAGTTGTGTTCACCGTGCTATTTAATAGTAGTCCTAACAAAGAAAGTACTACTGTACTAACCCTGTAGTAGGAGGTCACTTGAGGAGCTCAACCGGGTCAGACATTATGGCCTCAGAAAGCAAAATGTCGGACAGTATTGCCTTCGAAGGCAAAAAAGGGTAACATCCCTACGGTGAGAGGAGCCGATATTGTGAAAAACACATCGCATCTCAAAATATGTGGGGTAGCAATATACTCAGTTGCGATGGTTGGGGAGCCCGCCGCCCGTCAGTTTCGGCTCATGACGTGCAGTGGTTGGGTTAAAAAAATATGCAACCCCCTGCCGGGAGCCCGCCTCAATGATGAGGCCAGTGAGAAAAAATTCGGTATGAAAGCGCAACCCCTATACCGTAGCACGCCTCCATATATTGGGTACATAGCTCCTCAGTTGAGGAGCCCGGCCAGTGAGAAATGTTTCGGTTACAAAGCGCAACCCTCACCGTAAGCACGCCTCCATATTGAGTGTGTAGCTCCTCAGTTGACGAGCCCGGTCGGTGAGAAACGCTTCGGTTCATACAGAAGCAACCTCAATACCCGCAGCAGCACCAGTCGAGCCGGTATGTTGTGTATTGCACATATACATATATATGTATATACAAATATATATATATATAAATATATATATATATATACATGTGAAGAAGACCAGTGTTCCTGATTGGTTTGTTTTGTTCTGGCAGTATGCTGGGCGTAGGATCAAAACTCGCGTCGCAGTGCGCGCGCAGCCGTCGCTGAAAGTAGTCATCGTTGTGTGCCGTTTACCGTTTGCCGCCGCTGGTGTCGAAACAATCACCGCAAAAAATCAAACCAGGTGGCGGAGAACTCTTTCGACCGGTCCGAGGGGAACCCGATGAATCCTTGGGTGGGGGATGTGTTCGTGTCCATTTTGCCGTGCTGGCATATCTTCGAGAGGACGGCGGAGTACTTCACCCTCACCAGGGGTGTCACAATGGTTAGTTAGTCGGTTTGCTTAGTTGGTTGGTTTGGTACGTTGGTTAGTTGGTTGTTAATAATCGGTTGGTTGGTTGGTAGGTTGGTTGGTTCAGCTTGGGTCGTTCGGTTGGTTCTGATTGGTTAACTGATTGGGTAGTTGGTTTAGTGCGAGGGGTTGGATGGTTGGTCTGTTGGGTTGATTTGGTTGGGTTGGTTGGATGGATAATTGGTTGGGTTCCTGGTTTTGGTTTGGATTGGTCGGTTGGTTTTGATGGGTTGATTGATTGGGTGATTGGTTTAGTGCGAGGGGTTGGGTGGTAGGTTTGATGTTTTGGTCTTGGTTGATTGGTTGGGTTTGCTGGTCGTTTGGTTGATTGGTCGGGTTCCTGGTTGGAAAATTAGTTGGTTTAGTTTGGTGAGCGGGGTTGGTTAGTTGGTTGATTGGTTTGAGTTGGCCGGTTGTTCTTGACTGGTTGATCGATTGGGTAGTTGGTCTAGTGCGAGGGGTTGGCTGGTTAGCTGATTGGTATGTTGGTTCGTTTTTGGTTGGTTGGGTTTATGAGTTCCTTGGTTGATTGGTTGGGTTCCTGGTTGGTAAGCTAGCTGGGTCGGTCGGTTGGTTGGTTAGTTAGTTAGTTGACTGGTTGGTGCTTGTTGTCTGGTCGGTTGATTGGATCGGATAGTTTGTCTGTAAGTATGGCCTGTATATCACCTGGAAGCTGGTTGGTAGGGCACTCCGAAGTTGGTTACACTGCTTGAATCGGGAGGGAGGGGGGGAGGGGGAGGTATTTTTTTTTGCGTGAAGAGCTTGAAGGCGGGTGTTCGACTCGTGCGGATGGCGTTGTCGTGGTCGAAATAACTCTGGGGGGGAAACAAAATGGGCGAGGGAAGCTATTGGCGGGCCCGCTTATATAGCGAATTGCGCCTCCAGCTTTGGCGCGGCAGTCAGCGCTTGGCGTGACAAGCAACGGCTTTTGTTTTTTCCGGATGATGCGCTTCAGGTCTATGCCTAAATCTGTAAGCCTTGCGAGGTATGCCCCCCGCCCCCCCCCCTCCTCCACCGCCTCTTCTTTTCGTCGCGCGTGTTTTCTCCGCCTTCCTTCTCGGCGTTTTTATGCCTATTTGCGCACCGCTTTTACTTGTTCTCCCGCTACTCCTGCTACTCCTGCATGGAAAGGTGTATTCGAACGTGCGCAACTTCAAGAGCGACCTGAAGAAGTTCAAGCCACACTTCCTTATCGTCGTGCCGAGGCTCCTCGAGACTATCTGGAAGGTGCGAGGGGCTGGAGTTGGGGTTGCTTCACGTGTGTACCCGATGCTGTAATCGTCATTTAGTCGCGAACACGTTTTCTCTCTGAAGTTCCAAGAGGGGCACGGGCATAACTGCACTGCGCCTTCTGTTACTCTCCCCCTTGCCCCCCACCCCCGCATGTATTTGCCTATGGCAGGGTGTGAAAACCCCGCTGGTGGCGAAGAGCAAAAGTGGGTTCAGCCCTAAACGGCGTCGTAACAGCACGTTTTTTCGGGGTTTTATTCTCCCCTCCCCCTTTTTATGAACGCCTTTAGGCCCAATTGGCGGCAAAGAGCAAGGAAGTCGCCGTTTTTAAAACGGGGATTACAACTGCGCCTGTTGTGGCCATACGACTACGGTCATGCATGACATGCGTACCCCCCCCCCCCCCCCCCCCCAGAACGCTTCATCCGTCTCGAAAGGGATACGTGGTCAATGGTCAGATGACAGAGGAAAAAAACAACTAAGTACGCCCCCCCCCCCCCCCCCCCCCCGCCCCCCTCTGAACGCCTGTGACAGGGTGTGCAAACCCAACTGGCGGCGAAGAGCAAGGGGGCGCAGAAGGCGGCGGGGCTGCTGACAGCAGCGTCGGCGTTGCGAATGAAGGCTACCAGGAGGTTCAAGGGGGCGGTGGTGCGGGATGCCAAGCCAAGGGTACCGGAACGGGTGAGCGTTTTTGCTGTCGTCGGTTTTGTGCTTTTGCGGCAGCGTAATTGGGTTCGGGTTTGGGTTCGGTTTGGTTTGAGTTTGGGTTTGGGTTCGGTTTGGTTCGGAGTTTTGGCTGAGTTTCGAGTGGGTTAAGGTTATGTGTGTGTGTTTTTTTTGTAGTGGATTTTGGGTTGTGGATTGGGTCCTTTGTTTCTTGAAACTCATTTGGTTCGTTTCACACCAGAGTACAGTATTTTTTCATGTTCTTTTTTTAGTATCCCATCGACCCTATCCTCCGTCCCCTGCCCCCCGTCCTCTATCCCCCGTCTCTTGTCGTCCTCTGCCCACGTGCCCCAAAACGCCTACCTATGTTATTTTGTTTTCGGGGGGGGGGGGGGGGGGGGGCAGGCGGCGTCGGCGGCGGTGATGCTCCTGACGTCCCCGCTGAAGGTGGCGGCAGACAAGCTAGTCTGGGGCAAGATCCGCGACGGGGTGGGGGGGGAGGATCAAAGTCGTGGTCTCTGGGGGGAGCAGCCTTCCCACCTTTTTGGAAGACTTCTTCGAGATGGCTGGGGTCAGGTGATAATCAGGAGGGGGGGGGGGGGGGGGGGGGGGGGGGGGAGGGAGGGGGAAGGAGAGGGGGTGTAGTCATTTTCATGCATCGGCGTTGTCGTACTTATGACCATAGATCTTCGCATCCCTACGATGCCGGGAGTGACGGAGCACGTCGAGTTTTTACCGATCAGGCAGACTTTGCTTAGCACCAGGCTTTGCGAAGCGCTGGAAGGCGTTGCGCGAGTGGCACGTGAAGGAGGTGTGGTTGGAGGCGTGTTTGGTTTTGGAGGGGGATAAAGGGAGGGAGAGGGGGAGAGAGGGAGATGGAGCTACAGAGATAGAGAGAGGGGGGGGGTACTCATGTCATGCGTGGCCGTAGTCGTATGACCATAGACCCTCGCATCCCTACCATGCAAAGGGGGGGGGAGAGGGAGAGAGTGGGGGGGGAAAGGAGGGGGGGGTGTATTCGATAGGAGAGATGTACTCGATCTCATGCATGGCCGTAGTCGTATGACCATAGACCCTCGCATCCCTACAATGCCGGGACGGAGCATGTCGGGTTTTCACCGACCAGGCAGACATTGCTTGCACCAAGCGCGAAGCGCCGTGAGGTGTCTGGCGAGTCGCATGAAGGGTGAGCTGCATCCTACTAAGAACCGCTTGTGAGAAAGGAGGGGGGGGGGGGGGGGAAGGGAGAAGGAAAGGGAGATGGGGAAAGGGCTTACTTTCCCGACCTTTCATCCGACGGATAGTCTCTCGCTTTATTTCCAGTATTTTCTGTTTGTTGGAAGTGCGCTCATGGTGCTGTCAACGATGAGCCCTCTTTCACCCCCCCGTCTATGGCCGTACGACTACGGCCATGCATGAGATGGAGTACATATCTCCTATTGAGCACACACACACACCCTCTCCTCTCCTTTCAACGCCTCCTTGCCATAGCAACACCCCGAAGGGTGTTGGTGGGGTAAGGCAATACGACTGCGACCGTGCATGACATTGGTAACCCCCATCGAAAGGGATGCATGATCAAAATGGTCAAATGACTAAGGCAAGCAACAAATGAGTACGCCCCCCCCCCCCCCCCCAGGAGGAGGAAATAGATGCACAGATGTACCCGTGTGGCAAAGCAATAGAGAGTAGAACTCGCATAGTAGGAGAATGTGAAATGTACAAGGAGGAACGGGATGTGTTGGAAGAGATGAGGGAAACAGACGGATGTGACAGGGAGGAGTTTGACACACTAGATAGCAGCGAGAAAACGATCGCTATCCTAGGCGATAGATGGTGGCCACAGGCGGCCAAACAGGAAGGGGATAAGATTAGTAAAAAGTTTTTACGTAATGTATGGAAAAAAAAAAACGTGATGAGCGCCCAATTGTTGGAGGTGTCTCTATTAAAAGTACGAACGGTGCTCCGCCTCGAAAGGGATGCGTGGTCAATGGTCAAGTGACTAAGGCAAGCAACTAACGAGTACCCCTCCCCCACCCCCCGCCCCCGCCCCCCCCCCCCCTCACCTCCTTTCAACGCCTCCTTCTTATTGCAACGCCTCGAAGGGTGTTGGTGGGGTACGGCCTGACGGAGACCTCTCCCGTCATCGCGAATCGTGTAGCGTCGGAAAACACTCGGGGCACCACTGGTAGGCCAGTGCCGGGGTCGGAGGTGAAGATCGCCGACCAGGAGAGCGGAAAGCAGGTATCGTCGCTAGAGTAGGTGCGATGACTGGTTTGGGTGACCAGGCAGACATATCGCGCGAGGGTGAAGTAAAGTGAAATAGAAAATCAAGGCCCGCGAAGAGAATGTCTCGAAGCAGTCTGCTGTATGTGCGTAGCCTGTTGTTGATTTTGGTAGTGGTGGGGGGGGTGGGGGGGGGAGTGGTGATGTGGTGGTGGTGGTGGTGTTTTGGTTGTTATTGTGAGTCTCTCTGTCTATCTCGCTTTCTGGCTATCTACCTGCTTCGTATCTGTTCAGCTGTCCATCTGTGTATCTTCAGTATCTATCCATCCATCTATCTATCGATTTATCTATCTATGGATTTATCTAGTTGTATGTATATGTATGTATATACGAAGTACGAAGCATATATATATATATATATATATATATATATAATCTGTCCATCTATCTAATTGTCCACCTATTTGTCTATTTATCTGTCTATCTGTAGTCGGTCTATCTATCTCCATATCTATCTAACTATCAATGAGTTTATCTATATATCGATCTATTTGACTATGAAATATCTATCTATATGTCTGCCTATAGACGAAGTATCTGTCTATCTGTATGTCTGGTATGTATGTGGTGTGTATGTGTGCATATATCTGACTATCTGTCTATGTATCTGTCTCTCTGTCGGTCGGTCGGTCTATCTATTTCTCTCCCTACAGTATTCATCGATCTATCTATCTATATATATTTAGCTACCTACCTACCTACCTAATACATATCTACCTATCCACACTGCCCATGTACTATTCAATAGTATGTCGTCATTGCCCTGCTTTTCTATGTACTAGAATATACTCTATTGTACCAGGTACCGATGTAGACTGTCTATCTAGGCTGTTTGTCCACCTGTTTTTTCTTCCCAAATATAATAGTACAAAATGTCGACCCATCCACCGGTTCGTTCAACAGCTGGCGGTGGGACAAACTGGCAAGATCCTGATCCGAGGGCCACAAGTGATGGCCGGCTACCAGAACAACCCGGAAGCCACGGCGGCGGTCATCGATAAGGAGGGTTTCTTTGACACGGGTATGTACACAATATCAACCGCAGTATTAAACCCTCTGGTATACTTGTACCAGGTACGTATTTTTGGCTGCTTAGAATATCACCGGTAGAGGCGTTTTACGATAGAGGTTCATCCTGAATTTTCTGAGGCTCCTCACTTGAGGAGCTCCATACCTCACCCGAAAGCTGACGTCGCCCAAAATCAAATCGCATCCCGATGAATAATCCCATGGCCCCAAGAATACAAAGATGTCATTTTTCGAAACAAAAAATGGCATTCCGACGATATTTTGCTGAGGAACCCCGCATTCGGAAACAATATTAGCGGAAATGTGCTACCTCTATCGTAGAACGCGTCGGTACTCGCACGCGAAGTATGGTATTCTTTTGCTGGTACCGTTTCGCGGGGGCGAGCGAACAGGCACATTTTTGCCCGGCTCCTTTTTGTTCGGTTCGACCCTTTTATTGGGTTCGGTTCGGTTCGGTTAGATTCGTTTCGGTTCGTTTCGGTTCGGTTCGGTTCGGTCTGGTGTGGTGTCTTTGTTCAGCTAGCTGTGCCTCTCCATCATACGGCTACGGCCATGCATGATAGTGAGTACCCCCCCCCCCCCCGCTTTTTCCCTCCTCTCCGACCCCCTCCAAGCCCGTTACCCCTCCCCACTCTATGGTAAACCGACTACGTCCATGTATGGCATGATCACATTCCCCCCGCTGCCTCTGCTGCACCCTACCCCTCTCCCCCTCCTCTCTTTCATTGGCGGTTTGCAACCCCTCCTCCCCCCGCCACGCCCATCCCTTCCCCCTCCTCCTGTCCTACCCGTCACCCTCTCCTCGCTTCCCACTCTTTATTTGGTAGGCGATTTGGGGCGGTTCAACCCTATCACCGGCGACCTGATCGTGACGGGTCGCGCGAAGGACACGATAGTCCTCAGCAATGGAGAGAACGTCGAACCACAACCATTGGAGGCGAGGAAACAGACAACAGGGGGGGCAACGCGGGGGGGGGGGGGCGGGGGGGGTACATATGCCATACACATTCCATGCATGGCCTTAGCCTTATGACCATAGACCCTCACATCCCTGCAATGCCGGGACGGGGCGGGTTTTCACCGACCAGGCAGACACTGCTTGCACCAAGCGCGAAGCGCCGTGAGGTGTTCGGGGCGCGGGGGAGGGGGCGCGAGGGAGGGAGGGGGGGGAATCTTGTTTTGTTTCATCTCGTTTGTCTTGTCTTGATATGACTCGTCTTGTCTCGCCTTGTCCTGTCTTGCCTTGTCGTGTTTGGTCTTGTCATGTCGTGTTTCGTCTTGTCATGTCTTGTTATCGTGTTGTGCTGCATTGGGTTGTGCTGTCTGGTCTTGTCTCGTGTAGTCTCATCTTGTCTCATCTTCTCTGGTCTTGTCTCATCCCGTCTTGTCTCGTCGCGTCTTGTCTGGTAAATTCTCGTATTTGTGTTATCTTTGATGGTCGCGCATCCTCTCCCTCCCTCTCAGGACGCGATATCGGGAGACTGCTCCCTGATCGACCAGGTCATGCTCTTCGGCCAGGACGAGCGCTTCCTCGGTGCCGTCGTCTGCCTCAACCCCCTCTCCTTGGGGGCAGCCGGCGTCATTTCCAAGGCGAGGTTCAGGCCATGCATGATATCGAATATCCCCCGCCTCCGTCACCCCTCCCTTCTACCTCCCGTCACCCCCCTCCCCTCCCTCCTTATTCACCACCCCCCCCCCCCCACCCACCCACCCACCCACCCACCCACCCCTCTTATTTTCTTCGTGCGGGAGTTTCATTGACGGCCTGGGCCTAAAGTCGCGTTGCCGCCGTTTTTGTGTGGTGTAAGGTCGCGATGATGAAATAATGCGGGGCGTTTGGTTTCGGTTTTCGGGTTTCGGTTTCGTTTCTGTTCGTCCTGGCGGCGGAATAGACACTTTGCTTCACACCTCAGACAGGACAGATCCTCGATTCCCACTCCAACGATCTAGACCGGGTGGCTTCTTGATCTGTATGATCTATTGCGAGGGACCATAGTAAATAGGACCAATTGTTGGAGGTAAAAGATGAATATATAGATGTTTGTGTGTACCGTAGGTCCTGTTTAATATGGTCCCCCGTCTTAGCTTATTTTGCCGCGTGGGGGTCGAATAACCTGCCAGGTATACCAGGTATAATATAGTTTTTTTGTTTGCTGTCTTGGATCTGTACTCGCATACAGATCCTACACAGCATCTCACAACGGTAGGTTAGGATCTAGACGATCTATCTGTAGATGATCTATCTGTAGATGATCTACCTGTAGATGATCTATCTGTGGATGGCCTATCTGTAGATGGTATATCTGTATATGGTCTATCTGTAGATGGTCTATCTGGTTTGTTCAAGGTGTGCTGCGGGAAAAATCGCGATAAGAAACAGGAAAATATCCCTGCCCCACGCCCCCTTGCTGTGTGGCGCGGGAAGCACGAGCCGGCGGCGGCGGCGGCGGCGGCGGCGAACCTCGCTCGCTCTCTCGCTTGCTCGCTCTCGGGAATATCTACCCCCCTCATCCCGGCATTGTAGGGATGCGAGGGTCTATAGGTCACACAACTAAGGCCATGCATGACAAATGGGCACACACCCGCCGTAGACTACCCGGGTGGTTTATGCTGAGACCACTCTGCTGTACGAAGGCTCTTCGACAATGGGGTTTATTCATCGTCCATGTACGGGCGAAGAAATTCCACGGCAGACTTAAAGTATGTCCCGCTCCCTCCTCCCCCCCCCCCCCCCTTGGTACGTCTCGAAAGGGGTGCGTAGTCAATGGTTCAACGACTAAGGCGAGCAACTAATGAGTACACCCACCCTCCCCCTCTCCTCCCCTTCTCACTCCGCCGACAGGAGGACGCGAGTCGTTACTCGGCACTGCTAGGCCCCACCCCGCTCACCACCGGCCCCGCCGGCACCGCAAAGGAGCTGGCCGAGGCAGAAAAGGTCAGGGTTGTCGCCCCCCCCCCTCGCCCCCCCCAACCGCTAGGGGTCTATGGTCATACGACTACGCCCATGCATGACATGAGTTAACCCCCCCCCCCCCTCTTCCCCAACCGCCGGGAGGTTTGGGAAGTATAAGGCAGAAGAAGAAAGAAGGATAGAAAGAAGGGAAAGGCTAGCGCTACGAAACACGGTGGGATCGGAAAAACACCTAGAAATATACGGGGGATTGAGGGAAGGAATAGGAATGAAAACGTGTTTGCACGGCCCGATGGACTTCGCGAAAACGCTGAACGTGCGCTTTCGTGTAGGTGACCTGGACCTGCCAGAAAGAAGAAAGAGGTACACCAGCAGCCGGGAGGAGGAGGAAATAGATGCACAGATGTGCCCATGTGGCAAAGCAATAGAGAGTAGAACTCACATAGTAGGAGAATGTGAAATATACTAGGAGGAACGGGATGTGTTAGAAGAGGAGATGAGGGAAATAGACGAATGTGACATGGAGGAGTTTGATACATTAGATAGCAGCGAGAAAACGATCGCTATCCTAGGCGATAGATGGTGGCCACAGGCGGCCAAACAGGAAGGGGATAAGATTAGCGAAAAAATTCTACGCAATATATGGAAACAACGTAATGAGCGCCCAATTGTTGGAGGTGTCTCTATTTGGAGTGGGAACGATGCTCCGTCTCGAAAAGGATGCGTGGTCAATGGTCAAATGACTAAGGCAAGCAACAAAGGAGTACGCCCCCCCCCCCCCCCCCCCTCCCCAACCACTATCACCCTCACCCCGCTCTGTGCGCGGTATCGGCGATTATTCTCGACTATGACACCGGCGACCGGTAGCCGGTATTCGTTATCCGTTCATCGCTGTCTGTTAGCCGCTATAGAACCGTTTATCCGTTATCCCTTATTTTTTATCCGTTATCGGTGACCGCTAGCCGTTAGCCGGCAAACTTTAACCGTTGGCAGTTTGCCATTTTCAGTTGATCGTCAACCATATCCGGAAACCATTGACCGTGTACCGTCAACCGTTGGTGCTATCATAGAGCGGGCCGTGAGCGAGAGTCGCGTTGGTACGCGCGGCATATCAAGTCGAGTGTCTCGGTTTTTATGCCAGCACGTGTGCCTGAACTATTTAGATCGTGAAGTGGGAATGGATGATCTGTCCGAATGAGGTGTGACATGTTTTCGACCGGAAAAGGTGGGTCGCCATTCACCACCTCAGGAGCATCGGGTGGGTGCTGTCCTTGAAACACAAAACACAGAGCGCGAGCGCTGACTAAACACGCTGTCCCTTCTAATCAATACACGTAGATGCTTTATTCCCCGGTTCTGGGGCAAAAGGTAAACAGGCAAGTGTCTCTCCTCCTCGCTCCCCCTGCCCCCCCCCCCCCCTCCTCGTCCGCTCTTCTCGCTATTTTTGGCAATGTCGAACCCCTGAAATCTTCACCAAAATCGTATGTGAGAGCAGGAGATGCTAGCCGCACCAGGTCTCAGAGAGGCCGTAATGGAGCAACTCAAATTGTGCGCTGGCGAAGAACGACCGTGGGAGCAGGTGCGGGGCGTGTGTATAAACTGCAGGATGTCGCGGAGATTGTATTTTATGGAGGCCGTGAGATGGATGTTATGGCGCGGCGGGGCTGCCTGTCTGCCTACTCACAGTCCCGGAGCATCCAACGCTACAACTCTAACTACAGCAGTGTTGTTTTTTCCCGTAGTTTGTGTCTTTTTTCACTCTTTTCTCTCTTTTTTTCCTATGTTTTCACTCTTTCCTTTGTTTTCTCTCACATTTTTTTCCCCCGGCTTTTTTTTGCGTCTTTTTTGTTGCTGAGTTTTGTTTTTTCGTTGAGGGTGAGGCGTCTTGAGGCGTCTTTCGCCACCTCTGGCTCCCCGTACCAGCCCCTCCGCACCTACCAAACTGTTCTACCCGCTTTGTTCTGACGAAGGGTGCACCTTGGCTGCGTTGAACCAAGAAGTGGATGTGTTTGTTACCGGTAATAAAGTTATTTGTGCCAGAGTTTCGTGAAGCTGCCTGCGGGAGCATCGGCGATAACAAGGGGCTTTTTACACGTTATACACATATCAAGCGCAGCAAGACGGTTCGCCATGTTCTGTAACTACAACCTGCAGCCACGATCTGTAGCCACTATCTGTTGCAGCAGCAGCAGCAGCAGCAGCAAACCAGTGGCACCATAGCCAGTCGTAGTATGCTCATCTCCACCCTCCTACAAAACAGACCTCATGACGTTCGCCCACTTGACCGATTCGTCCTCTTATCCGTATCCCCCCTCTCTGCAACCCCTCCGTGCAACCTGTCCTACCCCCCGTGCAACTCCTCCATGAAACCCCGCCGAACCGCTCCGTGCAACCCCGCAACCCCCCTCTGTACAAACCTGTGCAAACCTGTGCAACTCCGTTCGCCCCCTCCAGCAAACCCTACGTGCAATCCACCCCCGTGCTCCGTCTCGAAAGGGAGGCGTGATCAATAGCCAAATGGCTAAGGCAAGCAACAAGTGACTACCCCCCCTCCGTCCAACACCCTTGCTCAACCCCCCCCCTGGGATCTTAACTTGCAACGCCTCCCTGCAACCCCTCCGTGCCACTGTCTCTGTGGCAGGTGGGCGCCGTGATCATGAAGCTGGAGCCCTTCACGACGTCGAACGGGCTCATCACGCAGACGCTCAAGACCAAGAGGAACGTAGTGGCAGAGGTGTTCGGCGCGGAGATCGATGCCCTCTACGCCGCCAAGCGCTGAGCAACGGACCGCGGGGGGCCTTAGTTAATCGCTCCCGATAAGTCGGCCGGTCGGTCGATCGGTCAGTCGGTCGATTCTTCGTCCGTTCGTTCGCTCGCTCGTTCGTCCGCTAGATCGCTTGATCGGTCGATTAGTCAGTCGGTCGGCTGGTCGTTTGGTCCGGCGTTCGCACAATCGCTCGCTCAATCGCCCGATAGGTTGGTCAATCGCTGGATCGACCGGTCAGTCAGGCTGTCGGTTGGTTGGTAGGTCGATGGGTCGGTTGATATGTCGGTCGGTCGCTCGCCTGTTTGGCCGGTCAGACCGTCGGTCGGTCGGTCGGTCGCTCGATTGGTCCGTCTCTCGACTGGTCGGTCGGTCAGGCTGTTGGTCGGTCGCTCGCCAGTCGGGCTGTCGGTCGCGCGGTCGATGGGTTGGTCGTCAAGTGTTCATTTCCGACGCCTTTTCCGAAGATCACCGTGTCTCCGTCGGTCCGGCCTTCTGGATTCCGTCGGTTTGCTCTTCCGTTCGTCGGCCGGTTCTTGCGTCTAGCTGTTTTGCTCTTTGAATTTTCCGACTTTTGATTGATACTGGTGTCTGCAGCTTCGGCCACCCGCCTACCCCCAGCTGCTCCACCTCGACCCCCACTTCCACCGCAACATGCCACCTGCAACCTGCAACCTGCACTTCGGCTTGTGGGAGAGGGTTGGGCCGGGTTTATGGCCAAATGATACATGTTTTTCCCGCCGGTGCTTTGCGGCCGATGATTCCTGCTATTCTACTTCCACGTCGACATCACATCAACATCACATCATCATCATCATCGGCAGTATTTATATGCCGTTCTTCGGCGCTGATTCTCGGCTCGCAGCCCCTCCCGCTCCCCCCCCCCCCCCCGCCCCCACCCCCGGAAAAGCTTGAAGGCCGCGCCTTAGAGGTCAGGCGGCGGGACCCCATCCCACGCCAGAGGCAACCTCGTCGATTCGCTCGGCGCGGATGGCCGATAGCCCGATGGCGGATAGTGGTTGGAGTATGGATGGAGGCGTTGCATTTTCGGTGATTTTATCTCTTGCCTTGATCCCCGGGGCATGTGGCGGCGCAGACGTTGTTGGTGCGTCATCCGCGGAGGCGGATGGGTCGGGAGACCTGACGGGCATCTTGTTGAAGAATCTTCGTTGAGCAGGCGTTCTGTACGGCGACTGCCGTACGCGTGTACGGCATTTACCGTACCGTACGTGTGTACGGCTTCTACCGTACGGTATTACAATCGTAGTGGTAGCAGTAGCAGTGGTAGTAGTGTGTACGGTAACTAACGTACACGTGTGCGGCTTTTACCGTACGGTATTACAACTGTAGTGGTAGCAGTAGCAGTGGCAGTTCGTGCGCGTTCGGAGAGCGGACGGAGCGCTTGTTTTCTGGGCGTCCTCCTTCGCGACGCCAGCACAACAAGTAGTGCCTCTTGTCGTCGTTTGTTTTTTACTTGCTGATGTACATGCTGATGTTCCTCGCTGCGATCGAGCGGAGGGCGGGCGAGTGGGTCGGCGATCGAGCGAGCTAAGAAGCGTGCGGGCGTGCGTCCGCCTGTTCGCGTATACCGCGCGCTGAGGGGAGGGGGCGGGGGGGGGGGGGGGGGGGGGGGGGGGGGGGGCAAGAAGAGGCCGTCGGGGATCGGAGATCGGGCCTCAACCGAATTTTGCATATTCGACGCGACGTTTTTTTTGTCGTTTGTCTGCATTTTGACCGTAAAACACTCCTCCGGGAAAGGAAGGAGGACACGACTGAGAAGATACACACAACGGCAAACAGCAGCAGCAGATGCAGCAGCAGCAACAACAGCAACCGCACCGTAGCAGTAGTAGCAGCAGCAGCAACAGCAGCAGCAGTGGTGCTGGTGGTGGTGGTGATGATGGTGGTGGCGCCGATGGCAGGCAGTGTAAAGCAACTCGACGCCTCGATCGGTGTATATCATTCATGCCTTTTTCGCGTTGACTCCCGGTCCTGGCTCAGGAGCTGTAGCTACGGCCGGATAGCAAGAACGCAAGGTAACTCATAGCGGTGTGGTTAAGAATTGCGGCGCGGGACCGGTGACGAAAAACGAAACAGCTACGTGTAACCGACGGAAACTTAAGTGCGGCGCAACAAAAACGCATACAGCCAGCAACAGCTGAGGTTTCCAGAGCGAGCAGTCGGTACGTAGCGTCGGGTGGTGGGAAGGGGCGGGGGGAGGGGTGATCAGCACAAGGTGTTGGGGTTGTGTGTGCGTCCGCGTCCAGTGGTCGCGTGTGTTTTTAAAAATTGTTTTCGACGATACGCGCGGGAATTTTGTACTTTTACTCGTAGAGACAAACTTTTTCCCTCGCGGAAAGTCGGGCAGGAAGGAACATACCTGCGAAGGTGTGGAAGTACAGACAAACTGGATGTTGTTTATCCAAGATTTTACCGTGTATAGGAAGTATTTAGAGTCGTTGGGCTGCGGGTATAGATGTGATCGGTGCAGTGTGGCGGCAGCAAACAGTCGGACGATTTGTGGCGCAACCGCCGTGACGATGCTAATAGTAATAATGGTGATGATGGAGATTACGATGGTAGTGATGATGATGAAGATCGCGATGGTAATGGTGATGATGAGATTGACTATGAGAATGGTAATGATGATGATGCTGATGATGATGCTGGTGATGGTGATGAGTGTGGTTCCGATGACGATGATGATGGTGGGGTGATATACTTACTTGACCGTTGTGATCGATGGTGATGGTGATGGTGACACGAGTATGGTGGTGGTGGTACTGATGATGGTTTTGGTGATTAAGATGGAGATGACCAAAACCGAGGGGGCAGGGGGGAGGTCGTTCATTCTCATGGCCCGTCTACAGTAGTGGTAGTCTCCATCCAGTCCTGCCGGTATAAAACGAGCCGAACCAAGTATGGAGTGATGAATGATACTTCGTATTTTATCAGTTGTTGACGTGATTTTTGTGTTTTCATGATGTGCTTTGAATTAGTGCGCCGTGCCTTTTGTACATGTATGCGCGCTTTCAAAGGAGCCATCGAACTGACTTTGACAGAGCTTCACTGTTGATGAAATTATATTTCTGGACACCGTGACCCTATACATCCAAAACAGCCCCCCCTACACTACCCCTACACTACACCCAGCCTGGCATAGTCGTGGCACAAAGTATGGTACACAAACTGATCTACACGAAGATCCCTGGGGTTCGACACGGGTACTGCTGCTATAAGCAGGTACCTGGTACGTTCGCAAGCACAAGAAAGAAAAAAAAAACACGTGTAACGGTACACGCAGAAACGCAAAAGACATACCCTGGTACACCGGACAGACACCTCAGGTGACCCAGAAAAAAAATGTGACGTCGAGAGCAAACATATCGTCGAAACACCAAAAAAAGTCGAACAATGAAATGAAAAAAGGCAACAAAAACGAAAGAACAGAAAAAAAACACTGCGAGAACGTTCAACGGAGTCGCACGGTAACACCTTCTACATTTTACTCTTATGTTGCAAGATAATCAGGTCGCATCGATCGACAAAATAAAACAAAAAAACGAGAAAAAACATCACGTGGTCGTGTAGCAATCAACGCGCCATCAGTGGCAACTTCTTGAGCCCACGTGAGTGCTCTCGACAACGCTGTAAAGCGCCAAACAACGACTAGAGAGGAATTTCATTTCCTATCGTAAAAAAATCACCTCGGTCATATTTATATGTATGTATATCACGACACAACTCAGAAGGAAGAGGGGGGACGCGTGGTCAAATGTCACTCCCAAAAAAAAATCCAATCCGGGTACATCAACACTTCGAAAGGGGGAGGGAGGGAGGTATTGGACAACGGCTATGCATGACATGAGTGCACCCCTCCCTCCCCGCCCCACGCGGCAAAATAAAATTCTTAATAATCGAGGGAGTATGGGCGACCCCAGCCAGGATGGTTCTAGTGTACCAACCGACACCCAACGGATCTATCGAATACACGATGAGTGTTGTTGTACCAACCAACACCCAACGGACCTATCGAACTCACGATGAGCGTATCGTAATTCTGCTGCAGCTGTTGCTGCTACCGAAACGCTGCCGCCATATTTCTAGATGTTCACAACCTGACCACCTCACTCATATGATGGCTTGATCAATATGCTAGGAGACCGCTGTTTGACCCCTTGACTGACCGCTCTGACCGCCCGCCCGTACACTATAGCTAGTATGTTAAGGACGCGGTTTGGCCCCTTGACTGACCGCCCAGGCCACCCCTACACCATCACTAGTATATGAAGGCCAAAGGAGGCCTTAACACGCCCAAAAAGACGGGTCTTCTAGATTTTGTGCTGACTATCCTCCATCTCCAGCCATCGGCACACGCCCCCCCCCCCACACACACGCAAGCGGGAGATTTCGTGATTTTTATTTTCTCTGCCGAAAACCCGCTTGCGGTCCACACCAATCCCCGACCATCCATCATGCACTGCTGCACTATACCACACCACATCACACCATACAAATCCGTGGCAACCATATGTACCCCGTGCCATGCCATGCATCACCACCTCAGCATACCATATGTCGTCCCACACCCATGTACCCCAGCATGTACCCTACCATGTACCCCACCATGTACCATACCATATACCAAAGCGCGTACGGCCAGTAAAACCTCTCACCGTACATCAACAAGTCGCGCCGCCTGACGAACGATCCCCCGCGGCAAGCGACACTGCCATACCACATACCACAGCGCGTACGGCCAGTAAAACTTCTCTTATCGTACATCAGCAAGTCGCGCCGCCTAACGAAGGGGCGGTCCTTAGCGGCAACCGACACCGACTGTCGCCCCCAAGCCAACCGATACACCGGGTACAACTGTACACCGTCTCTCCCGCAAGGAAAACGAAACCCTTTGCTGCTGGTGGTGCTGGTGGTGCTGCTGCTGTCGGGCGAGTGAAAGGTAGACGGGTCAGTCGCTAACAACTAAACCCAGCGTCCGTGACGCAAGCAATACCCCAAAACATAATCGAGCGACAAAAATTCGGCGACTGATCACACTCCGCCTCCCCTCTCCCTCAACATCAACAACAGCGCGATAATCATACGAGATGTTTCGAACGCACGATGGTCGCCAAATCTCCGCACGTCGTTCCCTTTGTTTCTCAGGGGTTACACCCACTTCGCAGGCCCCAAGCACGCCTTATGGAAGGGGACATTCCACAGTTGCCTCCCCCCCCCAGCACGCCCCCCCAGTGCTCCGTCTCGAAAGGGATGCGTGGTCAATGGTCAAATGACTAAGGCAAGCAACAAAGGAGTAGCCCCCCCCCCCCCCCAGCAAGCAATTCCCTTAATGGTCGCGGCTCTTGTCGGTTCCTATCTATATAGGTTCTCGCGGTACTCTTTTTGCCCTGAAAAATGAAAAGAAATGCCCTGGAAATGCTAAGCTAAAGAAAACGTCACCGGATCGCCACGAACGCCGCTTGCTGTACAAAGAAGAGTGTGGCTTTTGCGTCCGTTCCGGCCTGTTCAAGTGACTTGCGCTCGGGCGTAAGAAAAAAAAAAAAACTTGCCGACACTTTGTTGGTGCCTGTCTGTCTGCCTGTCTGCCTGTTCCCCGCCATCTTTACTCTCTATCGATCGCGGCTAAAAAAGCACAACAACCGATGGCGACGAAAACAAAAATCTCAAAAATAAAATTCTCGCATATAATACGACTCACACGCACGAAATCGCCCCTCGCCCCACCCTGCTCCGCCTTCATTTCATAACTGCCTCCCTTCCTCTCTTTTGCTTAATTTCACTGATCCGCGGCAGACCAAAACCCGTGCCCCGACCATCGCTTAAACCGCTGATCACCGGCAAGCTACCTTCCTGCCCTCCTGCTCCGCCAATCGCCAAATCCCCCGCCCTCGCCCCCCATCCCCCCCACCCCGCATTTTACCACAGCGAACACGCCTTCCTCCCCGCCAGCAAAGACGGCATTTGACGCCCCCCGCGCCCCCCTCCCACGTTAGCCGCTGCGCGCTGCGCCGAGATGTGCTGAACCTGCAGCGCCACCCTACCTTTCGTCTCCACCCGGTGCCAGGCCAACACCACTTCGACGAGGGCATCGCGCCGCCCGCCGCTGCCGCACTCCACCCACACGCACCCGCCCCTCTTGCTGTGGAAAATCAGACCGCTTTTGCTCGCGCAGACATCATCGCCGCTCAGCAGGTGGGTTTCTGATCCCCGCCCCTCTCCTCCCCAGGCTCCCCCTCCTCCTCCCGCCCATCCACCTCCCCCTCGTCCCGCTATTCCTTCCCCCCCAACCCCGCCTCCCCCCTCTCCCAATCCAACTCCGCCTCCTTCATTTTCCTCCCCAGGTCCACCGCCTCCAGTTTCAACTTCCGCTTCTCGGATTGCGGTTCCTCCTCGTCCCCAGACGTTTTTATTCCATTTGGAGGCGTTTTTTCCGGCGAGATTTACCTCCGAAGGCGCGAGCGGGATGGAGAGGAGCTTAAGCGTCGCGGCGCCGACCCCCAGGAACCAAGTTCCCGGGGGAGCGCTAGTGAACAGCCCGCCCTCTCCCTCCGCTTTCTTGAACTGGTTCGCGGCTTCTGACGGCATCTCAAGGAGATACATCGCGCCGCGGACGATGAGCAGAGCGTGGCGGCAACCGTCGCAGCGGACCCACCTTCGAACCAAACGGGAACCGGATCGAACAGAGCCGAACCAAAACAAAAGAGAGAGCAACAAGGAGAAAAGTGGTTGTCATCAAATGAGGCGTTATATACACCGTTGGGGTAGAGAAAAGCAAAATGATGGAAATCTATTGAGACGCCACATGGCTTTTGAATTTCGGTGTGCAACGTTATCCATTTCTAGCTCTTGCACCCTTCCTCTCCCCTCTCTCTTCTCTCTCTTTGTCTTGGTCTCTCTTCATCTCACTCTCGTTACACTTCTCTCTGTTGTTATTTCTCGGTCTCCCTCGCCCCATCTCTTTCTCCCTTACTCCCTCCCTCCCTCCCTCCCTCTCCCTCTTTCCCTTCCCACAGCCCCCCCCCGCCCTCCTTCCCTCCCTTTCTCTTCCCTCCTCTTCGCCTCCCTCCGTCCCTCCCTCTCTCTCCCCCCCGCTGCCCCCTCCCCCCCCCCGCCCTCCCTCCCTCCCTCCCTCCGAATCGCACCTGTGGTGACTATTAAGCGACACGTACTCGGCCCAGAGGATGTCTTTCCCAGCCCATGGCCACTGCCGGCCAGAAGACGCCAAATACGTCGATAGCGTCACCACCTCGTCTTCCTCCGCTTCCCCCTCCTTCTCCTCCTCCTCTTCCTCCTCCGAAAACGAAAATTCAGTCGTAGACGGCTTCAATGGTGACTGGAAGGCTTCTTTATGCAGCACCATGTCCCCCCCGCCGGTATCGCCCAACGCCTCGTACGCACTTCCTCCATCTCGAACTTGTTGCTGCTGCTGCTGCTGCTGCGGCTTCTGCTTCTGCTGCCGTTGTTGTTCTTCTAGCTCCTCGAAAGAAGAAGAGAAACACTCCGACAAGCCCGAGCTCTCATCCCCCCCAGCACCCCCACCGTCATCCTCGCCGTCACCCGTCACGCGACCCGTCACGCGAACGGTCACGTGACGACTCGTCACGTGACCCGTCAAGGAAGAAGGTGGAGAATACGACGACGGTGACGATGGCGACGACCCTCGACTCCCCGCCGGCGACCGCCTCTCTCCCGGGATCTCAGATCCAAGCCACCCAGCAGCAGCGGATGCGGCAGCAACAGCAGCAGCAGCAGCAGCAGCAGCACCATCGGCAGTAGCCGGATCGACGACAACGCCTGCAACGCTACCATCTTCACCCTCATCCCCATCCCCACTCTCTTCCACTACCGTCCTCGGTCTCTCCTCCCCCCAATCCTCGCCCGCAGCGGCAGCAGCCACCGCAGCAGCCGCCGCTTCCACCGCCGCCGCCGTTGCCGCCACCTCCTCCTCCTCTCGTCCGGCTGTACGAAACGTCATCGTTGTCGAGGGCGCCGGGACCACGATCAACCCCGCCTTCATGATCCCCACCCCCTCTTCTGCAGTCGCCGGCGCTACCGTCTGCCGCCCGCTGCTGAAGGGAAATTTGGGCCATGGCATCCCTCGCGTCCTGGCGAGGGCGGGACCCAGAGCCGCAGCCTTTTTCCCGCCCGGCGTGCCCCCTCCCCAAGGGTTAAGCCTCGTGGCGAAACCTCCTTTACCCCCCCCGTCCCCTCCTCCGGCTCCGCCCCCCCCCCTCCCCCCGGCTCCGCCTCCCCCACCCCCCCCTCCCCCAGCTCCGCTTCCTCCTGCACCCCCACCTCCCTTGGCGGCTCGACGGAAAGCGGTGCGCGAGGGGGTAACCGCGGCAACCGAAAAATACGGGGCGGTCCACGTGGTGTCCCCCTTCCCCCGAGCCAACGCATTGCGGGTGCGGTTAGCGCCCCCCCCACCCCCACCCCCACCCCCACCCTCACCACCATCTTCATCGGCACCATCACCACCATAGCTGCTGCGGCGGAAGGAGAACCGGCGCCCGTCTGTGTTGGGGGGCGCGAACGGGCGAGGTCTGTGGGACTCCGCGCGAGCCGGGGTCGGTTCGGTTGGGGAGGGAGGGGGCATCCAGGACGGAGTGAGGGGGAGCTCAGAGGATTGCGCCCTGGGTCTGGAAACGAACGGGCTTGGCATTTCGTGGCCGCTGCCGCCGCCGCCCAAAAAGGTACGGAACGAGAGTTTTCTATGCTCCGGGGTGGCGTTATTGTAATTGGTGTTGGTGCGGCCGCGGGCGGGAGTTCCATGCATGATATTGATGGCGTTGTTCTTGTGGTGGAGGCTGCCGAAAAAGGGTTTCGATCGGGAGTTGGTAGTGGTGTGGGGGGCGGACGGGGTGGCGTAGGAGACCGGCGGGGGTGGGGAGCCGAGAAGGCCGAGGACTTGGGAGAAGGGCAGGCAGCGGACGTCTTGGCCGTTTACCTCCTGAAGCACGTCGCCTGCTCTTAGATACGCCTGTGGGGTTGGGGGCGGGAGAGGGAGGGAGGGAGGGAGGGAGGGAGGGATGAGTGAGGTATCCTCATTTTTTATCTGCCACCAACAGAAGTAGTCATACACGGGCGCAAACTTGCTTCGCCGTCAATATTAAGAGGGCTTCTGGGTGGCCTCTTCAGCTACCATTCCCGAGGACGCTGTGTGTCACATCAAAACCGTTGTTTTCTGCCACCCGAGGCAAGAGATACAAGGTCAGTGCCCACAGAACGACGACACAGGGATACCACGCTGCTGTAATGAGGCAAGGGGAGTAGATATCTCATGGCACAGATGGGGCTAACCAGTGTGGCAGTCAGTGTGCGGAGTAGTGCTGGTTTCTGCTATGACCTAGGTGTCGGCCGGGGCGCGGCAGCTCCACAGAGGGGACCACTACTGCTGTATCTGACAGGCGCGTTTTGCGCGGCTCGACGCTTGTGTTTAAGTGATAAAGACGTTGTTCTACTTTATATAGGGGCTTCACTCATCACCTACCGTATAACACTATTAATACCACACCCGGGTGATAAAATAGCACACACCCCGGTACGAATTTCAGACCCGGTTTCCTCCAAGACATGGGGGGCACACACAACGAAAATACAAAGAAGTGGCTTCGGAAAAAAATCGTCGAGAAGGTTGCATAGACGCATCACTCGGCGTATTCAGTACGCCCTCCCTGTTGTCCAGAGAAGCCTAGGGGGTGTGTTATCTTCTCACCCGGTGTGATAGTATCATACGGTATGTAGGGGTATTATAGCACCTACCTGGTACGGTATATCAAAAGAAGGGGTAACACCTGTTTATCCTGGTATACCTCCCCCAAGACCTGATGTAGGGTTTAGAGAAAGAAAAGGACTTGGGAGCTGTACCCACGATTTTGGGCACAAACTGCTTTTAGAACATTACCCCGGAGGCTTGGTAGGTGGTCCGCGTGCCTATCAAGATCAATTTTGTGGGTTCAAGTCTCACCGAGTGCATGCTCGTAGGGACTTTTTCTTGCAACAAAAAAAATGATTCGCGGAAAGCGCGAGAGCGAGAGTTAGCTACATTCGATGAAAATCGACGAGCAGTGGGAACGCTGAACCCTAAGCGCGACAAAAAACAAAGGCACGTACCGGGGGGGAGAAGGGACGACACCTGTGTCCAAGACTTGTTCAGAAGATCGCTGAGGATCTCCTCCGAGTTAGGCTGGAAAGTAAAAGTGACGATAAAAATATATATATTATACCAGGTATATACCGTATATATATGCAGTACTATTAATAATAGCAAAACAGGGTTAAGCTCGGCCTGTCGTAGGTATCTTGAAAAAAGAGATAAACGATATTTGGGTGCGCACAGTTCTGTACTTCCTCTGTCGAGGCATCTCGTCAGTCCCCCATGTATCGCACATATTTTAAGCATGTGTCTACATACCGTCAGGTCAGTTATGGAAAGCTGTCTAGATTCGCCACACGGTTCACAACTACCAACTACCAGGTAGCCGTCAAGCCTGACCAAGTCTCAGCTCTATTACAGTAGCAGTAAAAGCTATGTACACGGTTGGGGGGGGGGGGGGGGCAGGGGGGCGGGATGTACTCGATAGGAGAGATGTACTCGATCTCATGCATGGCCGGAGCCGTATGACCATAGACCCTCGCATCCCTACAATGCCGGGACGGAGCATGCCGGGTTTTCACCGACCAGGCAGACATTGCTTGCACCAAGCGCGAAGCGCCGTGAGGTGTCTGGCGAGTCGCATGAAGGGTGAGCTGAATCCTACTAAGAACCGCTTTTGAGGCGGACTAGCATATGGACGACAGCTTCAATGAGTTGATTTAATTTCCGGTGTAGGCATTTCCAGAGACAGCAATGGGAGTACTATGTAACTGCCTCTTGGGTGCCTTACCTTGAACACTACGTGATGCGATCATTCCCTATTGTGCGAAGTAAAGGTTCTTTACCTCGCACAAATGATCTAACTCGACAACCGGCTGTGGGTGACCGCCAAAAAAAAAAAAAAAAAAAACGGGGGGGGGGGGGGGGGGGATACACCACTCTGGGCGGAAATGTAAAAACTTTTTATATCCAGGTTAACCCATTAAGAACCGCAGTCCCGTTTTGGGGACAAACGACTTGAAATGTGAGTGGTTTGCCCCCAAAACGGGACTGCAGCCCAAAAAGTAATGTCTAAGCGGCCCTTATATTATGTTTTTTTCTGGTATTTCGGGGATTAGGGGTGGAGGGCGCGCTATTATAAAGTTATACCGTCGAAGATTCGAAACGAAACCCGTGTGCGTAACTATTACGGGAGACCATAGTTAATACGACCAAATATTGTTAGTAAAAATGGTTAAATATATAGGTTTTTAGATATACCATAGGTCCTATTAACTATGACCCCCCCCGTAATACTGCTGTGCTTTATAAAATTATTAAATACGTCAGCTGTGAGTTCGACCGATTAAATAGTTGACACCCAACTTTGCTAGCTGCGTAATACGTCTCGGCTACCCTGGTATATCTCATTTTTAACTGAATTTACAAATTGTATGATAGGCCGTTCGCGCGTATTATATACCAGGTACCTGGTACGTATTTCCTTGTCAAGGATATAGGGCAGTGACTCCCATGGACATGTGGGTCAACAGGAAAATTCACATAATCATTCTGCGCACTGATACTGTATAACCCGGATAACCCGGATAAGGGAGGGTAATATGACTCTGCAACATGTTAAAATCTTTTCATTTTACAAATATTGATTAAACTGTTTGTCGTTCATGCCGGAAAAGTAGGGCTGTAGGGCGGTACAAAAAAGCCGAAAAAATCAACGCCGCGAAAAAATCGCACGATCAAAAGTTCTTCTACCACATACCAGGTACCTGGTATTAACTAGTAATCTGTGGTACCAGGAGAAGAAACAACCCTCAGATGCTTCAACCGCAAGCAGAGGGAACAGCGATCAGCGTTAACCCTTTTACAACCGCAGTCCCGTTGTGGGGACATATCAGTCAAATTTCAAGTACTTCGTCCCCAAAACGGGACTGCGGTTCTGAAGGGGTTAACTCAACCACAACTATGATGTACTACACATCATCAACCGCGAGCGGCGGGAGGAAATGAGCTGCGGTATATCAACCGCAACTACGACACCGCCGTGGGGGAGCGGTTTATCTCTGGGCGTCATGAGCGTCATTCGAAAATCCAAATACGCTGCCCGTCTGGCATACTTCGTATAATATCACATTGATAGCTACTCTGTGAGGAAGAAGCAAGAAAGTGGAGAAACTTCAACAATGTACGTACCGTTGAACGTCTGGGCGCAATGAAATACATCAGGAAATGCACGGCAATTTGATGGTACGAGCGTGGGGGGGAGTGGAATGGCTCAGGAGCGGGTGCGCACAACACTTAAATGCTCACCTGGTACTCGCTTCACTCAACCCGCTGAATAGCAACTGGCACTGCTACCATGTGGAGGGTGTAGACTCATGCGCACGGCACCAACAGCAAACAGCCTCACCCACCGAACTCAAAAACTCAAAACTAAAGGAAGAGGACAAACAAGTGAGTGAGGCGGGGTAGGCGAAGGACCAACAATACTACAGTACGTACTGCCTGGTACAGCAGTGGGCCTCATACAATCGCGCCTATTCTGTTCCCCCTACCTGTACCTGTGTAGGCTCCGGTAGTCTACCAGTTATAATATTCCAGGTACATAGAAATATACCTACATACGGTACCAGGTATGTACGATGGAATACCCGCATCTGGGATATCGAGGACCTTTAAGTACCTGGGAGAACGGACGGATCTTTAGGTTGGTAGACTGTTCAGGTGTTTTGGTTCCTGTTGGGATCAAGGTACGGGCGAAGACCCAACCCAACCCCTGACTCTAACCCTCACCCTAACCCTGATCCCAAACCGCAGCCAAAACGGGCCAAAACTCGCCATAAACGAGGCTGCGCCGCATTTGCATCGAACCAGGAAATTTCACAGTTGCGGACGACGATTCCGAAGTGCCGACCACGCTACGCATTTTTCAAGTCAAAAACATCCCTGAATATCCCTTCTCCCAGATTGCTAAACCTACTCGGGATATCAATGCGTGTGGTGCAAGTCTTTTCTTCTCTTCTTCCTCTTCTTACCATTCACTATGTCCGCCCTTCCCTTGTCTCTCTCCTACACTATTCATACCTGGTATTAATAGTATTGATAGTCGTAAGCCGGATCATAGCGGGCCCTCCTCCCCCCTCCCCACCACGAAGTATATGATTGATTTCATACCAGAGGGGACCGGGATACCGACAGTTGTGTTGTGCACATTATATTATATTCACGCGTATATACCTTACCAGGTACAAATTTTAATCATCTCACTTTTACTTTCCAGCCTAACTCGTAGGAGGTTTTACCCTCAACGAGCTTCTGGACGAGCCGTGGGATCACAGGTGTCTACCCTTCTCCCCCCCCGGGTTACGCGCCTTTATTTTCAGTCGCGCATGGGGTTCAGCAATCCCACTGCTCGTCGATTTCCATCCAATGTAGCTACCTCACGCTTTCGCGCTTTCCGCTGATCAACTTTTTTTTTTATGCAAGAAAAAGCCCCGTATATACGAGCATGCACTCACTCGGTGAGACTTAAAAGAACCCACGAAATTGATCTTGATAGGCACGCCGACCACCTACCGAGCCACCGGGGAGGCAGGATATACTGGAGACTGGAGATACTGGATATCGTCGTCTGTCCGTCTCAAGCTTGTGCTTTCTTCTGTCCAATCTCCATCTTGTACTCGCGTACGGTGTACGAATCGCATGTCAAGCCCTCGTGGCTACTGATTGTCACAACAAGGGGGGCTGCGTTCTTCACAGCAGCAAACCGATAGTTATATTTCTACCCGTTGTCATCGAGCACCCGGCGGTGTCCGTACCGTACAGAGATGCACCATACATGACACAAACGAGAGCAAGCTCTGCGGTCACAAACTGCGAGAGAGAGAGAGAGAGAGAGAGCTATAAACTGAAATATTCATGAAACATCGACACCGTACATCGCAAAATGCGTTACGAGGAGATTAGACAACGAATGCCAGTGCAGGAAAAGGAAAACAAGGGAAGAAGAAAGCCGAACTTTAGGATCACTTCATAGTCTTCCTGTCCTACTGTAGTGCTGTAGCTCCTGGGCCACTCCTGCCGCTGTTTTCTGTTGTAACTCTATACTGAACTTTTAACCCCTTTAGAACTGCAGTCCCGTTTTGGGGACAAGGCACTCAAATTCCAAGTAATTTGTCCCCAATTGTCCCCAAAACGAGACTGCAGTCCTAAAAGGGTTAATAATGAAGGAAGGACCCACCCACAGCTGTCACCTGCCGGGTATGAATAGTCAACATCTTCGTATATACCTGGTATAGCTTAGGCTGGTGGCAATACACTTATTAGCCCACCACCACCACCACACATGAATAATGCCTATATGCGCATCATACCAGGATAAAGGTTGCATCTTACCTGGTACAGCAGGATACCCGTGGTGCACAAATTTATTACCTATGCGCGTACAAGCTCATAGCCAGCCACGAGGCAGCGCAGTAACTTCTGCTAACTTCTGCCAACATTTCTGCCCATCATGTCCACCAATGAAACGTTAATATTTTTACTGTAGTACCTGGTATGAACCCGGTACGGTACGAGGATGGTGTCTGTATACATGTATGTACAGATGTACAGCAGTATGGTGCATACATACTGGTGTGTGTTTGGGCGTTCTCGGGCCCCCCTGGGGGCGTACAGAGCGGAGCGAAAGCACTTTTAAAGATCTTGTGCTTCATTCAGGGCCGGGTCAAGCGGCGGGGCTGCAACTCCTGGCTGATGAGGTGCTTGCTGCCACTACTATCTACTGCTGCTGCTATGAATGCTACCAGGTACAATGCAGCACTACTACCTACTGCTGTTGCTGTACTCGTACAAGCAGTATCTATTATTATGTGGAGGTACACTTACTGCGCTAAGGGGTGAAAGAGCGTTCGATTCCCCAGCCCAGGGTAACCCTTATAACACTCTCCCCCCCCTGAACGGCGGGATCTTTGGGGCGTCGGTACCGTATACGTCTGTACGCTGACCTACCCGCTTCGTTTCAATACCTGGGGAACCAGGGAGATATACGAGTATATGTCTTTAGGGACGCACGCGCAAGCGTTTCTACAAAAGAAACATTACAAAAAAAAGGGAATTTCGAAACCGTGCCCCCGACGACGTCAAATGCGAAGATATTACCTACTAATGCTGAGCTATAGGGGTGAAAGATCGATCGATTACCCGCCCCAGGGTAATCCTTACCACATTAATACTGCAGACATACAGCAGTAGTAGTACATATTTATATTTCTCTTTTTTTTGTTCTTCCAGGAAGTATCTGTTTTGTTTTCCACCCTTTGGGTTTTCTCCATGTTTTCCTTTTCTCTTTTTTTTTTTCGGGAGTACACTAGAATACCATGGATGTATACCATGGATATGTTCCCGGTAATATTTGGCTGCGAGCGATACGGTATGGTATTCCCGTACTTGTTTGTTTGTTTGTTTGTTTGTTTGTTTGTTTTCTCCCATCGAGATGCAATTTCGTTTCAGTCTGTTTTGTGACCACAGGCAGCCGATGTGAGATCATCATCATCATCATCACCATCATCATCATCATCATCATCATCATCATCATCATCATCATCATCATCATCATCATCATCATCATCATCATCATCACCATCATCATCACCATAGTCATCATCATCACCATCATCATCATCATCATCACTAGCAGGGTGTCAAATAGGAGTCAGTCTCGTGGTGCGCTCTGCGGCACAGCACCACGAGCCGTAGGCGAGGTGTGCTCCATGCCCGGGGGCCCGCCAGAGGGCCGCCGGAAGCCTTTTTTTTTCAGAATACGTGCGTTTAAAGTCTTACGCGCTCATTTTATCCTCTTGCAGGCATGGTGCCGGCTGGCTCAGATATCCAACATGCCTGGTACACTAGTGCAAACGAGCCTATACAAACAGCAGTGCTCGAGATGAATAGTTAACACGTAATGGTAATAGACTACACAAGGCATTGAGAGTATTGAACAAAACACGATTCAGACTTCCGCCAGATGTGAGAGACAGGTTGTTGCCGTCTCCGAAATATTCGACATCAGACATCAATGTTAGATATCGTATCGAGCATGTTTTGAGTTTTGACTTTCGCCCGCCACCCGCTACCCCCCTGGCATTTCTGTGAGGTATTTTTCCGCTCCAGTTTTATTGGAGCCTGTCCCGTGACCACGAGTTAACCCCTCTTAATTAACCCTTTTAGAACTGCAGTCTCAATTTGTGGACGATCCACTCAAATTTCAAGTACTTTGTCCCCAAATCGGGACTGCGGTTCTAAAAGGGTTAATACTGCAGTCCCGAATTGGGCACGAGCCACTCTAATTCCAAGTGCCTTGTACCCGAAACGGAACTGCAGTACTAGAAGGGTTAACGTACTGTAACAATAACAACAGCAACCCCCATGTTTTTTATCCATATACTGAAGGGGAGCATAGTAAACAGGACCTACGGTACACTAAAAAAACTACATATTTCCCTATTTCACCAACAATATTTGGTCCTATTTACTGTGGCCCCCAGTAAATATTCATCGGTTGAATGTATATTTTATCCAGATACTGAACCGAAGCTTCTGTGCATCTGCTGATTATTAATCAATACCACCTGCTTGAAGGTGGTTTCAGGGTTCGTGGAATCTCGTCGACAGAGCAGTAACAGCAGTGATCTCCGGGCCCCTCCCCTCGCCAAACGCTTCTTGTGTCTGTAGGTCACCTACTGAGCTATAGAGGTAAAAGACCGATCGATTACCCAGCCCGAGGTAATCCTTATAACACTCTCCCTCCCTCTGAACGGCGGGATCTTTGGGCCGTCGGAACCGCATACGTCTGTACGCTGACCTGCCCGCTTCGTTTCAGTACCTGGGGAACCAGGGAGAAATCTGTTTTTTAGGTGTGCACGCGCAACCGTTTCTGTAAAAGAAACGTTCGAAGTGAGAGGTTCGAACCCGTGACCTGGACGACGTCAAATGCGAAGGTGATACCTACTGAGCTATAGGGGTAAAAGATCGATCGATTACCCAGCCCAGGGTAATCCTTATAACAACTACCATAGTCACTCGTGTTGTCTCCAGCGCGCACGCTCGAGAAAAACCAATCACGAAGTCGACTAGATTTGAACTCATGACAAATCCTTTGTTGAATATATCAGCACTACCTGCCACAGAAAATCACTCAGGCACAAACTCTCAAACCTGTCTTTTGTTGATCATGTAGCCCTACCTGCTACTACGGGGGGGCATAGTTAATAGGACCAAATAGTGACAGTAAAAATGGTTAAATATATAGTTTTTCATGTATACCATAGGTCCTATTAACTATGGTCCCCCGTACTACGATACAAGTGACATTTTTTTTTGCCATTTCTGTTAAGACACCAGCATGATACTGACGGGGTTCCCGAAACTCAGAAACTACCCAACCCCTACGGCATCGTTAATCTCAATTTTGTTCGCAAACATTTCAAGATATAGACCGTTCGGTCAGCTGGTCTAGTGTTAAGGTCTTAGTCCGTTGGGCTAAAGGCAAAAGGTCAACCGATCGCCTACCCAATCTAAGCCGCACAACACTATCTACCCGGAACGGGCAGGATATACGGGTCGACGCGTGCCACCAACACGCGGTTCCAATATTTGGGGATCCGGAAGTATTTTTTCAGATTCTTGACGTGAGGAAAATCACTTTCTTTTTATGACAAGCGTTTTTCCGGGTGGACGTGAGATTCGAACTCACGACCTACGACCCATGTCCTGCCGACGACCCCATCAAGTATGATCAAGGTCGGGACACTTTGTACCGCTGGACAGGCTCGCCTATTAAGCCGGTACTCGTTGGTACTCACGCGCGTTGCTTGCTCAAGAGATAGAAGAAGAGCAGCTTTTTTCTTTTCGTGCACGCGGAGACTAAGAGCCAAACTCGTGCCGGTGGCAGAGAGCGGTAGGAGCGGCTACTGAAACGCATCCAGCTGTCACGTCCCAGCAGTACTGCACGCTACACCACAGAGGGGGGAACCACGCACGCCCAAACTGCAATGGAGCACGTAGGCTCATTTTCTCGACGAAATTGGACGCTCAGGCAAAGGCGCACACCCGTCGAAATCTTCAGCGGGGCCGATTCGCCAACCCACCCCCAAGATCGAGGGGCGCATTTCTTCTCGCACGTGATGGATGCCGCACCAACCGAAAGCATGCGATCCAAAACATCTCGTCGAAGGAAAGTCTGTGGGGAGCCGGTGTCAAGAAGCGACACGCAACCAAAATATGCAAGAACGCCAGCTCCGCTGCGAATCGCGATTTTGGTTCCTCCTGTAGAAGAGGTCACTTCTCAAGGTCTTAGGGTCATTCTTATCGAAGATTTTTTTTTTCCAAATTTTTGACTTTTTTTTTCGCGCAATTTTTCAATCTTCCATATTTTTCTGTTTTTTTTTTTCCAAATATTGGAATGTTAACGAACTTGATATTTTTGGTTCTGGAGAATTTCACGAATAATAGTGACAGAACTTATGGAAAAAACGCTCTCCGATAAGAACGAACCTTAGTCCGTTGGGCTAAAGGTAAAAGGTGAATCGATCGCCTACCCAATCTAAGCCTTATACCACCACTGAGTAGTCAAGTAAGTATCGAATATCGAAATCGTGTCGGTCAGAGTATTTGTTTATCGGGTATCGCATAAATCGGTAGTCATTTTATATCCAATGCAATACAAATAATAGGTACCGGTAGTCAACAAGTATCGAATATCGAAATCGTGTCGGTCAGAGTATTTGTTTATCGGGTATCGCATAAATCGGTAGTCATTTTATATCCAATGCAATACAAATAGTAGACATGCATGCATGAGAGCGCTGGGTCGACCTTGGTCGCGGTGGCTACGAGCTACCAGGCACGACAGACGAAGCATACACAGGCGTTGTGTTCATGTCAGGAGGTATGTATATACCCACCTGATATCCCGGCCATCAACTTGTACGTTGCTGCACTGACCGTCTGAGTTCACTTGGGAGGAATTTACTCTGCTCTACCCCCTATCCACGTAAACAAGACGGCGATGTTGTCCTTCAAGGTCGCGCTGCAAAAATAGTTGGGAAAAAAAACAAGGTCAAGACAGCAGTTCATTGTTAGATGGCCGGCTAATTCAATAAACGCCGAAGGTAGGAGGAGGCTAAAAGGTTGTTGACGTGTGGATATCGCACGAACTCGTCGCCGTAGAATTCGTAGTCCTTCGTCACCTTCAAGTACCTGACTGAGCAGCAGGCTTAGTGCGTGCGGCGGCAACACAGCGCGATATATTTGTCAGTGGTCGCGAGACAGGCTCGACCGAACGAAAGACATCGCGTGCCGCCTTCGCAGTAGTACTTGATTTGCTTCATTTACGAGTCGGGGGAAGCAGGTAGGTGGCGAAGAGTTTTTACTACTATCTGTGTGGATCATGCCATCCACTTCTTGCGCTTCTGTCGCTCGTGAGAGGAGCAAGTGCGGTACTTACTTCCTTGCTGTCTGGTGTATGTATGTGTAATGACTACTATTGCGGACCCGAGCAGAACAAGAACATGTCGGGATGCTTTGTGTTCTCGGCCTACTGGAACGCTACTCGCCAACCGAACATAGACACCGGTAAAGGCGAGGGCCGTGAGGAGGGTCTGAAACGAAAGACCGACAACAATGACGAACAGCCCGTCTTTAGTTGTGAACGGAAGGGTGCAGAGGTTGAAATATTCTGCTGTTGTATGATAGAGGAGGTCAGGAATTACTGCAGCAGTAGAACAACAAGTTTCACACAGCACACCAGACAGATCAGATAGATAATTCTCACTACTGCTGTATGATCTACATCTTCCAAGGCAGATCAATTCCCGATCTCGTATGATCTAGCTCATGTTGCCGGATGGGACCCGGATAATCGGCACGATTTAGCACATGTTTCCTGGGTTGGATCTGTCTGTGCTGTACAGATCCTGCACAATCTCTCACAATTGCTAGAGCAGATAGATCATGATTTGTTCGAGGTGTGATTGAAATGTTCACAAGCTTGAGCAGGTCAAGCGCTTGTCATAATTCACGACCTACTACTGGAATTGGTGCGATATGACTGTCTTGGTACACGAGATCGGCATTCGCAGTTTGACAAACCCAACTACAGGTAGTATCCCAAGCCCAAAGCTGGGAGCGATGCGACCTCAGCCGATCAATGGACTACGTACTGTAGAAATCAAGAGCATGAATGTTCCTGATGATTGAAGATCAATCAATCAGACCGTCCCGTAGTTTCAAAGAGAAGGTGTTGCTCGAGTCTATTTTTGTCGGACCACTTCTAGACATGACCCACGAGTCAGGGGACAGGAGACAAGACACGCGTCATGAGTTATTCCGTCCGGACCTGAGCCTCTACTGCGATGAGTTATCGGGCTTCGAGTCTCTCTGCGTGAGTGTACCATGCCTGTACCATGTGGTAGGTATTGATAATAATAGTAGGTATACAGGGCAACTGGCACACACTCGTTTGGGCTAAAACAAAATCGACACCTTGACCGCCCGCGCCTGCCCGACGACGAACGCACACTGACTCGCAGCCGACCATTATTACTATTAATAACAAAAAAAAACTCCGACTCCGACTTTAAAAAATATATACCCGAGGTGTGTGTGTGTTCTTCACATTAAACCGTTCTTTCTACCCGTCGACATCCAGCACAACCAGTACGAGGTATCAACTCCTGTACCGCGCGCACGCGACCAACGTCGACGCTATACCGTTCGTACCGGTAATTTAATGACGGTAGCCGGTATACCCGAAAAGACAACGCTTCACAGATTACAGAGGCATAACTAGCACAACACACAAAACCCCATCCTAAAATAAGCGTTGCGTTCTTCAGATTAAAACGTTATTTATTTCTACAACGTCGACATCCAGCGCAACCAGTGTCCGTTCCGATTCTTCAATCCTAGAGAGTTACAAGTTCTGGTCACAAAACTACGCGACAGAGATACTTGAAGTACATTGCTATGCTAAGCAGAGAACACAATGCGATGCCACGTCATCTCACACCAGGTACCAGGTACTGGGTACGACAAGCACGACATATGCATTCTATGGAGGAGAGAAAAGAAAAGAAAAAAGTTGGGTTTACGTCGTATATAGGATTATCGGGCCTGTGGGATTACACGATACCTGGTACCTGGTATATAGCAATGTACCAGTACAGCTGTATGTAGACAAATGCAGAAACGACGTGAATGATAAATCGGTTCTACACTCATACCTGGTAGCTCTTCAAGTCTGGCAGATTTTTTGTTTGTTCCTTGTTGGGTTGTTCACTGGGGGGGGGGGGGGCGCGACAGCGGCAGCACTGACACTTGGCACCGCTATTGAAGAGAGTTTATAGGAAGAAGACGGCAAAGAAAGGTTATGGCTAACAAGTTCCCAAATCGATTTTCTAGGTCAGACGGGCACCCATGTTACGATCACCGCCTGGAGTACAATGCTCTCTTTTTCCCCCTCTCTTCCTCTTTTCCTTCTTGCGTTTTGTCTCGTCTCTCTCTTTGTTTCCTTTCCCCTCCCCGCCGTCCTTAACCCCTTTAGAACTTAGTCCCGTTTTGGGGACAAGGCACTCCAATTCCAAGTAATTTGTCCCCAATTGTCCCCAAAACGAGACTGCAGTCCTAAAAGGGTTAAGCCGGTATCTTCCTCTCCTTCTTCGTGTTGATTCGTCCGTGCAGCAGCTATCTTGTTATTCCTGCTGAGTACGTTTGCTTTCGCCTTTCTTTCTGGTCTCCTTGCGCCGTTTGTTTTATGTTTCATTTCAGAAAATTATTTTCTTTCATTGTCTTTTTGTTATTTTTTCCTGATCTTCTTGCTTGTGTTGTTGTGTTCTCGTACCTGGTACGCTGGCATTTCACTTGCTTGACCCTCTTGAATCTGCGATCCCTGTTTTTGTTTTTGGTCTTGCTCTGGCTCACAGTCTGGGACCACAGAATTAGTATCTCTCGAGGAGGAATCAGGACGGACACTGAGATGAAGCTGGGTAGAAAGGACGATTTAATGTCAAGACACCACACAGTAGTACTGATGTACTCATAGTTATACTAGTATAGTTCACCACGTTTTTACTGCTGTAGATAGACCTCATCCTCATCATCTCCCCCCCTTCGTATGTTTGTTGCTGTTATTATCACATTAACTTCGTACCAGGTATGATATTACAGCAGTATATGATACCTCTCGCGCCAACCTCTTGACAGAACTGCCCTCCGAATTTGAGAGCAGCATCAAAATAAATAATACCCTGTTGCCCTGTGGGTAAAATAAGTACGTACTGGTACAGAGTAAAGTAAGTATTGCGGGAAAAGTTTTGGGGCAGCAATAAAAAACGCGCTGCGCACGCAATATTAACAAACACGAGGACTATTTAACCTTTGTACCTGGTAGACTGCAGTCCCGTTGTGGGGACAAACCAGTCAAATTTTAAGTAGTTTGTCCCCAAAACGGGACCGCAGTCCTAAAGAGGTTAAACCTGTACGAGTACGAGTAGACGAGTAGGTATAACGCAAGTGACGCGATACTCGCCGACCCGGTTCGTTCGTACCATTCGCCCACCACTGACTGATTGCGACAACAACAACAACAACAACAACAACAACAACAACAACAACAACAACAACAACAACAACAACAACAACAACAACAACAACAACAACAGGCAGAGCATACCAGTAGTATTAATATTAATAGTATCCTCACCGTCAGACCAACCACCGTAGGATCGCCGTCAACTGTTGACAAAATCTCCCGGATCCTCGCGCCTACAGAGAAGGTCCTGCCCTCGCCGCCAGCGCCCCCGAAAAGGTCGGGGACCATGCACAGGTGCGCCTCGAAGCAGGAGGCGTCGAAGTCGTTGCCGTCGCTGTTGCCGTCGTTTCCGTCGCGCTGCGGGTACAGTTGTTGTTGCTGCTGCTGCTGCTGCTGCTGCTCTCCGAAAAATAGAGAGACGGTGTTGCTATTACGGCTGCCGCTACCGCTGTTCCTGCCTCCACCGCAGGCCACGACGGCGGCGGCTCGTACCCAGACGCCCTTAGGTTGAAGCTGTTGTTGTTGGCGTTGGCTGCGGTGGTGGTTGGCCTGCCCCTCGGTTGTTGTTCCAATTGCGGTAGCAAGGGCGGCGGTGGTAGCAGTGGTGGCGGCGAGAAAGCCTGCTCCGAGGTCCACCGCGGTGGCGATGTCTTCCGAACCGAGTCGCTTCTCTCGAGACGGGGACGTTTCCGCCGTGCACGTCTCCGTGCAGCAGTCGTCAGAGAAGGCACCACTACTAATAGTCCCACCACCACCAACACCAACACTGCTGCTGCCCGTCGCGGGTGATGGTGTTAGCAACACCTTGCCCGACGCGCTTGGTGGTGGATACGGCGCCATTATCAATGTTGCGCGGGTGGACTTTCTGCGGGATGGGGTTTGATAGGTCTGGTCGGGAGTGGTGATGGCGGTGTTCCTGACTCCTACCCCGGATGTGGCGGCGACGCTGCTGCTGCTGCTGCTGCTGCTAGCGCGGCCCGGGAGCATCGACTGGAACCGAGAAAATTTCGTTTTGGTCGAACGTTTTTTCCCTGCTGCTGCTGCTGCTGCTGCTGGCTTGCTTACCGGAGAGAAGAGGTGGCAGTCGTCGGCGCGGTCTTCTACGTTGCCGGCTCTCGCTAGGGCGGTGACCTCGAAGCTTGGTCTCGCTTCAAGCATCGCTGTGCTGTAAATGTTGGTGTTCGTAATCCTGCGGCCGCTGCTGCTGCTGATGATGTGCGCCTCGAACGCGTGCGAATGAATCACCTATTCAACGCGTATGCAGTATGATGTAGCGAGTGTATCGTCAGCAAATGTACGCACTATTAATACTATTAATACGCAGTAGACGTACACAGCAGTAGTAATTTCGATTGTAATTCAGCACGATCATGGTTGATTACCTAGATGTTTCAACCATCGCGCCAGAAAGTTTCAACCAACGTAGAAATGGTGGAACCCTCTCTTCGCGTATATATACGAGGATGTTACTAGCTAGATGTGATGTTCAAAAGGGAAACAATGGGAAACGGGAACAACCTACGCAACCAACAGCATGATAAACGGTCGCACGTTCCAATCCGAGCAGGGCCGCGGTATATATTTCGAACTACGAGTGCAGGGGATGAAAGAAACATCAACAATATGCTTTTGGTGCCGGACCTCAAGCTCACGTGTTCCCTCGAACGCGCTATATTCGTATGTAGAGCCTGCGAATTCTGCCTTCTTGGGGTGGGAACTCTATCCCCCCCCCCTCCCCCCCCCGACAAGCTGTACGAGTCTCTATATCTCTTGCTCCGGGATTTGCGCGCGCTTTATGTTCGAGGTCGAGGAACGGATCGTTTTCCTTTCCTAAAAATGGATACCAGTACGAATGTTCTTTGGCATCAAATCATACCAGGGTATGTAGCTGGGAGGGCAGAGAGCGTGCGTACGAAGGGAAAATAGACGTTGCATAGCAGCAACATGAGTGGTAGCCAAAGAAGTGTGTGCTTTCAGAGCTATACCGCAAGATCAGCTGCCGACAGCACCAACGCTGGCTTGCGAACAGATGCGATGGAATGGAGACAGGGTGTTTGTGCAAGTTGCCTGTTCCGTCCTGTGTCCAGACGCTCAGTTTGCTGCCTGCGCACGTACGCTCCTGCTCGAAACGTACCGGCTGGGATGAGCACGGAAACATCATCAACAGCGGAACGAAAATCGAGCTTTGGAAAGAAAGTTGTGAGATCTAGGACACCTTCATCTTGCGTATCGTGCGTATAGGCAAGATCACGCGAATTACTCAAACTCAAGTCCCCCCCCGCACCTCGTCGTCATCATCGTCATCATTGTGAGAACCCTCTATCTCAAGAGGAGGAGGGCGGCGTCGAGCTGCTGCTGCTGCGGCGTCTCTCCGATCCCCGCTCCCCGGATCTTGTGTAGCTGTTGTTGTTGCTGATGCTGCTGCTGCTGCTGCTGCTGCTGCTGCTGCTGCTGCTGCTGTTACTCCTGCTGCTATCGCCGCTGCAGCTGCCGCAGCTTCAGCTGCTCTCGCCCTGCCGATCTCATGGCTGCTGGAGGGAGAGCGGAGGCGGAGACGCCCTGACCGCCTGCTTCGCTGCGCCATGTTGGTGTCGTCTGAAGTTGTGAGTAAAACGAAGAAGTCGCGCAAGGTGGGGTGTGGCAAAGTGATTTCATGCTGCTTGGAGTGCGGAAGTGCATAGAGGTCGTGCCGCGTCTGATTATTTCTTTCTTTTTGGAACAAACATTTGGTTTGGAAGTCGGATTATTTTCAAAGAAAAGCTATTAACCCTTTTAGAACTGCAGTCTCATTTTTGGGATAATCCAGTCAAATTTCAAGTAGTTTGCCCCCAAATCGGGACTGCGGTTCTAAAAGGGAAGAGACAGCTTGACTGACCGCTTGACTGACCTCTTCACTGACGGCCCTCCTTGATCAAAACCCGTATAATAAGGGAAAAATAGGCCTTGACGCGTCTATAAACTCTTCAAATTTTGTGGAGCGAGATGTGACCGGTTGACGGGCCAATCTTCCACTACTAAAATCAGTATAATAAGGCGAAGCGAGACCTTGACGCGTCTTTGCAAACGGTCTTCCGTTAATGGCCTCTGAGATACTTCTACGAAAGATATTTATTCTTTGACACACATAGTTAGTTCCGAGACTTCAGAGTCGACGTTTCTTTGCGTATACGCTGTTGTTGTAGCAGCAGTACTACTCATACAACCTCGCAGTGCATACCAGGTACCAAGTAAAGTGGTTACCTACCTGGCTGGTACGGCGTATGCTCGTATGTTCGCACGAGTAAAACACGAGCATATATACACGGGTATACGTACTCACTCGTGCCAGTATAAAATAACCGCCGTCGTGCACAGAGTGTGCTGCAGCACCACATGAAGGATAAAAAAGTCATTCTATACCCTGCCATGTCTAGCTACCACGTAGATTCGTACCCGGTGGTATTGTATGTCTACCAGGTATGATGTATGATACGATTGCATATACTCCGGTATATGCTAACATAAGTGAGCAGCAGCAGCGTCGTCGGCGGCCGAAGCGCAGCAGCGTAGCAGCAGAAGGTCTCCACAACCAACGGATAAAATTCGTGCCTTCCTCAAAATACAGAGTAAATTTTAAAGCAGAGTGAAGTTACGAGTTGTGTGAGGCGAAGAAGCTCATTCATGATGGTCTGACGACGAGAGCGTCTGAGGTGGCCACTCGAGGTTTCATTCTTACTTGCGGACCCGATCGAAAGCGCACTGCCGAACTGTTCGATTATCATTATTCGGTGTATCCTCAGCTGGCCGACCAGCCATGGTGATGTGATTTTGTGCAGTGTGTCGTAGTGTGCAGCTCTGTCTGCATGTTGCAGTACCGTCTGGCGCAATGTAATGTACCATCTGCCATCAATGTGTATGTATGTGCGTGATACTTTTTGGCGTAGAAAATGAGCGTCAGTCACTGCCTGCCCCCCCTCCTTGCGTCCATAACGCATAAAGACAAACACTCCTTGGTTTTTTTTCTTTATGTTGTATGATTATTGATCTTCTTCCGTCGAAACTTAGAAAGACTCGAAGTCTCCTATTAATAGCATCACTCCCCCCCCCCCCCCGGTACCCCGTCTCGAAAGGTGTGCGGAATCAAGAGCCAGTTACTGCTGTAAAAGGCGAGCAACCAATGGGTATGCCCCCCCCTTCCTCTGTCTCGAAAAGGATGCATGCATGCTTGCGTGGTCAATGGCCAAATGAAGAATAAGGGAAGCAAACGTCCCCCACCCCTCTCCCTCCGCTATACTTTGTTACCGTTACCAGCACTCGATACGGAAGCCTGTCCTGCGACCACTGACTGCGTTGTAATGTGGCGATGAGTTAATGTGAGAACACAACAACAATGACAACAACAACGTAATCGCTTTGGGTGTACCACGCGACCCTACTGTAGGTTAACACGCACGCACATACATACCTGGTACATAAGTATTTGTTCACATTCTTCGCTACCACTTCACCACGCCATATTGGGCTAATAAAAGTTGCATTCTGGCTGATTTTGATAGATAAAGAAAATATGACACAAAGTGTATGCGCTCTTCGGTAAGTACGACGAGTATGCAGGGTACTGATGTTGCTGCTGTACAGTAATAGTACCAACCACAAAAAATAATACCGGGTACACATTGTACACATACATACAAAACATGCAACCACAGCAAGCAGTATATACAGACATGATGCCAACAATCAATGTGATTCAAACACAGGGAGGGCCACAGTAGTAGTGGACTGCATGGAAATCGCAGTCTAAGAGACCAGCCCACTACAACAACAACAACAACAATAACAACAACAGCAGTTGCATGGTACCCAGAATACCCACCACTACTACTACTGCTGCTGTATGTGCACCAACTTGCAGAGCGACCCACATAGAGAAAAGGTACGATTCTGCTATATATATATATATGTCAAAGCTTGTTGTATTATACACAACCAAACACAGACAGGAATCTGAGATGCCTGTTGAGTCAAAGTGAGTGTAGTTTTGGAAAGAAGAGCGGCTTGAGCAGCGACGGTGGCCGGGAAATTACTTAGCTCAGGGCCGTGCGCTTCGCCTGAGGCGACTTTCCTTTTCACGAGCATTATGGCATTATGATGCTCGACAACGAGCGGTACAGAATAACTGCAAAAAAAGCGCGAAAATAATGGATTTTTTTCAGGCTTTCGGTATGATTTGTGGAACACGCCACCACCACGAGTAAAGAAGCATCATATCTACGAAACAGGAGACCAGCTGCTTGCTGTTGCTGCTGCTGTGCTGCTGCTGCAATTGTTCTGTTTTTCACACCACCACCGGTACAAGCGCAAGCACCGCCAATCAATCAAAACGGGGAGAGACCAAAGCTGTTACTATTTAATACTACAATTACAATGGAGAAGGCGAATAAAATAGGGAGTAGAATCTACGTCGACCTATCTGCTCCTAGATGGGAGGAACAAGAGCACAGAACGCGCGCTGGGGGGGTAATGCACGTTGCCCAGCCACAGCAGTAGCAGCAGCGCACATAAAATAATGGCCATCGTGGCCAGAAAATCGAGCCCATGCGGGACCAGGAGAACATAAATAAAGCGCCATTCCCCGCGACACCCCTCGCCCCTTGGGGTCTGGTGACATCCGTCGCCTCTTGGAGGAGCGATACACATGCCAGGATTTGCCCCGAGCATGCACATCATATTCGTACGCACGCAGGATGTTCTTGCTGGGTGCAACCTCACAACATACACGAGGGAGTATGAAGATTCCTTCTTACTGCCTGCAGACCCAACGTCGAAAGCTCTTTATTTCGTTGATTAATACCCTGGTACCTGGTACCTGGTATTATTGTTTAATAAAATTCATTAATAATACCAGGTAGGTATAATAGTCATTTCCGGCAGATGTTTTTTTTTCATACGTAAAATAATGCGTTAAAAAAGAAAAATGTTTTGTTTTCGGGAATCTGATCCACCAGCAACACGCATGTGACCGCTCGCCAATGACCAACAACTGATGACGCATCCACTCGCTCACTCCCCTACACCACACCAACGAGGTACCTGGTATCCCTTACGGTCAGAGAAACTCTCGAAATCTCGCCAAGTACGTCGCGCTACGTACATACCGAACAATAATTAACTGCCGAGTGCATTTCCGATTGCAGCAGAAACAAGCATCTCCACCAGCAAATTTCGTACGGGCACTTAAAAGAGTGCGTACGGCGTATAAATAGCTAGCTGGCGCCGCGTCAACTGATAAAAGGTAACCCCTCCGAAACTACAGTAAATCCGATTCTGTGTTCGAATAAATTCAAGTTCTGGTGGAGAACAACTTCTACTCTACAGCATGATAGCTGTCCTAAATCTTGCGTCGCAGGGTCGGGGTCCTCAACGATGGGGCTCGCCGTCGCATGCACTACGAAGCCCTAAAATGTTCTCCAACTATATAGTCCTCGAATTTTCTAGTCTTCGTTTGGCCCAGTCTCGCCACGTCCGGCAGTGTCCTCTCCTTGGTCCGCGCTCCCATTGGCTGCAAGGTTAGCGAGTGCGCCAGGGCTTCCCCAGTCCGCGTCGAATCCAGCAGCTGCCGTGTATCGTAGGACCATACCGAGAAAAATCGGAAACGGGATGGTCAAAATCTTGAAATAATGTGGAGTACCCGAGAGTTTTCGCACAACCATCGATACAACCCTTTTGGAACTGTACTCACGTTTTCAGGGCCAAACTACTTGGAATAAGTGTGGGACAAGATTGGCAGCAACAAAAGCGATACACACAATAGGGCCGCGACGGGGGGGGGGGGTTCAAGCAGGGGAGAATAACGGAACACCGACGGGAAAGCAGGACGGAGCGATAAGGTATTCGTACGAATGCCGCGAGCGTTTTGACGATGGTTGATGCTGAGTGATTGTTTGGGAACGATACAAACAGTACCTGGTAGTAAGGTAGTCACGCGACGACCGATCTTTCGGTAGGACCGCAACCTTGCGTGTAGATCCGTCGCCGAAATAGAATACATGAATCTCTATATCTGGGCACCGAACAAAACTCACGTGGAAGGGGTGGCGCGGGCAGGGCAAACCCTTGCATAGCGCGCATAACCCGGTCGGCCCGATCTGATTGAATCCCATGCCGCAGGCAGAGACGTATGTCAAGCGCAAGGTAACGCACGCGGCGGAAGGGAAACGGTTTTCATTGACACAACACTTAGCACACCATATGCTACAGAGGAGACAAAGCCGAAGAAACGCCTTCGGCGGCGAATCTGTGATCATGAGCGCAAGCTCTCTTCGCGTGTGGCTCTATGCAGCATATTCATACTTAGCAGCAAACAGCGTGGTTGATTGCTTGGAGAAACCAACTGCAAGGAGTTGTCTCTAGATACACGAATCGGTCGAACGAACGAGACAACCAGTGCAAGAAGCGGAGGCCTGCTCTTGCCTCCGCCGAAACAGTTAACATGCTTCCGATAGGGGCTTACGAGAAACATAAGAACTCCTGTCGTACTACCAACCGGCATACTGAACCCGTACTAACCATAGAGGGGCAAAAAAACACGGCCGTTGTCAAGTATATACCGCGCGCCAAGTCTATTCACACAAACCTAACTCAACCATGGCGTTATTTCGAGCAGAGAAACCAGGACAACAAGGCCGACCATTTGCGGTTCAAAAATTCAAGCAAGCGCCGAAATTGGGACCGAAACTACTTGCACCTCGACCAAGCGGCGAAAGCGGTCTTCGTGGCGTCTGCGCCGCGGCTGCCTCTCCCTGCCCACGCCCTGCGGGCCCTTCTGCGGCTTGTTGCTGCACTGGGGTCAGGCTCTCTCCGTCAACTTGCTCTTTCTCATCTTCGGGTTCGTTTTCTGCGGTGCCCGCTGTAACCGACATTCCGTTTGGACCGTTGCTCGTCGAGCGCTCCTAGAGTTTTGGACATAACCGAGGACGTTACCACAACGATACCACAGAGGGGAATGAGGGGGGAGGGTGTACTCGATAGGAGAGATGTACTCGATCTCATGCATGGCCGTAGTCGTATGACCATAGCTTCTCGCATTCCTACAGTGCCGGAACGGAACACGTCGGGCTTTCACCGACCAGGCAGACATTGCTTGCACCAAGCGCGAAGCGCCGTGAGGTGCTGGGCGAGTCGCATAAACGGCGAGCTGCATCCTACTAAGAACCGCTTGAAACGCGGATATTCTTGCATACGGACGACAGCGTCAATGAATTGACTTATTTCCTGGTGTGGCCACTTCCAGAGACAGCAATGGATCAAGTATGTAACTGCCGAGTGGGTGCCTCACCATACATACTGCGTGATACGACCATCCCCTTTGTGCGGGGTAAAGATTCTCCACGAAAAAAAATGATCTAACCCGACCGCCAGCCGTGGTAACCGCCAAAAACAAACAAACAAAACGGTACCCTGGCTGTCTAACTCACGCAGTGAGAGGCGTGTTCTACAGCGTCGTCGCCAACCGACTCCAACCAACCTATAAATATACCAGGTATATAGTATGGGCGGGGGGGGGGAGTGTAATCATTAACATGCATGGCCGTGGTCGTATGACAATAGAACTTCGCATCCCTACAATGCCGGGACGGAGCACGTCGTGCTTTCACCAACCAGGCAGACATTGCTTGCACCAAGCGCGAAGCGCCGTGAGGTGTTGGGCGAGCCGCATGAAGGGTGAGCTGCATCCTACTAAGAACCGCCTGTGACGCGGATTTTATTTCATATCGATGACAGCGTCAATGAATTGATTCATGTCTTGGTGTGGCCACTTCCACAGACAGCAATGGGGGGAAAGAAAACAACATCAACATATGTTGATCATATCAACAGGGGGGGGGTGTACTCGATGGGAGATGTACTCGATCTCATGCATGGCCGTCGTCGTATGACCATAGACCCTCGCATCCCTACATTGCCGGGACGGAGGAAACAACATCAACATCTATCGTTCACATCAACAGGTGTATCGACACATGTTGTTGGTGGGGGGGAGGAAACAACATCAACATATATCGATCACATGAACACGGTTGATGTGATCTATCAATACATGTTGTTGTTCCTCTACCCCCCCCCCCCCTCCCCTCCCCCTCGGTGGTATCGGCGTGGTAACGGGTAAAATTCCGCCCAGAGGGCCCTTCTTCCCGTGGCAACCGCTTGTTATTTTCCATTAAACCTCGCAGAAATCCATCCTGGTGCACGTTGCCATCCGGTCCAATCAACCTCTGTAGGCGTGATCATAATTTGTTGATGTTTCCTCCACATCCTCCCCCCCCCCCTTCCCCTCCATGGTATCGTTTTGGTAGCGTGCACGAGGATGGATTTTTGCGTGGTTTTGTGGAAACATCAAGCGGTTGCCACGGACAAGAAGGGACAAGAAGGGTCCTAGCGGAATGTTTCACAGCTCGGTGATCTGCCTATCTATCTATCTGCAGCAGTAGATCATCTATTACGGGGGGGCATAGTTAACAGGACCTATGGTATACATAAAAAACTATATGTTTAACAATTTTTACTAACAATATTTGGTCCTGTTAACTATGGCCCCCCGTAATAGTTTCTCACCTGCCGTTGTGAGAGGTTGTGCAGGACCTGCAATAGTACAGATCTCACCAAGGAAACATGTGCTGAACCATGCAGAATACACGGTTCCCCCCCGGAAAACATTAACTAGATCATACAAGATCGGGAATAGGTCGGCCTTGAAATATCTAGATCCTGAAGTTGGTATGAGCTGTGGAAGTTTCACGCAGTTTACCCGGCGTGGGCAACTATCACCTCTCGCCGAGCTTCACGCGCTCGTTTTTTTTTTTTTTTTTTAGTTTTTCGCTTTTGGTAACGTAGCGGTTCTGCGACGGCCGTTGGACCCGCCGCAGCCACACTTCTGTTCGAGTCAGTCGAGATAAACAAAAAACAACTAATCCCACAGTGAGAATCGGACACGTAATCTACCAGATCGGGGCTCTGCTGCGGCTTTTACTCGGGGTCCGAGGCCTACAACAGACCGTGTTCTACTACATAGTAGGCGCGACGGCAAACGCGGAGTGTGCTCGACGGAGTTCCATGGCCGCTGCAGGTTCACGAGCACGGGGTAGGATGGCTTCAAACCCCCGACGAGTAACAGAAAATGATGGATGGAAGTTGAAGCTCTTGGGTCGAGATTTTCGAGCCCGGCGGCACCATCGCGCTGCAAAACACACCGCCGTGATCGAGAGGTAGGAAAAACAGATGAACACACACATCAAACATCAGCGCGGTGACAAGCGGTGAAGTGCGCACTCCAACGGCGGCTTCGGGGCTGCCGACCCTCGAGCGTCTTGTTCGGCGGCTCGTGGTTATACCGCGGCCCGTGGCAACCCAGCGTGCGGCCGGCGGGAAACGTGCTAAGCCCTGTTCATCAAGGATGAGCGATGGCAGCAAGCCTGGACGAATAGGTATATCTAAACCGCGAATTCAAAACGACTTGGCTCGTACCAGCTCGTTCCTTTTAATGTCAAATATTCAAGTCCCGAATCCAAAACGACCTGGCTCGTTCCAGCTTTGTCCTCTGAATATCAAAATCGCGATCCGAAAAGACGCGACTCCATCATATCCTTTCCTCACCTCGCTTTCAATGCACGCCCGATAGTCGGCTTCCATCGCCCTTAGCATTAGAGATGCCACCTGCGGGGCAAAGGGTGCAACCAAAAGTGGAGGCATCGGAGTCAACAACGGTAAGAGTACGGACGGTGCGCTGGACACAAGGTAAAATACGGCCACACGACGCGACCGGTGGCCCCACCAGAGTTTTTTTTTTTTGTTCTGCACGCGAAGCGAAGGCGTCAACAACAGCCTCCGACAGAGCTTACATTACAGAGGGTTAGTTTTTTTTTCTGCACGCGAAGCGAAGGCGTCAAACAACAGCCTCCGACAGAGCTACAGTACAGAGGGTTACAACGTATTCGAAAAAATAGTTGGCACACACTGTGTTCGTACGAGGCGAATATCACTAACCCTAACCCTAAGCCTATCAGAGCAACCCTGACCCTGACCCTAAGCCACAATCAGACCAAGTCTCGAGCAAGTGGTACCACAGGTAAGCTCCACGTACTGACATTACCCACCGCTTGCTTCGGTCAGCATCGCAGTCTTGCAGTAGTAGCCCGCTGGTACATCTTGCACATGTATACGTACTCTATGTCGGTTATACACGTCCCAGGTACTGGTAGATAAGGGATCCACTATCTAGGCACAACGCCGCAACGGCACAACTCTCTCTGATCATCCGTCCGTGTCACAATAACACCAACAGCTACTGCTGCTGTAGCTCAACATCTCCGCCGTTCTTCCTCCTTGTTCTCTCTACCTACTCCATTCTCTTCTTGCTTCCGAGTTCGGATCGTAATTACGCCGCATTTTTTTATAGACTCTGTCCACTGCCTACTTGCTGCCTCCCATCCCTCACGTCTCCTTGTTGGCCTCCTCCTCCTCCCCCTCTCCCCCCTCCACCACCAGCCTCCGCATCTCCACGGTCTCTAGTATCTTCTCGCCAATCCTCTGCGGTTCCCTGGGCAGGAGAACCTCGCTCTTCTTTCTCCTGCTTCTCCTCCTCCTCTTCGTCCTCGTCATCCTCATCCTGGAGAATTTGGTAGTTTTCCAAGGGCGCGTAGCCTGCGGCTTGAGGAGACGTTCCGTTTTCGCTGGACGTGCCTGTAGCATCGCTCCATTGCTCTTCGTCTGTGACAGGGGTGATTGAGTTGTTCCCCTCCATGGCTGACCCTGTGCCCTGTGCCCGCTAATGGGTTGTTCAAGCTGAGACAAACAACAAGGAACAACTGCTGTCCTCGAAAATATAGCAGGGGGCACCAAGAGCTTATCACCCGTTTGAAGAACGAAAATATTCTGTGTAGAACACCCGTATTTCGATTTTAGCGCATTGCATATATATATGGCCTTCACCCTTCACCCCACCAACTACGGCAGGCATCTACGAGCTGAGCCAATGGTGCAGCTTGACACCCTCGCACTGGTATTCACGGTCCTGGCAGCAGTGCTCGCCCCCAGCTATGCGTTCGTGTTTGCACCTGCTGCTACAACAGCAGGGGCACGACGAATAGGAGCTCAGGTGTGTGGTGTCATGAGCCATGATAAAAGCTCATCATCCGTCCATACAAACAGAAACACATCGCCGGATACAGAGGAGCCTCCGTGCGAAATGTGAAGCCTGCGTTGGTTTGCGTTCATGTGGGTGGCCGGCCTTGTGGTCTTGGGATGGCGCAGCGCTGTGATGTTATCTGCTTGTTTGGGGCTGTGACAGAAGCTCTGGCAGCTGGCACGGACAGAGATTTTGCAGTACGTACAGGTATAACATTCCATATCACAGCAGTACCAGAGCTTACGTACGTACGTACGTACGACCAGTTTCGAGAGAAAATGGGACTATTATTAATAGTACGAGCATAACGCTAACACGCTAACACGGTACTCGTACGCATTTTCGTAACTGGTCGGGGTGGCTCAGAGTTAGAGGTTATGTGAGTTCTCTCGTCTCGTATACAGGCTGTCCCTGTGAACTTGTGATCGAGGCAGAAGAACACAGCAAAACCGAATTTGGCATGGCTTCACACTCGACACTGCCACATGCCGACAGCACTTTCGGGGCGAAACGTACCGCATAAAACTACTTATAGATATCTCATTCTCTGAGCGTGCTGGGTTGGTACATCCCTGGCCTCTCAGAGCTCCCACTTGGAAATCACCTCCTTTTATTTCTTGCCGGGCCTTTGCAGCAGTTCTTTGTTTTCTCTATTTCTCTTGGCACTTTCGGTTCTGTTTCCTTTGTTCTTCATTCGTTTCGTGTGCGTGCGTGTACTCGGAGCACGGCACTGCGGGCGAGCCCAGCGCCGTCGCGGGTGTCAGCGGGTGCTGGCGGGTAAAGGGGGGGTTGCAAGGAGCGCGGTCGCCGTTTTCGTGCCTAGGCGTCGCGTGTGCCTCGCGACACGAGGCAAGCATGAATGGGCTCTGTCTGGCCTCCATCTGCATATTTCGATTGAGTATGTGCGAGTAAAAAAGTGACGTTCGGGATTGCAAAATACTCCGAGTAAGATTCAAGCGGTGCTCATTTTTGCGACCGGGCGGAAGGTAACAGATGGAGATACCCAGCCTGAGTAACAACATTGTCGACCTGGCGAACGACGGCCACGGTGAGCATCGGGCTCAACGCGAGGCGGTCGACGGGGCTCACTGTGGCAGAGAGTAAGGAAAGCTTTACCCGGACCGAATCGGTGGCGAGGTGGTCGCGAGAGAGGCGGGCGGCGTACGAGGCTGAGAGAGAAGCTCTGTTGCTAGATTTTTTCCTTCTTTGACCGGGGCAAGGTGTTCCAATCAGGCAGAAAATCACTACCAGGTACATGAGATTTTTTTTTTCTCTCTGAAATTTTCGGTTTCATTTTCATTGTTTTTGCAGTGCTGCTGTGCCGTGCTGTGCTTTCTCTCTTAACATACAGCATATATATCAAAATAAGAAAATAAGCAGGGCTTTTCGCGGGTCAGGTCAAACCTCACGGGTCAGGTCGGGTCGGGTCGGGTCAGCTGACCCGACCCGACCCGCGAAAATTTTGAGGTGTGTTGACCTGACCCGACCCGACCCGCGAGATTTTGAAATCCTCTTGACCCTACCCGACCCGACCCGCGAGATTTAAAAGCCTCTTGACCCGACCCGGCCCGACCCGTGAGATTTCAAAACCCTTTGACCCGACCCGACCCGACCCGCGAGGTTTTTAACACTTCCTGACCCGACCCGCCACCTTCCGACTGACCCGTGAGACACGGGTTTCACGCGGGTCGGGTCAACTGGACCCATGAGATATCTCACGGGTCAACGACGGAAGCTCACGGGTCCAAAGATATAAACGTTGGTACGTTGGTCGGTTGAATGGTCCTTGGTCCCTGGACTTTTCCGAAAATTTCGTATGTTTGTGTTCGGTTTTTTCATTTTTTGTATTCTTAGGGGCATTGCGTGGTGTGCGCTTCAAAAAAGACCATGATATTCATAAATATGATGACATGGAGAAAGGCACACACCCGCACTCTGCCGGGCGGATACCTCGCGGCCCCTGGGTCGACCCTATAGCTCTGACCCGATGGCTTCTGCTGGCGCCCCGGCGAGCGACCTAGCTGTGCAGGCTCCAGCAGCAAGCACTGAATCGGAGGTTCTGACAGCGGGAGACACGATCCGCGAGGATCCGGGGCCTGCTGCTGCTGCTGGAGGATCCGGGGCCTGCTGCTGCTGCTGCTGCTGCTGCTGCTGCTGCTGCCGCGACGAGCGCGGGCTTCCTACACTGCTGTCATGTCTTGTCTTCATTGTTGCACCCTGCATGAGAGTGTGGCCGGTTTTTTTGTGGAAATGGATGGACGTGAATATGAACACAATAATATATTACTGTACGGCTTCATCCGACCCGGGATTCGCGTGTGATTATTCTACACGCTATGATATGCTCTCGGAGGTCTACGAATCGGTACGAGAGAAGCCTTTGGGCGGGAAACGGAGGGTATGTTTTGCTGTACAATGCCGGACCCGCGGGCCAGACCCGCGGGTCACAAAGGCGGCCTTCCGGCAGGTAGCTGCACACGTTAGCAAAAATACTGATCCGTGGGCCAGACCCGCGGGTCGGACGTGCGGGTCAGCCGGAAAAAAATCGCGGGTCATGATGACCTGACCCGCGAATGACCCGTATCTCACGGGTCATGACCCGACCCGACCCGTGACATTTCGAACACCTCCTGACCCGACCCGACCCGACCCGTGACATTTTGAACACCTCCTGACCCGACCCGACCCGCGAGATTTCGAAACCTCTTGACCCGACCCGACCCGTGAGATTTCAAAACCCTTTGACCCGACCCGACCCGACCCGTGAGATTTTTTTTTAATTTTTGACCCGACCCGACCCGACCCGACCCGCGAGATTTTGAAAAAAAATGACCCGACCCGACCCGACCCGCGACATTTTGGAACCTCCTTGACCCGACCCGCGGGTCGGGTCATGACCCACGAAAAGCCCTGAAAATAAGTACCCTACCTGGGGTACGTACGTACGTACGTACGTACGGCATGTGAGCAAGCGTAACGGGCGGCCGTATGTGGCGTCCCGAGCTGTTTTGTCCTGAAGCGAAGAATGGCGGCGGGACTCTTGCATTATCAAGTCGCCAGTTTGCAACCACGATCATGAAAAAACTATATTCCATCATGGACCTCTGTCCGCTTTGCATATCAATTGTAACTTGATGTGCTTTTCCTTCCTGAACGAGCGTAGCGGGCGGCGTAGGCCGCCCGCGGAGCGGAGCGCCTTGTATCATATACCTGTACCTGGTACCTGGTAATACCTCGGATACACGAACGCGCGCAATCGGATCGCTACCCACTGTACAGATCATGCGTGTTATGGCTGTCAAACACGCGTAGTTCACAATTAATTCAATTCAGAGAATGCGATGATTCGCATTTATAGCAACGCGAGAGCGTGTCTACGTTTGTCCCGCGCATGGTCCGTAACGTATCCCGTCATTGTCCCGCACATGGTTCGTAACGTCCCCCGTCATCTTTTCGCCGGGCGCTCTGCTGGACCAAACAGATGGTTTTTCGTTCTTCATCGCTGATCGGCATATTCTACTACCTGGTAGTCAAAGCTTGGAATGAATATTACGGGGGACCATAGTTAATGGGACCAAATATTGTCAGTAAAAATGGTTAAATATACAGTTTTTCATGTATGCCATAGGTCCTATTAACTATGTTCCCCCGTAATAGTACTCATCAAAGACGTATCATACCAGCAGGCAGAACACTCTCCCATCCTCACCCCCTCGCTCCCACGACGGAAAAATACGATGCCCCTTTTTTTATTCCACCCGCACAATAAATGTGCCGTGGCATTCAGATAGCCGGCAACGGCAAGAAAGTCGCGGGAAGAATGCACGCCGCTGCTGTGGTTGAGCGGATACCTCTGGCCTCGGCGTTCTCTCCGGCGACTACGGCGTCCGCCCTCGCCGCCCCCCCCGCGGGAGAAAGAAGGGGGACCGCGATCGGGGCGTCGGCGAGGCAGGTGACGGCGGAGGAGCTGGAGAAGGAGATGACGGACTGGGACACGCCCCTCATCTTGGATGTGTTTGCCGTCTGGTGCGGTCCGTGCCTCATGCTTAAGCCGGAGATCGAGAAGGTGGGGATGTGCGGGGGGTGGGTGGGTGGGTGGGTGGGTGGGTGAGTGGGTAGGTGGCGCTTGATCACAATATCAGGCGCATTCACGTCGTGGAGACAAACGACTCGGGATTAGAGTTGGACTATTTTAACAGAGTAGGAAGAGGGTATTCCTATTGCCTGCTGTATATTACTGTAGATGCGTTAGATGCGTGCGGATGGAGGGCGACAAGAATGGCACAGCGGCTGTGCCACCGTTTCCAGGTTAAAGCCGCCACGGGTCTTCTCTCGCCCCGTGATGGGGGGGGTTGTGGTGGTGTGGCAAACATCTGCCGTTCAACACCATTTTTGTCATTTTTTCGAGCGAGTTCGGGTTTCTAATTTTCACCACCTCCTAAAACGAGGGTTCCCATTCGGGCTACAGTAGCTGCAGCCGGGTTCTCCGACGGAGGTTCTCCGGCCGACCGCCGACCGAGATTCATGTGTACGATTCTCAAAAATCTCAAAAATCAGCCAAAGCTCCCAAGCCGACGATCGAACTATCTAAAAAGTCAACCAACGCACACAAGTTGACGACAATCACATTTTTCCCGCTGCGCGAGTTCTTGGTGGCAGCTATACTTACCTTTACAGCGGCTTTGCAGCGGGTGCTGGTGCATGCTACCAGTACCAGCCTGTTTTGTGACCACGGCAAGAGTTCAGGAACATGAGCTATTAATAGCGTGAGAACATCATCATCTCCACCAGTTCATACCAGGTGCATAGTACGGCGGATCATTAACGACGGTGCCGATGCGTATCCAACTAACAGGTCGCGCAAGCTTTGGACGGCAAGTGCAGGGTGTTAAAGATGGACAGCGACGACGAGTCGGACATGGCGTCCACGCTAAATGTGAGCAATTTTGTCCGTTTTTTTTCCTCTCGAAAATGGCGTCCACGCTTAATAAACACGAGATTTTTATTATTATTTTTTTTTCGGAAATGGCGTCCACGCTTAACGTGGGCACGTAGCTTTTGTATTTTTTTCAGTCAAAAATGGCGTTCACGCTCGAAGCGAGTAATTCGTGCTATTGGGCGAAAATGGTGTCCATACTCAACGTAAGTAATTGTGTACGACGCTGTTTTTGATCAAACATGGCGTCCACGCTCAACGTCGTTTTTCAGTTGAAAAAGTCGTTTGGGGTTGAAAATGGATTAACGTGAAAAAAAATAATCGTACCAGGTATGTGTTTAGTCGGAAATGACGTCCAACGCTCAGCGCGAGTAATTTTGTACATTCCTAGTCGAAAATGGCAAGTATCCTTAACGTGGGTAATTCTGTAGTTGTACGTGTTTTCGTCGGATATATACGGCGTCCGCGCTTAACGCGGGTAATTTCTGTGTGTTTGTTGCCGAAAATGGCGTCCACTGTTATCGTGAGCAATTTTGTGTTTTTTCCCGCCTCAGTTCGGGGGTTGTCGGAATGATGCTTGTCGAGGATCTGTCTCTGTGAAGAGAGATGCAAAGATAGCCCAAAGTGACTAGTGCTGTGAAGAACACTTATTGTGATAATGGAGAAAACTGAGATTGAAACAAAAGACCACGTCACTTCCAGCCACCCCCAACCCCTCCCACTCCCACCCCTCTTCATCCCCACCTCCCCCCACCCCCACCCCCACCTACCCCCGCCCGCCCGCCCTTTTTATCCGCACGCCCACCCCCACCCACTTCCGAACCCCCATCCTCCCGCCACTCCCCCCCACTCACAACACCCCCCTGCCCCCCACCCCCACCCCCACCCCCCCAGGTGTACGGCCTCCCCACGGTCCTGTACATGAAGGACGGGGTGATGAAGCACCGGACGGAGGGGTCCATGCCGGCCGAGGAGATCCTTCAGCTGGCGGACATTCACCTCTTCGGTGCGGCGCCCCCCGATGACCTCACGGACGATCTCTTCATCGACATGTCGGCTTGCGCGCCGGCCGACCCCGCCGCCGCGGCTGCACCAGCAGACGCTTGCAAGCCGGCGGTGGACGCGTGCAAGCCGGCGGCGGACGCTTGCAAGCCGGCAGCGGACGCCTGCAAGCCGGCAGACGATGCGCCGCCGGTTTGCCCGCCGTGATAGCTTTTAGTGAGAATTTTTCATGGGGGGTGGTACCCACCACAGACTTCGTAAAACTGTCAGAACCCTTTGTCTACCCTTGCTTGCGCGCCTGCTGACTCCCCCAGCCGACGCTTGCGAAGCCGGCAGATTCTTGCCAGCCGGTGGATGGCTCGAAACCAGCAGACGTTGCGCGTTCGGCTTGCCCGTCGAGATCATTTTTTTAGATTTTTATATGAAATGTTTTTTTGTGGAGTGGGGGGGGGGGGGGGGGGGGGGGGTACTCGATAGGAGAGATGTACTCGATCTCATGCATGGCCGTAGTCGTATGACCTTAGACCCTCGCATCCCTACAATGCCGGGACGGAGCATGTCGGGTTTTCACCGACCAGGCAGACATTGCTTGCACCAAGCGCGAAGCGCCGTGAGGTGTCTGGCGAGTCGCATGAACGGTGAGCTACATCCTACTAAGAATCGTTTGTGAGGCGGACTTGCATATGGATGACAGCTTCAATGAGTTAATTTAATATCTGGTGATGACATTTCCAGAGACAGCAATGGGAGTACGATGTAACTGCCTCTTGGGTGCCTTGCCTTGAACACTACGTGATACGATCAATTGCCTTGTGCGGAGTAAAGGTTGTTTACCTCGCACAAATGAACTGACTCGACAACCCGCTGTGGGCGACCGCCAAAAAAAAAAAAAAACGGTACCCTGGTTGTCTAGCTCACGTAGTGAGCGGCATGTTTTACAGTGTCGTTGCCAACCGACGCCCGACGCCAACCCAACCCATATCAAATAGGGTTTGGAGGGGGGGGGGGGGGGGCGGGGGGGGGCGCCACGGGCCCCGTAAAACCGTCAACACTTTTGAAGTCGCCGATGATGACCTTGCGAGGCAGTCGCGTAGACCTGGACTCGAGATGGCAGGAGTAGGTTCGTTCTGTGCGCGATCTCGATCAACCTTGTGAAGCGGTGTACACCTCGAAACTGCTGGAGTAGACATTGTGAAAAAACGTCGTGTTGCTACAATCTGGACACCCTTGCTTACATATCGCATCTTGCGGTTCTTGTTTGAGACGGCGGCGCCGTCTCGACGGAGGTCGGCCGTCACCGGCCGGGTCAGACCTCGTGGGTCGGCTCGGCTCGGCTCGGCTCGGGTCACCCGACCCCGACCCGTCGGATGGGATTATAAAGACCTCCTGACCCGACCCGATCCGTGTTGTGTTGAAACCTCCTGACCCGAGCCGCAGCTCGGGTCATGACCTGAGAAGAGCCCTGGGTTTTATGGGTTTTTTGCTCATGATGTTTCGCCAGACTGTATGGGACTGTGGGGCCCAGCATTGGGTAGAGATCGGGTAAGGTGCGGGGGGGGGGGGGGCAAGAGGGGATATTGTAATTGCCATACTTGGTGGTTCTTGTATAACCACAGACTCTCGTGTTGCTCAATTATTTTCGATTCGGTATCTTTACATCGTTAGGGATGGTACGGGCATGGCGTTCTGGGGTGCGCCGCGTGCCGTGGGGGGGCACCCCGGGCAACGCGTGCAGCTTCCAACGGTATCATTTTAACTGATCATCCAACGGTTTCATTTTAACTGAGCATCCAACGGTCTCAATTTCACAGAGCATCCGACGGTTTCTTTTTGTCAGTTTATTATGGTAGCGTTGCGAGTGAGGACTCCGATAAGTCGAGTTTTTGTTGCGGTATAATATGATAATGTTTAATTTATGGGTTTTCGACAACGTGCGGCGTTGTTAAACCTAGATGTAGATGCACCACGCAGGCGTGATACAAGTAGGGGTAGGTAGCACTGAATTGCGAAAAAATGTCGCTTGGGACTGGCACGGGTCCTTGACCCGATACCGTTAGATTGCCGTCAGTATTTTACAAAGAAAAAAACGCGGTAAAATGTCTGTCATTATTTTAGTAGGCGTTGGGTTTTTTTCATTGTTTTTTGCGCTTTTTAACTTTTCTGAAAATCAGTTTTTTTGGTTGAGGTGTAGAGCTCCTGTACTATAATCGAGTGATGAGACCCCTGGAATAATTAGGTGCCGCCCCTATAAGGCAAACACGCGCCCATAGGCAGGAACTCGCAGTGCTACTATTAACCCGATTGGGGGGCTTCAGAGGGGAAAAAAACACACGCCAGACAGATCACGATCTGCTGTAGGTAGATCATCTCGGTCTTAACCTACCGTTACGAGATGCTGTTCACAGGATCTATATACGTAGTGCAGATCCAATCCAGGAAACATACATGCTCTAATCTGATGCCGTGAGATGCTATCCGGGATCTGTACTGCGCAGGTCCAACCCTGGAAACAGGCTCTATTAATAGTAGATCGTGCGTGTTGTACAACTCCCACCCGGCAACATGAGCTAGCTCGTACAGGTCAATCAGATCATACAGATCAAGAATATGTCTTCTCTGAAGGACCTAGATCGTGAAGTGTGGGAATGCTCTGTAGATTATCTGTCCGAGGTATGAAAAAAATGTGGATGACAAAGCGACTTGATTGTAGTACAGCGTCGGCCGTACGAGGAAAGCCATGCTGCTGGGGGGGGTAGAGGGGAAGGAGCACCGAAAGGCTGGAGCGTTGACTTCACACAGTGGTGCACGATCGTTTCTTAAGCGCTCGTTTTTCAACAACGACGAGAAGGTTTTCCCAAAATACCTGTGAAATAATTGAAATCTGTTTTCGGAATGATCTGGTCGAGGGTCTCCCGAGGATACGTACGTTAATAGTGTTGGACTGTTCGTACTAAAGGGTCATTCTTATCGGAGAGTTTTTTTTCCCAAAAAAAAATCGACATTTTTTTCGCGCAATTTTTCAATCTTCCATATTTATTTTCCTGATTTTTTTGCAAAATGTTGGAATGTTAACAAACTTGATATTTTTGGTTCTTGGAGAATTTCACGAATAGTGACAGAACGCCTCCGTAGATTGATACGTATCTCCAATTATTTCCAAACTTTGGATGTTATGGAAAAAACGCTCTCCGATAAGAATGAACCTAAGCACTCTTGTTACCGTTGCCGTCAAAACGAGCGCTTAAAATCGATCGCATTAGCACCGCTGAAGGTTGACGTTTCCTCTACATCTACAATACATCTATTAATAGATACATCGGTTGGGATCGTTTAGTGCTATTGCTAGAGTCCAGGCGCTACGAAGAACTATGTTGATAGGATTCACCCTGTGCGAACTCACCGCTCGTCTTCACGGTAGTCCGGGGGAACATATTCATAGTAATCAGGACCAAAAATGTTGAGAAAAAATACCGGAATGTATAGGTTTTCGTGCACATGATGGGTCCTGGTTACAATGGCCTTCCGTTATAGTGCCCCGAAAAACGTCCAACTGACACTGCGAGTTGCACGCACAACACGCAGAAACGCGCTGCGGGATAGATACCGGAAGACCACGGTTGTCGGGATATTTTCCGATGTCAGAACGGTGCGTAAAAGTATATACCAGCAAACGACCCGTGCTATGTTTACGACAGTAGAGAATTAGGCCTTTCTGGGTCATAGAGTCTCTGACAGGCGGAGCTTCCTGGCTGAGGAGCCGTGCAAAATCGTTCGAGTGTCTATCTCATTTTTTTTGTTTTATTTATATTTCGTCTTCTCCATCCCATGCATTATTATTCTCGCCCTATACTCTCCAGCTCCCTCCCGGCACAAATTGTTGCAACTCAGAACCGGGGTCACGTATAGCGGGCGCCCCTCCCCCCCTCTACCCACAACGGTGCGTGCCTTCCACTTTTATCGCCGGAAGGATTCGGCATTTTTATTGCCCGCTCGTCGACTCTTGGTACGTCGATTTTTGCAAAAAATCACGCCGGCGCTTTCTGCGTTTTTTTTTCACAAGAAAAAAAACATGTTTTCTGCGGTTATTTTTCGTTGCATATCTATATTATTTAATAGGACCTGGAAATTTTGTACCTTGTTTTTTTCGTGGCCAGCTTCTTGGTACGATACGGCTTCTCAAGTGAGCAGGTCTCATAAATGAGTTATTTACCCCTACCCCTACTATCGTGTACAGCACCCGTCGAATGGCACTATTAATGGCAATATATAGACTGGGACTTGTCGCACGTGTTAAGATCATGGACAGTGGGACACTTTGTATCCCTGGGCAGGTCTGCCTATTTAGCCGGTACTCATTGGTACTCACGTTGATGTTCGCTTAGAGATAGAAGAGCCACTTCATTCCTTTCGTACACGACGGAGACTGGGACCACGCTCGTGCCTCTCTGGAAAACCCCTGGTTTTCCACCTAAGATACGCCTTCCAAGTACTACAAATACGATCCCAGTGCCAGAACCCAGGTAATTACCGGGCTTTCAACCTCATACAAAGCAGTATCATAACACACGCACACCTCCTCACCATTACCGTTTAACCTCGACAGGCGAGCGCGGCTGCCCCCCCTTGATCCGCCGCAAAAAAAAAATCAAAATTTACAGCCATACTTACATACCATATGCGGAGCGCATCTAATTTGCGTACGGCGCGCTCACACCTAGAGGTCGGTTGGTAAGACCCCCCTCCTGTCCTTTTTTGTTTTTGCTTCGCATCATGTTTTATTCGTATGCGATTAATACGAACAGTATATATATGCAAGCGGCAACGATATGTCATTGTGTTGCCGCGCTGCTCTCCAGGGCACTGTGCTTACTCGCTTTTTAGCTTTCCGCCACACTGACTGAGAACCTCAATAAGTTGGAGAAATTTGTGTGTGTGCCCTACACGTGCGGAGTTCTCTCTAACCCCCCACACCCCAGGAATTGTAGCAGATAGATGGAAACAACGTCATGAGCGCCCAACTGTTGGAGGTGTCTCTATCAGGAGTGAGTGGGAACGGGTGCTCCGTCTCGAAAGGGATGCGTGGTAAATGGTCAAATGTCTGAGGCAATAAGCAACAAATGAATACGCCCCCGCCCCCCGTTCCCGAAACACGAACACGCCTGTGTCTGGTCTTATGTCCTGCACACTTCTCTCCGGTAAAATGATCTTCAATTTATATTGTCCTACCCCTTTTTTCAGCCCAGATCGTGGCGATGAGTGGCGTGTCAGAACAACAACAACAACAACAACAACAGACGTCTTCAAAATGTACCGCCGTTCCAGGGGGGGCGCGGGGAGTGCTGTAAGGCCTGTGCCGTAAGTGGGTTACGTATAGCCTCCCCCCCCTCCAAGTGCTCAGGGAATCGAATACCTATCTAGGGTACCGCAAACACACACACATAGTGGAACGCACCCCCTGCTGTAGGAGGGACAAATGTCCGATCCGATGTTCATAAAAAAAAATCGACGCCAATCGACGAGAGGGCAGAAGGGGCTAAATGAAGTCTTCTCGCGGAAAAATGCAAGGCACAAACCGTGGTGGGGCGGGGGGGGGGTGATCTTGGCGGGTGACCCCGAATCTGAGTTACGACTAATATATATAATAGGAAAAGGGGAGAGAGAAGGGCGCGACGACAATAAATGGGGTGGGGAAAAAAACAGGGGGGGATACATGGCATTATACACACATACATGATAATGTCATGTGACCCTGGGACATAATGAAGATGGCTTTGGAAGTATCGTCGTTATCAGGTACGTACAGCAGTACGCAGATAGATGTGAAGGTGTTACCTACTGAGCTATAGGGGTAAAAGATCGATCGATTACCCAGCCCTAGGTAATCCTTATAACACTCTCCCTCCCTCTGAGCGGCGGGGTATTTGGGGCGTCGGGACCGTATACGTCCATACGCTGACCTACCCGCTTCGTTTCATTACCTGGGGAACCAGGGAGATGTGTTTTTTTAGGTGTGCACGCGCAAGCGTTTCTGTAAAAGAAACATTCGAAGTGAGGTTCGAACCCGTGACCTGGACGATGTCAAATGTGAAGGTGTTATCTACTGAGCTAAAGGGGTAAAAGGTAATCCTTATAAAACAGAAGAAAAAGTGATGAGGGGAAAAAAAAAAGAAAAAAAGTGCGCAGGTATGTATGCACCTCTGATTGTTGTATGGAACTTCGCAGAAAGGTCCACCAAAACAACCTATATAACAGCAGTCACATCAGAGCACAACATCATGACGCCGCGAAAGGCAAGCAACACGTAAAATTCTCCGTAAAATTCGTGCCCACTGCCACATACATGTTTCCATACGAACGTACCAACCAGTTGGTTGCTCTGATCTCCGACCGTTCGATTTCTCTTCTTCATGAACGTGATCCCCGTACATGCGATTGCGATAGCGTAATAACTTGGTGCACTGCCTCAACGACTGCTCGCTGCTGCTGCTGTGGTCTGATACTGTTTTTGTACCTGGTATGATATAAAAACTGGTGCACTGCTGTAGCACTGCCGCAATGCAATACAGCAGCAGTACCACCCTCCTCGTATCTTGTTTTTTCGCGTGTGAGTCATCCATCTCACGCCACGAAATCACAACGAAAGATGTCGGTTGACGGCGCTCGTGCCCCATCAAGACAGAGCAAAATGAGCTGTTGTTGTTGATTCCTGGGTGGCTATCCCTACCTGTCTCTTGATCGAACCTAAAAGGGGTCGACGAAAGAGGTCCGGCAAGTTCATGACATGTACACTGGCGGAGTGTCTGTGTCCTACAGATGGACTAGAACCGGTACACAAATAAGAAAGTGTGTTGGGCGTAAGCTTTTTTTACCCAGATCTCCAAGGAAAATGAGACAAAAACAAAACAAAACAAAAAATCAAGGCATTTCCCGCACTAAATATAACAAGGCAAGGCTCAAGAGGCCTTGGCGGGTCAAATTATAAGGCCAACCGACATGACATCTCTGATCACAAGATCCGGTGTGCTTTTGACAGTTACCAGGTACGAATTACGAACACCCGAACGCCTAAAATAGGTTTCCATTTTCAGAAACGCAGAAGAGATGCAGGATGCGAAGGGAGCGGGAAACCACAACAACACGCAGGCTTAGGGAAGGGGAGAGATAGAGACGCACGAACCTGGATCATCCGATACAGACAGGTGAGGTGGCACACGATCCGCTTCCGCCCCTGTCGGGGGGGTGTATTGGAGGGGGGTCGAGACATAAGCTACCTGTAGGCATACTCCCAGATGATGAAAAGGTGGGTCGGTACCACGAGCACGAGTGCTGGCAGTTGACATGCTTCGCGTGCGGGCTTTCCCGGTATCTTGTTACAGCCTCTGGTACCTACCTGGTACATATAGAGCACACCAGGTGGCAGGATATAAAGTTGGAGATACACGCAACCGGTGAAACGGGGGGGTTGACAGCACAGCGTTCGACACACCACACTCCCGGAGTTTGAGACTGATCTGTGACCGCTCGTACCGGACCGGCGGCATGTGCACAGCAAGCTATGTATACTGTACGTACCTAAAAAAAAAGAGTTGTCGTTTGTGTCAAAACTTCTCCTACCAGGCTGAGAAAATTGCAGGCGGGCCGGTTTCACAGCACAACAAGCGAAAAAAAAAAAAACGGTCCGATTCTTTTTGTGCTGGATGTACCTGGTACCCTGGTATGTACGTACACACACGTACGTGCAGTGAGCTGGGGAAACGTAAAAATGCATCGAGCGTGCGGATCCAGCAGTTATACGTAGCACGTCGAAGGGAAAGGTGCTGAGGAGCAACACGGCGCTTGGTTGCTCTGAACTTGAGCCTCCCTGCAAGCGAGAAGAGGCATTGGAGGGAGATATTCGCGTGCAACTTCCCCACGTACTCGTACAGCAAAGCGAGCCGAAACACAGTAGTAGTAGTTAGTTGTGGTCCCTCTATACAGTACGTAGTGTCGGTGGTTGATCGAGTTATTGCCGGTTGCCCGCTATGCCGGTAGTGCCTGGGAACCGCTTGCCACAGATGGGATTCACGGTACAGTGCGCGGAGAAGTGCCCGTTGCCGCTATAATACCGGTGTTGTTGGCTTGCGCATGCCGGCACTATACAGGGGCCACTACTACAGTAGTACTGCTGTGTTAAATTACCAGGTATACCAGGCATATGATAGATAGATGACATTTTTCACTCACCACTCGTCAGTGACATGCGGAGGGGTGATCAGTCGGGTTTTTTTTTGTTCTTCCCATTTATATTATCTTCGCCCTTTTTTTCTCTCTCTCGATCCTAGTCGTAACTCAGATCCGGTGTCACGTATCAGGCTCTCCTCCACCCTCCCCGCTACAGTGTGTGCCTTCATTTTTACCGCGAGAAGGCTTCAGCCATTTGTCCCCCCTGTCAAGTGTAGGGCAGTGTACAGACCCAGGGACCGACTACTACTGCTATCAGGTTGATACATTTGGCTCTGCTCTGGTCACCCACACGAGGTGCTTGACGATGATACAATAATAATAAGATATACAGTAGGAGTTATAAGCTCTTGTGTTAGTTGCTGTTTGCCTCGCCAGATGTCTTCTGAACGAAGGGGCTAGACGCTCATCAGAAGGGCAGGCGGGCGCCTGCCCGGTACGATGAGGGGACGATTGCTACAAGTCTTAATGCCGCAACAGGGGAGAGGGGATACCATAACACTAGCCCACCCTGAAGACCCGTATATGCAGATTCATAGAAAACTCAGGCACGAGCCAAAACCCATCCAGAGAAGTCGGAGAATAGATCGGAGATGCGGCACTTCACAACCCACTCCTACGCCTCTAACTTGCAAGGCTGTAGACGATTACAAGTGGACACTACGAACTAGACAACAACAAGTCCGAAAGTGCAGATACACGAAAGCAGGCAAAATAAGCTGAACTACCCAGACGCTTCCGAGGAAGCCGAAAAAAACAGACTACAAGAGTGAAAAGCCAAATTTGTCGGCAAAAAAAATAAAATTAGACCTCGAACAGGTGCCAAAGGCGTCCTGCCGACGACGCCAGTTTCAAGTGCAGGGCAGTATGGACCTAGGGACCGACTTCTGCTAGCAGGTTGATGCCTTTGGCTCTGCTCTGGTCACTCACACGAGGTGCTTGACGATGTTAGAAGTTAAAAGCTCTTGTATTAGTTGCTGTTTGCCTCGCCGGATGTCTTCTGGACGAAGGAGTGAGGCGCTCATCAGAAAGGCAGGCGATAACGCCTGCCAGGTATGATGAGGGGACGATTGCTACAGACCTTAATGCCGCAACAGTGGGGAGGGGATACCATAACGCCTCGTCGACGCGCGTCGAATTTCATTGCTGGTGTAATATGTAACAACAGAGAACCTGGTCTAGTCCTGGTTGGATTTCTTATTCGACACTACAGCAGTACGTACTACTCTGCACCTGCAGTAGTATGTATAGCGGCTCCAAACAATACCAATATTGCTAAAATTCATCCTGCCTTTCATATTGCTCGTTTTCTTATTGTTGTGTGGAACATAATAATCAGAACCGAAAATGGTGTGCAAACAGAAGGGGATACAGTTGTCTTTGATTCCATCGTGGGTTCTGATTAATATACTACCACTTCGGGCGTAAATATAAGGATCTCTCGGTATTCATACGAATCTTTAAACGGTGATTATAGTTCCGCACAAATTGGTATGACCGCCCGGAATAGGTGTCTTGCTGCTACAGTAGCAGCTGCTGTTGTTGCTGCTGTATACGAGCCCATTGTTCCCTAGGGATGTACCTAACTTAAACCGGTACCCGGCAGTCAACACTTCATGCTGCAGTGGTTTCGGCGAAGCCGTCCAGGCGATGTGCGACGATTATTTGGTTGGTGCATGCTTTATTGTCGTAGGGAAAACATTGAACTGCGCCCCCCCCCCCCCTGTTTTATATAGGTTGGGTTGGCGTCGGTTGGCAGCAACACTGTAAAACATGCCGCTCACTACGTGAGCTAGACAACCAGGGTACCGTTTTTTTTTTTGGGCGATCGCCCACAGCTGGTTGTCGAGTTAGATCATTTGTGCGAGGTAAACAACCTTTACTCCGCACAAGTGGGAATGGTCGTATCACGTAGCGTTCAAGGTAAGGCAACCAAGAGGCAGTTACATAGTTCTCCCATTGCTGTCTCTGGAATTGCCTACACCGGAAATTAAATTAACTCATTGAAGCTGTCATCCACATGCAAGTCCGCCTCACAAGCGGTTCTTAGTAGGATGCAGCTCACCGTTCATGCGACTCGCCGGAAACCTCACGGCGCTTTGCGCTTGGTGCAAGCAATGTCAGCCTGGTCGGTGAAAACCCGACATGCTCCGTCCCGGCATTGTAGGGATGCGAGGGTCTATGGTCATACGACTACTGCCATGCATGAGATCGAGTACATCTCTCCTATCGAGTACCCCACCCCCCCCCCCGGGCCCCTGATCAAAACAAGTGGCACGACACGATGATCATATTTTGCTTTGTCCACTGACCTTTGTGTTTGCCGTTGTCGTCGTGCGTGCCTTTCGCACGTCCTTACGCTACTCCCCTTCCTTGTGCCCACCGTCTTGTTGCCAGGCTCCGCCTTAAGCAGTTGTCGCCGTATCCATAATGGCTACGTCTGCCGCCACATCCGTATTGAGGGATGCCGCTACCAACAAGGGGTGGGAGCATGCGGGAGCCGTCATCGCGGCCGGGAGCATCTGAAGAGGTAAGCTGTCAAATCCAGTGCAAACGGGAGTGAAACTTAAACTTGCAAGGTTGTGTTAGGTATGGTACGTACGTACAGTATTACAGTAGCTGTATAATGGTATAGTCACCGTAGGTATATACCCAGGAAACATACCCAACACTTGTGCACGTCAGGTTGAACCTCCAAAAACTTGCCGTACTTGGCGTGAAAGACCGCCCTGGGCGAGGACAAGTTCGCGTTTTTTATTATCACCTGGAGTGGTTTCCCGTGGTCGGAGGGGATATACCTAACGAACTCCTCGGTGATAGCAGACACTTTTTATTGAAGTTTCCTTTTTTCCACCGGGAGTTGGCTTATCTTTGGGAGGCGATATCGATGGGGGCGACAGCAGTGCCATTGTTAAAAGTTGGTACACTTGGCACATCCACCCGGGAAGCAGAGGGGGAGGGTAGAACAAGGGGGGTGATACCACAAAGCGGGATAATGATCTCCTTTTGACGCTTGAAGTCATGTAACAAGGGGGGGTGATAACAAAGGGGTGACGGCATCGCGTAGAAATCCCCATGCTGTTTGCACATCGCTTGCGTAGAATTCCCCAAACTGTTTGCACATCGTTTGACCTGAAATGGCCAGGGGGGGGGGTGATGACATGGGGGCAATAGCAACGTGTAGCAGTACGTTTTGTTGGCATATCACTTCATCTGAAAGAGCTTTGACATTTTCAATGCCCTCTACCTCGTACATAAAATACCGTATATCGTATATCGGCGATTATACCGTTTGAAACCCGGGGGTGCTAGCCAAGCAGCCCCTATGCCTGCTTCAACAACGAAAGCATTGGAGGTGGCACCTGAGAGGCGCTCTCCTCCCCGTTGATAGTCGGCAGGGCTCTGCCCTATTCCATTGTTGTTCTCCATGGTGTGTGGTGCCGACAAACAGTTTTTTGCGCAAACCCCCGCGGGTGCTATTTGTGTGTACATCATTCGGAAGGCATACCGGCCCAGGGGGGTGCTGTCTAACGGAACCCGGCGATGAACCTGGCCTATTGATTTTATATTTTATTTTTCATCGCCGGGGGTTGGCTTCCTGTAATGAGGTAGTATCCAAGAGAAGAGTAGGTGCATACGTCTAGTATTATACGGTAACTTAGTTTTAGGTACGTTAGGTATGCTGCCTGAAACTTATCCAGGTAAAATGAACGCGTACGACCTCAATATTTCGACCTCAGCACCTTACCCACTTTTGAGCTACAGTTGGGTACGACCCGAAACCTTACTTTTGGTGCGTTAGTTACGACCTCCTAAACCTCACCTAAGTTTTGGGTACGTTGGGTACGCCGCCAAAACCTTACCCGGGTATCGAGCATACCTGTCAATTCAGAGAAGGAAGAAGGGAGAGAGCGAGGATGGGGCTGCCACCATCAGCCACCTCTCAGGAAGATTTACACCCTACGGCTCGTACCGGGCCATTGGCCATTGTACTGCCCGACCTACTGCAACGTTGGTGGGATGCTTGCGCTCATGACCGTTCCTCGATGCTTGCTCGTGACTCGTGACCGTTCCTCGATGTACCCTCTCGTGAACGCTTCTTATTTGCTATTTCTCCGACAACCGACGAACGTCTACCTACCAGGACAATTTTCTTCGAGCTTTCTTATTAGGCCGAGCATCGATCGTTACGCCGTATTTTGAGTACCACACAATACCACTCTAATATCAAGTATATATAGTACGTGGAAGGATAATGCTATTAGTGGGCACTGAATTATGGATGTCAATGTAACTGAACAGCGACTCGGTAGGCTACTGGCGACTGCTGCAGCGAAGTACCTATCGCCAACACACAACCATCAAAACCACAGCAGCCCGGCCACCGCGACCACCTCGAAACGGCGTGCCACGAAACAAGCCCCACGTGCTAGCCCAAGCTCGCCCGCTTCCGTGGACACGGTGTTTGTGGAAATCGGTAACGCACAGCTCTCGCAAGTAACGATATTGCGCAAAATACGCACACAGACAGGAAGTACACTGACAGAACGACAGACTGATTAAAGACTGTAGTAGAGAGGTAGATGAGGCGAGGTGGCCTCATGCTCGCAGCGGGCCATGCTCGTTCGGAGACAACACAACGCGAAAAAACAACGCCAAATCCCGCCGCACTCAAAACGTACAACCCAAACCGCAGTAGCCCGGTGACCGCAATAACCTCGAGACGGCGTGCTACGAAACGAGTCCCATGTTGGGCAACCTCGCCCGCTTTTATTGATCCCGTATTTGGAGAAATCGGCCACGCACATCTCTCGCAATCAAGGATAGTGTGAAAAATGCAGACAGACAGCACACAACGGACAGACAGACGTTGAAAAAATGCAAGCCTGTACGTACCCCGGCATAAATAGGCTTCTTTCCTGTAGGCAAGACACGACCTCCTTGTGAAGAGTCTTTTTGCCTAAAGGCCAAGGACGGCTTCGTTATGAAAAGGTATTTTTTTTGTGAGCAACAAACGGTCCCATTGTGAAGAGGCATTTTGTCTTTCAGAAAAAAACGGCCTCGGTCGCTTCGCCGCCTCGGTCTTGCCTCATTACCAGTATAGAGGTAAATGAAACAAGACCTCATACTTGTGGCAGACAGGAGGCCGTGTGTGTTCGAAGAACAAAAAAGAAAAATAACGCAACCAAATCCCCCCGCATTCAAAACACACCACCAAAGCCACAGCAGCTTTGCGAACGCGACAGCCTCGAGACGGTGAGGTCGAAACAAGTCCCACGCGTTAGCCCAAGCTCGCCCGCTTCTGTAGATAGCGAGTTTGTGGAAATCGGTCATGTACAGCTCTCGCAATCAATGATAATGCGAAGAAACGCAGACGGGCAAGACACAGACAGACACACTAAATATAAAGTGGAGACGTAAACGACGCAAAGCGGCCCCATGTTTACATGCGGTTCGTAGGCCGTGTGCGTTCGACCTAAAAATATCGAGAAAAAACAGCGAACGAAATCTTGCCGCCTTGAAAACACGCCGCACAAACTACAGGACTAGGGCGAACACGGCCAACTCGAGACGGTGTGCAACAAAATAAGCCCCACGTTTTAACCCAGGCTCGAATGCTTCTGTAGATCCCGGGTCTGTGGAATTTGGTCTCGTATACGTAGCGCTCGCAATCAATGAGATCATAGGCCGCCGACAGACTGTACGCAGACAAAGCGACATACCAATTACATGATGGAAGCCTGCACGCACCACGGTATGAAAATGCACTTTTGCTCATATTCGTACGCGAAACAACGGCCTCACTATACTGGAAACCTGTACGTGCGCAACCCGCAGTGATAGAAAGGGTTTTGCCTGTAGGAAATACGCCTCAGTACAGAAAGACTTTAGACCGAAAGGCTACGAACGACCCCGCGCTTCGTGCTTCATCTTGCCTCAAATTTGCCTAAAAGCGTACCTTGAACATACCAGCATGTTCGAGTGAGACAACGCAAGTCCCGGTAGGTGGCCAATGACGAAATAAAGAAAGACAACCAAGTTTGGGCAGAGCCACCGACTGGGGCAGGAGGCCTCACCTAATCCAATGCTTGCATTGAATGATCGGCCACAGCGTCAAATAATGCTGCAGAAAGTCGTGCCCAATCAGATGACCGGAGTTATGGAACGGAACAGAAGAATCACAATCGGGATCGTAGCACTAAGTAAAGGTACGCGCAAGGCGATCACTCCGTTAAGTTCTACCTACGCTGGGAGCACAGGGTAATGGGCAAAGGAAAACACAGACCTTCCCACTCAACCTACAGGCTTGGTATTATTTTTCTGCGCGGTCATTTCAATCCCAGGGATGGGTGCCGCGCTGAGAACGCACTAAGCGCGGAGTTATACCGGGCGAGCCCCCCCTGCTTCGGAGCAGGAGGCCTCATCCAATCCAATATTGACATTGAACGATCGGCGGCAACGCAAAATGATACCTGGTACTGTTGTATGGAAGTCGTTGGGGTAGTGCGCCATAGAGCCATCATCGGGTGGCAATACACGCTATATCGTCGCACCCATGCCCTTTCCGTCGGTTGTGGGATCGATAACGAGCCGTTAAAGCCCACACCATACCAAGGCCGCTTCGTGCTACCCGTCGTCGCGACCATGTACGTACGTGGGCATGGCGTTGCAGACATGCTTGTTGGATGAGCACGTTACATCGAGCCGGTCGCGTCGTAGGGATATTAGCTTCTTGAAGCGATCTTTAAAAGCGAGAACGTACATCCGGTCGACAAGAACGCCATCAGTCGCGTCGTTGCTGGCCGTAAGCATGTCGATCCGACCGTTCGTCTCTTCTTCCTCCGGGTTGCTGGCCTACCACAACTGCTTTGGGGAAGAACCTGTACAGGTGAGATTCCGTTGCACACACCCAACCGTTTGGTCGAAACACAGTTTTTTTGCCAACATGAACCGTACTCGAAATACCACGCTATTCCGTAGGCGGCTGCGCATAAGACTTGGCCGGTGGTACATCCGTTTCTTGATTCGGGAGGCGCGGCGGCGCCAGGGAAAAAGACGGTGGCGGCGGCCCCCGTGACGGGCGTTGCTCCAGTGATGGAGACCGCCGATGGAGCAGACTCGGCTCCGGCAGAGTCCATCAAGGTGAGACCAAGCTGCGCTCTATACCTAGGTGTACCCATGGCGCTCTGGACATGTTTGTTGGATGATCACGTCACAATTCAAGCCGATCGCGTCATAGGGATAGCTTCTTGAAGCGATCTTCTGGAGCGCGCACGAAAAGTCGGTCGACAAGAGCGCTCGCCGCAACGTGCTTGCCGGTCGCGTCGTAGCTGATCGTGAGCATGGCGATGCAACATCTCGTCGCTTCCTCCTTCGAGCTGCTGGTCTACCGCAACTGACCTTGTGAAGAAGCTGTATTTGTGGGGTCATTTTGCACTTGTCGTCCTGCTGGTTGGCGAAACACGGTTTGTTTACGACAAGAGTGGACCCTTGAATTGTGTGCTACTTAGACGGGGAGAGGTCCGGTGGTGAGCATCTGGCGTGGTCAGGTGTTGATTGAGTCACAGCGTCGAACGGAGATGGTCAAGGTTCCCGTAGGGCCCGAAAACTATTGGTCTTGGGTTTCCTTGACGAGATCGGAGATGTTAAATTGACACGGCTTGCTTACAATATACCTGATGTGTGGTATTCTACTATAGCGCAAGATGTAGAATGACTTTCGCTTGCCTTTGCGTTCCTTTCTATTGCAGTGGCATTGATCCGATGGAAACGTATGCATAACTGCATATCGCCCTCGCCCCTTCCCAAAACACGCAAACAGCACATGACTAGTCTAACTCCGACTATTTATTTGCTTGGCCGTTGACGGCGTTGCTACGGGCTTTGTGTCTTGTGTCTTCGGCACATTTGAGCGATTCTTCCCATCTGTGCGCGTCTACCTTCTTTTTTTCAGATCGAAGATCCCACGGAGCTGTACGCTCAACACCCCGGTATGTACGAATCGGAGATATTATCAAGGTGAGAAGAGTGTATCTTGTAGGTTGTAATATTCGGCGATCGATGTTGGCCTTACTGTGTAGCAACTTTATACTGACGAGGGCGGGCTTGCTTAAGCTCATGCAATGCTTGTACGACGCCTGTCAGCCTATTCTGTTCCTTGGTCTTGGCAGTACTGGTTTTGACTACCCAATGAGCACGCGTGGTATGCTGGTGTACCCGTACTTCGTACGAGTTTTCATCTCATCACGAACACAAGAAGATACGATCGTCCGTTACAACACGGCCTTTTCCAGCTGTGCAGGACGTTGCTTCGAGCTAGCTCAACGCAAGCATGTGCGATGGAAGCGCAGCGACGACGCGGATCTCGGGTTCTTTAGTATCAGGACAATCGTAACCATTGTTTTCCCCATCGTCACACCTTGGGGCCCAAGTGAAGCCCAAACAAAGTTGATTTCCGCGTCGAACCCCCTCCAACGCCGCCCTTGCCGTGGCGATGCCCGCTCCAACAAGGTTCAATATCGTCAGCAAAGCGAGCGCCATGAGTGCGTTCGTTTGTTTTATTGGGGCTTGGCTGAGCTTGACTTGCAGAAGACCAGGACGCCAATGGAGGGAAAAGGAGAAGGGCGATGAGGAGCAGAAGCAGGGGGAGGTAAAGGAGATGGAGGAGGAAGAGGGAGAGGAGGACGTGGAAGCGAACGAGGGGGGGGAGGAGGAGGGCATGGAGGAGGAGGAGGAGAAGGGGGAAGAGGAGGGGGGGGAGGAGGAGAAGGGGGGGGGGGGGGTGGCAGGAGGAACGGGGGCAAGAGGTCGAGAAGGGGAACAAAGAGGACGAAAGGCGGGGGGGGGGGGGGAGGGAGGTGCGAGTGCAGGACGTCGAGGTGGCGGGAGAGGAGAAGAAGGAAGAGGGAGCGAAGGAGGAGGATGAGAGGAAGGCAGTGATGGAGGAAGCGGAAGACAAGGATGAGGGGGCGAAGGGCGAGGGAAAGTCTGGGAACGATGTGGATGCGCTACGCGTGACGCCTGTGGTAGAGACTGCTCGGGTGGAGGAATTTAGTCAGGCGGGGCGAACGCCTATCGCCGCGATATCAAGCGGTCAGGCCAAGACATTTGAGCCTTCCTCTCAGGTTCAGAGCTCAAGACAGGAAGAGGCGGGGAGACGTCTCCCTATAGTGCCAGTCATTCATCAGATTCGCTTTTGGGTCCCAGATCAGGCAAGTGGAGCAAGACCTTTGAGACACACCTCGATGGCGGTGCATGGTACAGCAGCAAGAAAGGGTGATAGCGTACCGGCTGAAGTCCCTGACGTTCCAGGCCTACCATGGAGGAGTATACATCGAGTCGTGCAAGGCATACTTGTTGCTGCCGAAAATGTCCCAGAGTGCCCTACACCCTCATCTCTCGCCAAGCCGTGCCAACCACGACCTGATAACCAAGCGCTCTCGTATTTTCGCCCCCGTCGCTATCGATCTGCAGGACGTGCTCTTGGGAGAGGGGGGCTTCCTCCAATTCTTCCAGGACACCTTTCCCGGATCGTCAATCGTCGATGAGAGCAAGGCGATAGTTCAATCCTTCGGCCATGGTTCCGGACGCACCCCCGAGAGCGCCCGTGCATGCTTAGAACACGCGCTATGGGTATGTCGCGAAGGCTGCCACAAGGTGAGAAAGCGAGCTTTTCTCAAGCGCCCCGTCTGCGCTGTTGCTCGTGCACCATTCCTCCGTACAAGCTATGTAACGTCGGCTGCCCACGTGCATGACCGACCCCCCGACCGTCGACGCTCGCCCAGCCGTCGGACTTCCTACTGCTGCGATTCAATTTCGTGAAGACTAGGGACAGGGCCGATGAGGAACTCGACGACATGGATTTGAGAGGGGGCGATTTTGTGCGTTCTCTGACGTCTGTTGTTGGAGAGTTTGGCTGCGTTGGCCACTACGTCGACCAGTGCATGCTATCCCTCGCGGGACCTTCGAGACATCCACCGACAGCACGGATCCCGCCGGACCGACGGTTCGCGCCTCGGCTCTTAATGCCTCGCACGACGGTGCGGGTCGTGCAGCTGTGGGGGTTGCGCCATTGCGTCCTTGCAGCCAGGGACCATCTCGGGGGGGTGGTTTCACAGCGGATCAGGCACGCGCTCGATCTAAATGTGGACGCGGTGCGTCTCACGGCATATGCCTTCGAGTGCGAAGGAATCCACTTCCCCGCGGTGAGTTACGTAGTCAGATGGCGTGCCACGCTGCAGACAAGCAATCGCCGTGTGTCGATACTTGTGGCTACGGGGTAGTGCTGCAAAATGGCGCGTTCTTCTATCCTACGCGCCCGTGGTCAGACGGAAGAGTCGCAGAAGAGGGACAGGAACCCGGGGGCCACGAACTACGCACTTTTGCCCGTGCAGGGGACACGAATGCACCCTAGCGCTAAATTAAACGAAAAAAAGTGTTGCCTTGTCCCCCATCGGTAGTCGAGCGTTTGCTGACGACACCCTCGGGTTCGCACGGTGGCAAAGGGTGGAGGACGCTTCGTCATGGCCTCACACGTTGTGTGTTGCCTCCGATCGAATGTATGCATAATTCACAACCTCGTCTTTCGTCCGCCGTTTTTCTCTCGGCGTTTCAATCCGGATGCCGGCCAGAGATGCGCACATTTACATTAGTCTCACGTCAATGCGTTACGTGCGTTCTTCACTCGACCTCTCAATGGGGGGAATTCAAGGTGACGTACGATTTTGACGGAGGCCAGCTGAGGGTGGAGGGACCCCGGGCTACCCAAAACACTTTTGAGGAGCTTCTATCCTGTTTAGACTCGACTCTCTCGTTTTTCGGGCTGGTGAGTACCCAAGAAAGGAAATGTAGTATGCACAGTAGCAGGTCTGCCAACATAGTAGCAGGAGCAGGAAACAACGTTTTTGCGCGTCCGCGTTATTTTGTAACACTCCAGGTAGCTGGAGGTCCCTTGTGCCTCTCGTGATTGCTGGGGGTCACGGAGAACAAGCCCGAGCGTGTCGTGTTTGTAGGTTAAACATATTTATAGCTTCGTGCGTATCTTCGAGAGCTTCGATCCGCCACCCTCCGGGGCTGCAACACATTTTGAACATACGCCGATGCTCTTATGTCCTATACACAACGCAGGTATCCGTCCATTCGCCAATTCTGATGCGAACACTTGCATCTACGGATGCCATTGAGAGGTGCGTGGCGGCCGCCGGAGTCACTGGAGAAGTGGACGTCATCGCATCGTGGAGCCCCTGTCGTCTGGTGGTCTGGAGCACCGACGTGACGGGGACTGATGACGTGGGCAAGGTGGTGAGTAGAGTTATCGTAGCGAACCCTTCCATTGCTGCTCAGTTCTATTGTTGCTAATCCAAACGGCACCAGCACGCGGTGAAAGTTTCATCGGCACAAGACCCGGTTTTTGCCCAAACCAGTCGCGCTAGGCTGGAGCGCACGGCGTTGGATGGCGTTCGCTGTTCTTGTTTTGGGTTGCCTATAGTGAATGCTCGGGTATGCGTGAGCTATTTAAAAAAAAATCGGTGCAATACCACATTGTGGCTTGTGCCTTTCTTCCCGGGACGCTTTCTGTGCTTTCGGATAGTGCGACGGACGCTTTATTGAATCAACCTTCCTGGCATATGAGCCAGCAGGAGTAGGTGACTTGCTTGGGACGTAGCGCCGGTCAGTTACACGAAACGTACCACACGACCCTCGTTGACATTTGAATCTTCGATGCTATCACATATCAGTTCGCAGACACGAGGCTTGAGGGCTACTATGACTACAAAAGTTTTTCTCACGGGCGATACATGCTGCACTACCACGCGGGAGTACTGTATCTGTATAGAGCTGAGCCTGCTCCCACGCTCCATTTCGGTCTGCCCATCTCGCGCTTCGTGCCAACCTTAAGTGCAAGGTGCTTTCCCACGAGGTGTCGAGCTGGTGGTCTCACGAAGTCAGCGTCTCCGTGCCGAAGCTCGCATACTATTTTCCTCACGGGCGACGCTCGAGCAACAGCAGTGCGTCAGAGGGCGGCATTGTCGCTACCTGGCCTACCGAGCTGGCAAAGCTATCAAGCGTCGTGCGCACAACCCTGTGGCTCGACGGCATGCACATTCGCGGGCAGGTTGCTTCTGGCGCACTTAGAGCAAAGCAATCCCTGCAGGAGGCCGTGATAGCGCTGGCGCTAGCCCACGGTAAGACGCCACCAGAGGTTGGAATGGAGGCAGTGCCAGCGACTTCCGCCCCAGACTGGCACCAGTCCGAGCCGCCGCACCGCTGTGATGCTGTGTACCAGTGTCATTATGCGGACCGCGGCGGGATCGTCAGCACCCCCCCCCATGTGAATGCGCTACGCCCTGGGACTTTGGGGGGACCAGCCCCGGTGTCCGGCACGTGGCAGCAACCCTTATCTAGCCAGGAACGGGTGCGCCAACAACCCCCATATGCGACTAATCATCAGTCGGCACTGGTCATGGCTCGAGAGCCGTATCGGGCTCCCCCAGGTGCCGGATTTTTCGGGACTGTGGGCGGACCAGCTCCGGTGCCCGGCACGTGGCAGCAATGCTTTCCCAACCAGCAACAGATGCGCCCCCAACGGGAGCCAACCGAACAACCTCAGTATGCGGCGCATCAGCAGTCGCCACCGACAACGCCTCGGGGGACTTATGAAGGCCCCCCGGTTGCCGGATTTGCTGGGACTGCGACCGGCCCAGCTCCGGTGTTCGGCAGGATGCGCCAACTTGACCCTCGGCAGGGACAGATGCCGCCCCCACAAGGGGTGGTCCGACAGCTACATGTGGTTCATCAGCGGCCACTGATGGTGGCTCGAGGGCCGTGCCGGGGGGTCCCATGTGCCGGATATGCTGGGACTGAGGGCAAACCAGCTCCGCTATTCGGTATGACGCACCAATCTCACCCTCGCCAGGAACGGGTGCCGCCCCCACAGGGGGCGGTCCACCAGCCACCTGTGGTGCAGCGGCAGCCACCGGGCATGACTCCAAGCTCGTACCAGGGGCCCGCAGGTGCTGGGTATGCTGGCACCGCGGGCGACCCAGATACGTTCTTCTGCGTGATGCACCTACTTGACCCTCGACAGGCACAGGTGCGGCCTGGATGGGATCCGGTCCAACAGCTAGATGTGGTGCAGCAGCCCCTGATTGTGGCTCGAGGGGTGTACCCGGGCCCCCCTGGTTCCGGATGGGACTGGGGTGCGAAGGGCCAAGTGCCCGGTCCGCGTGCCTCGGAGCCCGACGAAATCTCAAGAGGAGCGCAAGCGTATTGGGCAGAGCGGCGCTGACCCTCACGTCGTTTTGCGGGCTCACCTGGTTAACCAGCTGCAGCAAGTCATTGGCGAAACACGCCCACCCGCGTGGTTCGAGCCAAGGGATTCGAGTTTTGTTGCCAAGAGGGAGCCGTTCCAACGGCCTTCATGTCTGTTTGCGTTTATCGATTGTTACGGAGACGCGAAGGGCGACGGTCTTGTTGCTGTTTATCGGATCTGGTCACTGTACTTGTTGGGTACAGCATGGTCTAAGGGCATCTCCGAAGTGGCGGGAGGGGGCGAGAGTTGGGGGAGGGAAACATCTACTTTAGGCAGTTAGTGAGTTTGTTGGTTGCTTGGGGAACAGTAGTAGGCGGGGGCTTTGGAACTTTGCGGCGGGGCCATGAGGACTCTTTACCATGGTGCTTCGCCTTCAAACATACTGCGACGCGAGTCTACCGTAATGCCCGCCTTCGGTGGGCGAGTTGAATTGGTCTGCAGGACGCCGTGACATGTCTACTCTGTAGCTCCGGCTGATTGTTTGTTGTGTCCACTGCAGAAGCTGAGTACGTTGCGGTGGCGGAGGCGGAGGCCATGAAATAGAATTTGCTATTTCTTCTCCAGCAGGTGCAGTGTTTCATGTCGCCGGGATTAGGGACACAGACTGTGCTGACTGTTTGAGGGTACGTAGGATGCCGCGCAGCGAAGGTCGCGCACAGTCCCGTGACCTCTTTGAACTCGATTCACATCGATGTACGCAATGCTGCGTGTGTGCAGGGCGAGTCTGGTCTTATTTTGGAGGGTACGGAGGAGGAGAGAATAGTTGCATTGGGCCAAAATGAATGAATGGCAGGGGTCATTTTTGATTATTTTCGATTGCGCAATGCTTTCGGGAAACAGAGAGTATACTATAGTACCAGCAGTTGAAGGAGGCGACTAGTATCATGTCCGAATGACCAGCATTTGACGTGACAGATGGGCAACCCAAGCATTGGCGCTATTGTAATAGTAGTTAGGTGGCTGTCGTTCGGGTGAGTGTAGGTTAGTGGGTGGTTTATGAGTGCGTGGGTGGGTTATGGGTGGGTGTGGTTGGGTCGATAGACTACTGGCGGCCCCGCCGGCGTAGCAGCGGTGGTTACGTAGTGTCACGTTTTTTTAGCTGTTGGTGCGGCCAGCGGTGGTGCTGCAGCGTACCTCTAGTGGAATAGGACTATCGGTACCCAATCAGATTAGTTCAGACGGGGGACGACACAATTGAGAAATAAGCTGGTGCGATGCACTCCGAATATAAACGTAGGAAGAAGTACGTACGTAGCTCGATCACTCTTTTAAGCGTAGCTTCCAGGCGAGAACGGGGAAGGCACCCTACACGCAAGCACAACAGCATATATATATTATACAAGGGGGGCTTTGCCGCGGCGGCTGACTGAAACCTGAGAAGATTAGCAATTCCGGCGACCACCATTCCTACTTTTGGTTGGTGATTTGTGGATTATCACGTGTCCGTAGCCTTGGTCTGCCTGAGCTACTGGATGTAGCAGTCAACGCTGGCTCTAAGGTTGGCTGTTTTGATAGTCGAACAAGAACGTTTTGAGCCGAACCATTTCTCACGGACGGGGTCCCTCAACCATTGCTGCGGCTGACCCAACCATTCAAGCATGTCGCGGTAGGGGCGCACCTGCATTTGTTTTGTCTGGGGTTCCTCGCTTGAGAATCTCCATTATACTATTACGGGGGACCCTAGTTAACAGGACCTATGGTATACATAAAAACCTATATATTTAACCATTTTTACTAACAATATTTGGTCCTGTTAACTATGGCCCCCCGTAATAGTAAGTCACATCAAACTGGGAGCTTGGAGAAGTATGTAAGCACTAAAACCGATACGTTTACTCGCCAAAGGCAATCAGTACACCACACCCAGCCAGGGCTCGTACGGTGGGGGGGGGTACCCAATCAATGTCTCTCCAGTTGATCTAGCTTATGCTGCCGGGTGGGACCCAACTCATCTGCATGATCTAGGCCATACTTCCTGGGTTGGACCTATACGTACCGTACAGATCCGGCACAACCTCCCACAACGGCTGAATATGAGGAACTAGATGATCTACTGTAGAATAGATTCGATAGACCATGACCTATCCGAGGTGTAAACAGTTTTGTTTTGTCTTCTCCATCCCATTTATATATTTTTCAAAATACAGCACCAAGACCTGCGATGTGCCGTCGCAAATCGGGTGTGCTGGGCACACGACAAAGCAACAATGACACCTGTGAATATACCATTTCGTACCGAAAGTACCCACGTATGCGTTCAGCAGTTGCATGTGTGATATGAATCGAGTGCTCATGGGCTATAGATATAGATAATATAGTCGGCAGTTTCGTAGCCTGAGGAATACGAGAATAATCCAAAGAATGGATTAACCCGGCGGATATTCCGGTAGTTGAGAGTAACCGTCTTTTAGGAATGTTCTCTAAGGCGGATAGGCCGTTAGACAAGAGTAATGTTCCGTAACGCAGATAGGATCGTAAAGTGAGAAGTTCTTATTCTAGCAGAAGAACTATCGGTAGCCCTAGGAAAGTTATTTAGGAGTACGTTAGATAAGAGGAATTTAGGAGAGCTTGTAGCGTGGGGTGGGACGAGTATATCTGAGCGTCGAGTCCCACCCCCCTACCTCTCACTTCTCTACCAGAGCACCTCCTCAGCTCTAGTCATCAATAAAGAAGATCTATATAAGAAGAAGCGAAGCACTGCTTCCCAGCTGCCAGAAAACACCTGCGTCCCTTACCCTTACCCTTACCTCGGCCATATCTATCACATCTGACGTCTTCGCATTCGACGAACCTTCTGGCCAAGCTGAGGACTGCAGCGCTTCTTCTAGATCTTCTCACGATCATGTGAGCCATCCCTACCCGGGAGGCAACTGGTTTTGAAGTCAACTTTTTATTTTTGTTTCTTTTCGTTCCTTGTTTCGTTTTTTCTTTCGTTTTCCTCGCGGTCTATTTTCTTTCTTTCTTTCTTTTCTTTTCGAGCCTGCGTTCCTGAGTGTGTTTTTAGTGCCGACGACTGTGACAAGCTGCCTAGTGGCGACAGTAGACGTTTCTCCCCTCTTAGTATAGGTGAGTAGACGCATTCTCCCCCCCTTATCAGGCACACGTACAAGTACGTACAACTTCTCTCTGCTGTTTCTTAGTATAGGTACTTGTCATATACCTGGTAAGTACTATTGTTGCTCTCGGCAGTGTGATGAGGTTTGTTTTTCCGCGCCCTGTACCCCGCCTCCGCCGTGGAATGACGAGATCGATCACCTCCACGATACGTGACACCATGTGGTTGAATGCACCTGGAGACCCCCCCCAAATGACATCGTGCTCATCGCGCACTACAACGAAAGCGTTTTTTACAACAATGACCCCCTCCGCTTCGATGTATGCCCGCCCTTTCATAGGGAAGGCACGTAAAGAGTAGGTGGAACTGCTCACATTAACCCCCCCGCCATTTTATCTGCACCTTCCTGTATAGACAAGCGTTGTATGGGATTTGACCCTTACCACGACTACAAAGAAGCTGCTGTAGTACTGGTAGGACACCCGCAGCAGTATACTGATACGTGGAATTTTTTTTTTAGGAACAGCGGTTGTGTGACTAAATACGCCATTCCTATTATATGCATATGTGAGCAGCCTACGAACGGCTCGGCTATAATTGCGAATTGTATCCATTGGTATTCATTGCGTGGGATATTCGCCTGCGAGTTATTGAACGACCATACCTGGTACCTGGTACCTGATACGAGCGATAGTATACGTATGAATTAACCTTACTGGCGACCCCCCCACAGCGAGAATAGCCATGAACGTACCTGGTATTTCATTTGAATGCCTTGGATACAGGATTTCAACACACACATAGTAGCCTACAAAGTCTGGTATACGAGCGAGGTACCAATAGGGGTACGTAACACTATTTTAGTGACGAAATCTCCCGTGAACCCCCCCTTCCTTCCTCACGATATATTTAGGTAGACAAACGATGCACGGTCGGTGCCCCTTCCTTGATGTGGTGGTGTAGCACATCCACCGTATAGGAATGCATATATTTATACTCGTACGTAGGCGAACCTTACCTGGTTGCACGTATATACAATGCGAAGAACACACACGTACGGGTAGCGCTCTGGGAATACCAGGTATACCTGTAGACAATTCTTATATGGTTGCACGTAGCTCTTTAGGAATATATCTGCAGGAGGATTTTAAATGTTGCTCATTGGGACCAGCTTATATTTGTGCACCCCTCTTCAGATTGCCCGTCCACACGCTGCTTCTACCATGCAGAACAGGCTCTATGATGCACTACTTTCCTGCTGCTCTACTATAAATACAGGACGCATGCTGCGGAAATTAATCGGATTTCTGCCATTTATGCCCCACCCCCACGGCCTATAGGATACAAACGATGTCTATTATTTTTAGATTTTTTTTTTCTACTACTGCTCTTTACGTGCACGTTTTCCGGCATTAACGACTTAAAAGCGGCTTTATGTGGCCGAACCTTGTCCGTCTGCTGCCTAGGCGCATTTAAATTTGCCAGTTTTAAGCCAGAAATAAGGTATACCTGGTATATATTATGCTGCACAAATATGTCCGGCTACAGCCTCTTACGTGCACGTTCCTCAGCGTTACCGACGAAACGAGGCTTTGTGGCGCGCAACTTTGTCTACTGCTGTATACGTCTACCCCCCCCCAGCTGTAGCACGTCAGAACAGAATGTATGCTACCTGATCTGGCCCGAATATTAGTTTGGTCGTGTTTGTTTTCCCTTTCTTTTTTGTTTTGGACGGGTGCCTTCCTTTTTTTTTTTCTCTTCTTTTCTTTTTAGCTCCCACCTTAAATCAAAGCAGGGTAGACACTGTTCAAGTTTGTAACAAGTAGTGTTATTTTTTCCAACGCACCCCACCCCCACCAGCTTTTACAAATAAAGCAGGGTACAGGCTGCCTAGAACCGTAACATCACAAAGGCTACACAAACTAGTAAACAACTGTTTCTCCCATGTTTGTCCAGCTCATCACAAACACAGCAGCTGCAAGCTGCTCGAATATGGAGCATAGTAACTGTGGCCCGGGCAGTGACCATTTCCGAAAGTGATGAACTAAATGCTGGTCAAACTAACACAATAGTACACAACATCCTTCGCGGCGGATTAGCGTCTTCGACTCCCCCAAAGGAGCCGATTGATACTCTTTTCCATGTTTTTACGTACCGGGGTCTATTTCTTATTTTTATTTATTTTTTTTGTTCCCACTTGTGCCACCTCTACGATACCCTAAGTATCTCACAACGTATCGGGCCTCGCGACCCCCGAAACGTATCGGTTGCTGTCTGTTTCTACCACGGAACGAAAAACTGCCCACCGTTCAAGTAGGGAATCGCCCGATATGCTGTGCAGCTACCAAATAGTGCCGGCATGCTGCAATTTTCCCCCCGACTCGACCTACACGTTGCCTTTACGGGTACTCTAATTGTATCCCAACGAAAGGTCTTGCACTGCCCACGCCCAGTAATCGTCACGCCCTGTTATCACTACGAACATTGGACATTTCAGACGGAGTTCTGTTCAATTCGGTTCAACTGATATCACTTGAGTGACTCGGGCGCGACTACCGTCAATCACACGCGAGGCGCCTGAAACTAGCTAGACGTCCTCAACTAGAAAAATATCCTTCGACGGGCACTATAATTGTGGCACACCCCCCTCAATACCCCTTATTGTACGTCCTTACCGTCACTCCTTTCTGTCCCCTAGATCGGTTTGTTGGTATTGTAGCCGCCTACCCTGATCCAAGCCTGGATCCACCAGCCCTCTCCAACTTCCTCCACCGACATGCCCGGCGCCCCTTCCACCGACACCACCAACCCCCGCGAGGCGAGGTATGCCGCAAGGCCCTCTCGCGCCACGGACGACGACACCCCCGGCTTCGATACCATTCTGAGTGACCTCGCTCTACACCCCACCACACCGGGATCTTCTCCACTGGGAGCAGGCACGACCAGTGCCGGGCCTACCATCAAACCGGAAGTCTCCGCACAGGAAACTTCCACCCCTGCTCTCAATCCGGGGCACTACCAAGGCGATCCCACGGCTCTCCGTGAGCGCCGCGCGGCCCTCAAAGCCCACCACGAGCAGCTCCTCCTTCTTGCGAAAGAGAGCGCTGACCTCCTACTCGTGTTACCGCCCTCTCCTACCCCTTCAACCACACCTACGAGACTGCAGCTGCGACCACGGCCACCACGGCCCAACCGCAGCCGTCGGCTCCGCACCCTGGACCACCCTTTGCGTCCGCCGCGATGTCTAGGACCACCACCTCCCAGCGCCCCCAGAACCAAGCTGGGACCACAATGTCCCAGGCACCACTACCGGCCCAATCCTTGCCAGCCCCCAAACCCACTGGGCACCGGCAACCGCAGACGTTCGGCTTTGAGTCAAATGACTGGGTCTTTCTGGACGCCAAGCTCCGCTGGATGCAGAGTACACGCGACCCGATAGCCTCAGATGTCTCTATAGCGGCACGCCGCGTCTGGCGACTGTTCACACCCGACTGCGACCCGTCGATCACCTTCGTTCTGGCCCACGCCGCCACCGAGGGTGACTCGTCCGAGTTCATCGGGGCCGCCCACACCCTTTTACTCGAGCTAAGGTATTTCCACTCCAACGCCGGCCGCGGCTACGTGTGGAACCCGACCGAGTCTCGACCCACCCCTCCGACACCCCCAACCACCCGCCCCACAACGGATACGCCATCGCCGGCGACACCGCCCCTTCTCACCTCGACAACACCTCCCACGACGGCAGCGCCCCCCTCCACACGAGCGCTCAGCCTGGTGACGAGAGCCTCTACGGAGCCCATGACGGAGGCGGAACGTCGCGGTGTCCCACGCCCAAGCCCTACGCGCTCACGGTGACCTTTGCCTCAACTGCAATGGCACGGACCATAGCCAGAAGACCTGCTCCAAGAGCTTCCTCACCACGTCCGGCATCTTAAACCCGGCACTCGGACAGCTAAACGACGACGGTCAGGCCTACCGCCAGTGGCAACAGAGGATGCTCTCTTACCGCCGGGGGCAATACGAGCGCAACCTGGAGCGGAGTTCCAACCGCTACGACAACAACCGTCGAGGCAACAACACCAACCGTAGCGGAAACTCCAACAACAGCCTCTCTAACCACGACCGCTCCCGCAACTACCGCAGCAACAACGGGCGCTCCGACAACTGGCGCCAGAACTACGGCCGTGCATACGACAACGGCAACCGACACTCGCCAGGGCAACAGTTCCGACAACAACTCATCGAGCCTGCCCCCTCGTCTTCCGCGTTGACGGTTCATACCCCTGCGACCAACACGTCCGCACCAGCCGCCCCCGCAAACATGCGGATGGGCAGCAACAAATCGACCAACCTCCCGAACCAACGGCAGTCGGGAACCTTCCGCACCAACTGACAGCCGATGATGGAGCACCTGCCGCATCTCCATCAACAGCATCTACTGCGACCACCCGAGGCTCTCAGGACGCACGCGTAAATCACGTGCACCACGCCTCCCCGACCCCTGCCCCCGCATGCCCCCCCCCTAACCCAGCCCATTTCCCAGCCACTTGCTCAAGCACTGATCCTCTTGCTCAAGTGATTGCCTTGAGGTGTGGGCGGGAGGAGGCCAAGACGCCGAGCCTCACCAGGATGCTCCACTCGACGTCTTCCGGCGGTGAGCAACGCTACTTGCCGACCATTGCCGAGACCCCAGACATTGCTACCCTGGGAAACGTCTCGACGATTACGGCTACCAGCGGTTCCGGTTCACACGAAACTACCGTTTCGTCGACCGGGCCATCGCCCCCTGAGCCTGCCTCTAATTGGCCGCTCCATACGCGCTTGTTCCAGCTTGCGCGCCTTTCCTGTGACAGCGTTGGACCCGCGAACGACGGGCTTCCATCCGCTGCCACGGTGTTGACACCACCGCTGCCCCTGAGCTCGAGGGGCAGTCCCGTATTAAAAACGGAAGACTCGCGACCAACGTCGACCAGGACATGCCCTGAGCCCCCTGCCCCGTCCTCCTCGCCTGCTTTGTGCAACGCGTGGACACGGGCCCCAGGTGTGGTATCTCCTAGCGAGTATCCCCCTGTCCTCCAAAAGTTGGACGACAGGGCCCTTCAGGGTCGTCTCGCCCGGCGTATAAGCCCCGGCGTGGACCCCCCCGGTACCTCGGCTTTGCCGAGCAATTCCCCCGCGAACACGAGGGTTCCGGTCAGCACCGCTCGATCGTGGCTGACTTTACCCCCGTCGACGCCAGGTGGCGATAGAAAAAATTATCGTCGCCCCCCACCCCCAACAACCAACACGCCATCAACAGCTCACACCACCGCAGAGGCCCCCTCATCCTTTCACTTCTTCTGGGACTCCTCTTCCGTCTTTTCGCAGTGGTACCTGTGCGACATCGAACACGATGGCATCACATACAACTGCGCCGAGCAGATGATGATGGCGCAGAAGGCTGCGCTCTTCAACTGAGCGCCGCATCAAAGCGACCCGCGACCCGGCCGACCAAAAAGTACTTGGACGCACCGTTTTCGGCTTCGACGAACTGGTTTGGGAGCGACACCGCTACAAAATCGTCCTCAACATCAACTTCTCCAAGTTCCGCCAACACTCGGAGCTACGGCGAGAGCTGGCGGCAACGGACGACAAACACGTTGCCGAGGCCAGCCCGCACGACCTCATCTGGGGCATAGGCCTCAAGGCCGACCATCCGGACGCCTGCATTTCGACGCGTTGGCGTGGTCGGAATCTGCTGGGCCGGGTACTGATGGACGTCCGAGAAAGCCTCGACGCCGATCGCCTCCCCCAACTTCTTACTGGTACCAGTCCCAACGACCCAGAGCAAACACCCGCCTCCACCGACTCAACCCGGGTCTTCCCCACCGCCGACGACATCCACGAGCCAAGCCCGACCCCCCCACGGCAACCGCCTAACTCCCCACTTGGGCTGCTTCTACCGCCGTCTACACCCGACGCCTACCCCATCAGCCACTTCACCCAAGTGTCCACCATCAACACCGCAGCCCACAGCCACCTTCCTACCCGTCGGCCGCCGATACCGGAACACGGACCATGCCTTACAGGCGGCATCATCACCGTCGACGACGCGTCGTTCACGACGAAGGTACTCGTGCACAGCGGCCCCGACGCCACTACCCGCCGCGAACTCGTGGCACTGCTCGATACCGGCTCGCCCCAGTCGTTTATCACCGCAACCGCGATGGAACAACTGAAGGCCTCCCAGTCAGCCACCGACGCCTGCGAACGGCACAGTTCCCCCCGTTCATGGGGAGGCTTCGGCACCTCAGCCCCACTCTCCACCTCCGTCTCTATCCGCTTAAGCATCCAGTTTATGCGCCTCCAGACCCCCACCGCTGCCCTAGCAGTATGGGCCTGCGTAGTTCCTGCTGGAACCATGCAGCACCCCATCCTCCTGGGACGAGACAGCTGGATGCGCTTCGAGCACCGCTCGTATACCACGCTCCGGCAACAGCCCGCCCTCCCCCACCAACCTTCCCGGCAAACCCGTGGTGAGCTCTCTTTAAGTCACCACGACCCCAACGGAGCCTCAGCATTCATTCCCGACGATCGTTCCACTGACGACGTCTACCACCTCCGATTCGCCGGCAACAAAGCTATTTCGCTTTCCTCTACCCCACAGCTCGCCAAGGTCAACCTGGTGCGCCAGTCAGGCGCTCCAGCATTGGCCGGGAATTACATGGTGAACATGCTCCCCCGCGAGAACCCCCTTTCCGACACGGCGATTTTCGTCTCCGACGGGTACCAAACGGTCCCCCTATCTGGATCTACCGAACTCGAGCCGGGTGACCTCCTCGGAACCTCCTGCTCCCCACTGGTACAGGTACCGCTCGCCACCCTTGGGCATCCCTCCTTAAACCCGCCGCTCCCCCCTCCATTTCCGGACGTACATGCCCTCCACAACAACATCCCGGTGGCCGACCAGAGTCCACCAACAGCCGACCCCTCTACCGCACTAAAAGCCCCGTGCCCACAGCTCCTTGCACGCCTCGACGCCGACCAGCGCAACAGCTTCCTCGACCTCTGGGAACGCCTGCCGTTGCACCTACGCGACGTCAACTTCGACCTTCACGGTTCTGGATGGACCCCATCGGTGATCAACAACTTGGGCGACGTCCTCTGCGAATTCCAGGACGTCTTCTCCACGTCGAAGACCGACTTCGGCTCGTGCTCGCTAATGCCGTTCAAGATCACGGTACCTCCGGACAGCGCACCGGTCACTTCCCGCCCCTACAGGATCAACCCCATCCTCGCCAAAAAGGCCGACGCCGTATTGGACCAGTACCTGGCTGCCGGCCTGATCCAGCATTCCACGTCGCCATACTCCAGCCCTATGGTCGCCATCCCCAAGAAAGACGGAGGTGTTCGCATCACAATCAACTACAAGAAGCTCAACGCCATCAGCTCCCTCGGACAACTCCCCATCCCCCGCGTCGACGAAGTCCTCGACTCCTTGGGTAAAGGTCGCATCTTTTCCCTCTTCGACCTGGTCTCCTCGTTCCACCAAATCACCATCGACGAGGACACCATCCCCTTGACAGCGTTCTGCACACCGAACCGGTTATTTGAGTGGCTTGTTATGCCACAAGGCAGCAGCGCCTCCCCCGGCTGGTTCGTTAAGGTCATCAACGAGGTCATCAAAGGCCTGGAACGCGTCGCCGCGTATCTCGACGACATCATCGTCTTCGACCCCAACCCCAACGACCACGTTGCCAACATCAGAGCTCTCTTCGGACGCCTCCGGAAGCACCACCTCAACCTTTCCCCGGCCAAGGCCAAACTTGGTGCCACCACCGCCGATTTCCTGGGACACACCATCTCCGCCGGCGGTTACAGCCCCAACTCCGACAAGGTCGCCACCCTCACCAGAATGCCCATGCCGGCCGACAAGAAGCAAGTGCGCTCGCTCCTTGGGGGCATCAACTACTACGGCAAGTTCCTGCCGAATCTCTCCCGACGTCTGCGCCCCATCAACGCTTTACTCAAGCAAGGCGCCACGTTCGACTTCACCCCCGCCATGGAAACCACCGTCCGCGCCATCCTCCAAGAACTTGCCGAACCCCCTATCCTCGTCTACCCCGACTGGGACGCCGTTGCCGACAACTCCCGCCCCTTCCGCCTCTACTGCGACGCTAGCATCGACGGCTTCGGCGCGACCCTTGAGCAAGAACAACCCGACGGCTCAGTCCGACCCATCCTTTTCATCAGCCGTGCCACCCTGGACTCCGAACGTTCGTGGACACCCCTCGACCTCGAGGCCGGGAGCATCGTGTGGGCGATCAAACGCCTCCGTGGACATTTATGGTCCACCCGCTTCCAGATCTACTCGGACCACAAGGCGCTCGAGAACATCGCCAAGGTCGGAGAACACAACGCCCGCGTCCGGCGCTGGCTCGAGTTCCTTTCGGCGTACACCTACACGCTGGAATACCGGAAGGGCACGTCCAACGGCAACGCCGACTTCCTCTCCCGGCTCCCCCAACCCGCCACCGACGCCGACCGCACCGGACGCAACCGCCTTACCGGCCCGGACACCGTCGGCATCTACCTCATCCGCCCCTGCGGCTTCGCGCCGAACGACCCTCCCGCCCCGGGTATCGGCTTGGGTGGGCTCGTATCCCCCCCTTCAAGGCCCATCCCAACCATCCAGCCGCTTCCCTTCACCACCGACGATTTCCGCGACTTCCGCCTACTGGGACCACGTATGGAGCACCCCACCCTTTCCCCCGCACCCGACACCTTCGTCGGGCCTATTGTGACCCCTGACTCCACCGCTGGACTGCTTGTTGGCCCCGAGAACGCCGCCGTGAACAGCGGAGCTCCTCCAGGCTCGGCTTCCAGGCCGTCCGTCATCTCTCCGCCGTCCACCACTGGCGGCACGGAACCAGCCGTCTCAGGCCTGATATCTTCTCGGACCCGCCATCGCATCGCCGCTGCCGCGGGAACCCCTCGACCCACAGCCGACTATCGCTTCGGCCGTCGACCACAACCCGTCGTACGCAGACGATCTACACCCACCAGTGCGCCCACGCCCCCGGCCGGGGTCCAGCCAAGACCCCCTCCTCCTACGGCGCCTTCAGCCACAGCTCCCGCGCCGCCCGACCCGTTTGCGCCCGCAAACCCAACCCCAACCCCCCCAACAACGCCTTCTCCGCCGGCACCAGCACCACCGTCGCTGCCCCTCCCGGAGCCCATCGTCGAACCAGATGACGACCCCTACCTCCTCGCCCGCGTCGAGCACTACACCTTCAAAGACTGGGCGCGAGAACAACGGGCAGAGCCCCTGTGCTGCGCCACCATCCGCTTCCTGTCGTTGGACTCCCCTGCCCCCCCGCCGAACGACCTCCTGGATTTCATCCCCTCGGCCCGGCGCCCACAACTTCCGGACGTCCTCACCCTTGCCTCCAAAAGCAAGCTGCACTGTACGGACGACGAAACCACCCTCCTGGTCCAACGACCACCCCCACCCCCACCCGGGAACAGCCTACCACCACCCGCCCCCCTTACCCCACGCATCTACGTGCCAATGTTAATGCGCCCCTGGGTGCTGAACACCTGCCACGCCACCACCTCTCTACACCTAGGAGTCACCCGAACGGTCCGCATGCTGGCACGTTTCTTCTGGTGGATTGGCATGGACGCTTCCGCCCGCTGGTGGATCCGCCGCTGCCTTCAATGCCAGGCGCGGAAAACCTCCCGGCACACCATTCGCTGGCCCATCCTTTCTCTTCCTTTGCCCAACGGGCCTGGCATCACCGTCAGCGTCGACTACTTCGGACCCCTGCCGCTCACGCCGCGCGGCAACGTCCACATCCTTCTCTTCACCGACCGCTTCAGCCGGCGCGCCGATATGTTTGCCGTTTCAGCGGCGCAGTTCACGGCCGCCGGCACCGCCGACATCTTCCTGAACGAATACATCCCTCTCTGGGGGTGCCCGGTTACGCTTCTCTCCGACAACGGACTACACTTTACCTCCAAGCTTGCAAACATCGTCTACGAGCGCCTTGGTATCCGCGAGGTCAACACCAGCTCCTACCACCCCTGCACCAACGGCGGCGTCGAGCGCGTCAACCATGTGTTGGCCCAAATGCTCTCTATGGTCGGCAACGAACAGCAGACCGACTGGGACGTGCTGCTGCCACACGTGTCGTCGGCCTACAACAACTCCGTGAACGCCGCTACAGGGCTTGCGCCTAACGAAATCCACATGGGCCGCCTTCCTCGCCTCCCGCTCTCGGTCTTCGAACCCGACAACATCGGCGGCCACCAAAGCTTGGACCGCGATCATCTGGTCTACATCAACCTCGCCACCGACCGACAACGACGCGCGTACTCCCTCGTCCGCGAACTACACCGACTCACCGTCTCGCGTCTCCAGCGCCGCAACGCGCCCATCATGGCCGCCCTCCGAGCATCCCCCCCCTTCACCGTCGGCGGCTGGGTTTGGGTCTACAACTCCGCCTCAACCATTCGCCAAGGCGTCAAAAAGGGCACCGACGCAACTGTACTCAAGACGAAGCTTTCCCTGAACTGGAATGGGCCCTTCAAGGTCCTCGCCGTTGGACCGACGCCCGCCTCGAACACCCCCGACAACCGCCCTCTTCACGACAAGCTACTTTTCCTCGACCTTCCATCTGACCTTCCGGGACGGGACTCCAAGCCACGCGTCTCCGTTCAACGATGCAAACCTTGTCGGAACCCCGTCGACACCAGCGATATCCCCAAGCATCTGCCCGCGGACCTCACTACATACGTACTCACAGCTTCTACCGCCAAGTCCCCACCTTACCACGTCACCGTCGACGACGTCACTCCCCCACCGGAACGCCTCGAGGTCGAGCAGATCACCGGCCATCAACTCGTACGCGGCCGCGGCGGGGTCATCGCCGTCCTGTACGAGACCCACTGGGCTGGACTTCTCAGCCCCTCTTGGGAACGCGAACTGGACCTTCAACACTTCCGGCGCAACATCCTACTCTATTGGTCAGGAGCGCCGACACAACACCGCCAGACGAACCGCCTCTACCGCCAGATGCGCATCGGCGCTGCCCACCGCGAACTGGCACGATCTCAAGGACAAATCTTTCTCGCCCCCGGCTACGCCCTGGTCTCCCGCAGCCTCTGGCTCCACAACTTCAGCACCACCATCCTCCCCCCCGGAGCGCACATATGGTACAAAGCGCGCGACGGCCTCTGGTGGCTGGGCAAAATCGCTCACCGCTCACCCCCGGACGTCTCTTCGGGAGCTCCACCAGAACCTTCACCGGGCGGCTCCTACATCATCCGGTTCCTGGATGACCCCGGACCGATCAAGATCGACCTTCAACCCTCCCGCTACACTACAGCACGGAACGCCGTGTACGGATCGTGGTGTCTTCAACGCCATGGGAATGGGAGCCTAGCACGTGGGCTGCTGCGGAACTCTGATGTGTCCCGCGGAGCCCCCACGGTTTCCACTCCCCCCCCTGGATAGCCTTGGTTTAGCATTTTTTTTTTAGTTCTGGGTACTTGTTTCTGGTTAGTCAACAATATATTAAAGTAGTTCTTCAGGGTTAGTCTTCAATAGTCACCAACAGCCAGCTTCTTGGGTGCATATATTTCCGTCTACCTTTTGTTTTCTTCATACCGCCTACACCTCCGTGTTGCCTTCTTACGTTCAGGCCACCGAGTCGTAGCGATACCATAATCTTCATATGTGTTTGTACTTCACTAGCCTACCGCAAATTATTGGCAATACTACGCCGAGGTAAAATCGTGTCGTAGCCTGGGCTGTACCCTGGCCTCCGTCGGTTTCCACCGACCCCTGTTTCAGACGGTCATCGAGCTAAGACTTTATCGAGCTTCCAGCTCGCCCGTGTTTCTTCTATGTTTGCCACGTAGGGTCCGGATAGCATTGCCGCCCCGGAAGGCCGCAGAGTTATCAACCATGGCGGTTCTACCAAGATCGATTTTCCCTGACTCGTGTTCTGCTTTCAGTTAGTTTCCTGGTCCCGATCGTGGTTTGTTTTCTTTTTCTTAGGTTTCTTCATATTTCGTTCGGTATTCCGCGCGCCCCTCTGCTCTGTGGCAAACGACACCATCTTTGATGTCGCCCCTGTTGGCCGAGTTGCACACGCTAGTGTTTTAGCCCTGCGCTATATACCATCTTGAACTGCACGCATTAGGCCAATCTTCTTGCGTTTCTTCTTGAGCTTTTCTTGTTGAGTAAAATACCTTGCTACGTTTGCTGGTATAGTTCATACCACGAAGAGGCCTCCCAGACGCCGCGTTGTTCGCTCCGTCTCCCGGTTTTAATAGCCCCTAGTGTACGCAGCCCCCTTTGCACTTTAGCAGTGCCCCGTTTCTCTTGAGTGATGTCTACCACGTTAGGACCTCCGCCACAAGACAAGGCATTACTCCTACCAAATATATATGTGTTTTTTTTTTTGTATTGCGGTCACTGCCTCCTTCGTGAGTTTCCTAGTTTGCCAACCCGGTTCGGCGACCAACCTCCGTTCGCACCTTTTTGTGCGCCCTTCTTTCGCCTTCACTTCGGTACTAGTTTTCTTCTTCAGCCTTCGCTTCGGCTTTTGTTCTGTCTCCTGTTTTCTTTCTTCTTTCTTCGGTTTTCGCTTTGCCTTTCTCTGCTTTCGCTTCCGCTTTGAGTTATTTCTTCCTCTCCTTCGGTCTCTACCTTTAAGTGGTTGTTCTAAGTAAACACCCCTTCGCAGTGTTTGGGTCTTATGACGAGGTGTGGGGGGATCAATAGCCTCATTTCTTTTGTTTCGAATAGCCGCATCTTCGACCACCTTTTCCTGGTCTTTGGGATGAACTTTGTCATCATCCTTCGACCATCTTGTGGTCTGCATATACGACTATTCAGGGTGGGCTAATGTGATATGAATCGAGTGCTCATGGGCTATAGATATAGATAATATAGTCGGCAGTTTCGTAGCCTGAGGAATACGAGAATAATCCAAAGAATGGATTAACCCGGCGGATATTCCGGTAGTTGAGAGTAACCGTCTTTTAGGAATGTTCTCTAAGGCGGATAGGCCGTTAGACAAGAGTAATGTTCCGTAACGCAGATAGGATCGTAAAGTGAGAAGTTCTTATTCTAGCAGAAGAACTATCGGTAGCCCTAGGAAAGTTATTTAGGAGTACGTTAGATAAGAGGAATTTAGGAGAGCTTGTAGCGTGGGGTGGGACGAGTATATCTGAGCGTCGAGTCCCACCCCCCTACCTCTCACTTCTCTACCAGAGCACCTCCTCAGCTCTAGTCATCAATAAAGAAGATCTATATAAGAAGAAGCGAAGCACTGCTTCCCAGCTGCCAGAAAACACCTGCGTCCCTTACCCTTACCCTTACCTCGGCCATATCTTCACACATGGCTAGTAGTTGTACATTCGTCATGTATGTCCTGAAGAAGATGACGAAAATTGAAAATGTTGTGGGTGTTCAAGCCTTTTCCCGTCCCAACCTTCAAGTAAGGTTCATTCTTATCGGAGAGCGTTTGTTCCATCATTCCCAAAGTTTGGAAATAGTTGGAGATACGTATAAATATACGGAGGCGTTCTGTCACTATTCGCGAAATTCTCCAGAACCAAAAATATCAAGTTCGTTAACATTCCAATATTTGGGAAAAAAAAACAGGAAAATATGGAAGATTGAAAAATTGCGCGAAAAAAATGTCGTAAATTTGGAAAAAAAGCTCTCCGATAAGAATGACCCTAAGATACAGTAGTTTCGGCTGATCAAGAATGATTAGCATCGTGGTGAGAGAGGTTCTTCTCTGACAATAAATACGTACGTAGCGAGAGGATGCTACAGCATCCGTGGACAGCCTTCGATAATATGTTTGCACTTTTAAGAGCGAAACAAAAATTAAACCCCACGATATATTTATAAGTGTATCATCTTCCTAGCATACATGTCTGATTTTAATCAAAAAAGTAAACCATAAACAAAAAAATGACACCATTAACAACACTCGTCCTCGGGAAGCGATGCGAGCTCTTCCGAGGCCACCCTTGGCAGGGTCGGGAGGGGCGAGCAAGCTAACGCACATCCAGCGAACAGCGTACCGAGAGGTGGAGCTCATATCACGCTAGCTTGGTTTCGACTCAAAATCTGCACGAAACCGACTTTCTAACCTCTGAGAGCCGACCTCTTACATTGTGATATAAATACAGATATATATATATATATATATATATATATATATATATATAATATATATACCAGGGCATATATTTACACCTCCTGATTATTATATAAGACCATCAAGCACAACGTTGGGAAGGCCGAAACTAAAGTGAACCTACGCGATATAACACGGAGGCGGCGAGTGACAGCGTATGGGCCGGGTACTATTAACAGTAGCGGCTGGCTAAATAGTTTATCCTACGACACAGCAGTAACAGTAGGCCGAAGGGTAAAGTCTTCTCTGGAGTCACCCCACGGTAGGGGTTGTACTTTTTGGGCCAAATGTTTCTGACGGACTGAGTTCCCTAAGTGAAGAACCAGCTGTTAGGATGAATAATTTACTCGTGTATTGGGTGAGATATTGAGCTCCCAAGGTCAGGGGCTTAGGAACTTCTGGTGCACCCTTACCGCGGGATGGTTCTCTGAGCCACACAACATACTCTCACGACGCCGTATAACCTTGCGGCAACCCGGCTTACATCTTAGGGGCGCTTTGCGCCAGGTGTGTGTGCGCTGCGGACAAGAAACGGGAGCAGAAACAATGAAACCGGCTCGACCCATGCACGGACATGTATGCGTCTGTGAGGGAATATTGGTATATCATAACAATAACATCGCCACTATTAGTAAAACAAATAGCAAAAGACTCCGCTTCATTCTTCAGGGCGGAGATCACACAGAGAGACGGCAAGCCAATTTTACTTTATTTTCGTCGGAGTGGTGATGAGCGAAAAAAGCGACCGAGAGGACGAGCAGGGTGTCCTTGGCTCTCATGCGCTGGTTGCGCGTCTCCTCCCAAAAGTCAACGTCATGCCGAAAGTTCGGTTCACGGCAGTGGCCACGTTTTGGGAGATAAAAAAGTCACTTGGAACGTGCGTGGGGTCGTTTTTGCAGTAGAAAAAAATGCTGACGAAATTGGGCGACCCGGTCGCTCCTTGCTGTTACGGCCATCATTTTCGTTTCTTCACGTTGGCGTCTGTGTGCTGTGTACTCCGAGTCCTATCGTAACATACTGGTATTGGGTAAGAAACGCAAGCGAATAAGTACCATTCGCGTTTCTAGCCTCCAGGGCCTGCTTCTTCTTTACACACAGAAATGTAGGTACCGGTAGAGATGTATGCTGGTGGCGACGATGTAATGTAAGAGTGTACGAGAGCCCGAGCGAAGGAACAACGGTACGAGAGCGCGTTTGGAAAATGATTTCTGCGTGGAATGTTTGACTAGGGGTGTCCTGATTCTTCTACCCTAGAGAAGTACAAATTCTGTGGTCACAGACTGTGAGACAGAAAGAACAGAAAAAAAACAAATCTCAACCTACTCAAGTTAAGCAAGTGAAAGGCCAACGTACCGCGGGTTATTATATACACTCATAAAATCCATACCGGTGCATCAAACTGGTGCAACGCAAGCGAAACTCACTCTTGCTCTATGATATCACAGTCACAACATAGAAGGGGCTTCCGCTGCTCCTGCACTACATAATCTACAATGCGCTTGAGCCTCCATAAGGTGGCAGGGGTTTCCAAATACGAATAGGCCCAGCAGCCACCACCATATCAGGGGTTTCCACTGCATCAAAATATGGAAATGGGCCCCAGTCACGGTTTCGGGGGTTTCCACTGCACACGTTGTACAAATGGGCACCGTATATAGTCACCTCACCACAGGGGTTTCCACTTCACTGTGCCACAGTGCGCAAAAATGGCCCGTAAGTAGTCACCATAGGAGGGGTTTCCACCGCACACTACGAGCGTACGAATGGGGGGGGCTGCTTTCTAACGATGTTCATACTAAAGTCCATCAGCCCTTCCCTCTCTCAAAACAGGCTTTTCCACTCCACTACACGCGTACAATTGGCGGGGCTGCAAACTTACGATACTCATTATTCATAATACAGCTCACCGTGCCCGCCATCTCCCAAAACAAGGGTTTCCACTACACACTACAAGCGTACAAATGTGGAGGGGTGCACACCAACGAAATGAATACCACTGTTCATCGTCCCCGCCCTCTCCCAAACCAGGGGTTTCCACTGTACTACAAGCGTACAATTGGCGGGGCTGCATGATTACGATATTAGTTATCCATGCTACAGCTCATCGCCCCCCGCCCTCTCCCATAACAGGGGTTTCCGCCACACTACATAGCGCACAGAGGGGGGGACTGTACAGTAATGCATACCAGGTACATGAATACTTCAAAGTTCATCGTCTCCGAAGTCAAACTCGTCCTCCCCGCCACTACCACCCTGCTGTCCCTGGCCTGCTTGGCTGTAAAGGCGGGACATGATTGGTTGCGCGATCTGCTCGATCTCCTTCATCTGCTGCTGGAGCTGTTCCGTGTCGGCGTCCGGGGTATCGTCAAGCCAACCCAGCGCTTCGTGTATAGAGGAAGTTAGCTCCTGGGAACGGTAGGTGGTATTTTTCGTACAACAGTAAAAATATCGCGGGGGAGGGGGGGGGGGGGGGGCAAGGCGCTTTGTCATGATGAGTGTGGGTAGATAACCCAGCCCGATACTTTACAGGTCGAAAAAAAACAATTTTCTTGTCTGTCTTCACGAAAAAGCGATTTCTTATATAGTATGGTATTAATAGTATGCTGTACCTCCTGTTGCTATTCATGAAAACTTTGGGCAGCATGATATTTGTAACTGTTGTCAACTTGTATGCGTTTGTCGATATCGGTCGGTCGGTCGTTCGATCTCTTCAGCCATCTTCAAAGGGGGGTCCCTGTTGTTTGGCGCCGCGTAAAATTAGAAAGCGCGCGGGATTATATCCCATTGCGACGCATTTCATCGATTTGACTCATCTCACCTCCTTGTCCGCGTCGCTGATTTTGCTGGTCACCCCCCCCTCCTCGTCGTCCAGTATGTTCTTCATGTTGTACACGTATGACTCCAGGGAGTTCCTAGCGTTCAGGCGTGTCTTTACGGTCTTGTCTTCCTCCTTGAAGGCATCGGCGTCCTTCAGCATGCGCGCGATTTCCTCCTCCGACAGACGCCCCTGCTTTTGATACACGAAGACGTGCACACAGTGGTACAAGACACCACGTGACAAAGTTTGGTGCTGGGCCAGACTCGGAAGCTTACAATACGCGTCACCAACTTACGAAACTAGTGCGCTATTTCGGATGGGGCTCATCTTCTCAAATAACACGACAGACGTTTTTCTTTTCAGAAACTCTTGTTCCGGGTGGGGTCCAAGTTGTTACATTTCACGAGGGAATAACACATTTCAAGAAATGATTACATAGGGTGGGGCTCAAGTTCTTAAAGTGTGCGACACCACTCGAGCATCTCGCTTGTACATTTCGGCCCAGGCTCGAATGAGGTTTTTATTTCGGGCGAGGCTCTGGTTCTCACGTGAGGCAGGGTGCGTCCTACACTGAATATTCACTATAAAATGTTTACATATTTTACGGTTCGTGCAAAATTCGACCAAAAAAAAACACGAGTGCAAGATTTATCATCTTCCAATTTCATGCTGGTATATCCCAATTTCCTCACTGCCTTTATATTAACTCTCAAACCTCTTATCTGCCGATTTATTAACTCCCGATGTCTTAACTCGCGATTTCTTGGCTAAAACTTTATTACAGGGTATCTCCCAATTTCTTACACTATCAATCTTTTAAATGCTAAGTTCTTAATTACCAACTTCTAAAAAATCCCCCAAGGTATTAGCCGCAACTCACCGTGTTGCCCGAGACGGTGATCTGCTCGGCGCGACCGGTGCCGACATCCCTGGCAGACACCTGCAAGATGCCGTTCGCATCGACTTTGAAGGTCACCTCTATCTGAGGGACCCCTCGTGGCGCCGGCGGCAAGCCTGTCAGGTCGAACTGACCTGAACAGGTCCGAGAGAGGGAGAGAGAGCCGGATTCTCATTTTCATCAAATAGTACTTTAGCAATATTACATGGAGTGTATATTCAGAGAGAGAAGATTGGAGATGAGAGCGTTTGTGCCTGCGTTCCTGCCTATTACTAATGTACGAAACACCGGAACAAGTTCGAACTGGGGGAAAAAAAAGGAACGCCTTTTTCTGCCGCTGGGTTTCCCCTTGGCCAGGTTTATCTCATTTGTCCCCTGATTCCACAAAAAAAAACGATTCCTATTGGTACTATTAATAATGTTTCGACAGTCGAATGCTATAATTTCTAATTGTCCGTTGATTCAATCGACAGGTATGCCCATGCCCCCTCCCCTCGTGCACTCTTCTTTGTGGCATAGTCAATGTCCATCAGTGATCAACGCTGAAGACCGTGCAGCACATTTGTCGGATGACTAACCAATCAAATACATGGTGTTACTTTTTTCTGTCTGCTACGTACTGGCGAAGAGCTAGCGAAAGAAGCTTGGCAGCTAGAGCTATGGCGAAGAGAACCCGAAGAAAGCTAAAAAAGCGATCGACCAGCCGGCGAAGAACTACCGAAGAGCTCTGCTAGCGACCGTCCGCAAGGTCGTCTTTTGCTTGCAGTCCTTTTGACGTCTGACAACATACACCGACCGACGTAATTCCCTATTGGCTCACCGAGCACGTGGTTGTCCTTGGTCATGGCTCGCTCTCCCTCGAAAACCTTGACGAGCACCGCGGGCTGGTTGTCCTGGTAGGTGGAGAACGTCTTGGTCTTTTTAGTGGGGATGACGCTGTTTCGCTCAACAATTGGTGTCATCACGCCTCCAGCGGTCTCAATACCCTGAAGTTCGTACACACAAAGAGAGAGAGAGAGAGAGAGAGAGAGAGAGAGAGAAAAGTAGAGAGAGAGGTTAATAAGGAGCGAGAAAAAGCGCGTTGAACAGTTTCACACATACTTCGAACAGATAGGTCGCGCCCTCGCAACGACAGCTTAGGGTCAAACCGAGGATTACATCGCAAAGTAGATCGTGATCGACGTGTGAAACGCTCCAAGAAGGGGGGAAAAATAAAGCAACGTAATGCGAATACGTGATGATTTTCGGCGCTCCCTTTTGATGGTCTTAAGGTACTTTTGCACTACAGAAGTGAGTCACCCCACGGTAGGGGTTGCACTTTTTAGGGATAAGGGTTTCTGACCGATTGAGTTCCCTATGTGAGGAACCAGCAGTTCGGATGAAATTTTTACTCGTATATTCGTGTTAGGACTAGCGCATACTAGAAGTGCCGGTCGGGTGGCGCGAACAAATCTCTTCCAAGTATCGTGTCGGGTGAGATATTGAGCCACCAATGTGAGGGGTTCAGGAACGTCTGGTGCACCCCTACCGTGGGTTGGCTCAAGTATTCATAAATAGTGCTTCTGTTCGACCCCGAGGGCACTGGATGGTTCCACTGGGACATTAGGCTGGTTGTTTCAACGAAACCGCCTTGGGTCTGGCTCTCTGACCTGGCTGAGAGCGATGACGTCCATGACTATCATGGACTGGTCCATGGTGCCCCCGTTGAGGATGTCCGCCTGGATGGCGGCACCGTAGGCCACGGCTTCGTCGGGGTTGACGCCTTTCGACAGCTCCTTGCCCTCGAACAGGTTCGTGAGGAGTTCTTGGACCTGCGTAGAGGGATATCGACCCGAGGGAAATAGTCGTATCATGTATTGCGGGGGACCATAGTAAATAGGACCAAATGTTGTAGGTAAAAATAGCAAAATATATAGATTTTTGTGTGTACCGTAGGTCCTATTTAATACGGTCCCCCGTAATAGTATAGTAGGGCAACTCCACCGTATGCAAGTATACAGGTGCGAAGGGGAAGCACACAGAACAGCACATATTGACATATCATACATACCCGTGGTACAACTTGAATATAGTATAACTCTCGCTAGAAACTCGCGCAGCAGGAAACTTACTAATGTCGTCAACTTGCGTGCGTTTATGGAATGTTCCAAGAAAATTATCAAGACTTGATAGTAGAGTTCGGTGGTCGTGAGATCCCCAAGAAATCGATTCAAAAAATGGCTTCAGCCAGCTAAAAAGCCCCCCCCCCCCTTCTCTCGATGGCCCCGTCTGTCTAAGGTCACCTTGGGGATACGCGAGGAGCCTCCGACGAGCACAACCTCGTCCACCTCCGAAATCTCTAGACCTGCGTCCTTCAGCACCTTCTCCACCGGACCCAATGTCCGCTTGAACAGGTCGATGTTGATCTAAAAAAATACAAATCACACACGCGGAGGCACGCGCGCAGTAGGCGGTGCAGTAGGCGGTACATTAGGTGGTGCAGTAGGTGGTGCAATAGGTGGTGCAGTAGGTGCTATAGTAGGCGGTGCAATAGGTGGTACAGTAGGCGGTGCAGCAGGCGGTACAGTAGGCGGTACAGTAGGCGGTACAGTAGGCGGTTCAGTTGGTGGTGCAGTAGGCGGTGCAGTAGGCGGTACAGTAGGCGGTACAGTAGGGCGACACAAAAAGGCGCTTGGGTGGAAACAAGAAAAGTGCAGACAGTTCGCGTCGCACCTCCTCAAAGCGGGCTCGGGTGAGCGTCTCGGAAAATTCGTGGCCGTCCGCCAGAGACTCGATGTCCACGCGAGCCTGGTGCTGGCTGGAGAGCACGCGCTTCACCCGCTCCACCTGGACCACGACACGCACAGAAACACAAACACGGAGACAGACGCCGCGCGTGCGACCGAAAAAGCGAGAGCGTATTATTACCGATCGGGTCACTCAAAACCCCCTTCTTGGGGTACCTTAAACCCCGCTGTGAGAGTAACTTAAACCCCCCTCTAAGTGACACTTAAACCCCCCTCTTAGTGTCACCTAGTCTCACTTAGTGTCACGATACGTAACAGCGCAGTTGTATATTCAGAAGTGTTTATCGTTTGTACATATACAATATAATGGTAGTCCTTATTTTTTCTGTTTCGTCGCCGTTTTTGGCGCTGCACACGCGTTTTTAGCACACATACACACACACCTCGCGGCGGAGCTTCTGGATGGCCTTGTTGTTCCCGGTGATGTCGGTCCCGGTCTTTCTCTTGAAGATTTTCATCAAGTACTGCATCACGCGCTGGTCGAAGTCTTCGCCGCCGAGGTGGGTGTCACCGTTGGTCGCCAACACCTGCGCCGTTAGCCGTTTCGATTCGATAGGTTGTTGTGCAAAGGGATTTATGTATCAGGGTTATTGGGATTTGAAACACACCCAGGAGCTGAATCAACCTCGTAGCAGACAGAACATTGCTTGACCTACTTTTGGATACAGCTGATACTGCTGTGCCTACTGATTGCTGTGCCTAGTACTGTACTTACTGACTACTGCTGCGATAGTAGCAGTATGTATCTGTATGTAGGATATGTTACCTCGGAAACGCCTCCGTCGATGGTGAGCATTCTCCCGTCAAATGTCCTACTCGCGTTGGATCTGATACTACTGTACCTACTGAATATTGCTGATAATATGCCTATCGATTGCTCTGATACCGTATCTACTGGCTACTGCTGTAGTCTACAGTAGTATATAAAGTAGGTATCGATACGTACATCAGCTTACCTCGAAAATGCCTTCGTCGATGGTGAGCATGCTGACGTCGAACGTTCCGCCTCCCAGGTCGTAGACGAGGATGTTCTTTTCTTCCGAGGGCGTCTTGTCCACGCCGTAGGCCAGTGCCGCGGCGGTAGGCTCGTTGATCACCCTGCTCACACTCAGTCCCGCGATAGTCGCGGCGTCCTGTCATCGTCAACATACGCGTCGTGTGTAGAATGGGACAAGCGGAGACGGATAAGGTTGAAGAAAATTATTGGGGGGACGGAGGGGGCGGGGCATGGGGGTGGGTGTGTGGCGGGGGGGGGGGCGAGGGCCCATACTTATGATTTAAGAGAGGGAGAAAAGCATCAGGCCTGGTATCATCCGTGTTTAGCGTGAGATGCATGCTATCTACGCCGGTAACAGTGTTATGGAAGGTTGGAGAAGCCTAGATTCGAGGCACGGGATGCTGCGATTTTAGGCCAGCGCCGAGCTGTTAGGCGCTGGTGATTCATCCGCCCATGTAAGCTTAGCTTCAGTAGTTGTTCAAGTTCACAAGCTTGAAGAAAAAGGTATTATTCACGGCCGGGCAACCCCCCCTTCCCCCGCCCCCCGATCTGCGTCTGCGCTCGAGCGGCACAGACAATAATCATCTGCGACTGCACTCTCGGGAGACACCAACAATCACCGCTCCTCGTGTTCTTCAGTTTCATCTATCGGTTATGTCTGAGATACAGCTGTACCAGTATTGCATACCGTTTCCAGGCAAGCTCTTTGTCTTCAGACAAAATATATCAGTTTTTTTGCCAAGAAAAGTAAAAAAAACGAAGCCGTGAGATCGAACATTTCCTTAAAAAAAACTCATATTTGCAAGCTTGCTGTGAAAATTTCGTCGTGCATTTTACGGAGGGTGTTGGTTTTATACTTCGTACAGCTTTGAGAGTTGGCTACAAACTACTACAGGTTTGAGAGCAACAAATTCGCCACTACTGTAGAACATACCAGGTATACCGTACCAGATACGCCATCCCAGGTTCGTATGTTTTTTATATTTTCAGATTCTCTACGCACCCATGCCGGCGAGTCTCTTACCACAGTCGCTTGGCGCTGGGCGTTGTTGAAGTACGCTGGCACCGTGATGACGGCGTTCGTAATGCCTTCTCCCAGGAAACCCTCGGCGGTCTCCTTCATCTTGAGGAGCACCATGGCGCTGACCTCTTGGGGTGCAAACGTCTTGACGGCACCGCCGACGTCCACCTACGAAAAAAACGGAACAACAACAGCAGCGGGATCAACAAAAACAACAACAACGGCATCTACAGTGGTGACGTTAGGTTAAGGAGGATGGCGGTTTCTTCGACTTCCGGCGTTCCTTGGGCCGAGAATGCCCATCCGTGTACCCTTTGTAATAGTAGCATTGCGTTTGCCATCCGGCAACGTGCAGGTAGCATGAGCTTCAACGTTTGATCAGTCATGAACACTCCCCGAACGAAGAAAACGAAGGGAAACGAACACAAAAAAGCAAACCTATTGACCTACTACAGTAGACTGTTGGACTACAGTAGCCTATTGGATTGCAGTAGCTTCAACGTTGGTCACTCATGCACACGTTTTAAAAGAAGACCAAGGGAAACGAAAACAAGAAGCAATCCCATTGACCTACAGCAGATTATTGGGCTACAGTAGCCTATTGGATTACCGTAGCCTCAATGTTGATCACTCTTAAGCATTCCCCGAAATAAGAAGAAAACCAAGGGGAACCTGAACAAAAAACGAACCTATTGACCTGCGGCAGACTATTGGGGTACAATTCTTCTTTCGGGAAAGTTATGAGTGATCAATGTTGAAGATCATGCTGCACATTGTCGGATGGCAAGAGAAAAAATAATAGCCTATCGGTCTACAGTAGCTTCAAGGCTGATTACTATGATAACAAATATTCCCCGAAAGACGAAGAACCAAGGGAAATGAAAATAAAAAAGGAAACCTATGCACAAAGTCTCAATGCTCCCTCCTGCCCCTACTTCTATATATGATGATACTAGTCGACGAAGCCTTCTGCTTGTACTATACTCGCCCCCCCCCCCCCCCCCCCCCCAGAACCATACGTACCGATAATTTTTGTTGCTCGCGTGCTGCGTATACAGGGTTAGAGAAAACAAGACACCCGCCCGTGGCCGTTCCAGAAGGTATACTGTGAAGGTATTACCTACTGAGCTATAGGGGTATATAACCAATCGATTGCCCAGGGTAATCCTTCTAACTTCCCCCCCCTCTGAAAGGCGAGATATTTCGGGCGTCGGTACCGTGTACGGCCGTACGGTGACCTACACGCTTCGTTTCAAGACCTGGGGAACCAAGGAGATATTATGTCGTTAGGGGTCGCACGCGCAAGCAAGCGTTTTTATTTAAGAAACGTTCGCTTCGAACCTGTGTCCTGCCAACGACGCCGAATGTGAACGTATATTACCTTCTGAACTATAGGGGTGAAAAACCGATCGATTACCCCTCCCAGGGTAATCGTTGTATTGTTGTGATACTGCTTTGTATGAGGTTGAAAGCCCGGTAATTACCTGGGTTCTGGCACTGGGATCGTATTTGTAGTACTTGGAAGGCGTATCTTAAGCTCATTCTTATCGAAGAACGTTTTTTCCAAAATTTTCAAAGTTTGGAAATAAGTGGAGATATGTATCAATATACGGAGGCGTTCTGTCACTATTCGTGAAATTCTCCAGAAGAAGCAAAAATATCAAGTTTGTTAACATTCCAATATTCGGGAAAAAAACAGGAAAATATGGAAGATTGAAAAATTGCGCGAAAAAAATGTCGAAAAATTGGAAAAAAAGCTCTCCGATAATAATGACCCTTTTGGGTGGAAAACCAGGGGTTTCCAAGAGAGGCATTATTAGCGTGGTCTCAGTCTCCGTCGTGCACGAAAGGAATAAGGTGACTCTTCTATCTCTAAGCAAGCAACACATGTGAGTACCAATGAGTACCGGCATAATAGGCAGACCTGCCCAGGGATACAAAGTATCCCGCTGCCCATGATCTTAACAGTAACAATACTTACGTACATGGTACAGAGTATACAACATGGGCGCACGAATGAATATGAAGTAGCCGATCAATAACTACATACCATACCACTATTAACACTCTACATCCCCAAATATCAGGACCTTCTGTATACCAATATTAAATCCATTTAGCCCTTTGTAATTCGGGACAGAGTGGTACCTGGTACCAGGTGAGGTATGTTCCTATTTATTGGGGGGCGCTAAGAAATTCGGACCAAGAAACCAAGGTCAGCGGCGAGAGGTATACACTAAATCCAATATAATACCGGTGGTAGCCTTTTGTGCTCAACACTGCGCAAGGATGGTGTGTGTCACAAAACACCTAGAAGATACATACCAGATAGATTATCCACAGATAGATCATCTACAGATAGATCATCTAGTTCCTCCCCTGCCGCTGTGAGGGGTCGTGCAGGATCTGTATATATACTGTAGTACGGATCCAACCTACAGTAGGAAACATGTGCTACTACTGCTGTCGATCATGCGGATTATAAGGATCCCACCCGGCAAGATGAGCTATTATTATTAATAGTAGCTACTACTGCTGTAGACCATACAAGATCGGGAATAATAGATGATCTATCTGCCTTGAAAGGCAATACATCATCCAGCAGCGGGAATTGATGAGCTGTAGATGATCTGTCCGAGGCGTGCGAGACTCGCTTAGATTAGGTGTTTTTTGTTTGCGGTTCCAAGCGGTTTGTATCCTACAGTAGTAGTTAGTGGTGTTAAAGCCGCGGCTATTTCCCCACAGACAGGAGGCAGTAAGAAGAGAGACCCCTTAAAGCGCGACGCGGGGAAGAAACCAAAATCGCAGATCATAAAAAAAATGGGAGGTTAATATGCGACAAGCAGAGAAAATACATTTCCAGGGAGGTACATGCTAAGTTCTCTACGTACGAGTGGGTATGTCATCAACACCGACAAGCCGACAAGCCGAGCGACCACACAGTAGTCAAGCCGACCGCATCGTATAATGTCATATTAGTGTTCGATATCGAACGGAAATTTAGTGCGATACCGATACCTTTAAATATATTAAACAAAAAATCAATCACTACGATTCCGACGTTCGTTTGATACGTCGAAGCTTTCGTGCGGTGCCAGCGGCAACACAAAACCACCCGGGATGCCAGTGGATGGAGGGCAAAATATTTTCGAAACGGTATCCAATACTACAGGTATAGCAGCCACCCTACCTGTCATATCATACCATATCATATCATATCATATCATATCATATCATACCATATCATATCATATCATATCATATCATATCATATCAAATCATATCATATCATATCATATCATATCATATTATATCATATCATACATGTATGTTCAATTCAAAGAGTACCATATCATATCGCATCATACCATACCATCAGATCATACCTGAACGTTTGGGGTGTTGTCCCTGTCGACGATCTTGTAGGGAAGGAGCTTTGAATCCGCCTGGACGGACCTGTCGTCGAAGTTGCGCCCGATGAGTCTCTTCACGTCAAACACCGTGTTCTCCGGATTGGTGGTGGCCTGGTGCTTAGCGGCGTCGCCTATAAGCCGCTCCCCGCCGCCGCTCGTCGGGTCCCACGCGACGTAGGAGGGCGTGATGCGGTTCCCTTGGTCATTTGCGATTATTTCAACGTTGCCATTTTTGACGACTCCAACGACGGAGTACGTGGTGCCGAGATCGATCCCGATGAACGTTCCTCGGGATGGGGGTGGGGTGGATGAGCTGGGCTGGGTTTGCTCAGAGGTGGTGGGGGTTTTGGTGCACGTGGTGGTTGGTGTCGATGAGACGATGGTCATGCCCACGAAAGCGAGCAGCACGAGGAGGAGGACGTTCCGCCACATGGCTGATATCGATGTTGATGATGACCTCGATGATGATATCTTCTTCATGTTTCTCTTAGGGTAAGGGTCTTAGCTACAATACTCCTCCTCCTTTCCTTTTCGCAGTGCAAAGCCACTATTAATACTATTTTACTGCTGTTGTTGCTGTGTTACTACAATTTCACAAGTAACCGCCTACTGCTGTACTGCTGTAGCTTATGCCCACTCTCGGTTGTTGCTGCTGTTGTTGCTGCTGCTGTTGTCGCTGTTGCTGTCGCTGCTGCGGTGCTGTGTTTTTGCCGTTCGTTGCTGTTGCTGCTGCTCGTTTTGTTGTTGTAGTCGTTGTCCTTGCGGTCGATGTTGTTATTGCTGTTGCTGTCGGGTCGTGAGCGTTGAAGATGGGGTCCAGCTTTTGTCAGTGTGCCGTGTGTGTGTGAGAGTGAGGGTCGAGGGGTAGCGTTGCTGCTCGCTCGCGGCTCGCGCTGCGGCTCGCGTGCTCGTGTTCTCGACTCTCGACTCTCGTCATCATATCATGACACGCGTCGGGTCACTTTTGAAAAAATTGAATTGCTCGTGCTCGAGTCTGATTGGCCCTCGTACGTGACAGCATGCATGCGTTATTTGTTCCTAGAAAATGATTGGGGCTGAAAAAAACACACCAGGTATCATCATACCACACACACAGGCACCAGGTATGTGGATGTGGATGTTTATCGAGATACCAGGCCTCTTCGCGCTCAATTTCTCGATCTTTTTTTCCAAACAAGATGAAAAGGAATTACCCGAAGAACGGTGCGATTGGCGGTTGGGCAAAAAGTATACCAGGTACCATGTACGATCGTATCAAGGGGTACGAGAAGTAACAAATAGCAATAGTATGTGGGGGGAAGGGTTGTAGAATAAGGAGGAAGAGAGCCGCAGGAAGAGCGGGACGGCAGAGACTCTCTCCTAGGCACTACCGATAGCAGTGCAGACCAGCAACACCGCACGCGACTTTCTGCGCGTTGAAACATGCGCGTAGCAGTAATAAACCAGCCATTTTGATGGGCAGCGGGTTTTTGGTGGATGCTTCTTCGGGAGTGCTTGGGGGGGGGGGCTGGGCTCTTCTTGCGGTTGGAGGTGGCAGCGTCAGGGGTACGAGAAGTAACAGTAGCAATAGTATGTGGGGGAAAGGGTTGGAGAATAAGGAGGAAGAGAGCCGCAGGAAGAGCGGGACGGCAGAGACTCTCTCCTAGGCACTACCGATAGCAGTGCAGACCAGCAACACCGCACGCGACTTTCTGCGCGTTGAAACATGCGCGTAGCAGTAATAAACCAGCCATTTTGATGGGCAGCGGGTTTTTGGTGGATGCTTCTTCGGGAGTGCTTGGGGGGAGGGGCTGGGCTCTTGCGGTTGGAGGTGGCAGGGTCAGGGGTACGAGAAGTAGCAGTAGTAATAGTGTGTGGGGGAAAGGGTTGGAGGAGGTAGAAAAGCTACAGAAAGAGCGAGACGGCAGGGACTCTCTCATAGTAGGTACTACCGATAGCAGTGTAGACCAGCAACACACCGCACGACCTTCTGCGCGTTGAAACATGCGTGTAGCAGTAATAAACCAGCCATTATTTCGATGGATAGCGGGTGTTTGGTAGATGCTTCTTCGGGGGTGCTTAGGAAGGAGGACTGGGCCCTTGCGGTCGGAGGTGGTAGGGTTAGGGGTACGAGAAGTAACTGTAGAGGTATGTGGGGGGAAGGGTCGGAGAATATGGTGGAAGAGCCGCAGGAAGAGCGGGACGACAGAGACTCCCTCCTAGGCACTACCGATAACAGTGTAGACCAGCAACACCGCACGACCTTCTGCGCGTTGAAGCATGCGAGTAGCAGTAATAAATCAGCCATTTTGATGGACAGCGGGGTTTTGGTAGATGGGGAGTGGTCGTTTTTTGGTGGACGAGATGGAGGGATGTTGGTTGTAGTAGTCTTCATGAGCGTCACATCAGTTCTGATTTGTCGTAGGATACTGCCGCGCTTTTGTTCTGGAGAGTTGTTCACTTTCTGTTAGTCGTTTATTAGAACAACACTACACATTGTCGGATGGCAAGCACAATAATAATATCGTATCAGATACTCGTCGTGCGAGTTCGGGCTCTGTTTTGGTTTAGCCTACGCGATACGAAAGACGTAGAAAGATACACCGAAAAAGGATGTTATACAAAGTACCTGGTAGACAACAGCACCACGTGTGTGTGTGTCGCGTACACATACACAGTACATGCTACACTCTCATACACACTGCGCGCACGTACGTATAGTACGTATACTACGTGTGGCCACGTGGTTGTGCGGTCGCTCATAGTGAGATTGTTTTGACCACAGAGAGAATCATCATCATTTATTAATACATTAATACTATTAATACTGCTGTATCTCATTTAGCAGCACAACAACCAGGAGTCGCGAAGATTGATAGCTGGCATGTATGTATGCGTAAATACAACAGGTAACCACCTGGTGTAGTAGAAATGGTATGATACCTGGTATAAATAAATGGGCGTGCTCTTCTTGCGTGTCGCATGTCCATACCGGTAACTTTAGCACCGCAGTCCCGTTTTGGGGACAAACTACTTGAAATTCGACTGGTTTGTCCCAAAAACGGGACTGCGGTTCTAAAAGGTGAATACCAGGTACCAGGCATACAGTAGTACTGCATTCGTCGTTGTTGTTTTTTGTGCTTCTTTTTCTGTTCCTGCTGCTTGCTGTGTTGCTGGTAGAAGAGTTGGCAAGTCATGCCGAGTGGCGGCTGGAGTCTAGAAACGTTGACGATGCGAGAGGCAACTGTATTGATTGCAGTATAGCAGTCACACAGGAGCAGTCATTTTGTAGTCCGCCTTTCACAAACGGATGCGAATCCCCCTTAATAATAGTAGTTTAAACACATGTACTGGGTACTGCTCGCTAATACTGCTGTTTATATTACCTGTGGTAGCTGGTATCTGAACCCGCCTTAACTTTAGTAACAACATGTTGATTGAGCTGTAATATAATACAGGAAGGAGCAAGGGCAGAGAATGGAGTAGACAAGCCGAAAGTTAGCACAGAAAGGAGGTAGACTTGGTGCATGGGTTTTCCTTTTGTTTCCGAGGTTTTCTTCCTTCAAGAAAGTGATGAGTGATCCATGTTGAAGATCATGCTGCACATTGTCGGATGGCAAGGGAAATAATAATACACCCACCTCCTGATTTTTGTGAAGAAATTCAAGAACGCAGGGAATGCTGAAACAAAGTGCGCCCACGTGCCCACACGATAACACGGAGGAGGCAGGGCCAGCGTATGGAACGCGGGGTGCGTACAGTAGGAGCACGTACTCGTAGCGGCTGACTACCTGTTAAAGTAAGTACGAGGGTGTTTAACTCCCACACAATCCCTGAGCCACATGCTCTCACAACACCGAAAAAAACTTGCGGCAACCCGGTTTTATGCCAGGTGTGCTCTGCGGACAAGAAGCGGGCGCAGAAACAATCAAAGCCACCCCGTCCGATGCATTCGTGGGGGTTTGGTGGTTACCATCATACCAGGCACGTACACGATGATACCATCACCAAAATAATCAGCGAAAAAAGACCCCGCTCCATTTGGCCGAGAGGGCGGAGACCACACACCACACACGGACGGCAAACCTTTTTTCGCTTTTTTTCGTTCGAGTGACGAGGAGGGCGAAAGGGCCCGAGCAGGGCGTTCTTTTGTCGTTGTTTCTCGTGCGCGGGTTGCACGTTTCCCCCAAAAGTAAGCGCCGTTGCCCCCCCCAGAAAAATAGACTCCCAGTGCCCACTTGCTTGGGGACAAACCACTTACTTACGTGGAATTGAAGTGGAGGGTTTTTGGAGTTTTTTTTTTTTTTTTCTATGAAATTGGGCGACCCGACCGCTCCTCGTCACCACGACTTCAATCGTTCTTTGGTGCCAGATATGTATGCATGTTCCCGGTTCGCGTGTACGTACGTACTTCGAGCCCTGTCGTATGTATGATAGCTACGGGCCTTCGCGGACATGCAACAAATATTACAAGGGTGGGATTATTAGGGTATAGTACGATATGTAGTACTAGGTATATACCTACAATACGTACTATATAGCCTACTGCTGTAGTATGGCGAAGACAGGCAGGTTTCGTACCCGGGTGCCCCCGAGTATATGATACCGTGTGTACTATGTACGTAGACACACCCTCGTAGATACGACCCATCATACGTAGTAGTCATGATAACGACAAGGTACGTGCAACGACAATATGCGGTGTCTGATTTGATGCACACTTACGATACCCCCCCCCCCCCCCGCGCCTTGGTGCAAGCAATGTCTGCCTGGTCGGTGAAAACCCGGCATCCTCCGTCCCGGCACTGTAGGGATGCGAGGGTCTATGGCCAAACGACAACGGCCATGCATGAGATCGAGTATATCTCCCCTATCGAGTACACCCCTCCCCTCCCCCCGGCGCCTTCCAGACCCGCTCAGCCGTTTCAAGAAGAGCTGCACACGCAGGGTGGGACAACGCAAAAAACACACACACACACGCAACGCGCACACAAAGACTTCTGGAGCCCAACTCACGGGCAGAACAAAAAAAAATCATAACCCCTAACACACGCCTCCTTTCCAAGCGACTGTTTGATTCCTTTCGCTCCTCGCGTCGTTCGTATTTTTACCCCATTCGCCTTTGCAGAGTTTGTCCCACACAAATTCCAAGTAGTTTGTCGCCTTGAACGTGGATGCACTCCTCCTACATACGTAGCTCTCTCTTCGTGTCGAAAAGCGAACACCTCGGGTCTAGTTTTTAGCAGAAATTCCGTCCCCCGATCCACTGCCCGCTGCTGCTGCTGCTGCTCCTCCTCCTCCTCCTGGTGCTGCTGCTACTGCTGCTGCCGGTGTCACCACCTCGCTTTCACCGCCCGTCCCGCTTCCCGGGGAAGCACCCTCCCCGGCGTCGACACCATCGTCGTCCTCAAAGCCTTCCGCGCCAGGCGTCATGCCATCGTCAGCGTTATAATCTTGGAACACGTTGTGGAGTTCCGTGCAGTACAACAACTCGAGGGCGACGCCCTCTCTCTCCGTATTCAATTGCTCCAGCTCCTCCCGTCGTAATCTCTCCTCTTCCTCTTCCTCCTCCTCCCCCCCCCCCTCCAGTTTTTCGCCGGTGCCTCCAACGTCGCCCCCCTTCTCCTTCTCAGGCTTAGCAGCAGCAGTGTCGTCTACAGCGACGGGACGCGTGGCTTGCTCACGTTCAGCCACAGGGGCGTCAACCGCAGCGGCATCAACAACCTCATCACCAACGCCATCGCTCTTCCCGCCATCGTCACCGATCGCGGGAGCTTCGACGTTGTCACCACCACCAGCAGTTGCAGGATATCGGTCATCACCGTTGCCGTTGTGTGCGGTTGCTGGCTCCGTCTCCTCGCCCCCACCCCCCGGGTTCTGAGCAACGCCTCCTTCGTCCTCGCCGGAAGCATCATCGGACGGCTCCGAGTCCTTGGGCGGTTCGAGTACGACAATTCTTCGACTCAAGCTGTCAAACCTGCGTCGTTTTTTATTGCGGCGACGGCGGCGAGACCATAAACGGAAAAAAACAGGTGTTTGTATATACGTAAAAATAAATGGCTAGTCACAAGACTACCCTGTAAAGATTTTAAAAAAACATTTATACAACTCCTGAGTCACTTGCAAAAATCGCATTGGAATCAATGCTATTTTTATTTTGTATATTTTCACGGAACCCTCTATGAGCTGTTTTTTTGTTCTAATTTTGAAACGGCTGATAAAGGGTTTGTCACGATGAACTGTAGGGATACCGTAGAAACAAACCTTGCCGGATCTTCCTCTGCTCGGAACCTAAAAATCCGGTAGTCTCGATGTTTCGCTCCCGTCCAAACACCCGTGGGGTTGGCTCAGGACGGCCCCCGGTGGGTGGGAAACGCCTGCGTCAAGCGCTCTACGATGATACACGCAACACAACCAACCAGCGCACGAGCACCACTACCATGTTCCAACACACAACATTCCGTGAATTTAACAAAAAAAAATGGCGAACGGTCCCGGCGCCAGGAGAGCACCCGCGGGAACCGCACCCCTCTGTCCGAACCGCTCTTCCGTAAGAAGCTGCTGCTACCAACCCATGACAACACCGACCAGACCCACCGCACGAACGCACACATTTGTCATGCATGGAAAGGGGGGACAGAGGGACAGAGGAACGAAGGGACGAAGCAACAAAGAAACGAATACGCAAAGGAAGGAACACGACAAAAATAAAACATCATGAAAAAAAAGGTATAAGGAAAAAAAGGAACGAAGGGGTAAATAAGAAACGGAGCAATGGAACCAAGGGTCGAACACACGCCAGAACGGAGGGGGGGAAAACAAAGGAGCGTGCATATATAGAAATAAAAGGGTGGTTGCAAACAGACCAGATTTAACGAAGAGAAAATAAGAGAAGAGGATAACAAAGAAGAATCGGGAAACAAAAGCACGGAAGAGAGGAGAACGAACCTTTTGTAAATATCGCGGCAAGGGCTGGCCTCGAGCGTGTTGCAGATGATGCAACCCTGGGGCGTCCAACCGTCCGTCCTCTTGTCCCCCCCTTCCGTCAGCGTTCGGCAGCGGCCGGTCGTTCCATCCACCCAGTCCGCGCGGCAGACGGAGCCGGTGACAGTTAGGGGTGCGTCCAGCTTGTTGTAGAAACCCTCTTCGCTCGGGAAATCTCGACCGTGGGCCGAGAGTGGTGGGAGGGAGCCTTTCCACCGTACCTGCTGGGAATGTTTCAGAGAAATATATACAGAAGTGGCGGCGGTCAGCAAGACAGCAAGTAAGCGACGGCGGACAGTCAGTTGGTGACGGCGGACAGCCAATTAGTAACGGCGGACAGCTGGTGAGGGACGGCGGAAAGCCAGTGGTGATGGCGAACGGCCAACAAGTGACGGCGGACAGCCAATTAGTGACGGCGGACAGCCATCGGTGACGGCGGACAGCCGCTTAGTGACGGCGGACAATCATTGAGTGACGGTAAACGACCAGTGAGTGACGGCGGACAGTCACATGGCGTGGTGGTTGAAGCACTAGTCCATATTGGGCTCATAAAAATATATATTTAAGCCTATTGTAGAGTTCACGATCGCGTGTACCGTGTTGCGGTTTACATAGCGCTTAGCAGTCTCCCGGGAAACATTGGACGAGCGGCTTGCCGTGGCGTTCAGCCGGTACCCTCTCGCTATACCGTGCAATGAAACAACTAAATCGAGGGAGACGCCAACGAAGTCCAGACAATTTGTATGAACAACTGTTTGCACTAGTGATTGAAGGTAATGAGGCGCGACCTCAATACCTGCAGTAGTCAATTAACGGGTTGTTCCGAACCAATACGAACGAACCTCTACCTGTTCTACTTGTGATGTGTACCTGGGATGGCTCGTATTTTTCCGTAGAAAAAACATAACCAGCAGCGACAGCAGCAGCAGCAGCAGTAACAGCAGCAGCAGCGTGGTTGCGGCGGTAGCAACAACAGCACAACAGCAGCACAGCTGCAGCCGGACACACCAGGCCAGGGACAGCGTCGATGTGCGCCCGGCTTGCCAGCCTAACCCTTGAACCCTTCGTGCACGTCCTCGATCGCTGTGTGTTTTCTGGCATCTCCAACAGAGCTACGTGCTACTGCACTCATGACAGGCGTGCCACCACTACATGCACCGCTACTCTACCATATATCTACAGCAGAGCTTCTCCGTCCCCTCATAAAGTAGGAGGGTGGGTCTGACAATACAACCTGGCAGCATGTCATAGGGTACGGCCAAAATCTTTGAACATGGCCCAGTCATGTGCCTCTAGACCTGCTACCCTCCGTCCCCTCATTATCATCTGTAGGAGGGTGGGCCTGACAACGCCACCTTGCAGCATGTCTTGAGGACATGGCCTAAACGTTTCTGTGGACGGGCACATGCTGCTCATCTATGGACTTGTGGGTATCGCTCGGCAGAACTCTCTTCTTGAGAACTTGAAAAAAAAAAAAAAAAAAACATACTCCGACGTTCTGATTTTGTTTCAAAAGCATGGTCCTGCAACACCACCACGAGAAGAGTTCGATAGCATGTGTGCGTGCACAGAGCCCGCCGGGACTGGTAGGGTGCCGTGGGAGTTGAGCGCGGTGGGCAAGCGTGGCCGAAAACAATCTTGAATCACATACACAAATGCACAAATACACAAACACCCAAACACACACGCTTAACAGAGAAACTAATAAAAGCACCACGCTCATCACGAGGAGGCTGTATTTTTTTTCTTCGAAAGTCGAGATTTTTTTTCTTCGAAAGTCAAGAAAAAAGGATCGCGCTTCGCACTCGCGCGCCTCATTCTAGTATGTGTACCTGTGAGCTTGGACCTAAGAGGCTGTTTCTGACAGTCGGAAAAAAAACGATTCAATTCGACAAGGTCTTTTCAGCCCATTCCAAGCTGTTTGAGACCTGGTAAGAGAGATACTCGGTCGCTGCACTTCTCGGAATGAGTTCATCTACCCTCCAGATCACGATCGTATTTCCCGGCGAAAAAACCCGGGGCCACATGGTTATATGGTGCTTTGGAATTATTTTCTTCAAAGTAGTAGGTAACTCTTTCTACTAATTACTATTGCAATCCTCAATAGTTCAAACCGCATCGGTGGAGAAGCGATTCTTGTAAATCTCAGGGTACCTCTGAGATGGCGGGCGGACTCATTCCGAGAACTTCACGGCCGATTTTCTCGTTACCCGAGTCCAAACCAACTGTAATTGTCTGAACACAACATACATGGTACGAGCTATCGAATTGAAACAAATCCGATTGCCGTAAGACACCGTTCAAATTGATACCGGGCACTTATATTACATGCACTGCCGTATCACCACACGAGGCTACGTGTAGGCATACCGGTATGTGTTAATCTTCTTTTCGATTTTCGAAAGTTTGAACTACGGGAGGACGGTTGGAATACGAAAAATAGCAGGAGCTGTTGTATTCCCATACATCCCATCGCCATAATAGCCCGCGGCCACAAGAAAGCAGTGCATTTGCTTCGGTATTTTTTTCTAGATATTTATTTTTTCATCTCCATCTACTATCTCGGCCATACTACTGTAATACTTCTCCAGCTCCCTACCTTTCGTAACTCAGACACCGGACCACATGGCGGGTCCTCCTCCCCCCTCCCCCTTACCGTACATGCCTTCGTTTTGATCGCGGGAAGAGTTCAGCACCTTCTTCCTTCGTCGACACGCGTCGAATAGTGCGTACACACGCTATACTGCTGTAGGGGCTTGCCGCAGCTATTTTTTCCACAAGAAAAAAAGAAAAATCTCGGGGTTTATCATCGTACTGTTTGTTGACAGTCAGTCGTGTATCCGTATTAGACGCAGTGTCTTGTTCGCATGATTTTCAAATATTTTGAGAAGTGGCGACATCAAAACCGGATCATCGCAAGGTCTCTACAACACCCGGGAGTACGTTTTTAAAAAATCAGACCGACAAACAAACTCGGGAGATGGTTACAAAACAGGCAGCGGCCCGTGTCCTTCACGAGGAACGAAAGTTGAGAACGCGTGTGACTGACCACAAAGCATGCTTGCAAAGTTGTTGAGCATCGACCTATTCGGAAGAACTCACAACGGACGCACTTTCTTTGTGCAACTTAAAAAAAATGGCAAGAAACATACACCAAAACAACAACAACAACAACAACAACAACAAGAAAAAGCACGTACGTATTGAATATGTATAATACAGTACATATCAGGTAGAATTTTAAGGTAATATAGGAGGATCTTCGCTGAGCGTACGGTATCGAGATCAAACGCAAAGTCAAGAAATCACCCCGTGTTATATTTCAACGTCTCTTTTTGAGCGAGCTTTCGATGCACACAGGGAAGCAAACCGAAAGGCGGAACGCACTATTACGGGGGACCATAGTAAATAGGACCTACGGCAAACACAAACACCTACATATTTACCTTTTCTTACTGACAATATTTGGTCCTATCAACTATGGTCACCCGTAATAGTTAGTCCGGTTGCGGTATCTCTATAGTGCCTGTGACGTCGCTCGACACAGGTGGGATTAACCAGCGTGGCAGTATGCGCAGTAGTGTTAATAATGCCGGTTGCCGCTACAGTGCCGGTACTGTTGGGCAGCGCATATATACCAGCACTCTAGAGGGGCCAGCACTGCACTTATAACGACTCCACTTTAAATACTTGTACCGCCGTTACGCACACCCTTCCCTCGCACACTTCGCCTCCTCTTTCTTTATCGTCTTCTCGTTCCTGGTCTCCTTCTTGACCTTCTACGCCTCCACGTAAGCTTCGAGGTCGATGCTGTGGTCCGTCGCTCCAAGCGGCATGAACGCGGTCTCGTAGCTCGCGCCGCCCGGGCCGCCACCGCCGCCGCCGCCGCCGCCGCCGCCGCCGTTGTCGCCGCCGCCCGGCACGTCCACGACAACGAAACAAATGTTCAAGTTGGTTTCGGGTGCCATGCTCCCCACCCACACAACACCAGACTCCTTGAACCTCATCCTGGTCGTGGGCTGGGCCATCATCGGGACACGCACCGGTTTGTTGCTCGTGTACACCACCTGCCTCATCTGCTGATCGGCGGTCGCCATCACCCCAACCGGGACGGAGCGGTGAACACAAGACCCGAAGAAATTCACAGCCCCGTAGTGCAAGAAATGGTCTGCCGCTCTCCGTCGATGGAAAATGTGCACACGCTTGTTCTCCGCCATGGCTCCGGCAAGTATGTGGTCATCGCGACCCGACACTTGACCGGTGACCACGAACGTGCACATCGCGCCCTCCGCAACCCGAACGTCCTCGTAGATGCTATCGTCTGACAGGAAAATGGCGAGTGCTCGTCCCATCCCGTGTATCTCTTCTTTATTTTTCTCTTCTATGTTTCGTTTTAGTGGTGACGAGTTTGGTTTTACGTAGAGTTTGTCGTTTGGAGGACGGTTGTGTGCAGGGTAGGGAGAGCGATCCAGCCGTCCCGGCCTCTTGCTCTTGAATATACATCACTAACATTCTCCAGAAATAGTATTTTCCCGTCGAAACCCCGGGAAAACGGGGATAGATTCGTACCGTAAGTTGTGTGTAAAAAAATTATTGAACGATGGAAACGGGGGTCTACATTATATAGTTGAAGCACACATAGACTTCGTACCATATTTAATCAAAACAGCGCATCAGTTAAAGACTCACTTCAAGACTACGTAATAGACGAAGAGAAGGTTCGACGAAATAGTTGATCTCCACCGCTGCATTGGCTCTTTTAATATATTAAATATCATACCGGCGACAGCAGTGTTGTGTCATTTCGATCCAGTTGAGAACACGAGAAAAATGATATCCGTTGGAGGACTGCTGGTTCGATCGACAGCACGCGCGTATTCTATGCAAATTCAAAGCAGTGGTACACTCGGGCACAGCAAACGTATATATCATCGTATCCGTTATCTATTTTTGTAGAAATACAAAAGTATTAATAGTACGGCTACGTAGTTACAGCGGTATGGACTACCCAGCGATTAGGGTAATTTTGTAGCAAGGCTTCTTTGGTTTATAATACTTTTGGTGTGTAGAACGAAACCAAAAAAAAATGTTTCCGGCGGCGCCTTCAGCGTGATCTGAATTATGGCGAAATAAGGGCCGGGAATAGAACTACCGGCATACAGTACGCGAGTCAACGACGGGAGAAGGTATGAACTGTTTTCGCGAAAAAAACGCAAGGCGCGAGCCGTAGCGAGGGGAGGGGGGTTCCTATTACGGGGGACCATAGTTAATAGGACCTATGGTGTACATAAAAACCTATATATTTAACCATTTTTAATAACAATATTTGGTCCTATTAACTATGGTCCCCCGTAATATGTGACCCCGGACCTGAGTTATGACTATTAATAGGGAAGGAGCACGAGAAAGAAGGGCCAAGATAATAGATGGGATGGGCAGAAAAAAAAAAAATGAAGCAAAAGTACGGGAAACCACATAAGAATTCCACTAAATGTTTACGATGGACCACAGCCTCGACCTGTTGTGCGAGGCAGGGGTGTGGTGCTCACTGATTTCAGGTATCGGAAAAAGAAACGATTTATCATGTTTCGAGCTATTGATAGAGCCGAGTAGAATATTATCAGCAGTCGCAATGTCTCAATCAAAAGCTGTCGCGCACTGTGCGAGTGTCAGCTAGCATTATTGTGTTACACACGCGACACTGCGGTTTCCCGCGTGAACCCCGAAGAATAACTCACATCCTTGGCCGCTGCCCCCCCCCCCGCTTGCTTGATCTGCTCGAGGAGGACGGCGCTGCCCAGCGGGCCACCGCCGAAGTCGCCCGGGGTCACGTCGACGGCGCAGGACAGAGACTGCGGCTCCACAGACTTTCCGGCCAGAGACACCGACGCCAACAGGGCGCGACGATCCGCGCTCGATGCCTCGCCTGTCAACTTTCCATGGAAAAAATCGAGAAAGGGTCTCGGTCACGGGACCATTAGGGTGAGGGAAAGGGTGGTGTCTGCGAGGGGAGGGATACCTTAATATTTCAGAGTTCGGTGTTATTACGGTAGATGCAAGCGCACAGGCATGACGGTAGCGTTATAGAGAGGCCGGAAATCAGAGGTTTCATGTCGCCTTTCGGAGATCTCGTCTTCTAAATACCGCGCGACATACGTACTGCGCCGTTTTTCCTCTCGTAGTGGCAGGCCGGGGGGAACCTACCACAACGTTGACTCACTTACCGCTGCACCCACGTTTCGAGAACACACCGCCACAGGTATTACTTGGAAATAGACAAGAGTTGATTCAGCCCAAATACTAAACATGCGCATACTGGTCCACGTATACATCTCTATCGGTATCGATAAAGGCTCTATTGGTGTACCGGCAATGGTACACTATTAATAAGACCTATGCCAATGGAAACGCGAAGTCTAGAATTTTTCTTTCAAATATATTTATTTCAAAGAACAGACGAAAATTTCCTCGCACCGCCGCTGTGGGAAAAAGGAGGAAAAATGTTTGAATTTTTCTTCTTTTTTCCCCCAACGGCTGCAGGCGGCGCAAGTTGTTTTGTCTGGTTGCAAATTGTCAACACGCTGATAGAAACCAGATCGTGCGACGATCGACGCTCGATTTCAACATAGACTACGCCCACGGGCAACCCGCTGGATGTCCGGCAACGCCAACGAATATAGATGACGGCCTCGAAGATATCAGGTGGATCCATGGTCTAGGGGGCGAGAGCTTGCCTGCGGCGTCCTACGGTATCCTCCCAAACCTGAAAAAGAAAAGCCTGTTTTTTGCCATTCGAACCGGATGGAGAAGTTTTGTCTTCTGTTTTGTGCACACCAGCGGGCAATTGTTTTACCACCATACGCCTGGTCTGCTCCCGCCACATGACACCGGCCATGGTGTGAAGACGGTGACCCTAGGGTGGGTCGGAGCCCCTAGCGAGTGCACCCAGTTCAGAATTCACGACGCAGTCGTTGGTTTTGTCGATCTATGTATGTCAACGACTCGGAAATCTCGCCGCTTCGAACCAAAGATCGGCCCGAGTTTTTCTCAACTTTATTTTTTCTAAACGTGCCCATAGGAAGCGTGTTCTAACTATTTTTGGAGGGAATCTTTGAAATTCAAACTTTTTAGTGATACTTGGTTTTCATATTGGCATAGGTCTAAGACCTATGCCAATGGAAACGCGAAGTTCAAAAGTTTTTTTTTAAATATATCGCTTTAAAAAGACAGACGAAAAATTTCTCGTACCGCCGCTGTGGGAAAAAAAGAGAAAAATGTTTTTTTTTTTTTTTTTTTTTTCCCCAACGGCTGCAGGGGGCGCAATTTGTGTTTTTCTGGTCGCAAATTGTCAACACGGTGATCGAAACCAGCTCGTGCGACGATCGACGCTCGATCTCGACATAGACTTAGCCCACGGCCAACCCACTCGATATCTGGCAAGCCCAACGAAGATAGATGACGGCCTCGAAGATATCAGGCGGATCCATGGTCTAGGGCGCGAGAGCTTGCCGGCGGCTTCCTACGGTATCCTCCCAAACTTGAAAAAAAGACTATTTTTTGCCATTCGAGACGGATGGAGAAGTGTTGTCTTCTGTTTAGTGCAAACCAGCGGCCAAATATTGTTTTATCACACGCCTGGTCAGCTCCCGCCACATGACACCGGCCATGGTGTGAAGACGGTGACCCTAGGGTGGGTCGGAGCCCCTAACGAGCGCACTCCGTTCAGAATTCATGGCGCAATCGTTGGTTTTGTTGATCGATGTCTGTCGAGGACTCGGAATCTCGCCGCTTCGAACCAAAGATCGGCCTGAGTTTTTCTCAAGCCGATGTTGGCCCAACATCGGCCCCAGATTTGCTTTTTTCGAGCTTTTCCAAGTTAGGATTTTTTTTTTGTTTTTACGTGGCCCATAGGAAGCGTGTTCTGATTTTTTTTGGCGGGTATCTTTGAAACTCAAACTTTTTATTGCAACTTCGCTGTACCATTGGCATAGGTCTAACAACAGCCCTTTTGCCGCCACAAAACGGTGCCACATACAACTGTCAATACTCAATATAATATACCAGGTACTCAATAAATACCTGGACCGTAGCCATCCCGCCAAAGTGCGGCTCGTATATGCCGCGCTGCGCATCCGTGGGGTTGTACTGGAGGACCACCTTCCTCAGCCGCCCTCGACTCGTGCCGGGGTACTCCTGATGCAGTTTCTCCACGGACGACTCGTCAAGGTAGACGGCCACCATCGGGCCGGTGCGCGGCGGTATTGCTGTAGCTGCTGAGGCTGCTGTTGTAGCTGTTGCTGCTGGTGCTGGTGCTGCTGCGCTTAGTGTTGTCGGTGGTGCCGATTCCGCATTGTTGACATCTTCCAGGACTTCCCTGAATAGAAAATTGAAGGGGGGGAGGTTTTAGTGGTGATTACGTACTTTATGATTCATATCTGGGACATGATAGTGTGTCTAACTTTCAGACCGGATATGTGCTTGGGCAATGGCGAAGAAAAACGAGAGCGTAATATAATCCGCATCATCATATTGTGGTCGGTAGGGTTGATACGTTGACACGTACATTGTGTAACGCTGTATATACGAAATGTACACGATAGGGACAGGACAGGACAGGACAGGACAGGACAGGACAGGACAGGACAGGACAGGACAGGACAGGACAAGACAGGACGGGACAGGACAGGACAGGACAGGACAGGACAGGACAGGACGGGACGGGACAGGACAGGACAGGACAGGACAGGACAGGACGGGACGGGACGGGACAGGACAGGACAGGACGGGACGGGACAGGACAGGACAGGACAGGACAGGACAGGACAGGACAGGACAGGACAGAACAGGACAGGACAGGACAGGACAGGACATGACGTGACAGGACAAGGACAAGCACAGGACAGGGCAGGGCGCCTACCACTTGATGTACGCTGTGAAGGTCTACTGCGGTACACAGGACAGGGCAGGGCAGGGCGCCTACTACTTGATGTACGCTGTGAAGGTCTACTGCGGTACGCGTAGAGCTCTTGCTGCTATGATAGTACGAGTAGATTACGACAGCAATACAGCATAACGTCGAAAGAAGACATGCTGCTACAGCAGTACTGGTAAGTGTGCGACAGACATGCGACAAGCCTTCAGCTCTCACGTGCAGGTATCATTCACGACCAGACGTACTCGTACTTGTGCGGCGGGAGAATGCGAGAATGTTTGTCGTTTACCGTAGTCTAAACAAGATCAAGAGCGTGTCTATACCGCTCGAAGAAAGACCCCACATACTATATACCAATAGGCGTGTTATCCACCTTGCACAATGGTGAACGAGCCCATCTCATGGTACGACGGTACGAAGTATTGCTGTTGCTGTCTGCCGTACACCACGTGCTGCCACATCTCTCATCACTCATCACGTCTCACCTTCCCGCAGGAGTGGGAGCCTTCCGACGCCAAGACCACACACCAACAGCGCCGAGTGTTGCCCCAGCAGTAGCGATACCAAAGGCTGGTAAGAGGCTCTTCGCTGCACGCCCTGGATGGCTCATACTGCAAACACCCTTCCTTGACGAGTTGTCAAGTGCGTTGCACACCTTCTCTCCATTTATCAGGGAGTTCCAATGTTCCTGGTCTGGCATTCGACTATTTGATGCCCTTTAGGGATCAGGGGAATGAACGCAACACAATCAGCTCTATCGTGCAACCAACAACTCAACTTTTGTGCTCGTCTTCCGCTTGGGCTCAAAGGTAAGCGACGAGGTGGAGGGTGCTTCTGGCTACGTTTGATATCGGGGTGGATGGAATTCCTGTCTTTGCTAGGTAGAAAACGGAAGCTTAGGGAGAGGAAACGGGAGAGAGCAGACCGAAACAATTGCGTCCGAACATATCATACGTAAACCTCAAGATAGTACTTTGTAGACCTGCAGGACGAACGCTGAACGTCGCCTATACGCAGGCTGTGTACCCCGCGGACTGCGTCGTCGACACTACTACACGAGTGTTGATGCCGCACATTGAGTTCCTTGGCGAAGTTGATGGCGGGCAACTTGCTTTCTTTGCGCTGATTGCGCGAGAATGCTGGAACAGACTTGCTTGCCTCTTGCCTCCCTGTCCGACGCTTTGCCCAGTGCCAGTACAGCAGACCCAGTACTGGTACGTACCAGGCACAAGGTAACTGCGCCGTGGTGATATCGTTTCGGTACGAGTGACGCCAGGTACTGGTGGCCTACGCGTACGAAGTGTGCCTCAAACTTGCAGCAGCGGCGGCAGCATCATGTCGCACTTTGCATCAAACGCGGGCATCGTACTGTAAGAGCGAGCGGTTCGAACTACCACCATTATGACCAGAAATGTACGGATTACTATTATACTCTGTTATGTAAATTGTATCCGAACGTCCTTGCAGTTACGTACATACCAGGTACAGTAGTTAGTAGTACTTGTATTAATAGTGGTACTCGCAACACCGCCGTCCTCTCTGTTGGGCGGTGTAGGTCGCCGTATCATATCTACAGAAAGCTAAACGTGAAGGCGATCGGGGAGCAGTAGTACAAGTCAAGTACTGGTACTGTATACAAGGCGCTTCGCTCCGCGGGCGGCCTACGCCGCGCGCTACGCTCGCTCAGGAAGGAAAAATACAAGAATACACCATATTACCATGCAAAGCTGATTGAATATAGTTTTTTCATGATCGATCGTACCTGGTATAATAGTTGCAAACTGGCGACTTGCAAGAGTCCCGCCGCCATGCTTCTGGAGAAAACAGCTCGGACGCCATATACGCTTCGCTTCGCGAGCGGTTGCCGGACGTACGTGGCCCTCTACGCTCGCTCAAATGCCGTACGTACGTGCATACCCGAGGTAGGGCAATCCTTTTCCTCTTTTGACATGCTTGCTGTATGTACTGCTGTACGACACGCACCCTTTTCCTCTTTGACATGGAAAGAGAAAGCACAGCACGGCACAGCAGCACCGCAAAAACAATGAAAATGAAACCAAAAAAAATGGAAAGAAAAAAATCCCCGTCCCCTCAGACCTATGCCAATGGAAACGCGAAGTTCAAAAGTTTTTTTTCAGATATATGGCTTTAAAAAGACAGACGAAAATTTTCTCGTACCGCCGCTGTGGGAAAAAAGGAGAAAAATGTTTTATTTTTTATTTATTTTTCCTCAACGGCTGCAGGCGGCGCAATTTGTGTTTTTCTGGTCGCAAATTGTCAACACGGTGATCGAAACCAGCTCGTGCGACGATCGACGCTCGATCTCGACATAGACTCAGCCCACGGCCAACCCACTCGGTATCTGGCAAGCCCAACGAGTATAGATGACGGCCTCGAAGATATCAGGCGGATCCATGGTCTAGGGCGCGAGAGCTTGCCGGCGGCGTCGTACGGTATCCTCCCAAACCTGAAAAAAAGACTATTTTTTGCCATTCGAGACGGATGGAGAAGTGTTGTCTTCTGTTTTGTGCAAACCAGCGGCCGAATGTTTTTTTATCACACGCCTGGTCAGCTCCCGCCACATGACACCGGCCATGGTGTGAAGACGGTGACCCTAGGGTGGGTCGGAGCCCCTAACGAGCGCACTCCGTTCAGAATTCGTGACGCAATCGTTGGTTTTGTTGATCGATATCTGTCGAGGACTCGGAATCTCGCCGCTTCGAACCAAAGATCGGCCTGAGTTTTTCTCAAGCCGATGTTGGCCCAACATCGGCCCCAGATTTGCTTTTTTTGAGCTTTTCCAAAAGTTAGGATATTTTTTTTGTTTTTAGGTGGCCCATAGGAAGCGTGTTCTGATTTTTTTTGGCGGGTATCTTTGAAACTCAAACTTTTTATTGCAACTTCGCTGTACCATTGGCATAGGTCTCATGAAACAATTTTCTGCCTATGGGAACACCTTGCACCGGTAAAAAAACAACAAATAAAAAAAAACGTACAGCAGAGCTTCTCTCTCAGCCTCGTACGCCACCCGCGCCTCTCGCGACCACCTCGCCACCGATTCGGTCCTGGTAAAGCTTTCCTTACTCTCTGCCACAGTGAGCCCCGTCGCCCGCCTCGCGTTTAGCCCGGTGCTCACTGTGGCCGTCGCTCGCCAGCTCGACAATTTTGTTATTCAGACTAGGTACCTCCCTCTATGATTTTGAGCCCGGTCGCAAACATAAGCACCGCTTGAATACTATCTAGCAATTTCGAACGTCCCTTATATCTCGTACATACTCTATCCAAAATCACAAATGGAGGCCAAACAGAGCCCGTTCATGCACCCCTCGTGTCTCGAGGCACACGTGACGCCTAGGCACGAAAGTGGCGACAGCGCTCCTTGCAACCCCTCCTCTACCCGCTAGCACCCGCTAGCACCCGCTGACACCCGCGACGGCGCCGGGCTCTTCCGCGGTGCCGTGCTCGGAGTACACGCACGCACACGAAACGAAAGGAGAAAAAAAGAAGAAAGGACCGAGAGTGCCAAGAGAAATGGACAGAACAAAGAATCACACGTATCCCTTTCGAGACGGAGAATTGCTGGAAAGGTCCGCACCGGTCAAAAAAGAAGGAAAACGAACAGCAGAGCTTCTCTCTCATCCTCGTACCCCACCCGCCCCTCTCGCGACCACCTCGCCACCGATTCGGTCCGGGTAAATTTTTCCTCACTATCTGCTACAGTCAGCCCCGTCGACCGCCTCGCGTGAAGCCCGGTGCTCACCGTGGCCGTCGTCCGCCAGGTCGATAATGTTGGTAGTCAGACTTCGCGGTTCCCTCTTTCAATTTGAACGTGGTCTCAAAAATAAGCACCGCTTGAGTGTTATCATCGAACGACCCTTATATCTCGTACGAAATCTATCCAAAATCACGAACGGAGGCCAAACAGAGCCCGTTCATGCATCCCTCGTGTCTCTAGGCACACGCGATGCCTAGGCACGAAAGCGGCGACCGCGCTCCTTGCAACCCCCCCTCTACCCGCCAGCACCCGCTGACACCCGCGACGGCGCCGGGCTCTCCCGCGGTGCCTTGCTGGGAGCACACGCACACGAAACGAAAGAAGAAAAAAGGAAGAAAGGACCGAGAGTGCCAAGAGAAATGGAAAAAACAAAGAACCGCTGGAAAGGTCTATCTCGCACTTACAGTACTCTGTCAAAAATAAAAAATGGAGGCCAGGCAGAGCCCGTTCCTGCATCCCTCGTGTCTCGAGGCACACGCGACACCTAGACACGAAAGCGGCGACTGCGCTCCTTGCAACTCCCCGTCTACCCGCCAGCACCCGCTGACACCCCCGACGGCGCCGGGTCCTCCCGCGATGCCGTGCTCGGAGTACACGCGCGCACACGAAACGAAAGAAAAAAAAAAGCAGAAAGAGCCGAGAAAACAAAGAACCGCGGGAAAGGTCCGGCAAGTAATAAAAGGAGGGGGTTTCGAAGTGGGAGCTCTGAGAGGCCATGGATGTACCAACCGAGCACGCTGAGGGATTTAGATCTAAGTATGTGGTTCTATACTCTTGCACCTAAGGGTCGATCTTAACGACACGTATTGTATTTCGTTTTTTCCTGAAATTTCGGCATTTCCCCAAATTCAGCGAGGGTTGAATCTTATCGAGTAAGTGCCTCCGTTGGCTCGGGAAATAATCGTCCACCTGGCACAGAATCGTCCCTACAGCAGCTGCGCTCGCGGAACCCATGCGTGCGGTGGCCCCACAGTCATCGGCCTGACTCGTAGGCAGGTGTCGGTGCCTTGGGGAGTGAAATCCATCACCAACTCGTCACGCAACAACGCCCAACGCTTGCCCAAAGCGACAAAGCCTCAGCTATTGGCGTCACCGAGCTCAGTCGGTCGGCCACCTCGGTGCGGTCATCTTGTGAACTCGGCCACGAGAGCCCAGAAAGCTGTTGCGCCTTCTGCGTTCGGCCATGACTTGCGAATGACCTTAGGAACGACCCCTGTCAGCTCTGTGCGCTCGCGAGTGGTGGCACAGCTCGAGCGGTGGGTTTGCCCGTTCCTCTACGGCCTTGTACATAAATTTCCTGAAAAACCCTAAAAAATTCTAGGCGAAATTTTGGGGGGGTGAAGTTTTTCGGCTTTTCCCGAAAATATTTCGGGAAAATACCGAAAAAAACTGAAAAACACTCGTCGTTAAGATCGACCCTAAAGCCCTCAATTTTGCGCCCACAGGGCTCATTGGTTGCAACAACCTTCCCGGTGTGCTCTGACAGCTTTGTATACAGCTGGACTGGGAACCGATAACGAGTGTCTGTCGTACGTCGCGGCCCACGGGCCTGTTTGCGATAGCGACCTAAAAGAGACGCTTTTCCAGGGCTGTTCACGGGCCATGACCCGATCCGCGGGTCGCGTTAGGAGGTCTTCAACACCTCGCGGGTCGGGTCGGGTCTGGAGATCTTCAAAATCTAACGGGTCGAGCCGTGGTCGGGCCCGAACCGACCCGACCCGCGAGGTTTGACCCGACCCGTGAACAGCCCTGGATATTTTCCGTTTCATACAATAACCAACATGGTCTGCCATACAGACATCGGCATTGGTGTATATATACTCGTCGAGACATTTACGTTGCTTGGTCCATCCTACGCACTGCAGCCAGTATTATGGGGGGGGGCATAGCAATCGTAAAACCCACTGTCTTCTAGTGCGTACCTGGTTGGTCCCTTCAAACGAACAAAATGTCTACTTCAGGGCCTTTCGGCCTCATTGCTGTCTGCAAATCTCGGATGTGAGTGACCGCTTGCCAAGCGCTCGTACCAAGCTGTTAACATTAATAGTCGCCAAGGCCTCTGAACCAACCTTCTATCGCATGTTTCCGCAGTTTTCATACCTCCGCGGCCACATCGAGCGGGTCCAGTCGAGCACAGCGCCTGGTCCACGCTCCTATGTTATCCTTCGACACGGAGATGTTCAGGTCTCGGCGTGATCGGCGTGATTTTAGGTACTCCTAACTCCTTCATGCGAAGCGAGTCTTTTCGGGTTCTAACTGCCGCTTCTCTCGCCGTCCGTCTCCCCCCCCCCCCCCCCCTCCCCTTTCCCTCCCCTGCCAGCCCACGACTTTCGACACGATGGGAGGCGACCACGGCATGGAGGGGAAGGCGACTGAGGCTGAGATGGTGGCGACTAATGTCCCGCTGGCGTTCCGGGACTCCTGCGCCCACCTCCTGATACCCCTGAACAAGTGTAGGAGGGCGACTATGTACATGCCGTGGCAGTGCTCGCACGAGCGTCACATCTACGAGAAATGCCAGTACCTCGAGTGAGTGTTTGTGAATTCGACTAAAACCCATTTAGGACCGCACTCCCATGGTGAGGACAGAACACTAGAAACTAGCGTCAAATTTAGGTGCGTGTACACTGCGGTCCTGTTAGTACTATATAAGGGTTAAAGCGTGCACTCTCATGTACCAAAACCATTTGGGCTGCAGTGCGCTTTTGAGTTGTGTATCTGCAGAATCTGGTGGGGGTGTTTTTATTTTTCCATGAAAAAACGTGACGTCAACAGCTGTTTACCGTTACCTGTTATACTTCGAAGTATAGGTCTGTGTGAGGGTCGTGTGGATGTGTTTGTGTCAGCCAGGAAACGCTACAACAACAGCAGCAGCAGCAGCAGCAGTTGTATTGCTGTGTGTCAGCGCAGTCGTGTGGATGTTTTTGTTCTATTGACAGCAAAAAAACACACACACAGCAACAGACCATAACGGCTGCAAATCGTAATCCCTGCAGCCTTTCCGTGACCACGGGTTAGATTGATGCCAATTAATGAGTAGATGGGCTGATGTGATAACGTCGATAGCAACGACGACAACATTCAATTTCTACGAGAGCACAAGCAACGAAAACAACAACAAACAACAACAACAACAACAACAACAACAACAACCAAATACCGCGAGTCACCCCCTACGCCCATGGCTTGCCGTCCAGAACCCGCGAACCATTATTCGGTTTAGCTCTTGTAGGCTCGAAGCCGACGTTGGCCTTGCCTCCAGCAAAGCGTTATCGGGAGGAACCATCCGATCTGCAAGAACCGCGCAGGCCTACGTTATTTGCGCAAATCACATAAACCAAGTCGTATATTGGTGCGATTAGTGTGTTTGATCCCGCTCGCGTCTCGAGGCGCACGCGATGTGACGCCTGTTTCAAGCCTCTACGCGACGAAACGAGAGAGACGGATGAATTGTTCCGGCTCGGGCCCCTCAGAATCGTGGTCCTCCTCCCTGTATGCGGATGATGTGCTTCCCTTGAGACACGTTCTACGATAGAGGTTCGCCCTAGTATTTCTGAGGCTTCTCACTCGAGGAGCTCCATACCTCGCCAGAAAACTGACTTCAGCAAAAATCAATCGGCTCCCGATGAATAATTAATTCCATGGCCCAAGCATACAAAAACGTAATTTCTCGTAACACGCTTGACATCGCGACGGTTTTGGGTTAAGGAGCCCCGTCATTCAGAAACCATTTCAGCGGAAATGTGCCTCCTCTATCGTAGAACGCGTCTTGAGGGCTTGAGGGGGGGGGGAATATGTCCGAAGTATGTGACGATTAAGGCATTGGCCACACGTAAACGGCCCGAGCTGAGCTGGTGGGGAATAATGTACGGTGCGTGCGTCTGAACGGCAATGTAATAAGCTGTACCACACGTGCGCAACATGGTGATATATACTCGTTTACACTGCCGCATGCTCTTCATTCTGCCAGGGGAAACAGCGATTCGAACCATAATATGGAAGGTAAACATAACTGGTAGAGGGATGTGTGGTTTTTGGGCCCGTCGGGGGTTCTGATTACTATGGATTACTATGTAATACTATTTAATATTATGCATTACTATGTATTACTATTCAATACTCTGCAATACTGTGTATCACTATGCATTACTATGCCCTCCCGAAATATTAACAGCAGTAGTCGCTTCATGAATGTCGCGCTCGTCGTAGTTTTGGTCGCTATACTATAATCAAGTCAAAAGGGTTAATGCTCGTGGTCCTGGGCTTTTTCTGTGCGCCTGGTGCGTGCAAGTTTCTGGCCGCACCAACCCGTTCTTTCAACGTGGCAGTACGATCGGTGAGGATTTTTCTCGCGGGGTCATTGCAGCCCGAGCCAGTAAGGAACCCTGCAAAATACATTCGTACAGTACATCTTGCCCTCGATGTTTTTTCGTCGCTGTCAAAGATTCTCGTAGCAAGGCTTCTTGCGGAGGGGGGGGGGGGGGGGGGTCTGCACTATGTAAAAAGGCGTGTTATTTTTTCCTGGTGTGGTAGTTTCTGGCGTTGCATGCCGTTGCCGCTATCTATCCATAACCGCGCTAGATGGGCCCCTTTATGCTGGTGTGGCATTTCTCGCGCCGAATTCCGCTACCGCTAACGATCCTATGATCGTGCTCGTTGCCCCTTCTATGCATCGATTCTTGCAGTTTCAAGGACCGGAAGGCGCTCTTGAAGGAACGAAAGGAGGAGGCGTCATAGCTGGGGGCCTCGTGGTTAAGCAGATGATTTTGCAATTTCTTACGTCCGCGTTTTATTGCCAATTGGTTTGAGCGCTTGGGGGGGGGGGGACGAGGCAAGCGCACGGAGGGAGGCGGATATGGGGGGGGGGGGGGAGGGAGGCTATTGGATGCCAGCGGGGCGTACCAGTATCGCCTTTCAAAATTTGACGTGCGAGATCCATCAGCTGGGTTGGAGTATTGCCTGGAGCGAGACGCTGCAGGCGAATGGGTGGAGATGATGGTTCTCAACATCGTGCCCGCTTGCTGCTGTACGTTCACGTTAGTCACGGTTGAGGCAAAACTATGATTTCGTGAGTGCAGGGTCGGTGGAGGAGCTGTATCATCTTGTTTGGGTTGGGAATAATTCCTGCCTGGGTTGGCTCTCGTCTATGATGGCCTTTTGGACACCGTGATCAATAACGAGCGTTTTTTTACCCAGAGTGTCTGGGCCAAGATGGAATTCCTCGATGACCAACGAAACCGATTTTAAGCCTCTGATAGTGCGTCAGGTGTCTGGAACAAGAGACGCTTTCGCGCCATCTCGGTAGACAATGGAACGGAACGCTTACAGGATGAAACCGTATCGTTTTTTTATTTTGCGTTTTCGACATGCAACGAAGATGACCTTTTCGATACACCTCAACATCATAACCAGAAAGTATGGCATACGTTTGGCGTAGGTTTATCTGGGCCCAAGTTGACATCTTACGACGTCATGGTGGTCATGACAAACCGCTTTTTTATTGGGACAATTTTCTACATGCCAGGTATGACATGTGTAAGTAGATGTTTTCGTATTTGTTCGACACCTCTCGATGAACAACACTAAACCGATTTTTGCGAGAGGTCCACAGGCAAGTAGCTTCACCCATTTAGAACTGTAGCCACGTTTGGAGACAAACTACTTGACACTATTAATAGTGTGGAAAACTTTTTGTAGTGGCACAAGTTAAGGGCCATGCTCGATCCTAACCACCCCAAAAATCTTGCCAAAAACCAAGAGGTCGATCGACTCGCATATACTGTACAAACGGAGACGTAGCTGCGATAGGGTGGCAGTTTTTGGCTAAAGCATCTTCGATTTGACGAGGCGCCTTATAACCCAAAATCGTCGGAACGCCCTTTTTTTGCGTCGTTTGTACACCTAGGCCAACGGAATCGTTCATCAACCACTGCACTTTCAATTTTATTTCGAAAATCACTCAGTAATCATGTAGAGGTCCTCAACCGATGAACCTCAGAAACTGAATAGTGCACCTCTCTACCATAGCATGTGTCATAGCTTCAACATTGTCCCAAGGTGCATCCATGCTACACAATCCCTTTTGAGACTTCTGAGGGAAAAAAATGTGTAAAAAAATGACGTAGTACACACCAGAGGGATGCATGTTTCGGCGCGAAAAATGTGCAAACGGCGCACGTTCGAACGAAATTGGCCTCTAAAGTGCGAGCGGCAACCGCACAATTTCAAAGGCGTCAACACAGGGAATGGAACTCCAGGGAATGGAACTCCACCATACGGATCATCCCCTCCCGGGCGAAAGTAGGGGTTTCCAACAAATTTAGAGGCCTTTCCCAGCAGGGGCTGTAAAAAAATCGCGAAGGGCGCGTGGATTTGCTGACCCGGGCGTCGTACGTGTATTGCGCAAGAAATATCTGCATCCCAGATACAAACGCCGAAAACAGTTTCGGTCACACGCAGCAGCCCGGGGTGCTGGAGTATCATAGAGGAGACGTGGCCGAAGCGCAGCGTAGGCGGACGCAGAACACGCGAACAGCATGATTGCTGCGCTTGTAGACGCGTGCTACGATCGATTGATCACAGCACTTTTTGGCCGCAACATTTCCGACTGAAAATTACTAGGCTCCTGAATATGAGGACACTGCCAAATCTGAATCGTGTTTTACAATATTTTTCGTAATACATCTTGGACACCGGGTTGTTGTGGGGATAGGCGTACACATTCTATCAACTTCTTAGGGTTAGGGTAAGGGTAAGCCTCAGAAACTCCAGGTGACTGTATGGTTGGACGCTCTTCCTAGATGGCTGATGTTTTTGAGGCCGCTATACGTACTGCAATCACGTCAATGAAAGGGTCAGATGTTTCTTGCGGCTCACACTTCATTTCACGGCTGTTGTTCTGGTCGCCAGAAAACCATGTCTCCTTCAATAAAGTGTACTCTCTTCTGAATTAACAAGTCCACAACTCCGCTTGCGAGAGCATCCTTCCCTCACCTACACCTTCCCAATCGAACCAAAAACGCCTTCCATACAAAAAATAACAATTCAAAATATCACCTCGAAACGTCAAAATACTCAAAAACAAACTGGCGAGATTTGGCGTCGTCCGTCAGTTCTGGCCTTTGACCAGCACGGTTACATCGCCTCGCACGTCTCGTGTCACTCGAAAATCTTCGTCAAGATAAACGCTCTCAAACCAACCCTGCGCATCGCGTCAAAACATCGGGTCGGAGGGACACGGACATATCGAGGCCCGCATAAACGTCGGACGACGCGAAGGGGGTGACGGAGGGCAAAAGCGTGGTTAGGTGATCATGATGAGGGCGGGAGTTTTTTACATGTTTCACCTCTTTATGGACTGTACCGGCAAAAAATACTTGGAATGAGAGTGTGGTACCTGAAAACAAAATGTTAAGATGCTACACTCCTGTCTCCGGCACCTACGCAAACAAGGAGGGAATACAAGACGAAAGAAAAACATAAAAGACGGAACAAATCATACCGAAATCCCACCCACTCGCTTGTTTTTCGTTCGGGATTTTTCATTCGGGCATGGAGAGGAATGTTGTGACGTTTTCTCTTTTTCTAGTACACCCTTGATATATAGAAATACCACTCTCCTATTTCCGGGACCTCCACAGCGGCAGGGGGCGTACTAATTTGTTGATTGCCTTAGTCGTTTGACCACTGACCACGCACCCCTGTCGAGACGCAGAACCGTTCCTAGCACCGTTCCTACTCCGAACAGAGACACCTCCAACATTTGGGCGCTCATTACGTCCTTTTCACTAGAACCAACTAAAACACAACCTTGCATTTCTGCTTTGTTAATATATAATCGTACACGCGTAAACAAATCTCACGGCACTGGTTTGTTTTCCATGCCGACACGGGGGAGACCGTCGTGTCATTTTCTCTTTTGTGTTGTGCGCCCCTACATCGTACCTGATCCTGTAAACTAAATCATCAAGCGCAGCAATCGACAAGAGACTTCCACCGCGTTCAAAGTTCGAAAACGGAAAAGCTGCGCCAGTGATTCGCTCACCTTGCCCACTGGCGGCAACGGCACCGTAAACCCTCTGTACTTAAGCTTGCAAGCCTCGAACTCGAAGTTCACGCGCGGCCCCGAGTCCTGCGCGCCACGTTTGTGTGCCACAGGCAGAGCGACGGTGTCATTTTTTCTCAGCGCATCTCGACACAAGATGGCAACGACGGGCGTTCACAGGTAACATTCTGTACAGCTGCCGAAACCTTTCGGTCGATGCCGGCGACAACAACAAACCCTCATCCAAAAGGGAGAGAGAGGCACTCGCGAACGGTCGGCGATATGTGCAGCCGTCGAAAGCACGGGGAGGGGGGCTTCGTAACTTCTATCCGCCGAGGATTTAGAAACGCCTCCCATGTGCAGCTGTCATAAAAATCCCAGTTTTTCCGCACGAGGGAAACCTTGCAGCGAAATCCTATCAACGGTCACCCCCCCCCCCCTTACCGGGCCCCCCCCTCCCCCCCCCCCCCCCCCCCGCGAGGGCAACGTTTGGAATGGTTGGGCCCGAGGAGAGGCAGAAAACATCCATCGGTCCCTCTGGCCCATTACTTGCCAGGTATTCCGCTTCTTCGACGAACAAAACAAACAAAATAAGAGGTGAACCCCGGCATGATACTGCAAATACTCCTGCTCACACAAAACACGGTGCGGTTTTTCTCTGCAACTCCCACCCGATGAAACACACGAGGGGCCTGCTATATAGTCAGTACACCTTGCGGGAAAATGACAACGTGCCGACGTTTGTTTCCCTTCGCCCACCCCCTTCGCAACGGACGGCCCAGCCAGTTGCCTTCACCAAGCAGACCATTAACACAGCGCGACCGCGAATCTTTCGATCAGAAGTCCGAAACTCCGTACAAAGAGCACTGGCGCGGTCCCTGTCAGCAATTCTGAGAAGTGAAAGAAGGGCTGGTTGCAGCGGGCTCGACCAGCAATACCGGTAAAATATACGTTACGGTATGGTACGTTGCGGTATGATACGCTACCGTATACTCTGGTATGCTACGTACCGTCATGTACGCTACGCTACAGTATCGATTATTAGGCATTTTAGCGGTACGATACGGCATGGCACGGTAAGGTACGCTACGGTACGGTGCGAATATGTATTATGAGGCAAATTACCGGTACGATACGGTATGATACGGTACGGTAAGGATACGGCACGGCAAGGTAGGGTTTTGAGTCGCACCTCCGGATCGATCGACGACGCCACCTCAAACACCGAGTCGGGGCCGAAGAGCATCGTGTTGGACAAAGTCCTCGCGTCAACGTCTATCGCCTGCTGCACAGGTCCCGAGGGCAGCCCCAGCAATCCCTTGTCCATCAAGAACAGGATCTCCCGCTCCGTCGTCCACTCCAAGATCCACAGCGCGCTGAGGCTCTCGCTCGAGACCGAGTCGGCGTTGGGGTTCACTAGGCAGCGGGCATCGCCGTGAAAAAGGTGACAAGGGAAGGCGCCGTATACAAACGGAGGGTAAATCGGAGATAACGGATCGCCGCTGCTGTGGGACAAATAACTGCCGTTGTACTTGCTGTGTTGAAAATATATAAAAAAGACACCTCAACTAGCTAGCTGTGCGATCGAAATTTACCTCGAAGCTTATGCTTGCAAGCCGCGTGCTGATACTTCGATCGCGCGTGCCGCCGGAGGTGCGTAGTTTTATAGTGGTCAACAAAATCTGACAGCTTTTTTGTAACGCAACGCACTCGCCAAGTACGATTACAGTAGTAAGTACCAGGTATGTCATGACAACAAGCAAACGCTGTACTTTCGTATACATAGTATGGTATGGTATAGTAACGTAAATAAGGTACAGTAGGAACAGCAGTAGGAATGCTGGCCCAGGCTGGGTTTCCTAGTTGGAAAAGGGTACGAGCTACTATACACAAGCGCTTCGCGTCGCGGGCGGTTCCGCCCGCTGCACTCGGTCATGAGGAAGAAGAGTGGAACGGAACAGACGATCCACCCAATCAGGTGCAAACAGGCGATTTGCAAATGCCAAGAGTTCCATGCTCCACCAAGGAAAAACAACCCGAACGCCGCATGCCGTACGTACGTACATACCCCAGGTAGGGTACTTATTTTCTTATTTTGATATGCTCTGTGCACGACAGAGAAAGCACAGCACGGCACAGCAGCACCGCAAAATTAATGAAAATGACACCGAAATTCCGGAAAGAAAAAAAAAGCCCCGTCCCCTCTCACGTCCTAATTTTCTGCCTGATTGGAACACCTTGCACCGGTCAAAAAAGAAAAAAATCGAACAGCAGAGTTTCTCTCCCAGCCTCGTACGCCGTCCGCCTCTCTCGCGACCACCTCGCCACCGATTCGGTCCGGGTGAAGCATTCCTCCCTCTCTACCACAGCGAGCCCCGTCGCCCGCCCCGCGTTAAGCCCGGTGCTCACCGTGGTCGTCGTTCGCAAGCTTGACAATTTTGGTGCTCAGACTGCGTAGCTCTCTCTGTGAACTCCAGCTTGGTCGCAAAAATAAGCATCGCTTAAATCTTATCTTGCAATCCCGAACGGCCCTCATAGACTCGTACATACTCTATCAAAGTCCACAAATGGAGGCCAGATACAGCCCATTCATGCTTCCCTCGTGTCTCGAGACACCCGCGACGCCTAGCCACGAAAACGGCAACCGCGCTTCTTGCACCCCCCCCCTCTACCCGCCAGCACCCGCTGACACCCGCGACGGCGCCGGGCTCGCCCGCGGTGCCGTGCTCTGAGTACACGCGCGCACAGGAAACGAAAGAAGAAAAAAGGAAAAAATAACTGAAAGTGCAAAAACAATTGATAAAACAAAGAACCGCTGGAAAGGTTCGGCAAGTAATCGAAGGAGGCGCTGTTCTAGTGGGAGCTCTCAGAGGCCAGGGACGTACAAACCGAGCACGCTCAGAGAGTGATATATCTGGAAGTAGTTCTATTAGCGATATAAATGTCTCCCGAATCTTCAAAGGCGGCAAATAATTACCGGGCCTCACAAACTAAAACAATGAACCGCTGGAAAGGTCCGGCAAGTAATCGAAGGAGGCGCTGTCCAAGTGGGAGCTCTGAGAGGCCAGAGATGTACCAACCGAGCACGCTCAGAGAGTAAGATATCTGTAAGTAGTTCTGTTTGCGCTATAAACGTCTCCCGAGTCTTCAAGGCGGTACATTCTTACCGGGCATTACAAATAGAACCGGGATCTGCCGGGAGGTAGTTGAACGCCATTGCAGTGGAACGCCATCATCGCCTCTACGAGAGCTTCTGGGGTATGTACCAGGTATAGCTCTTCAGGAGTTGGTAGAATATAACAAAAAAACGGGATCTGTCGGGCGCTAGCGTCGGTATCTTATTTACCAACCTGAGAGTGGGAGTTGAAATCCGCGTGCGTACAGAGAGCAGTGTACCCGGTACAGCAGTCGAAGGTGGCAAAAGCAGTGCGAAGCAATAAAAAGCGACGCAAACGCGGTGCGAGAGCAATACTCGCGTGCCTCCCGCCCGGGAAAAAAACAACAACAACAACAACAACAACAACAACAACAACCACGACATGCCCCCCACATCCCGAATCCTGACTCACAAGGCTCCAGGGCGGCGATCAACTCGTCGATCTCCTGCTGTTGGTCTTCGCTCGTGGAAACACCGCGCCTGGTAGATCGGACGGTGTCGAGAAGCCTCTGCTTGAGTTTCGCGGCTTCCCCGCCATTCCTGTTCGCTGTTTTCTTCGTCAAAAACTGACAAGTTGGCGCAGTGGTGATTCGCGGAGCAGAGAAAGGGCAGGCGGTCTTGTTGGTGCCGACTCCCATGAATTGTGATTCATGATGTGCCAACGGGAAGCGTCGGGCGGTCTGCGTACTCGTAAAAAAATGGGCGTCTTTTTGGTTTTTGGTATCTACCAGGTAGTCAAGGGACATGGGCGGGTCACCTGGCAAGATGACACATGATGGTGTTGGTTTGATATTTGTTGGATGCGTCAGCGGCGGCAGTCGCGATGCACCTCTGGTGTATACCAACAAACTTCCGTCAGCAAACAACAACACATACACATCGATGGGAGTCCAAACGGGGCTCGGCAAGAGCTCTCGTTGGCGAGAGTGGGGTCCGATGCGTATTTCTGACTGCTAGCTGTACCTGCTGAGTGAACCAGTTAGTGCTGCTGCTGCCTGCTTGGAGAATTTGCTGTTGACCTCTGGAAACAGCAGTGTGGTGCTGCTTTGCGGCGCCATGCTGCCGGGCATTGCCTCTGCCGCCAAAAGTCGAAGCGTTCGGGGTGAACGAGTATGCCCCATGCATCAGCGAGAGGCACGTCGCAAGCGCGAGGAAACCAGCAGACTTCATCTATGTCACGCAGCACACGCCTCAGGTTCAATCTTTGTTCTCGTTCGCCAGGCAAGTTCTCCTGGGCCCGGGGTTTCACACGGATTGCCGCTTGGATTCGCAGTTCGGAATAAGGGGATGAGTGCCCGTTACATTTTGCCGTTTCATGTTTTAAAATCCAACCTTCAACGAACCGAATACTTGTTGTTGCACCGCGTTTCCGCGCGCTCATCACATCATTTTAGCTGGCTATATTCCTTCCCTCACAACACGCCGAAGGAAGCCCTGCTGTACGACCGCAACCCGTGGCCCGAGACCCCCAACCACCACACCGCCGTACACCCCCCCCGAATTCCTCATGAAGCTCATTGGTGCTCTCTCTTTTGTTCTCGGATGCTCTGTCATCTCGGCCTCGAGCATCCCTCGCACTGCCTCAGGCAGCAGCCACCTGATATCGGAGTCTCGTCAAGGGCAGGGGGTGAACCACTGGTGAGCGCGCTATATAGTCAGGCACCGGTACTACGTTGCACTTTGCCGGGATGCCGGCTTACTGCTGTTCTGGACACTGCTGTCGATGTGTCCCCGCGCGTGCATGTTTCACAGCGCAGAGATGCACTCAACCTTCTTGCCCCTGGTGCAGCAAAAAAGCAAAGTGGGATCTTTTGAAGTTCAAGCTGTACGATCTTTTCTACTGGCGTGTGACATGCAATGATCCTTGTGTTGTCTTTTGATTTTTCTCGTGCCGGCCTTGCGGTGCAGGGTGGCCGACCCTATTGCGAAGGAGGCCTTCCCGCTGACCAAGGCCACGGGCGCTCGGGGCGGAGGGGAGCTTAATGTCAAGCACAACACCAGTCTGTGGGCTGCGCTCTGCTTCAACGCTGTCGGTGCTCTCTGTGTGAGTTTTTTTTATACAGTATTCACACCCAGCACGAGGATAAGTTTTTTGTTCGTTCTGCTTTAGGATGCCACCCGTTTTACTCATACGTACTGGGTGTTGATGTTCTGGTATACAGACGCGGGCGGGGATCTCATTCTTCAATGTATGTACAGAGTACGAGCCGCTGCCGAAGTTTAACGGCAAGGTCATTAGGGGGCATGTGGCGACACTACTGTAGTACTGTCTGTAGGAGAACAACAGTAAGTAGTAGTGTGTGTTGCACGCGCGACGTGCGTGGATCCAATCGCAGAACGTGGTGTGTTTATATTCCGAGTCTGCTTGAAGCTTGAACAGCGCGCAGGCACAGCAGCAGTGTTGCAATTCGACGCTCCGAAAGAGAACGGAACAGCTGCTGCTGCTGCTTTTCCAGTCAATATCTACAGCAGTAAGTATCAACAGACAAAAGTATCCATCTATATCTGCCCCGTGCGTATGTCTGTGCCATGCGCGACGCGACGTCGCAAAGCGGGCGGAGCTGCTTCACCGTGATAGCAGTTGCGCTATTAATAGAGTGCAGTCACGGTTTTACCAGCGCGTCCTTTCCGCTCACAACAGAACAGACAGAAATTCGGCCCGTCTCGACATCACATACGCTGGCTTCTCCTGTTCCTTTCGTTGTTTCATGAACGGAAAATAATAAATCGACGTCGCGACCGGGGTGGCTGATGTTGTTTCGCCGCCGCTTGATTAAATAGTAGTGTAGGGTGTTTGAGGCGCTTGTTTGCACTGAAAGCAGATACTGACTACAAGCAACTCCCGGTGGCGTGATCTACTGTTTTACTACTGCAGCACGGCACAGAAACATACCTGGTACATCTACAGACAGTAAGTCTACTTCTGTAAATCCAATTTGTCACCAGAACGATAGTGCAGGCGTGTAGGGGCTGTAACATCGATCTACTCCATAATATTGCTGCCCCTGCCCGACCCTTTATGACAGGCGGCTTTCAAGTCCGACCTGATATCCTCCCACCTGATGACGGTTGGAGGCGATGTATCCGGATGGTCCACCCACTTCCTGGCGATCATGTGGGCCGGTGCGGCGGCCCACACGTTCCTGAGCATTCAGGATGGCAGCAGCAACGTCGTCGCTATTTCTCGCAAGGTGAGTGTACTTTGTACTACCTGGTAGTGCATACTGGTACGTCCGACAGATAGATCGCGATCTGTATATCTATCTATCTACAGATCATCTAAACCCTGACCTGCCGTTCTGAAGTGCCGTGCAGGATCTGTACACAGTAGTAAAGATCCAACCCAGTAAACGCGTCCTAGATCATGCAGGTTTTTTGGCTCCCACCCGATAACGTTAGCTATCCATATACATACTTCGAAGTATCGTACAGATCATGGATCTGTCTGCCCTGTCTTATCTCATTATGTGGGAATGATTTGTGGATGATCTGTGCGAGACATTCCCTAATGGTAAGAACTTCGCCCAGTTTTCTTTGGTGAGAAATCATTGGACTTAGTGCAGGACAACGTTTGCGGCAGTAAAAAGGGGTTCAGCAGTACGTCGTAGTATCTGGTATTTTGGTGGAGTATAGTGTATGCTTCGTTCTACTTTTGTTTTGATTTGTTTGGAAAGGGAGCGTGACATCATTAGCCGCCGACTCAAGGTTAACTGCACTATGTATACAAAGCACAATATAACTACGTACTGCTGTCTGGATAGGTCTTTCAAGCCGCCCATCCGCCATAAAAGCACCAACAAATAGAACACATAATATTCATACGACTACTCGTAGCAAAACAAGCTTCGTTTTGCCATTCAGTCATGTGAGAAAAGGCCGCTTGAATCAAAGGAAACCCAGGTCGGAGTATTAGCCTCATTTGCCAGGTCGGACAGATCAAGATCTACAGTAGTATATAGATCATATAGATATTAACCTACCGTTATGAGATGTCTAGACAGGACCTGTACAGCTCAGATCCAACCCAGGAAACATGCTCGGTAGTACAGTAGTTCATGCAGGTTTATACGGCTCCCACCCGGCAACTTGATGAGCTACAGCTCAGGAATATATCTGCCCTGAAACATCTAGATCATAGACCGGGGATCGATGGTCTGTCCTATAGTAGTAGGTGTGAATCTCCTCGGGACTGAACTTCGGCCTCCTTGTGGTGCAGCTATAGATTGCGAGTACGGAGTGCACCTTCTCGCGAGGACTCGCTGCGAGCTATCCTACTATTAATAGCACACGGTCGCAAATGATCTCAGGTGTCCCCGGTGCCCGCACACGCCCAAATACGAATACATACAACAACATGCCGGGCAGATCAGGATCTGTAGATTATTAAGGCTTATGGCTCATAACCTACTAGGTATGGCGATTGGCGTGTGTACCAGCTCGTAGCTGGTGTGTACGCCTAGACTCGATTGCCGATGGCCGGCAATACACAGTCAAAATGTTCGAGGCAAACACGTAGTCACTGTCAGGTGACTTGTACGTGAAGCTTCAACATAGAAGAGAAGAAGAAGATGGTGTGGTGACCCCAAGCCACATTGCTGACTGATTGCTCAGCTGGAAACTGATGATGGTGAGCTAAAGTAGAGTGAGCCCAAAGGGGAGGGCGGTGCGCGTGTGCGCTCGCAGCTCGCAACAAAGGACGACCCCGATCATCTGCTGCCGTAGATCATCTAAATCCTATGTTGACCATTCATTACGGATATGTTGCGCATTGTATCTTCTACTGTAGATCACACAGATCGCCCCCGGTAACCATGTGATAAGGTCATTTGCAGATAATAAAAACCCAGGTCTTCCCGGTTGCCCGGACAGGCTATGAATACTTTACAGTAGTAGTGCAGTAGTATTACGGGGGACTATAGTTATTGGGACATATGATACACATAAAAACCTATATATTTAACCATTTTTACTATTAATAACAATATTTGGTCCTATTAACTATGGTCCCCCGTAATAGTATCAAACCTGTACCAAACCGGGGTATATAGGGTGATGGACTAGCCATAATAAGTCGCCTTCGATTTCTGCATGAAACCCGGGCCGTGAAACTACGACGTTGCGTGCGAAGACGTCAGCAAATCATCGGTCGGACTCACAGCTAACGTAATTGTAATACTTTATTAAATCGATACCAGATACCAGGTATACCTTTTCATGCACCATAGTAGTAAACACGGCTTGCTTGTGGCGCAGCTACTTTATCAATACTCGTAGCAAAATAAAGTTCGCGATCTTGTTATTTCACCAGGCACGTACGCATAGACCACAGGAATGCCAAGACGTTCAAAGGCTTTTTGAAATTTGTTTGGCGGGATGCTGCGATACCGACCAACCTTTTCCCCCGTGCCCCGTACCCCCCCCCCTTTCGCGTTCGTTCGTCTCCGTTCGTGGCCGTGTCGCATTGCATCGTTTATTGCATCGGATGGACTGCCTCAGGTCAACGTCGCGACCACGGGCCTTGCGTGCCTGCTGGGGGTCTGGCAGTACAGCCAAGGAGTTTGTGAGTATTCCAACCATGGGTCAGATAGATTGAGCTATGATACTGTATCTGTCTACTGCTGTAGATCATACCTGGTACATGGTAATAATCAAGACCAAATATACTTACTAAAGTATATATATAATATATATATATAATATAATACCTGGTATTAAAAATGATGGAATATACTACTAATAATAGTAAAAATGATGGATTATACTGGTTTTTGTGTTTGTTTATGATGGGTCTTGATTACTATGGTCCTCTTTAATAAATTATTGTATAGCCGGCCGTTATGAAGTGCTGCACAGGGCCCATTAATCCCGTCGAGATATTTCCAAAGAAAGGCACCCTTTTGGCTGTGTGTGCTCCACTTGCTTTAAAGAAGTTCGTCCCAGGGGGTGTGGTATGAATAGCGTGTGATACGGTGTGTTATATTATCACCCGTGTGATACAGTGGTGGTGTGTTATCTTATCACCCGTGTGATCTGGTAGTGTTAGCTTATCACCCGTGTGATATGTTATCTCGACACCCATGTGACACCGTAAGTGTGTTATCTTTTCACCCGTGTGGGATATCTGATCACCCGTGTGATAGGATATTGTTATCTCATCACCCGTGTGATGCGGTGTGTTATCTTCTTACCCGTGTGATGAGAGGTGTGTTTTATTATCATCCGTGTGATAGGTTAGTGAGTTTTTTTCACCTGTGTGATACCCTTAAGTGTGTCATATTATCACCCCTGTGACACTATGTATTACCTTATCACCCGGTGTGATGCGGTGTGTTGTAATATCACCCGTGCAATAGAATAGTGTTATCCTATCACCCGTATGATACGGTATGATTATGAGCTTTGACCCCGGCACGGGAGAAAAAAACAGTGTCAGTGAAAGTAAGAGTGGAGTACGTTCGTACATACCCACAGCTTACCGCCCCAAACACGTAGGTTTGTAAGATACGTAAGCGTTTCACCCCCCCGGGGTAAACACCGATGTCCGTGGTATTTTTATGCAGAAAGTAGAGTTGGGAGTTGGGCATGAAGTTTTCTTTTTTTGCCACCTGCAACTGCGTTGTTGACGTATCGCGTGCTTCGACCCTGGTAAGGCTAAGCGTGCCTATCGAAATACAGAAGAAGCAGTACCACAAACAAGCGCTGGTCGCGAATACCGCGCTCCTAAACACGTTGATCTCTTCATAGATCAGATCATAGATCAGATCATGATCTGTCATCAGATCTGTCGGAGCTATGAAAGGGCTGCATAAGATATCTACTGCTGCTGCTGCTGCAGTTTGAAAACATAATAGATTACGTTTGCCGTCTGACCATGTGCACAGCGTGAGTGTAAAAAACTCACACGAAAAGAAATGACGATGAAACCGAAAATAAAGAGTAACCCTCTCAGTGCTGCAGTCCCGTTTCGGAGACAAGAGTAATTGAAATTTGACTGGTTTGTTCCCAAAACGGGACTGCAGTTCTAAAAGGGTTAATCAAAGATGCGAAGAAAATTCGCCAAAACCTATGACGATGAAACAGAAAATGAAGAAAAAGCAAATATTAATAAAAAGACCACCTCTGTGGGCGGAAGTATAAGGTCAGTTTATAAGGATTATAACATGAAGGCAGCGCACACGGTCCTTGCATTCCCGCCCAGCCCAGAGCGGTCCGGGGGTAAATGTTAACTATTACGGGCGACCGTAGTAAATAGGACCAAATACTGTTGGTAAAAATAGGTAAATATGAAGGTTTTTGTTCATACCATCGGGGTCCTATTTACTATGGCCCCCCGGGATACGCTCAAAATGAATCTTGCACTAGATCCAAGTAGTTTGTTTCCAATAACGTAGCTGTCTTTTTTACTTAAAAGAGTAAACCTTACCCTAACCTTCCACGCACACTTGTATCCCTTGCCTTTCAGACGGTCACCAGTCACCAGTGTTGGGACATACTCGTACCACGGATATCTGCTACGTAGAACCTTCGAGCCTTTTTTCAACCTAGAATAATAAGCGATGCATGCTGGGGGGTTCGAACCCCCCACGCATTCCATGCTCAGAAGAGGACCTCCCCCGCACCATTCTGCGAGTTTGTAGAGTCATGTGACTAGTGGAACCTTCGAGTCTTTCTCAACCTGAAACCATCGTAAGTGATGCATGCTGGGGGGACTCGGACCCGCGCATTCCAAGCTCAGAGAAGGACGATCTCCCCGCACCAACCCATGAGCATATTATCACGAGACTACTGTAGCAGGTCAGTGGGTAGTTGCTATACATTGGCAACGCAAGTGTAAATTCAAAGTGTCGATTCTCCAGCAGCCCTCTATCGCGACAATCGATTATCTTTCCCATAGCAAAAGACGTCGCCCTCTTTCCCCCCTCCTGTAGTTGAGCAAGCCAACTTAACGGTACCCTCACCCCACCTGTGTTTCGTAGCATAGCTCCATTTTGCCGCGCGGTTCACGTGCCTAACCACCACCAGCACACTGTCGTCCCCATTGCATTCGCCACCCACACCAAAAAATAATTCGCCCTCGATGCCTCGACGAACAAGCCAGGTTGACTATGCCCCCCCCCCCCCAACCCCCATCTGTACCTCGTGCCTCCCTTTTTGTTCTCTGCCCCCCCCCCCCCCCGCCAAACAGGAAGGGGATAAGTTTAGCAAAAACTTTCTATGTAATACGTGGAAACAACGTAATGAGCGCGCCCAATTGTTGATGTCTCTATTAAGAGGAGGAACGGTGCTCCGTCTCGAAAGGGATGCGTGGTCAATGGTCAAATGACTAAGGCAAGCAACAAATGAGTACCCCCCCCCCCCCCCCCCCCCCCCGCCCCATTCTGAACGTCTGGTCTCCCTTGCCTCTTGCGTTTTTTTCCTTTCTTCCTTCCTTGCCAGACGACCACCAGCACGCTGTTGCCGCCATTGCTATCACCGGCGTTGTCACGGGATGTCTCATCAAGGGCCACTGCGACACCTGCAAATAGGCCTTTTTTACACCTGCAAATAAGGCCTTTTTCCTTTGCTTTGGCGCCTCCCTGCCCCCCGGGTGTCCTCTACTAATAGAGCGACGACGCAACAGCGCGCCGTGCGTGTGTGGGTGTGTGCGACACTTTAAAAGTCGAGCGAACGAACGAACCCCTCTGCACGAGGAGGAGGCTCGGTGACTTCAAAACAGTTGCCGTTGTAATGGTGTTTTTGTCAGTCTGGTCGTGGAATATTTGAGGTACGTTTGGACCTTTTTTTGTGACCATCTGATCGTAAGAGTAAAAGGTACATTTTGACCTTTTTGTGGCCCTCTGAATGTACCTTTTATATTGTTTTGATCGGGGATGATAGTATAGCGGGAAAAGGCTGCAGCAGCCACAAGCCGGCGCAAGCAAGAAGAGGAACCTTTATATTTTGAGTCGGATGAACATACACCCCACCCCGCCCCCCCTTTTTGGTTCGCCGCCTCTGTAATGGTTTCTTAAGAAGTAGAATAGTACCCTGGGGGTGGAAAAGTAAACACCCAATTAAATGTCGTCGCTGCTTTTGTTCAATTCGTGTATTTAGATGTATATCGTGTGGGGGCGGAGGGCGGGAAAGCTTTTTGCCGCAGTCGGGCGTTGTAAGCGGGCGTACGTCCATTTAGCATATAGAGCGTAGATAAAAGCATAGAAGGCCCAAAAGTCGGATAGAATTTAGCAACTTGAACTCGGGTATTGATTGTATGTTTTTTTGCCACCCCTTCTTCTCCGTTGAAGACGGTTTTTGGCGCACGTGTTTTGTGGAACGCCGTCTTCACCAACAGTCAACGAGAAGAGGAAATTTGCAAAAACAAATGGTACGGTTTTTTCCCCACCATGTGAAAGTGTCAAAAAGATCGATCGGTTACCCAGCCCAGGGAAATCCATACAGCACCCCCCCTCCCCCTCCTTTCTCACAAGCGGTTCTTAGTAGAATGCAGTTCACCCTTCATGCGACTCGCCGGACACCTCACGGCGCTTCGCGCTCGGTGCAAGCAATGTCTGCCTGGTCGGTGAAAACCCGACATGCTCCGTCCTGGCGTTGTAGGGATGCGAGGGTCTATATGGTCATACGACCACGGCCATGCATGAGATCGAGTACATCTCTCCTATCGAGTACACACCCCCCCTCTGAACGGCGGGATCTTTGGGGCGTCGGTACCGTATACGGCCGTACGCTGACCCACCCGCTTCGTTTCAAGACCTGGGGAACCAGGGAGATATATGCACGTGCGAGCCCCTTATTACATGAAAGAAAGGTCCCAAGTGAGATTCGAACCCGTGTCCTCGACGACGTCAAAGTGTGAGGGCGTTACTTTCTGAGCTATAGGGGTAAAAGATCGACCGATTACCCACCCCAGGCTAATCCTTGTAACAGTCACCAATAATCGTGAGCAGGAACTTGCGGTAGTGTATTTTAATTCACTCACCTCAGACGGACACCGATCTACCACCTGACCGGCAATGTAAGCACCATCTATCTGGACTCTGATAAGAAAATCAAACGGATCTTGTAATCCCGGTCAGGGTGAGTGGTGTACTGCTGCAGGATCATGTAGATGCTCAGGCTATGTTGTGCAAAAAACATTTATCCAGACAATGCAGATTATACGGTTACACCAACTGGCAACATGATCTACGTACTGGTACTCTTAATTTAATAAAGAATATACTCTCAAAGATATAGATTGTGAGTTGGTAATCGATGATAATTTGTTCGGGTTACGTAAGACATGGTCAGGCTTTTTTTTTGTCGTCCCCAACTCCTCTTGCACAGCATCAATGATAAAAATGTAACACTGGTCTTTTTGGGCACATTGACGTCTATTTTGACGTCAACATACTAGTTTTAGTGTAGGGGGGGGCGGTGAGTCAAAGGGTCAACCGCGAGACTTTTTTTTGGTAGGCTTCAAAGCCTCTTTTTGCCTTAACATGCTACTTTTAGTGTAGGGTCTGTAATTCAAGGTGTCCACCCGCGAGACCCTTTTTTGACGCGTCAAGGCCTCTTTTAACCTCAATACACTATTTGTATCGGGGCGATCAGTCGACGGGTCAAACCGCGAGACATATCTTGGTGGGCACGTCAAGGCCTCCTTTGGCATACACATACCTGGTACTATTTTTAGGGGGCAAGCCGTGAGGCCCGTGTAGTCCTTTTGGACGCGTGAAGGCCTCTTTTTTGGCCTTAAAATACTACTTTTAGTAATAATGCTGCGGTCCGTCAAGGGGTCAAATCGCGTCCTTCTAAATACACTTTTCCTGCAAGGTAGCAGCAGCAGCAGCGTCTCAAGCTTTTTCCCGACCGCACGAAGAAAGTGAATACTTTGGAATGGACCAGTCGCTACGTACTGGTACACCGGTAAGTTTGGCCGCCAAGCGCCTTGCATAACATAACATAACTTCACCTCGCAGACGAACGACGACGTCAACGATAAATTTCTTTGCTTGAAAAAAGTACACTAGAGCATGCCATCGCTCGTTAGATATTATATATAGATCGACCGTTGTTGGAAAGTGTTCGAAAATATAAGCCATGCGGACAGACAGACAGACAGACAGGTTTGCATTTATTTACCGCAGCTGAGACTCAGCTTTACTATCTGAGAATACTATTAATAGCTACTGCAGCAAGCTGTAGATAGTGCCATTCACGTGGAAGGCCAACGAGTAAGCATCACTCATGGAATTATGAGTAACGACCGGAACTAATCAAGATGAACGTACTGACTGGTTCTTTTGTACCCAAACTACCGGTATGTTGTACTCTCTGCTTGAAAATTGTTGAAACAGCGCCCGGTTTATTTTCTGGACTCGGGGAGACGAAACGAAAGCTATGTCATCGTACAGATAGATGATGGGTTTGTCCTGAACCCGTACCGCCGCATTGCGAACAGAAACTCTTAATAGTCGGTATACTGCTCGCTGTAAAAAACAAACGAACTCGGGCGCTAGACAAACACGCTGCCATACAGTACTGTGAAACGTGAAACTGGTATTACGGGGGACCGTAGTTAATAGGACCTATGGTGAACATAAAAACCTATATATTTAACCATTTTTAGTAACAATATTTGGTCCTGTTAACTATGGTCCCCCGTAATAGTGTTTTTTTTTGTCTTCTCCTCGCCACACACTCCCCTCTCTTTGTGTTCCGTCAAACTGCAGCAAGGACAGCAGCAACAACAAAAAACACGTACTATTTCGGGGGACCATAGTTAACAGGATCTATGGTATACATAAAAACCTATATGTTTAACAATTTTTACTAACACTATTTGGTCCTGTTAACTATGCCCCCCCGTAATACTGCACAATCTGCAATAATAGGGATGTACGACGAAAAGACAAAAAAAATAACCAGGACTTGTCGCGGGTCGGGTCGGACGGGGTCACCTAATCCGCCCCGCCCCGACCCGACCCGACTCGAACCCCGAGATTTCGAGTACCTTCTGACCCGACAGGACCCGACCCGTGACGTTTTGAAGACCTCCTGATTCGACCCGTGGGTAGTCGGGTCATAGGCCCGTGAAGCGGGTGTGTGTTTTCCTAGTTTTTTCACTTGGTTTCAGTATACCCCCCAAATGTCTTGGTCTCGGAAAGCGAGTAGGTAGTGGGATCGGACTTTTTGTTTTTACGTGCACCCCTTTAAAAAATAAAAAAATAACATCCTTTTATGTAGGACTACAGTCCCGTTTTGTGGAGACAAACTGCTTAGACTTTTGAGTGGTTTGGGTCTCCAAAACGGGACTGGACTGCAGTAGTGCTTAACCCTTTTAGAACCGCAGTCTCGTTTTGGGGACAATTGGGGACAAATTACTTAGAATTTGAGTGGTGTGTCCCCAAAACGGGACTGGAGTTCTAAAAGGGTTAAAGGGTTTTCATCACCAACCTCGCCTTGTTTCCGACTCAAGTTCACCTCCGGGTTGAAAATAAGCCTCGGTTGCTGCTGCCCCTAGAGGAAGTAGTTGCGGTTCTTCGCGCCTAGAATAAGGCATTTTTTAGTTTCACGGGACCCTTCGGCAAAAAGTCCAAACGTGTCCGTCAGACTCGACTACAGTAAACCATACTGGTACCTGGTAATGATCACTTGCGTCACTTGCGTTTCGACAAAATGGTTCCGTGACGTCGTAATTGGCCACAGAATACTTTTAAACCCGTTAGATCCTCAGAGCAAAAGGGCACCCTAAAGCTATTCATGTTGGCACACTACTCAAAACCTGAGCAATGCAACATCCCAAGTAGAATAGCGTATTCGGTTCACAGCAGCAGCAATTCCTGCTCCCAAAACAAAACTCAAAAAGTACACAAAACCGTATATTAATAGGGCGAAAAACAAAAACGTCCCAAGATTATTCCAGAACAAACCGCTTGCCAACAGAATTACGTATCGATTTTTTTTTATCGCCAAACTCACAGCTGACGCTCTCTATCGTTCTATAAAATTAAAAACCGCCCTGAACCCCAACGCACGCGGTCCAGAGGAACACTCAAAAATATATTACAAATACGTCAGCTGTGAGTTCGACCAATCGGGTAGGTGGAACTCGGCCGTGTGCTCTTCGTGCTACAAACCATAGTAGTACTGCTGGTGCCGGTATTTTCGTAAGTCATACCCGGGGAACACGCTAGGCCTACGATTCACTACGGGCGACAAAATCACCGACCACGCCGGCGGCAAGGGTGCAAGAGCAGCAGCTGCGCGATACTCTCGCCTCGCGATTACCGCCTGCGACTACCGTCTGCGACTACCGCCTGCGACTGCCGCCTGCGACTGCCGCCTGCGACTGCCGCCTGCGACAACCGTCTAAGCATGTACGTACATAGCTCGTTCCGCGAACACGCAAATGAGCGTGCACCCAAAACACAGCCCAAAGAAGATAATTGGTCCGTTGCGCCTCGTCATGACCGCCATCATCGTCATCCCCCGCCTCCCCCCCCCCCCCCCCCCCCCCCCCCCCCCCCACCCCTCACCCCCCTCCACCCCCGCCGCCCTTCACCGCCGCCAAGGTTCGGTAGTTATTCCGGCAAAGATTCTAAGGCCGGGGGAGAACAGGCGACCAATCACCGGGAGCTCCCGCGTCGTATCACATCATAGACGGCCACCAAGCCTTTTGTCGTTCGTCCAGCGATCGTTGGACATGCCGAATTGCTTCATGCTCTCCTCTCGTACCAGCTGAACAGGGGGGCGGGGGGGGGGGGGGGGGGGGGGGTAGAGAGTGGGGGCGGTGGGGGATCGGTCGGGTGGGTGGTAGGGGAGAAGGGAGAGTGGGTGGGGGGGGGGGTGTGGGGATGGGTAGGTGGAGGTGGAGGCGGAGGGGTGGAGGCGGAGGGGTACTCATTTGTTGCTTGCCTTAGGGCCCATCTGAACGAGATTTTTTTTTATGATACTCCGCCTACATTTTTTTTCGTTTGATTTGATGAGCATCTGATTGGTCGAAACGTGAATCACCAATCAGGCATTTTGACGTTGATTCGAATAAAACGAAAAAGAACGAATTCGACATCTTCTTGGGCTTATTTTTCTCTTCGTGCTATTCAAATTGGGGAGGTTGTCCAACTCGACGTGGCATGTTCCTGAAACCGAAGCAAGCCGCGAAAACTTGAGCCGTGTCGTCGACTGCTTCACAGGTGAGATCCACAATTCCCGAGAGACAGGGCCACCGGAACAGCCGCAGCGCGAGGTCCGACGGCCCCCAGCACAGAGTAGACCATCCGCGGCGCCTCGAAAAATGACAAGGCCGTCGCAAACCCAGTTTTTCATCTCTCTTTGCCTCGCAAACCACGCGAGCACCGACCAGGTCACGACTTCGCTCAGTTGTTCGACCGCTGTATCCCCGTCGCTGCTGCTTGCGTGGGGCTTCGGGGCTGCCCCCGTCGCTGCTGCTTGCGTGGGGCTTCGGGGCTGCGCCAGCCACCCAAGACATCACAAGAGCGATAGCCTCTTCGGCGGTGCCGGCAGAAACTATCGGCTGCTGACCGCGGCACCCCGGGGAGGACGCGGGCCGTTGCTCGCCTCCTCGTTGGTTGACCTCTGGTGTTCGTTGACCCTTGTGCGTTACTCGATTTCTAAAAAAATGCGCTGTTCCTCGATAGGGCTCGAAGGCATCTTTTTCACGAAATTATATTCAAATCAAACCATTTTTTTTGTTTTCCTGTTCGATTATTATGAAAAAGGTTTATCGTTAAGACGGGCTCTTATTATTTATTTTCACGAAATTATATTCAAATCAAACCATTTTTTTTGTTTTCCTATTCGATTATTATGAAAAAGGTTTACCGTTAAGACGGGCTCTTATTATTACAGGGGACCTAGTTAATAGGACCCATGGTATACATAAAAACCTATATATTTAACCATTTTTACTGACAATGTTCGGTCCTATTAACTATGGTCCCCCCTAAATAATACCAGGTAGTCATTTGGCCATTGACCTCGCCTCCCTTTCGAGATGGACCATGTTTACTGACAATATTCGGTCCTATTAATTATGGCCCCCCGTAATAATAGTCATTTGACCATTGACCACGCCTCCCTTTCGAGATGGACCATGGGGGAAGGGGGGGGCAAGCAGGTTCCTACACGCAGCGGGGCTGATAGGTTTGGGTGAGAGCATTGATCCTATTACGGGGGACCATAGTTAATAGGACCAAATTTTGTTAGCAAAAATGGTCAAATATATAGGTTTCTATGTATATCATAGGTCCTATTAACTATGGTCCCCCGTAATAGCGACGTTGGACGCCGTGCGGTGGCGACACCCAGCACAATTCTTCGATAGATAAAAGCAAACGAACTAGTCACAATGTGAACAAGCAAGGGGCCTAACGACAGCGAACGCCCCCTAAAATCTCCCGACAACGTTCCCCGTGAAATCACGACGAGTCACGCGCGAGTTCGCAAGTACATGCCCGGCCATCACGCGGGTGGAGCGGAGCGGTGTGACGCATTTCCTTCCAGAAACTATGGAAAACAAAAGCACCAGAAGCTGTGGGAAAACAGACCCAGTACGGAGGCCGAGAACAAGCTGCGATGATAGTGACTGGGCGTGATGACGACAAGGGCGTTACCGTCCAACGTTGAACTAGCCGCAGGCGTCACGCTCTACAAGCAAGTGTGGGGGAGTTCTCGACTCTCGACGAGGCGCGCGCTGTGCACCGCGCCGCGCCTGCCTACATGATGCCGCGTGTGAGAAACGAAAGAACATGCTGGTGTTGGCGACGGTGGCGCGCGCTCTCGGCGCGAGTACCCGCTGAAACGTCAGCCACGATTTTTTGCCTCAAGTGACAACAAATCTTGCCCTACCGCGTTTTCCGCTTTGCAGAGCGCGGAAGGGCAACGGCGGCGTGATCAGACATCAGACGACACGAAAAAAAAAGGAACAGACCACCACAGCCTTCGCCGAGGAAAGCGAACCTACCAAGTGGCCCCGAAAACACCTGCCAAAAAAAGATTAAAAAAACGCCAAGGGCACTACTTTCGAAGCGAGCAAGCAGGACATCGACCGATAGTGCCGCTGGTCTACGCGACGCATCGGTTTCGTGAATTCCTCTCGTGCAGCGGCTAACGCCGCTACCGTATTGAGCGCGCCTCGCCGCGAAAAAAAAGCCTCTTCAAAGTGGTGGGAAATCCGAAAGAGTACCACCACATTGCTGTGCCGAGCCCGCCGTGCATTTCCCGACCACCGCGCATAGTGTAAGACAGCAGCAGAAGCAACAGCAGCAGAAGCAGCAGCAGCAGCAGTAGGAGCAATAGCAGCAGCAGCAGCAGAAGCAACAGCAGCAGCAGCAGAAGCAGCAGCAGCAACAGCAGCAGCAGCAGCAGCAGCAGCAGCAGCAGAGACAGGGGCAGAACCACAAGTGGCAACGCAAGCAGAAATCACCCCTTCGACGAAAGCAACAACTCTTTTTTTCCTGCCGTCACCACTCCGGCATAAATACAGTAGTAGCGCGAGAAAGCATCGCGCACCTTCGCCGCCTCCCGGAGCAACGGCTTGTCCTCGTACTTCTTCAATATTTCGAGCCCCCCCCCCGGCTTCTCCAGCGTCGCCTCCCAAGGCTTCGGGTGGGTTCGGAAGATGTACCCCTTGCTTACTCGCTTCAGGTAGTAGCCCTGATCGGCAGGGGGGCGAGGGGCGGGGGGGCGATCGAGGTGTAAGAAGAAAGTGTTTTGCGTGGGATGTTGAACGAGAGAGCTACTATTTCGTGGCCTCTCGTATCTCGTCCGTTCGCTTGTGCACGTGCATCCTCGTGCTTTAATTTCAGAAGGCGCAGGAACAGCAAAGACAGCAGCGAAACCAAGGGTAGCGACAGCAACAACAACGGGGCAGCAGCAAGAATAACGACAACATCAAAAACACCACCACGACCAATAAAAACATCAACAACAACAACAACAACGACAACACCAACACCCCCACCCCCACCACTACCACCACCCCCACCACCACCACCACCACCACCACCATCAACAACAACAACACCAACACCAACACGAGCACTGTCTTCACCTGCACCAAATCCTTCAGCGGCCCTCCGAGATCGTAGGTCTCGCTGAGAGCACCATTCAGAAAAATCACCTGGCGGAGGGGTGTCGATTGAATACAAAAAAGAACAACCGAAAACAGAACAGGACATCGAGCGAGCATCACACCACCATATATGCTCGATAAACCCACGCATTGATCAAAGCAAGGAGCCACCCATATCAGGCAAGTTCAAAAATCTCCAGACACGTGCTCCCCGACAAGGGGGGGGGGAAGGGGGGAACAAAAACGCCTCTTCTCGGATCATACGTGTGCGGTCAGTCAACGGTAAAAATGAATTGTGGCGTCCAAATGAATTATCACGACGTACAAAACGATCGTACCTCCGCCCCCCGTCCCTCCGCTACCCCGTCTCCTCTGCCCCCCCCCCCCCCACCGCGCCCCCCCCCACCATCCCCCCGCCCAATCCGCTCAAGAGCCATCCCAGCAGCGGTGTCTGATAACGGTTTGCACCGCAGCTTCGTTCCTCGACTCACCCCCCCCCCCCCCTACCTTCTGGTCTTTGAAGAGGCGGGCACTAGAAGCCCATTCGACGGTAGGACCAGGGGCCACGACAATTACAGTATCCCCTTTCTTAATGTCCGCCAGTGATTCCGAGTTTCTGGCGAGTAGGGTAGGGTAGGGTAGGGTAGGGCAGGGTAGGATAGGGTAGGGTGGGGTAAGGTAGGGTAGGGCAAAGTAGGGTACGGCAGCATTGGGCAGGGTAGGATATGGTAGGGTAAGGTAAGGTAAGGAAAGGTCGGGTAGGGTAGGGTAGGGTAGGGTAGGGTAGGGTCGGGTAGGGTCGGGTAGGGTAGGGTAGGGTAGGGTAGGGTGGAGTACGGTACGGTAGGGTAGGGTAGGGTAGGATACGGTAGGGTAGCGTACCCGTAGCGTAGGATAGTGTAGGGTAGGGCAGAACATGGTAGGGAAGGGTAAGATAGGGATAGGGTTAGGGTTTGGTAGGGTAAGGTAGGGGGGGGGGGGGGGGGGGGGGGGCGTACGAGGGGGTGACTATGTAGTAGATGTTGGGACTCGTCGAGTGAACGCAGGTGTTGCATGGCGAAAAACGATGGGGGAAAACACAAGTCAGCAGACAGCAAGGGAATGAATATATGATCACCAGCAACAAGGAGGGCAACAACAACAACTCAAAAATACCGAACCAAATCACACGCAAACTCGAGAGATGCACGATATCGACACTACCAAACCGACCAACATGAAAAAAAAAAAACAAGCCGACCTTCGAAAACGAGACGGGCATCGCAGAAAAAGTAGCTCGTATCCCTAAAATTGCCGGGACGGAGCTCGTGGGGTTAGGGTTAGGGTTAGGGTTAGGGTGATTGGAGCTCGCTTCGCTTGATCGCTTCGACTTGAAATTTCAAGCGAGCCGATCAAACACAAATATAAAAAAATTAAATAACCGGCTTGCTCCGCCAAAACCGATCAAACTCCAATCGTCTTTTTTTTTGCTCACGAATCACAGCCCTTCTGCCTGCTGTAGACACAACTATCGCCAGCAACGGCGCTGCAAGCACCGGTAACGAGACGGCGGACAACCTGAGGCTGCAGAACTTGGCTTTGCCCGGACTTTTGATGACCGAGGCATCCTTCTTCAACCCATCCGACGTTGCCACCCACACTGTGCCTCCGAGCCCGTCCGCCAACTGCACGACGAAAAACACGTGAGTATTGAGCGGAGCAGGTTTAGCAACCTGGGAGAAGGGGTCTTCAGGTGTGTTTTTGACTTGAAAATTGCGTAGCGCGGTCTGCACTTCGGAATCGTCGTCCGCAATCGAGAAATTTCCTCGTCCGATGCAAACACAGCGCAGCGTGTATGGCCCGTTTGGGCCCGTTTTGGCTGCGGTTTGGGGTTAGGGTTAGGGTTAGGGTTAGGGTTAGAGTCAGGGGTTGGGTCGGGTCTTCGCCCGTACCTTGACCCTAACCCTAACCAAAATACCTGAACAGCCTACCAACCTAAAGATCCTTTCTCCCAGATTGTAATGGGACGTCTTTGAGCGCGGGGGGGGGGAACCATTCAAAACAAAACGCGAAACGGACCGCGCTTGTAATCGACGCGAACAGCAGCGTCTTCGTTGGGAGGCGAGGCCAGTGGGGGATCGGGGGGTGTACTCATGTCATGCCGTAGGCGTCTGACTATAAACCCTCGCATCCCTGCTATGCCGGGAAGGGGGGGGGGGGGGGGGGCACTTGCTTGCTATATTGGGGGGGGGGGGAGGGGGGGGGCTTGTTTCCTGTATGCGAGACAGCTGAAAACGTTTTCAGATAGCGGACTCTCACCATCACGCTTCCACCTTTGTATGGTTGGCGTCAGGAGTGACGCGATACCTTGAAACACTAAACAGCTGCAGCGTCATTATTGCCAATAATACCAAGAACGGGGCCTCCATAACAGAGTTGATAAACAGGAGACTTGGGGATTTACACACTTTTCGTGTCATTGCCCAGTGCCTCAGGTCACTGGGAACCGTCACGCAGATATATAGCCGTACACTATAACAAAAACCGGCGTGGTGGCTACGAGAAGCTTTCTAGGGTTTCGACATCTCCGGCCAACCACTCTTGTCCCCAAAACACTCACCCCCTCCTCACGCACGCCTCCTTCAGATAAATATGAGGAAAAAAATCGATCTCACAGGTTTGTTTGTTTGTTTTTTTGTTTGTTTGTTTGTGTGTGTGTTTTTTCAAAACGTACTTACCTCCAAAACAAACAAAAAAACACCAGGAGCGGTGTGCGTGCTGAGCGCCCGAGATGCTGGCGCCGGCGGCAACACTTTCCCCTCGGGAACCCCGCCGCTTTCTCCGGTATCACTGGCCGTATATCCCGGGGGTATTGCGTGCTACGTTCGCCATATGGCATTATGGTGGTACGTGCTTTTTACTGCTTGCGAGCGGCTGAAACGACTTCCGTCATAGCTGTTACGGGGGAACGTAGTTGATAGAACCTATGGGACACACAAAAACCTATATATTTCGCTATTTTCACTAACAATATTTGGTTCTATTTATTATGGTCCCCCGTAATAGCAATAGCTGGCTTTAAGTCCGCGGCTGATGATATGTGTGTTTTTCTTATAGTAAAACGCAAAACGGGCGCGCGCGAGGAGCAAACCTTGACGAAACTACAACGATGAAAACACCAACAACCAACACCAACATCCGCACCAACAACAACACCAACACCAACAACACCATCACCAAACAACAGCACCACAAACACCAACACCACCACCTCCACCACCAACAACACAACATCAGCACAACACACATAGCGCCCCCCCCCCCCCCCCCCCTCCCCCCCTCCCTCCCTGCCTGGTCGGTGAAAACCCTTCGTGCTCCGTCCCCGCACTGTAGGGATGCGAGGGTCTATAGTTCATACGACCACGGCCATGCATGACATCGAGTACACCCCCCACCCCCTCCCTCCCTCCCTCCTCGCCTTTTTGGCCCAGTAAATGTTGCTGTACTGCACGAGGTACGTCCTGATCGTAGAGCCGGGCTTGTAGTCCCCCATGCCCAGGTCCTTGGCCACCTCCGTACCGAACGCCTTGTTGAGCGCCGTCCCGAACTGCACCTCCTCTATGTTCGGCACCGGGAAAAAACAGATTTCGACGGGCTTGCCCGTCCTGTGCGAAGACACGGCAGACAGGAACAGCGGTGGTCAGTGTCAGATCTAGGCCTGCGAGCAACAAGAAAAACAACACTGCCGTACGTACGTAAGCATATAAAAATAAAAACTATTACGGGGGACCATAGTTAACAGGACCTATGGTATACATAAAAACCTATATGTTTAACCATTTTTACTAACAATATTTGATCCTGTTAACTATGGCCCCCCGTAATAAGAACATCAGGCTCACCCACTCTTTGATGAACGCTTATTATATACACCTTGTATAAAAAAAGGAATGTTTGAATAATAATCGTTCCCAGCGGCGAGCGACGGACTGAATTCTACTGGTGCCTGATGAATGAAAATAAAAATGAAAATATAATACCGTTTGGATTAGATATTAAGAGCCCATCTTATCGAGGACTTGCATTGTTTTCGATTCGATTTTTTTTTTTTCTATTTTAAGAGAAAAATCTTTATTGGCCGAAGAGTGAAAAAGTCAAGCAGGCATTCTCGAGGCAAACTAGAAAATTCCAATTTGAGTGAAAAGTCTTCTGGGACTTTTTTCGTGTGATTTTTTATATTTCAATTTGGAATTTGGGGGTTGATCAGCCTTGATGTAGCATGTTCATGGTGGGTCAGCACCCCCGGTGGAGTCTGGGATGATTCTTGGCAGCTTCGGTGACCACGATCGAGACGATAAAACGCGAACCTCAACGAGAGGCGACCGTAGCAATAGCCGCGCCCACGCCCACAGATAATAGCACATCGTACCCCCGCGATGGCGCCTCAAAACAAATCATAGCGGCCGCAAACCCATTTTTTCGGCCTGCTCGATCGGCCAACAATCACGAAAACCGAGCAAACGAGCGAAAAACGGAGGATACGTTCGAGACCTCGATAGCGGCATCACCGCTGCTGTTCCGCACGTGGCGCTTGAGGGCTTACTCCGCCCACCCAAGACACCCTGAGAGTGATAGCTTCCAATCCTGCGCCACCAAAAATAAAAAGAGGCTGGCGGCGGCGCGCACGCGACAACGCAGACCTTCGCTCTAGTCCACGCGTGTCGCTGTTTGTCGGCTGGGCGTTGTGTGACGCGGTGCTTTCTTCCATGTAATTCCGAATTCTGTTTTGTTAGACAATTAATACGCCGTTCCCCGATAGGACGCAAACACGTTTTTTTTCAATCGAAATCACATTGAAATTCATTGAAATGAAAAAATATATTCCCAAATAGCGTTCCCCGTTAAGATGGGCCCTGATAAACAACCTGTCCTCGTGTTTCGGGACAGAGCCGTGTCCGGAAAAATAATAATCATTTGGATTGAATAGTAGTATACAAACGGTCCTTACATTTCCGTAAATCGTGGTATAATACCTGGCGTGTAACAGCCGTCTACCGAATAAAACGCGAGGTAACACACCTCGTGGGAAGAATATCAGAACCGAATTTCTCCAAACATGCTTCATGGTGCCTTAAGCAAGGGGGGGGGGCACACACAAACGAAAAGGGTGGTTGGAAATATCTCGTCGAGATCATATTTCCATAGACGCGGCGCCTTAAGGGGGGGGCACACACGAACGAAAATGGTGGCGTCGGAAGTATCTCGTCGAGATTGTTGTTGTTGTTGTTCTCACATTAACTCACAATTCAATGCAGTCCGTGGTCGCAGGACAGGCTCCAATAACTCTGGAGTGGAAGAAATACCTCAAGTAAAAACAGAGGCAAAAAAAACAAAAAACAAGCATACGCACTCCACCACTGCGGACACCAGGGAAGCAAAAAGGAGACTATTAATAGCAGACAAAAACCTAAAAAAAGAAGATGAAGCTAAGCAAAACAAAAACAAAAACAAAACTAAAACAGACGCAGATAGCAAAACGCAAAAAAAAGGCAAAACGGACCATACTAATAAAGACACAAAGAGGTACAAACGGGAATGAAAGAAAAATGAAAAAAAAGAAGGGACAAAAAAGCGATAATCACGGGCGGGGGGGAAAGAAAATACCAAAGGCAGGCACTGGAGCATACAGACACGCAAAGTTGCCCAGATGGCACCATGCTAGTTACTTGGGTCCCAAAGAAAGGAGTGCATCATGACGATGATGGCCATAACCAGGCTTCAGTCTGTTGGGCAGACCGCCTCCCCTCCCCCCCCCCCGCCATTCCCCCTCGTCCCCCTTTCGCCCCCCCCCTCTTCCCTGCCATTCTGCACACTCGCGTTGGCGTCAACGGCTGTGGTCGTGGTTGCAGCTATTCTATGCCGTTCTGCCGATGCCTCCTTCTCATCTGTATGCCATTTCCGCATGAAGGCCTCCGCCCCTTCCTCGACCCGTCGGAACCATCTGCCGGCTTTCTGTGCTGCCTCGCGCCACCCTTCGAGCTTGATGCCGAACTCCTTGAGGTCCTCCTCAAGGTACCTCATCCAGTCCCACTCCTGTCCTCCGGAGTAACCCTTACCCCCAACCATCTCCCCAAACATCACCCTCCTCGGCAGACGCTCCTCTCCCATTCGTGTCACAAAGCCCGCAAACAAGAGCCTACGTCTGCGTACCGTCGTCTCAACGCTTTCAGATGTTGTCCTGAGAAGCGCGCTAGCATAGGATAGAATGTGGTCTTCGCGCTTTCGTTTTCGCCACCCGATGCATCGGAGGAGCATCTTGTGGTGGACCTCCCGTAGCCTACCGTAATCAGTCTTGCTCGGGCTCCAAGTAACGCAACCGTAGAGCAACGTTTCGATCACCTCGGCTCTCAGCATTCGCACCTTCAGGCGTAGGCGCACACCCGGGCGGTCATAAATTTCCATCTTATACCGTCCGAAGCATGCCCATGCCCTCTGGAGTCGACGCGTTACCTCGACACTTCTGCCCGTCCAATCTGCGCTGATAGCCCCGCCCAGATACACAAACTCGGTCGTTTGTTTGTACACTTGGCCGGCGGCGGTGGCGGTGAACGGCACGTTCCCCCCATCTTTCGTTTGCAGACACATTATCTCCGTCTTGGCCTCCGAGACCGTCAGGCCGAAAGCGGCACATGCAGACACGATCACCGTCATCATCCTCTCCAGGCCGTTGGGTGATCTCGATATTATGCCTGCATCGTCGGCATAGAGCATAGCCCACAGTGTCTGGGCCTCTTTATCATTCCCCTGTCCGTCGGCGTGCCCGACCCGTGCCTTCCCCCTCTTCTTTTTCTTCTTCTCCTGCTTTTGTTGGAGTTGCACCAAGCTGTCCGTGATGGCTTTATCAGCAGCGAAACGTTTCTCCGCCACACGCAGCACCGCTGTAAAAAACATGTTGAACAACAATGGCGATATCTTTCCATAGACACGTCGCTCGGCATTTGCACTCCCCCGGTTGTTGAGAGAAAGTTAGCTTCAAAGTTCGTCCGAGGGGGTGTGTTATCTTATCACCCGCGTGATATGGCTCACGAAAGGTTCTCGAGGTTGGCGTCACGACAAGGTTTCCAGCCTTGCTAAGGCTTTGCTCAGATAGGCCATTTCTTGTCGGCGGGCCCCATACTGTACGTAGCGGCGGCTGTGGCAGCATCGGCACCAGCTGCATCAGCAGCAGCAACAGCAGCAGCAGCAGCAGCAGTAGAAATAGCAGCCGCGTCGGCGGCGGCGGTGGCGGCAACATTGTTGTTCGTGCTCGTCCAAAGGTACGCTTATGCTACTGCTGTCTGTAGTAGACCTCTCGTTCCATCGATACGCAGTCGAGGCTTCCCGCCGGAAAACGATTCAGCAAATCACACGTACGTGACGACCCCGACGTGGTTCCGTGCCGCGTAGACCACACCCACCCGCAGGCACGAGTATGCTAAAGGGGACGATCGCGCGCGACGCAAGGAACGAGGCTACTTCGTATGATACTATTCATGCTTGCGAGACCAGGCTACGATACGTTAAGATTAGGAAACAGACGCTTTTCGAAAACCCACTCCTCTGGTTTGCTGTTCGTTTTTACCTCGTTTTTGAGGGAGTGTGAGCGTGGCGTCGTTTTGTCTTTTTGTCATGGGACCAGGCCTGTTATTACACTTGATACTTTTCTTTTCTTTTCTTTTTTTGTTACGAGTATACGTCCTCCGACGGATTGGTAAAAATAAACCTCAAGCTCACCGCAATTCCACGTTCCGATTTGGTACCAACCAGATAGTCGTATTGCTGTGCGTACAGCAGTACGTGCTGCGTGGTCAGTCTCCAGCGTCTCGCTGCTGTGCAGGAGGGCTTGCTTTGAGAGAGATGTGCTTTCTTCGCCGACTCCAATCCTACTCCACCCTACCCTATACCTGGTATATCATACCTGGTAGGTACCCTACAATGCCCAACTCAAGGTAACATCTGCCCATCCACGCCATCGTGCTGCAGCTGACTGCTGACTGCTGACGTACGTGCTTCCTGGAGTACGCCGTACCTGTAGGTGCTACTGCTGTATCCTTTGCAGGCAGGATGCAATGAATGCGGCGAACAGAGTAATTTTGTACCACTATTAATAGATACGTACGTAGGTATACGTATCATTCCACACTTGCTTGCTCCATGACATACGCTCTTCTTGTTCTTCTCCGAGGTGGTTTCAATTCTGCTTTCATGCGTACGGCAACAGAGCGACACACACAGCATACGAGCGTACAGCAAACCGGTCTACTTGTGATAAAGCTGCGATGTCGACGACCCCACAAGCCTACGAGCCTACCAGGTGCGGGAGACGAGAGAGAAACGTTTCGAATTTCAAAGTTGCTCCAGTATCTAAAAACGTTACTATTATTAATAGTACAGGAAGGAGTACGAGTAGTACGTACCAGGTACTGCTGTAGTTCTATCGCATCGAGCAATCGGTTGTTCGTTGTGTCCGTTTCATGTCATATTGTAATAAGCCTGCGCACAACACTCGCAATCATGCTTCTCCCACGAATCCCACCGTCCCACCTCAGAGCCGACTTCGCGCCGGCCACGATATCCTTCTGTATCTGCTGTGTCTTCTTGAACCAGCCGTCGTACAGCTTCGGCATGCTCCCGCTAGGTCCGCCAAAAAACATCTTCATCGAGCGAGGCGCAGGCGATGAGCTGCTTGAAGAGCCTTCATGTTGCAGGTTATCAACTCGATGCACTACCTGCTGTGGTGCAAAGCTACCGACGAAGCTGCCGACGAAACCTTCGACGATTGGTTGTCGAGAAGCAAGCACCAGCAGTGACACGAGAAATGTCCAGCACCCAAGGGTGCTTCTCATGCTCATCATGTATGTATGTGATGCCCCGCGCTCAGCAGTTTCGAGATTTGAGTTTTAATTTTGTTCGACAAGAAACGGGGAGAGGTGCGAAAATATATAAAAGCCTAGATATTTGGAACTCCCTCGACTTTAAATTTTCAATTTTCATTTTCGTTTTGCTTGACGCTCTGGCTCACACAGGCTCACACATCTGTAGCATGAACCAGGCTAGACACACGGCGAGTAGGCTCCTGCCAGTCGCTGGAATCACGACTGCCGGGGTTGCAGCGGGCGCTGCAGGCTTGTGGGCTTGGCGTGGGAGAAATGCTGCTCCAGAGAACAGGTGAGACTCGTATGGCCACCACCGACAGATTTGAACTTTCCTGGTTCTTCGTGCAATAGGCTCCAGCCAAAAGAGCAGTGTAGCAGTGTGCTACAGAGTGATCGTGATGCGTCGTTGGTAGCACAGCTACTGACCCGTACACAAGCGAACACAGAGCCAGTCGGCAGGGGATTTACCTTCGGTGTCGATCGCAAGACTGTAGACCGCACTCCTGAGCTCACTGCTGCGCTTCCAATTGGCACGTAGAAGAACGAAAAAACAAAAAAATATCATCATTGCTGTTTGCCCAATCAACACCGCTCGCTCGTCGCCTTGGAGTTTTGGTTCACTGCTGTACGGACTGCTGTAGTACTCCCGTTGTGTCCAAATCATAGCTCGCCCAGGCGTGCTGGTTAGGTACGTTGTCGGCCTTCGCGGCGCCGTTGCAGCAAGCGTAGAGGGAACGCCATGATACGCGGCTGCCCAGATCGCCCTTTTATCGCTCTACATGAGATGTTCGTGCTTTTTTATTTTTAATACTTCTGCGTTCTGCTCTATACTTACGCGAGTGTTTGATTCGGTGACGTTGAGTCGACATGTTGGTCGACATGCGGGTCATTACACAACGCGCAGATCGATTCCCCCCGCAGATCACAAGATAGACATACACCTGGTACGTGATGCCATACACCGGCACGAGCATGTGTGTGACAGACGCCAAATACACACCCAAGCAAGCCCAGCCCAAACCCCACGTGAAGCAAAGCAGAGCAACGCAAGTCTGAGTCCAAGTGTCAAACGCTGCCATCCGCGCGATGCATCGTATACCAGGTACATGCCAGGTACAGCACATCACCAAGCACAGCAAGTAAAACCGTGCAATACTGGCACCAACCGTTACATCTGTAGCAACACTCCGTAACTCTGCAGCTGTGTCGGTAAGCGGTAAATCAATTGTCAACAGTCAACGTCGTTTGCTGCAAGCGAACGTGAAATTTGCGCAGGCAGTCCTCGCGGATTTGTTGTAACTGCCTTCTGTGCCATGAACCACGGACTACGAACCACGAGTCACCCTCCACACAAGTCCCCCTCGCCCGGAAGTTCTTAGTAGGATGCAGCTCACCCTTCGTGTGACTCGTCTGCCACCTCACGGCGCTTCGCAAAGCTTGGTGCAAGCAACGCCTGCATGGTCGGTGCAAACCCGACTTGCTCCGTCCCGGTATTGTAGGGATGCGAGGGTCTATGGTCATACGACTACGGCCATGCGTGACATGAGAGAACCCCACCCCAAGCCCCCATCCCATCTGCGCACCAACCTCGGCTGCTGGTTCGTTGTCTCCTGTCTCTGCCCCAGGGCAACCGGAGCAGTACCGGTAGTCGCCCGAGAGGAGTCCACGGCGGCAGCGGTGGTGGCGGTGCCCAAGGAGTCGGTCGAAGAACCGCTGGAGCGCGTCGGCCCCATGGTGGCAGTCTACCTGGACCAGCCGTCCGTGCAGAAGCTGCAGGAGAAGTACCCAGAGACCGCGGTGGCGCGGTTGCGGAAGGTGGTCATCCAGTACGACCCCTCCGATAAGCAGCGCGGCTCGTACGAACCGCACTTTGGTGGGCTGGCGACGGTGCAGGTACTCATTCAGTGCTGCTTCTTTCGTATCAATATTTGCGTTTGCTGCTGTGCGTGTGCCAGCTGTAGTACTGCCAGTAGTTACAGCTATTTTAACGGTGTACTGGTGTAACGAGAAATAGAGCTGCTGCGAGGGGGGGATGCCCCCCGACGCTGGCGATGTGAGGCAGGTGCCCCGTGCAGGTCCTCTCTTGTGTGGATGTGGCGTGGGAGTACACACCGAGGTGGGTTGGTACCTCGGGTCTTCACGGAACGAAGTTGTGCGCGATGAGGCGGCACAATCCAGGGGAAGGGCACCTGGTATCCACATTCGACCCAGGTATCATGTTGGCACGAGTAGATTGACAGGGCTTCGTATATCTCTGGGGCCATACCAGGAACTCTTTACGTAATAGGGGATGGACGTGGCAGGTGGTTGCGGTCGAGCCCTGTTTTTATTTTATTTTTGCGCGCGCTTGCACCCGGGGTGCTGTGCTGACAGCTGCTGTTGCGCTTTCACGCTCAACGTAGAGAGGGTTAGAACGTCATAACCCGCCCCTCCTTCACGGTGTGAAGGTCGAAGTGGAACAGTCGGCGCATACAACTTCCCCGTCGGAGGTAAAGTCAGGGGCACGCAAAAAATACCAGCGCTTTGCAGGTTGCAAGACGCGCCGCTCAATAGCCTGGTTGGATTTTTCTCTGAGATCCTCCGTCCCCTCTTCCCTCCCCTCCCCCTCCCCTCCCGCCCCCTCTTTTCTCCCCCCCTCCCTCCCTTCCCCCCTCCTCTCCCCCCCCCTCCCCCCCTCCCGCCCCCCTCCCGCCTCGTATGCCCCGTGACCGTAACCGTGACCCCGTTTAATACACCCAAAACAAGTTGACCGGTGAGGCGACATGCGCAGACCGTCACGCCCTGATGGCTTCGGTGTCTCTGGCCGGTAAGGCTGTGGAGCCGCAGTCTCTGTCCTGCGCCGTCGACGTTACCCCGGGGAACTTGAGCGGTGGTCCGCTGGGTAGTGCCGCTCTGATCGAGCAGATCAAGCAGGCGGGGGCAGCATCGAAGGGTGTGAGTGACTCCCGCCGAGACGTTCTACCATTAGGTGTACGGAGTGCTAGGGGTTGGGTCAACCGCTGGACCAGATTGGGCCTTGTTTGGTTCGGTTTTGTTCGGTCTAGATTGGTTCGTCGTTTGGTTCGGTCTAGCTTGGTTTAGTTTGGTTCCTCCTTTGGTTTGGTTTGGGTTGGTTTGGTTTTGTTTCTTCTCGTCTGGCTTGGCTTTTCATTTTTTTCTTGTTCGAGTTTTGATCGATTTGGTTTCATTCCGTTTTGTTCCGATTCGTTTATTTTCCGTTTCGCGCGTGGTAGAAGCTACTTACTGACTGTAAGACAAGTCGCCCGTTCAGCGCCCCCCTTAACCCTTTTAGAACCGCAGCCCCGTTTTGGGGACAAACCACTCAAGTTTCAAGTAATTTGTCCCCAAAACGGGACTGCGGTTCTAAAGGGGTTAAGACGGGTGTTGCCGCAGCTCGACGCCCGGACTGGAAACGCAAAGTCCGTAACATACAGTTTATACCTGAGGGCCTTGAATGACATCATCTGCCCAGCATGGTATTACAATCTACAGAGCAGATGAGTGACTCAGCCATTACACCCATGTTGCTGCCCGTCGTCGCTCACTGTTATCCCGCCGTCAACACTGTCCGTCAGCCGCCACTAATTGGACTGTCTGCCTTCGCTTGCTGGCTGTACCCCGTCACCTACTCGCTGTCCGCCGTCACTTATTCGTCCGTGTCTCCAAAACGATGCCATCAGGTACCGTGGAAAGGCTCCCTCCCACCGCTCTCGGCCCACGGTCGAGATTACCCTAGCGAAGAAGCTTGCTATGATAAGCTGGACGCACCCGTCACTGTGACCGGCTCCGTCTGCCGCGCGGACTGGGTGGACGGAACGACCGGCCGCTGCCGAACGCTGACGGAAGGGGGGGACAAGAGAACGGACGGATGGACGCCCCAGGGTTGCATCATCTGCAACACCCTCGAGGCCAGCCCGTGCCGAGATACATACAAAATGTGCGTGCCTTGGTTGCTTTGCCCCCCTCTTTGTTGCCGTGCCTGAATGTGCGAACTCGTGCGGCCGGTCTGGACCCTACCAGTGCTTTCTTGGATAGACAGCCGCCTCTTGAGTGCGGTGTAATTGGCGGCACGGATCCCGCGCGCGGTACAGAACGGCCAGAGGAGTGCGGTGCTGGTAGGGCGACTTCGTTCTTTATCGCCCCTCATTTCCCGCCCCCGTAAAGTCAAGTTTGGTTCGATTGGGGAATGTTTCAGCTACCGAAGATAATGAGGAGGGGGGAAGGGCAGCGATTGCACCGCTGTTGCTTCTGCAGGTATCTCGATTTACGTCGTGGTAGGACCTTACTCTCGAGGAAAAGGGAGTCATTATTGGTAGTGAATCGGCGACATTTTCTGCAGAATGGGAGGTCGCCCATACAATGTTTTTTGCTGTGGTAGGCGTTCGAGCATATCCCCCCCCCCCCCCCCGACTACGGCCATACATGACATGAGTGCTTCCCCCCGCCACCACCTCCGCGTCCCCTCCTCACCCTCCGCCTCTTTCCGGTAACAACGGGGGGTGTATACTACCGCCGCAGATACGAAGGCCTAAGCGCGCGAATAAAGGAGCTGGAGGCGTTGTCCGAGGCGTCTTCACGTAATGAGGCGAGCGGCGTTACTGGGACACCGGGAGGGAGAGATGCCCAAGATTCTGCGGCAGCGCAGCACGACGACAGCGAGGGAGACGACAATTCCTCCCCTGACTCCAACGGTGAGGGTGCGGGGTTCACTGTGCCAGATGGTGCCGTAAGCGTTCGACGTGTAGATGGCGTTGGGGGGGAGGGGGTGGGCGGGGCGGCGGAGGGGGCACGAGCGGGAGGGCAAGGTGCCGAGGAGAGCGAGTTTATTGACGGGGAGAAGCAGGAGAAGCAGCGGGAGGAGGACCGGCGGGACGCGGAGCTGTGCAAGTTGGACGCCGAGAGAACGGAGGCGATGATCGATATGATGCGCTGTTCGAGCTTTCACAGCGTGATGGAAGACTGGACCGCGGACGCCGGCGTGACCCACGGCGAAGACGAAGATGATGATGATGATGATGATGATGATCACGACGATGGTGTTGTCGTCGAGGCAGGGGTGGGCGGTTCTGGGGGTGGCGGTGCTGACGGTTTGAACGGGGGCGCTCGAGAAAAAGGGAGCACCGCGGACGAACGGACGAACGATACGTAGTCCCAAGAAGTAGTACCCCCGAGGAGGGAGGTGTTTTTTCGTTCCTTGCGCGAGAAATGTGGAATTAAGATTATTACTAGCGAAAAATGGGTTGCTCGTTAACGCGACCGCCTCAATTGTAGGGGATAGGGCATGCGTTCCTTTCGAGCTAAGTGGAGCCGGAGATCCGCGCCGCCCGACCGAAAATCTCAAACGTTTGCTCAGTGCCTTACGACCAAAGCAAAACAGTTGACGACAGTTCCAAATATCGACCCGCGCGACTTCCTAGAATAGCGAGAGCTGCAAGTGCCCTCCTTTTTTTCGTTGACGCTCTCTCTGAGGTAGGTAGAACACGAGTTGATAGCAAAGCAGTCGCGATGCAGACGGCAGCTCCCGAACGAGCGACGCCAACACAATCAGCTGGTTAATATCACACCGCATGCAAGCTGACGTACGGCACGCGATTCGTAGCACCTGAGAAATCGGTACGTAGTTTATTTTATTTACTCGTTTTGACCCGACTTTTAGATGAAGCCTAAATGTGCGAAAAATCACATTTTTACGTCTGAAAATAGTGTAGGACACATCCTGCCCCACATAGGAATTTATGGCTGACATGAAATAAGACTGGCGCACTCTGTAGTAGCGCCGGGCGAGTCCTCTCCCGCCCTTTTTGTGTGCGTCACGTTTCTTGCGGACGTACCAACGACCAAATTTTAGCCTGGCAAGGGCGGTGCTTTGATTCTCTCGGTATCATAGGGTGTTATATAAAATATGTTTTGGGCCGTTTTTAAGGACAGGTATTGAGCAAAATATATTTATATATTTTGCCTAATTATCCAGTTTATAGGAATTTGGGTTTTTGCCAAAATAGTAAGTTTTTTTGCCAAACTTTATCCTGGATATTTCCGCAGTCTTCGTTGGCAAGTTTAGAGACATTTTTTATTTGTCACTTGCTATTTGGACATGCTACTTCGAGAGATCTGAAAAAAACGTGCCAATTGGGCAAGTTTTTTTAGGCTCCTACCAGGCGACATGATGAGCTACAGTTGTAGATCACGCAAAGCAGGGATATATTTGCTCCGAAATATCTCCGTAAATCATCAAGTGGAGATCGGCAATCTGTTAACATTCACGACGAACGGTACTATACAGTGCAGATCGGACCCTGACAAAAGGCCAGGGCCGTTCCTACAACGAACCAAAGAAAAATACCGATCCATGAACATTTCACTGTATAGTTATAATTTGGCTCTATCGAAAATAGCTTAAAAACGTCACGTTTCTTGATGTCTTCAAAATGTAAATTTTTTATCGATATTTCAAATCCAACGTTTTTTTGCGGGAGTGCGGCCAACTCTCGCGGGTGGGGCACGGCCAGGTCGGGCCGTGCTGACCGCGCCAGGCCTATAATCCGTGATGTATTAAAATGACGGGCCGAAGCTTGACCCAGCCTGCGAGATTCTAAAATCTCACCCGCCGTCGGTCAAGCCTAGTCCGCAAGATTCCAATCTCACAGGTCGTCTGCTCGGCCTGTCCCGTGAGATTCTCAGTTTTTTCCACACCTATCTGATATGTACTCTGATCAGGGTCGATCTTAACGAGGGCTGTTTTCTAGTTTTTTTTCGGCATTTTTTCCCCGAAATTTCGGTGTTTCATGTTTTTTTTTCCCATTCATAGGAAAATACCGAAATTTCGGGAAAACACTAATAAAAACTGAAAAACACTCCTCGTTAAGATCGACCCTTAAGGTAGCAATATTTTCACTTTTCTTCGCGTTGAGCCGCTCCTCCCCGTCGAGACTTCGAGGCCACAACGTGCTCGATACCCCGCGCCCAGCGGTGTTTTCGGGCAGCCGCCCGTTGTCCACAATCGGCGTACGAAGCAGAGTTTGCCATGCCCCTATACCTTCCTTCGGACACCGTTGGTGCGCATGGGTTGCGTAGTTGAAGAACCCGCGACCTGGACGACGCCAAATGTGAAGGCGTTACGTACTGAGCTACAGGGGTAAAAGACCGATCGGTTACCCAGCCCAAGGTAATCCTTATAACATAGTGCCTTGATCAGGGACATTTCGAGCCACGATAAAACGCCACAAACCGTGATTTCGTCTTTTTAACCCTTTTAGAACCGCAGTCCCGTCTTGGGGACAAACCACTCGAATTTTAAGTAGTCTGCCCCCAAAACGGGACTGCGGTTCTAAGGGGGTTAAGGGGAAAACTACAAACAGTGGCGTCATGAATCGTGAGGATTTTGTCGTGAACCACAACAACAACAAACACGATTCATGTAAAAAAAAACTCATGGATCGCGATTTCGAGATTTCGTTGCTCGCTAAGAATGGCCCTAATTCACACAACAGAGAATGGTGGTCAAGGACACGCATAACACGATACACGCGAGTACGGTCTTGAAATAGTCTCTGTATCGTACTATCCAGAACAATCTTTACCGGTGGCAGTCAGCGCTTCATACTTGACCAACTCTCGATGAGGGCTTACAAGCTTAAACTGTTCAATACCTGCTTCTTCGGGGGTGCTTAAGGAGGGGAGTGGTCGTTTTTTGGTGGACGAGATGGAGGGATGTTGGTTGTAGTAGTCTTCATGAGCGTCACACCAGTTCTGATTTGTCGTAGAAAACTGCCGCGCTTTTGTTCTGGAGAGTTCTTCACTTTCTGTTGGTCGTTTGTTAGAACAACACTACACATTGTCGGGTGGCAAGCATAATAATAATACCTGGTAGGTCGGATGGGCTGCCGCATGAGGTGTCCAGGGGTTTTCCCGGCGAGGCACGAGCCCTGCTCTCAGTCTCCATCGTGCACGAAAGGATTAAAGCTGCTCTTCTTCTACCTCTAAGCAAACTTCACACGTGAGTCCCAGCGAGAGTACCTGCTCAACAGGCAAATCTAACGAGGGATGCAAAGTGTCCCGACCTTGAACTTAGCATAGCCCTCTATTCACCGGGTGAAACAGATTCGAAGGGAAAAAAATGTTACGAGGTCACGAATCTAAAAAACGTGACATTCTTTTCAAATCGTGCTATTCCCCCCTTCAACTCGCCGACCTTCTACCCAGAGCCAGATCGTCCACACACCCACGAATAATAGAGCTCCGTACTACCGTAGATGGTCGTCTTCCTTTTTATCTCAATCCTTCCCGGCCTCTGTGTGATATGATGTGGTATTGGGCTATAAAGTTGGCTATGATATACCAGGTACCTGGTAGCCCGTAGTATCTAAGCCCTGAATAGCCGAAGAGTATGCCCGAGGCTCTGAGTTTCCCTCGTAGTCCAATGTTAAGGATAGCCGATACAGACAAGCGCCCGAGGAAAGCTCCTCAGGCAAGTGCCTTTACCCGTCCAGCGGGTTAATATAAGGAGAGCAGAGTGGGCTTGATGCCTTGAATCAAGCCCCTATCGAATCACTCTCTGAACAGCTCCCTTCTTTCATCATGAAGAGGAATATTACGACAACACAACAAGAAGAAATCTCCTGAACAAGAAAATCTGCCTTCCTAGCCAGTTCCGAGAGTACCTGCATTCCATTCCCTTACCACGATACTCGGGTTCTACTACACTTGGCGTCGTCGGGAGGACACGCGGTCGAATCTCGCTTCGAATGTTTCTTTTATATAAATGTTTGCCAGTGCGTCTCTAAACAACATACCAGGTATCTCCCTGGTTCCCCAGCTAGTGAAACGAAGCGGGTAGGCCAGCGTACGGCCGTTTGCGGTAAGACGCCCCGAAGATCCCGCCGTTCACAGGGGGGGGGAGTGTTCTAAGGATTATCCTGGGCTGGGTGATCGATCTATCTTTCACCCCGTCTTTTGTGTAAAGGCGTCCTTCATCGGCTAAAGAGCGCACTTCGGACAAAGGAGGGGCGTTTGTGAGGCGCCAGGTGAACGAGAAAATCGCTGGGGAGGACCGAGGGACTGCAAAGAAGAAGATACCGAACGGTGGCGTCACAGACCGGTTCAGCGCGTTGCTCCCGCGACCAGTCGGAGTGCGATCATCGCTCGACAGTTTCGATGAAATACATTTCTGCCGAACATCTGGAGGGAGTGCACCAAGCAAGGGTGGGGCAGGTGTGGGCACAGCGGTGACGGGTCGAATCGGCACAGTCGTAAATAGAGTCGATGGAGGGCCGGGGAGAAACCTCTGAAGGCGAGGTGGTTCGAGGCGGGCGCGGCTTGCGCGCTGTGGGGACTGGTCGTAGGACGGTGGGTGGAGTAGGATGCGAACGAGCGAAAACATAGTCCACGGTGGCCGTAGGCTTGCCAGCAGCGGCAGCTTGACCACAGCGGGTCCGAGACAATAGCACCATGCAAATACTTTCAACACGGCGCCAGTGTCCTACGTTTTCCCAGTGCCAGACCAACGTGCCAACAGGCGATGGTGTCAATGACCTGAGTGTTTCTAGTGCCAATACCAACCAAAGATGTCAGGAAACGTGTCAACAACGCAAAACGTGCGCTGTCAAGGGTGTACCAGGTAGGGCCGAGTATTACATACTAAAACCTAGTAGTTTGGTGTCAGTCAAGGCATGTCAAGGCAAAGTTGCTGTCTGTCAAGGGGTGAAAGTGCTGTCTCCTTGCATATTACCAGGTACGTGCCAATGCCAGGAGTCGATCGTGCACGGGCATGCTTGTGTGTTCTTCACATTAAACCGTTATTTCTACCCGTTCCGTGGACAGCATAGCAAAATTACAAAATTACGACAAACATCAAGCAACACGTATCAGCTCTGGAGTATTCGTATATAAGATGAGTGTCGCGGTTAGTGGCCTGGTGTCAGTCATGTCAAGGCAAAGTTGCCGTCTGTCAAGGCGTGAAGGTGCAATTTCCCGACATCTTTGGTTCCAACAGGGGAGTCGATCATATACGGGCGAGTTATATTATAACACTACACTGGTACGGGTATATTGAATAATAAACCACACATCGACGCCAAAAACAACAAAAACAACATGAACAACAACAACACTGGAAATGTTGAACCCCCACCCTGGTAGGAGGACCCGAAATATTTCCAACCTACCCGGTACGCTCAGTGTGTGTGTTCTTCACATTAAACAGTTGTTACCAGGCTTAGATTGGGTAGTAGGCGATTGGTTAACTTTTTACCTTTAACCCAACGGACTAAGACCTTCACAAATGGCGTCGACGGCAGGACATGGGTCGTTGGTCTTGAGTTCGAATCTCACGTCCCCAGAAATTGGAAGCGCGTGTGGTGGCGCGTCGACCCGTAAAATCCGGTCCGTTCCAGGGGGGGTGAGTTGTTACGAGGCTTAGATTGTGGGTAGGCGATTGGTCAACCTTCTACCTTTAGCCCAACGGACTATTAATATTAATAAGACAGACCATCACACCGTTCTTTCTACCCGTCGACATCCAGCGCAACCAGTGTCCGTGCCGATTCGTCAATCCTACAGAGATACAAGTTATTTATTTATGCGGTCACAAGACTATACGGCAGAGATACTATGCATGTATGTGGTGTTACGTACCAGGGGGTCTGTATGCGGTAAGCACAGCAGTAGATATAATAACTGGGCCGCCTGTTCATACCTCTGGCCTGCTGCTTCGGTGAAGAGCGGTGGGGCGAGGGTTGTGCGGTCTAGTGTTGTTCGTAGAAACATTGCCTCTGCCTTCTTTTCCGATACCGTGAGGCCTGCTACAGTACTAACTGTCATTATTTTGGCGAGCCCTTCAGCCGACTTGGAGACAATTCCTGCGTCATCGGCGTACAACACATATATGGCCCGTAGAGCCCTTCGCGCGCATGCCAACGGCTCCTGCTCCTCTGTTCCGACTACTCCAGAAGCATTGAGCCCCTGGCGATGTGGCTTCGTCTTTGCTGAGGCGTGCCAGTACAAGACGCGAGGAAGAGCACGTTGATGGGACGATCGGTCGTGCTTTCACGTATCGATATGAAGGATTAGATAATAAGTTCTCAGACTAAAACCTAAAGAATCAAAATCTACAAGCAAAATCATCAGCGATGGGTGGCAATCGACGGTTGTATGGCATGGCCGTTGGCCGACCAAATGGAACAATGAAACCAGCCGTACGTACGGCACCTCCATCCGCAGGCCGCAAACTTGCTCTCGGTCTGCTCACACTTCACAGCAGTTCAGCCGAGGTTCAGCCCTTAGGTTCAGCGACGCTGGATCGCACGCGGGGTAGAGCAAACCAAACCAACAGCAGTGGCAAAGAATCGCGGCTCTGGAGTACTGGCAACGACCCCGAACAAGCTCGCCGTATAATAATCTTGAACTCCCAATGTCATTTTTCAGTGCCGTAGAGCAATACGTATCAGTGCCGTGCATGACTTGCATGCCGCGCATGCTCTCCTCCCTAACGCGTACCCAAGGCGTCAGGCCCGCGGTAGCCTCTCTCAGTAACAAGGCAGGCGCTCTGCAAGCCCGATCTCCGTCCATCGCGACAGACAAAAGCAAATGGGCAGAAGCACCGCAAGTACAACCATGCGGTCTTTCGAGGGGCAACTTCGTCACAGCAGCGAAGAGCGAGGATCTATGCTCCGGCCCGAAGGCAGGGCTCGCCTTTGCCTATGTGGCACGAAAACCGGGAGCCTGGATTGGCAGGGGATTGTCTACTGAGGGAAGGAGTGATGTGTGCACGGGGTCGACTCGAGGGACTAGGCGATTTGCCGCGCTCCGCTCTGCGAGATACCACAACTCGCAAGTTGGTGTTCAAGTTGGTTTCTGTACCAGTATTGTGGGGGCAACGCCAAGCCTTCGACAGGGGACGTCACGTGCGGGGATAGATTGGAGGCACGCACAGCAGCAGCAACGACGGATGTACAGTGGCAAGGATGGGTTTGGAGGAGGCAAGCACTTTCCTCACAGCGATCAGGTGCAGGAGTATGCCATGGTCTTGGCGACGATTGAGTATCAGCAGTTCTCGCTCTTACGGTACCTGGTATTATATGTACGTTCTTCCAGAAATTCGAGCTCTTCTGTTGTTCTTCGATTTTTCGCTGTTGCAAATGGGGTGTACTCTCTCGTCCGAGTTCATCCCTAACTCCGCTCGGCAGCTGCGTACACAGCAACATGTAATATGAATAACAGCAGCAGCAGCACTGGTTCGACAGCGGTAGTAGATATAGATGCCCACGGCCAAGCACGAGCGTACTGACTGTGGGCGGGCAGCGTTCCGTTCGCTGCGCGGATGGTTTGCTTCGACGTCGGCCCTTATTTTTCAGCCCGAGATATTGCCGGTATGTGTGTGTGTTCTTCACATTAAACCGTTCTTTCTACCCGTCGACATCCAGCACAACCAGTGTCCGTGCCGATTCTTCAATCCTAGAAGAGATACAAGTTCTGTGGTCACAAAGCTACGCTACAGAGATACTACGTTGCCACGTGTGCAGTGTGCACTGCAGTGGGCAATGCAAAGCCATGTCATCATACTATTAATAGATACGACAGGCACGACATACGCAATCTATGAAATAGTGAAACGAAAAGAAACAATCAAAGAGAAAACAAAAACAAGGTAGACAAATCGAAAGAGAAAAAGAAGAAAAATGAAAGCGAAATCTAAGAGAAACAATCTGTCGTGCCCCCCCCCCCGCAGGCGAGGTGGCCAACACTTGAAAAAGAACGAGCTGGAGAAAAGAAAGAAAAATAAAATAATATAAGAAAAAACACCACTGCTTGTAAACAGAGTAAGACAAAGAACCAAGGAAAAAAGTAACAAGGAAAAATAACAAAGGGGAAATAACAGGCAGACCAAAGCCCAAAGCACCTTCCAGGTGGCGGCAGCAGCTTGTGGTACGAGTAGTATAGCCAGGTTCTCCCTGCTAATCCGCCTGGTACCTTGCTACCCAGACTGCCGTCTCCGCCCTGGGTTCGTCAACTATGCCCAGCCCCTTGGCGTCAGACAATACGAAACGAGCAGAGCAGGTTCGTCTTCCAACCACGCCACACGGCTCCTTCAGTACGGCTTATTAATCAGAAAAGGAAGAGGAAGAGAAAAAATAATATGAAAATCACGGAGAGTCAGCGCAAGAAAGAAAAAAAAAACAAAAACAAGAAGAGAAAACAAGGGAAGACCACGTTCGAACCAGCTGCACCGGTTGGTAGCACTAGTAGTATGGTCATGTTCTACTTTCTAGTCGACTTGGTGCCTTGCTACCCTGTCTGCCATCTCCTTCCTACTTTCGTCTACCGCCGTTTCCCTTCTACCCCACCTGTTCCCCCCCCCTCTCCGCATTCCCTCCGTCGGGCTTTCTGCCACTTCTCCTGTTGCCCCTTCCCCCCCCGTTCCCTTGGGCACCATCCACGGCGGATGCGCGGCGCTGCCTACTCATCTCATCTCAGCCTCGTGCCACCTCACCATGAACCGTTCGGCTGCTTCAAGGATCCCCCGGTACCACTTCCCCGCCTTTTTGGCTGCAGTGGACCACAACGCGGTCTCAACTCCAAACACCAAGGGGGCAGCTTCCGTTGACCCTTCGGTGGCTCGGAACTCCCTAAGGTCTTCGACTATGCATCTATGCCAAGTCTTACACTGTCCGCCTGGTCTCGGGTTCTCCCCACCAGTTATCGTCCCGAACATTACCCGACTGGGTAATCGCTCCTTGCTTTGCCGTGCCACGCCCCCCGCAAAGAAGAGCCGCCGTTTACGAATGGTCGTTTCGATGCTCTCGCAACGTGTCATCTTGAGGGCCTTCGCGTACGAGAGGGTGGTATGGTTAGTACGAAGTCGGCGCTGGAAGCCAATGACTCGCAGCAGGACTTGGTGGTGAGCCGTTCGAAGCTTGGCAAAGTGTTCCGCTCTGAGGGTCCACGTCACACACCCGTACAGCAGGGTCTCAATCACCTCGGCCTTCAGCATTCGGACTTTAAGGCTAAGGGGGGCGGTCGTCCTATCATACAACTCCGGGCCGAACCGTTTGAGGCATGCTCGCATGAGGCGGATCCGTCGGTCGATTTCGAGCGAGAGCGCAGCGTTTTCGTGGATAATGCTGTCGATCGAACATGGAACATTTCACACCTTTTAGGTTTTATGTTACGTAATGTTGGGCGTCAGCGGAAAAAACCCGTAACATGACGTTACTTTACAGGTATTAATAGTACGTTAACCCCTTTAGAACCGCAGTCCCGTTTTGGGGACAAACGACTTGAAATTTGAGTGGTTTGTCCCCAAAACGGGACTGCGGTTCTAAAAGGGTCAACTACTTTCTGGATTTGGTCATCACATACCTGGTACGCAGTGTTCATGTGTTACGATATTGGCGGGCGATCGCGTAACATTATGTTTAAGAGTGTTACCTTGATCCCGTACTGACCGCAGTATATGTGTTGCGGTGTTGAGGTATATATGCAGCCCATAGCGAGTAACACTATATTAGCGTGTTAGCGGAATTCCTCGTGGCTATCGTAACACACGTTGAAGGGATAACGTGCACGGCCAATTGAACGTTAACATTGTGTTACCGTGTCAGCGACATCAGCCCGTAGCCAGTAACGTTATGTTACCAACGCCCAGATGAGTAGGGTGACTCGTGTACTGAGCCAAGCTGGGGAGACTGAGGGGTTTTGGTGGGTTCAAATCCCACACTACCTGACTGAGTCGGGAGGGAGAGAAAATATCTACTATTACGGGGGGCCATAGTTAACATGACCAAATATTGTTAGTAAGAATGGTTAAATATATATTTTTTTATGTGCACCATAGGTCCTGTTAACTAGGGTCCCCCGTAATAATAGACTCAGGTGCCTACATCCTCGGAGTACACCACACCACACCACACTTTAATGACGGTCACGGGCAGGCCCGACTAAGATGGAAGAAACGAACCGGGTTCGAACCGGTACACGAAAATTTGAGAAGTAAGTGTGGACAGGGGTTTCCTCTCGCTCTCCGGGGCGCAGAAATAAAATAAAATGTTGTTACGGGGGACCATATTAAATAGGACCTACGATTCACACTAAACCCTATATATTTCACTATATTTCCTGTCAATATTTCGTCCTATTTACTATGCCCCCCCGTAATAGTGTGTTAGCGGGATTCTTACTTGCCACCGTAATACCCTTTTTTAGACGGATAACGTACACGGCCAAATAAACGCGTACATAACACTGTCTATGTTATTATTAATAGCGTGTTAGTAAAATTCCTATAATATTACGGGGGATCATAGTTAATAGGACCAAATATTGTTAGTAGAAATGGTTAATTAACTATGGTCCCCCGTAATAGTGGCTATCGTAGCACACGTTAGAGGGATGACGTAGTACATGGTCAATACAACGTTAACATATGTTACCGTATCAGCCGCAGCAGCAGCCCACATCCAGCGACGTTATGTGAGGGTGTTAACGGAAGTCTTGCTACCATAACATACGTCAAACGAATAACTTATATCAGGTATGATCGATAACACACTATTAATAGCATAATGTTAATGTGTAGCTCGTATGCAATGTATGTAGTGACACAAGTTAGCAGATAACGTACACCCCCAATATAACACCAACAATATGTTACTCCCGTGTTAGCTCGTACGTGCGAGTGTACAGATTACGTTGTAGATGGATAACGTACTTTATTATAGGTGTATAACGTATTGGCGGGTTTTCCAGAAAAAAAATGAGGCATTTTTGTGCGGGGATCCCTCCTAAATATCCCCTCTCTAGGGGTTTTGAAATATGGAGGCGTTTTGTTACCGGATGCGTCATGTTATCCCCCCCCCCCCCCTCGGGGATATTTTTGTAGGTTTCGTCTACTGGGATGTCGGCGAAATTGGATATCACGGCTACGTTATGTTACTCCCACATGCCGCTTTACCACCAACACAGGCAACACATGTTAGATCTCGGGAAGATCCAAAGGGTAACGTAGTAACATTACGTTAGAACGGCTTCGGCCCCAACGGTAACTCAGTAACATAATGTTAGACCCAGATTGATTTCGATGGTAACACGGTAACGGAATGCTACCATCAGATCTTTACTGACGGTAATACCGTAACATAATGTTAGAGAGACCTTCGCATTTAGGCTAACATCCTAATATAATGTTACGTATGGGCCGGCTAAGACTGTATCGTATCTAACGTACGTTAAGTGTTACGTTATCCGAGCCTAAGGCAATCAGATGGGGGGTCCAGATAACGTAGTGTTAGTAGTGCTGGCGAACATGGTAACGTTATGTTAGGGTGTTGTTATGTATAACACTCCTCCTAAGCGTGACACTATGTTGGCGTGTTATGTCTAAGCTGTGTCGACAGTAGCATTATGTTCTCGTGTTGGTAAATATGCGGATATCGGTCTGGGCGTGTTAGAGTGATGACTTACGTGTTTGGTCAAAGCCTAACACTGTGTTATGGTGTTAGTTCAAGGACTGATCACGGCATAACATAATGCTACTGCAAGAGAGCTGGACGAGATCGAGCAGCATCATAACGTTAAGGTGTGTGCACGTTCGTGGGTTTCCAGTTAACACTGTGTTACCGCGTTACCGTGATCGCTGCTCCAGTGCTAACACTATGTTAACATGTTATTACGGAGGACCATAGTTAATAGGACCTATGTTGTACATAAAAACCTAAATATTTAACTATTTTTACCAACAATATTTGGTCCTGTTAACTATGGTCCCCCGTAATACCTCGTTCTTGTGTTAGGCCCAATGTCGTAGATAAGTGTTGTCCGGGTGTTGCGTTATCCGAGGTGTGGAACATGTTGAACATTTTGTTCTTTTGTGAGTGTTCCGGGACGCGCACGTACAGCAGCACAACAGCACCAGCAGCACCTGGTACATGATATCCGATGTAAATCAGATACATAAGAAAAACACTAGATATTGGCACGTCTTGTTCTGGCAGGGTCGACCAGTACAACAACAGCACCAGTAACTTCGTATTTTGGCTGAGGATACTGCCGTGCCCCCGGCCAACGAGAAACACACCTGAAAAATACGTACCAGGTACTCAAGACAAGGACTGAGATTGTGACAACAACGTCGAGAAAGAACCGTTGATTTATTACGGTTGTGACTACTGCTGTAGACAACGTCGAGCAAGGCCTTACTATGTACCGGTACCGCTCTGGCCGTGAGCATAAACATCGTTTGATATATATTTTATACCTGGTATTTATTATTTGCCTTCCGACAATGTGCAGTAGGGTTTTTTTTCATTCAAAATGAAAAAGCTGACATAATTCGTCGGATACCACCAACTTCATCCAACCAATTATCCTTCCCTGCGTATACGATATTCACATCAGAATATCAGCGGGGATTATATTCCCGGCCAGACTAGTACGTGGGATTTGGTGCAGAATCCCGCCGCTGCGCATGATTTCTCATTTCCTTTTTTCCTATTAATATCATACCCGCCAAGGGTGAGCCTCAGTTTCTGAAGGGATTGTGTCTTGCTTTCAGGTACGCTTACCGTATACCAGGTATATACAATACAGCAGTGTACAGTAGCATGCGTACAGGACGGGTATCCTGTATACCTGGCATTGTTTCACGCCCAGTAGTATTATAGCAAGAGACAGGAAAGCTTCTGCGTAAAGGCCAGGCCGGGTTTCTTATTAGAGGATTAATGCGTTCCGGATTTACGGTATTAATATTAATAATAGCTTCAGTTGAATCCCTTCTCAACGGCGCCCACGTTTTTGGGTACCAAGTACTTACAGTAGAAAGTGGAAAAAACAAGTGAAACGGTTAAGGCCGCGCTGGCACCCAAGCGTCTCCTGGTCCCCGGGTTTCCTGCTAGCATAATGTCTACCTGGTAGATGTTTTATCGGTTACAGTAGAAAAAAAACCCCGCTATTTCAACGCGCTGCGATTAGAAATTGGGCTGGTTCGTGCTTACCAGAGAGCGACGGTGACTTGAAAGAGGTTCATCACAGCAGGTTGTGTTTCTCTCGAGACTGATCTCCCACAGGTTCTCAGCAGAAGCCTACACCTGGACTTAGAGGTGCTGCAATGGTCTTGGTCTAAATTTGGGGTGCACAAAATGAGACATACATCCACCACCTGAACGTTTGCGCTTTTCTTGCGGACAGCTCACGCTCCTTACAGGAACCTGCGGTCCGCGAAATTGAGGGGTGCTCCTGATGCGATGTGTGAGGGCGTCGGGTGCGCCAGACTGCAGGCGTGTGCAGCCAGAAACGACTCGTGATATGTTTTCGTGTAGTCGAAGTTGCGAGCGAGTAGCTAAAAAAAATCTCGCGAAAACGCCATCAACGAAATGTTTCATTTCGCGCAAGGAAGCATAGCACAATGGCTACACCACCGACGAAGAAATGGCCGTCACTAAAATGTTGATGTTCTCCAGGCGGATGACGTATCTCTTTTAGTAGTCGTCGTCGAAGATGCTGCGGGAGGCAAAACTACGTTGCGGGATGTTCCATCGGTGAACACCGCACACACTATTCATGTATGACACTTACACCCTGCTCCCGCTTGGCACCCTGGTCCCACCCAGACCTGGTCCCACCCCGACATGAGCCCTCCAAACTGCATCTGGGTACCAACCATATTTAGCCGCTGGCAGGGCCCACCAAGCGCGCTTAACCTTTTTTGACTGCAGTCCCGTTTTGGGGACAACCCAGTCAATTTTCAAGTACTTTGTCCCCTAAACGGGGCTGCGGTCTTAAAAGGGTTAACCCACGCCGACCGAAGCCGAGGGTTGGCCACAGAAAATCGAGGTTCAGCCACGGCCAGCAAACACTTTCACATCTCGGACAGATCATCTACAGATCATTCCCACGTGATGATCTGGACGTTTCAGGGCAGGTACATTCCTGATCTGTATGATCTGTATGCTATAGCTCATGTTGCCGCGTGGGAGCGTATATTCTGCATGATCTGGCACATGTTTCCTGGGCTGGATCTGTACTATGCAAATCCTACACAACCTGCTCACGACGGGAGGTTAGGAAACTACTGCAGATCATGGCCTGTCGGAGGTGTGAACAGTTTTGCCGAATACGCGGTAATCTACCCTTTAACGACTCCAGGAGTTCTTATTTTCCTGTACCTGTTACATGTTATTCACCCTGGCTTTAGATGTGCTTGATTTATCGTTTAAAAGTACTATTCCGAGCGAATCTGGGTTTCTTACTGTAACGGCGTCTAAAAACGAGGATCCCTTCATAGCTGGCTGAAGTCGATTTCGAGAAACGCATACGCCGTCCATCAACGCACGTGTATAGTTTTTTTTAGCTCTTTCACAAACCCATAAAATATGGGGACCCGTTCCGAGCTGGCTGAGGCCGATTTCATGAAGCGTACGACTACCACCAAACCAACACAAATCAACAACCAACACAGACAGCACACAGCAACACGGCACCAGCACTGAAATCATCAAGAGGGCCCAGGTGTACGCCGTTGCACAGGAAGGCTAGGGGCGCTGCTGCTGCTGCTGCTGCTGCTGTGCTGCTGCTTTTGCGTTTGCGGCTGTGCTGCTTTTGCGGCTGTGTCACCTGCCGTCCACCATCCACCAACGCCCTCTAGTTGCCAACAGTTGCAAATATCTTGCTGCGCGAGTTCCTAGCGACAGCTGCTGTATACCACCTTATTACTCAGTAGTTGTCCCGTACGTCGTACGGATTGTACGTACTGTAGATGATGCCGCTAAACGGCTGGCAGGGCGGAAGAAAGAGGACCGCAACCGCTTTCGAACCGCACTCCCCTTTTCGCGGACATATTGAGCACAAATTGTCTGGATTTAGAGTCAGGACGTCGTACGTGTCTCTGGACACCGCAGTACTACGTAGAAGGGTTATACCCTCTTTGGGCGTCAACCGCCTGGTACGCGGCTGCCAACCGCTCTGGTTGAGGCTTCAAAGTTGATTGAGACCTGAGGCGCGCGCGATCGATGTGCACTACGAAGGTATACGAAGCCCTTTTTGAGGGCCCCCGCGATAGGGGAAAACGGAAATGTAAGGGGCCTCTAGCGCTCCTGCGCACCGCATTTTCCCAATATTGACTTTTTTATTTCCTATTTTTTATTCTCTTTTGATCATCACTTTTACATTCCGGTTTGAGTCAGAGGAGATTTTACCATCAGCGATTTTCTGCACAAGCGGTGACCGAACGCACTACTGTAGGTAGGGTCCCATAGACAAGGCTGCCTACTGCTGTAGTTGTATATGCTGCCTATACATAGTACAGTAGTACAGGGGAACATAGTATTCAGAACCAACATGGTGAACCTAGGGAGTTACCTGTTTTTTGGGTCCATCTTGGTTTCTGATTCCTACGTATTACTATGTATTACTATGGCCACCGGTGATGGTATGCACACTGGGGAACAGTACTGTCATGCCGATGCGAATCACTGGCGCTGTCGGAAATGCGAGGATGGTCTCCGGGTACTCATTGCATGCCGTTAAATATGTATGGAGTGTCTCCGGGTACTCATTGCATGCCGTTAAATAAGTATGGACTGTCTCCGGGTACTCATTGCATGCCGATAAATAACAACAGTAGACTACGGTGCAGTCATGTAAGTACGCATCTGCAAGAACTATTGCATAGCGTGAGTATTACATTACAACAGTAGAATACGGTGCAGTCATGTATATATTTCGAATTATTTTATACTTTTGCGCAATAATTTGCGCGATAAATATTATTCACAGGAGTCCCGCTCGACGTGTAGCTTGACATATTTACGCCCTTCGCTACCGTAGGACAGCCTTGGACTGTTCGGGGCGGGGTCGCGGAGAGTGGTGAAGCCAGAGCGGATCATCATCGTCCGACACGGAGAGAGCCTGGGAAACCTGGACGAATCGGTTAGTGGCGAAAGGAGAACATGCATAAGTTTGAGTGTTTCATTTTGTCCGTGTTGTGGGGGTCCTGGCAGCGCCCAAACTCCGACGATCCTACCATATGGTACACCGGACAGATCATCTACAGATATATCATCTAGGTCTTAATCACCCGTTGTGAGGTGTTGTGCACGCTCTGTATGATACAGATCCAACATGGTAGGAAACATGTGCTGGATAGATCTTGCAGACGGTGTGACTTCCATCCGGCCACGTGAGCTAGATCACTCAGATCAGGAATACATCTTCCCGATCTGGATCATTGAGTTGGGATATTATCTGATCTGTCTGACCCATCCGATGTATGCAACCTATCCTGCCACGGTGGGCTGATATCATAGCTCGCTTTTCTGCTTGTTTTTGTTTCACGTATACCCGTCAAAAGTGCGAATGAGGTGGGCGGGCGGTGGGTGTTGCGAGAACCCTCTCTCGCTTGTGTTGTGTTGGTCCGTCGCGAGAAGTGCGGGTAAATTTGAAGCGCGCTTCGAAGGTCGTCCTGATCTTGCTCTTGCTAACGCCTGTTATGTGCAACAGGGGCTGCGTTCCTCTTGCATTCGTTCCTGGCACCGTTCCTGGTATTGTTTCTGGAACCGTTTCTACCGTCATCCCTGTTACCGTTCATGGTATCGTTCCTGGTACCGTTCCTGGCACTGTTCCTGACACCGTTCTTTTCCTGGTTTGGTGTCGGTGTTGTTTTTCTCTTCAAGACTGTATAAACCTTGGCTCAACTTCCGCAAGATGGTTTAAGTATGCAGCTTAACCCTATACCGTATGACACCATCACGCGTGTGATAAGATAAGAGACCCTCGCGGACGAATTTCAAGGCTGGTTTTCTCAGCAGCAAGAAATGTGCAAACGCCGAGCGATAGATGGCGTCTATGAAAAAGGTCTCGTCGAGATTTTTCCTAAACCACGATGGTTGTGTCTGCCGCCCTCGGAGTTGGAGAAACTCGTCTCGGAAAATTGTCGCAGGGGGGCGGGTTATCTACTTGCCGTGTGATACGGTATGGTCCCCGACCGCTTGGGAATTTTCTCGGAATAAAAAGATATAAAGAGTATCATACCCATCTTGTCGAAGCTGGGTCAAATCGCAGATGGTGAACAACACTACGTATGTATTGGTATCGTTCGGGCGTGTGACGTAAGAAAGCATTGAAAAAAAAATGTTTTTACTTCCTTTGCTTTCACGTGCTTTTTTTTGTGTTGTCGAGACAAGACGTCTTGCTTTCCCTTTTTTTATTCCTTATCAGATTCACTCTCTCGCCGCTCGTGTGTGCCCCCTACAACCAAAAATGTCTTCCGAACACGCCTTCCCAAAATGGAAGGAACGCTTTTATTTTTATACTGAATCCGAACGGTCCTTGGTTTTTGGACATGATGGCATTTACGTATATACCATGTACGAAGTATATGTTGAGGTTCAATCCCACTCCCCAAAGCCCAGATTTCCTACGGATATGTTTTCTTTAGAACAAAAAAGCTGTGAGGTCGAAAAATTCCTCAAAAGTCATCTTTGTAAGCTTGGTGTGATGCTCCGGTTCCTACATACCAGGGTAGTGTTCAATCTTTCACACTTGGCAGACGTTTTTTATTCGCTTTAATTGGCAGACGTACGTCCATGTCCCAGACTGGAAAATCCCGCTGACTAAGAAAGGGTTCAAGGACGGACAAAGAGCAGGGGAGAAGATCAAGGAGTACATCGGAGACAAGCCGCTCTTCATCTACACCTCGCCGTACCTCCGGACGAAACAGGTCGGTTGTGTCGGCGGCCGCACGTGCCGTAGACGGCGGGGGTAGCAAACTGGTTTTTCTGACCCGTCTCGCTTGAGAGGATTTCCATACCTCTCACCCAAAGCCGGCTCTGAGAATGATCTGTAGAATAGTCTGTAGAATGATCTGGAGAATGGTCTCTAGAATGATCTGGAGAATGGTCTCTAGAATGATCTGGAGAATGGTCTCTATAATGATCTGGAGAATGGTCTCTAGAATGATCTCTAGGGTTTTATCCCGATTGCCATTCCGATGGCCTAGCGACCGCTTTAGAAGTGCAGTCCCGTTTTGGAGACAAACCACTCAAATCCCCAAGTGTTTCGTCCCCAAAAGTGGGACTGCAGTACGCAAAAGGGTTTATGCTGTTGTGCAAACCGTTGTGGGAGGGGGGATAAGAGCCTACTATGTGACCCCGGATCTAAGTTACCAGGTACTATTTACGGGGGACCATAGTAAATACCGGTAGGATCTACGGTACACACAAAAACCTATATATTTCCCAATTTTTACAAACAACATTTGGTCCTATTTACTATGGTTCCCCGTAATACTCGGACGGAGAGAGAAAAGAAGGGCGAAGATACTAAACGGGATGGAGGAAAAGCAGCACAAACCACAACCTACAAATGAGATGTGTCACCCGGTAATTACCGGGTATTTCCTCAGTTGACGAGCTCGTCGGCCGGAAACACTTCTGCCATAAAGTGCTATGCACCCCTAATTGCAACCCCTATGGTAGCACGCGTCTTGTTTTTGCCTAATTGCAACCCCTAATTGCAGCCCTCAGCGTAGCACGCGTCTTGCTTTTGCCTATTTGCAACCCCTAATTGGAGCCCCTATCGTGGCCAGCGTCTTGTTTTGGCCTAACTGCAACCCCTAATTGCAGCCCCTAGCGTGGCACGCGTCTTGCTTTTGCCTAATTGCAACCCCTAATTGCAGCCCCTAGCGTAGCACGCGTCTTGCTTTTGCCTATTTGCAACCCCTAATTGGAGCCCCTAGCGTAGCACGCGTCTTGTTTTGGCCTAACTGCAGTTTCTAACCACAAACCTTATCGTAGCACGCGTCTTGTTTTTGCCTAATTGAAACCCCTAGTTGCAACCCTTATCGTAACACGCGTCTTGTGTTTGCCTAATTGCAGCCCCTATTGTAGCACGCGTCTTTAACCCCTATGGTAGCACGCGTCTTGCTTTTGCCTAATTGCAACCCCTAATTGGAGCCCCTATGGTAGCACGCGTCTTGTTTTTGCCTAATTGCAGCCCCTAATTGCAACCCTTATCATAGCACGCGTCTCATTTTTGCCTTATTGCAGCCCCTATGGTACCACGCGTCTTGTTTTTGCCTATATGCAACCCTCAAACGACAACCCCTATGGTACCACGCGTCTTGTTTTTGCCTATTTACAACCCCTAATTGCAACCCCTATCGTAGCACGTGTCTTGTTTTTGCCTAATTGCAATCCCTAATTGCAACCCCTATATATCGTAGCACGCGTCTTGTTTTTGTTTCGAGCAGTGGGATTTTCATTGTTTTCGTTTTCGTTTTCGTTTTTTTTTTTTATCCTCCGACGGATTGGTAAAATAAAGCTTAAGCTCACCACACTTCCACGTTCCAGCTTCGTGTCGTGTCAACTTAACCCATAGCTCCCATTGCAACAGCAGAGCAGGTTGCTGTTGCCATACCACTGGCGCTTGGGCTCGTTGACCCGACCTGATGACCCCCGGGAGGCGCAGGTGCGGTGGAGATAGCCACCCGGGGGTATGTCACTCCTCCGGGCAGTGTTGGACTCGCGCGAGCGCCACCCACTAACGAAAACCTAGGCTATGAGGCCTTCCCGCCGGACTCGGCCCAGTCACGGTCCACCCTACCCGTTCGAGCAATGGGATTGTCATTTGTTCTATGTTTATTGATAGTGCGAAAATAGGTCGGTGATACTGTCGGTTTTCATGCACTGTGCTTGCCCTTCCCGCAAGACAACAGGAACCATTCCGGGTAGGGTAGTGGTCCCTCTCCATATACGTAGTGCTGGTTTAGCAGAGGGCCGGCTGCTCGCTATAGTGCGTGTGGAATCGCGTGGCACAGATGGGGTTAACCAAGCAGTGTTAATAGTGCCGATTGCCGCTATAATAGTGCCGGGTGCCGCTATGTTAGTGCCGGCATTGTTGGCTGGCGCACAGTCCTACTATTACGGAGGACCATAGCTAACAGGACCTATGACATACATAAAAACCTATATATTTGACCATTTTTACTAACAATATTTGGTCCTATTAACTATGGTCCCCCGTAATAGTATTTTTTGTTGTGTCTCTTTTTCGAGACCTGCATAAACCTCGGCCCGGCTTCCACGTGCCGGCACTATAGAGGGGCCATTACCACTATGCCTCGAGGCACGTGTAGAGCTGGTATCGTCGTTCGGAGAATAAACAGCTCAGAAGTTGGATAGGTGGTTATTCAGAGTGCCCACTAGACTTGCTGGACATGGTCGCGTGACTTCCGGTATGTACGTAGTCTGGTGGGAAGTGCTGGGAAAACATGCAATCAACAAAATTTACGTTAGGGTGTTGTGCGACAATCATATCTGGTTGGGCTGTAAAAGTACTTGAAGCCGACAAAACTTGAGGAGCTTGTTTGGTTAAACAGGCGAATTAGGTTGTTGCTCCGTTTGCGAACCATCCCCATACCCAACCCTAGAAACCTCAGGTTAAGAACGTGGTCTCGGACACTTTTTTCCCACAGCATATTTTTTTCCGTCGGTTGAAAATGCTGTTCTACGACGAACAGACTACAAAAAACTCAACCCAACCAAACAAATTCTTCGCAAACCCTTCTGGAGGCTCGAAGCACCCAGTCTCGATAAATAACACTCCCCTCCCACGAGGCGTACGCTTCCGCGGCGTACACAACCTATATAGGCCACTGTCAGAAAGAGAAAAAAGAAACATCGGACGAAAAAATTCCAGGGGCGAACACCTATTTCAAGGAGACTTCATTTGTCCTCTCACCCAGTTTGCCCGCAGGACGTTTTTTTGTTTTTGTTTTGCCCCCTCTCCCCTTTCTGAAAACGGTCTTAAGTCTCTACATAGGGAGCACACGATCGTTTCACCATTATGAATCTACAGTAGTATCGACGGGTTTGGTGGTTGCACAGAAAAAAAACGGGGTTTTGTATCACCAAGAGGGATGTTTCGAACTACGAGTATATATACCAGGGATGTCTAATATCGCTACCCCAGGTTCTGTCGGTTCTCAAAATCACATGCGGTTTGCTTTTTTGTGTTGCGGTTTCGGGGTTTTTGTGCTGGCGGGCCCCTGGTGAAAATTGCCTGCATTATAGTGGAAGTCCGTATGCTCTGGGGCTTTCAGAATTCAGTGGGTTTGCTGGTTCTCGCTTGCGGTTTCCACATTTGCCCATTTTGCGGCATTACCAATACGCCCGCTCTGAAATCTGCGATAGTACATACATATCCTTGGTATATACCCCCAGTACGTAACTGTAAACAGGTGTGTGAGATTGTTATTTCGTATAGGACAGATCGGCGGGATTGGTACTGTTTCGGACGAAATAAGTCGGTGGGTTTGTTGTCGTTTCGAACGAATCGAGTCGGCGGGATTGTTGTTTCAGACGAACCAGGTCGGCGGGAAGTGGGATTGTTTCTGTTTCGAGCGAAATTAGATCGGTGGGACTGTTTCGAAAATGGGTGTTTGCTCTGCTGGTGGTTCCATTGAAATGGGGGTCGGTGGGATCGTTTTTCCGGGTTTCCAAAGATGGCGGGTAAATCCAGAGTCAGCCACCCCTCCCCCCTACCCCCCCCCCCCCCCCCCCGCCCTCCCCAGCGCCCGTTTTATACCTGTCTTGCGTTGTCTGAAGGCGGTTCTTGGTAGGATGCAGCTCACCCTCCATGCGACTCGTCAAACATCTCATGGCTCTTCGCAAAGCTTGGTGGTGCAAGCAATGTCTGCCTGGTCGGTGCAAACCCGACGTGCTCCATCCCGGCATTGAAGGGATGCGAGGGTCTATGGTCATACGACTACGGCCATGCATAACATCGAGTACCCCCCCCCCCCCCACCACTATCTCATGCGTTGTGCTTCTTTCTCCCCCACCCCCCGCCCCCCCCCTCCCCCCTCTGAACTCCCGTTTTGTGCGTAATGCCTCCTGGGTTTCCGCCATGGTCGATCTCTGATTGGTTAGACTTTAGCGGGTATGGTAGAAGCGTTCGACACTAACTACATCGTCGGCGTGAGAGAAGAGCCACGGCTGACCGAGCAGCAGTTTGGAAATTTCCAGAACCTGGCTACCATCGTCAACTCCAAGGCAGAACGAGCGCGCTTCGGACGGTTTTACTATAGGTACCTATGCGGTGTTGGGGTTGGGTTGGTGTCATGGTTTGGGTTGGCCTGGGTTTGGTTGGGTTGGTGTGCTGTGTTACGGTGGATTGGGTAGGGTTGGGTTGAGTCATGTTGTGTTGTGTTGTGTTGTATAGTGTTGATTCGCGATGTGTGCCGGGTTAGGTTTGCGTTTTAACCCATCCCACGGTAGGGTTGCACCAGAAGTTCCTGAACCCCTCACAGTAGGAGCTCAATATCTCACCCGATACAATACTTGGAAGAAATTTGTTTGCGCCACCCGACCGGCACTTTTATGCGCCAGTCCTGAAACGAATATACGAGTAAATTGTTTATCCTAACTGCTGGTTCCTCACTTACGGAACTCAATTGATCAGAAACCTTTCTCCCAAAAAGTGCAACCCCTACCGTGGGGTGACTCTTTTGCTGTTGTCCTGTTGTGACCCGGGCCTCGGTTGATTGACTCCCCTCCCCCCCCCCCCGCCATCGCTGTGTTTCGCTCTTGCGCAAAACCCAACGAAACAGATTCCCGCAGGGTGAGTCTGGGCTGGACGTGTACAACAGGGCCACGTCCTTCATCGCAACGATGTTCCGAGATTTTGCGAACGAGAACATCGCCCGAGATGACCTTAACGTAATCATTGTCACCCACGGTCTCACCCTGCGCTTGGTGAGCTCCTGCACCCAACCATGCCACGTGGTTGTTGGAGGCGTTGGCCATGGGGGGTTAGTTGGGCGGGGGGGGGGTTAGGGTTGTCATTTGTGGCGTTCGGAGGCGTTGACCGGGGGGGGGGGGGGGGGGGGGAAGCGTACGCATTTGTTGATTGCCTTAGTCATTTGACCCGTTGAACACGCATCCCTCTCGAGACAGGGGGGGGGGGGGGGGTAGGGGAGAGGGGTTAGGGTTCTCATTTTTAGCATATTAAAATGATGGATTTGTCGTTGTTTGCTACTATCGCGTCAAAGAGCGGTTGGAGGCGTTGACCGAGCGCGGAGGAGGGGCGGGGGACGGGGGGGGGGGTGGGGAGTTGTCATTTGTTGCCATTGATTGTATTTTGGTTTCGTTTCCGGTTTCTGCTTTGATGTTGGAGAGCGGTCGGAGACGCTGGCCAGGGGGCGGGGGGGGGGGGGGGGGGGGCGTACTCATGTCATGCATGGAAGTAGGAGAGAGGGTTGCGAGTTGTCATTTGTTTCACGCATGGGTCAGATGACACTCTTGTAGTTGTCGCATTTGCTGTTACTTCCTTCTTGGTCCTTGTTCCTAAACACCCCTGTTTTATCGTTTTGTTTTGCCTTTTTTGGTCCGGTGGCGGTGCGTGCGCGGGGGGGGGGGAGGGGGTGAATCCATTCGTTGCTTGCCTTAGGCATTTGATCATTTGACCACGCATCCCTTTCGATTCGAAGGGGGGGGGGGGGGTCGAGTCGCGCTTCGCCACCTTTTTTTCGCCATAGACCCTTTTTTTCTACGGCAAAACTTATCCTACAGGAAACCCAAGCAGCTTGTGTCCATTTTTTTACGTGAGTGCAGTTAGTTCCCCGAATACGCAGGTGCATTTCTGAAGGGGGTTAACTTGACCCTTGTTATTACGAGGGGGGGGCATAGTTAATAGGACTTAATAGGACCAAATATTGTTAGTAAAAATGGTTAAATATACCAGGTATTGTTTTTATGTATACCATAGGTCCTATTAACTATGGTCCTCCGTAATAGGACTGCAGCCCCGTTTTAGCGACAAAACACTCAAATCATTGTAAGTAGAGTTGTCCTCAAAACCGGGCTCCAGTCCTAAAAGGGTTGAGCTTCGGCGTGTGCCAAGATATGGGTACGTAAGAGCACTTTTTCAGCCCTTTCGTTGTTTGCCTTTATATCGGAGATCCTCAACGGAGGGGACGCTACCACCCAAAATCGTTCTTGTCTTCCAGCCATATTTTTCGGGACGTACCTAATAAGGCCGTATACGTATAATACAGTAGCTCGTCTGGTTGACGTCCATTTTTTTTTTGTTTTCTCATATTAATAGTAAGTCAGTTTTTTTGGTGGAGTAGTAGTGGTTTTTGGGGGTAGTAGCATCTTAATATTACGGGGGACCATAGTTAATAGGACCTACGGTACACACAAAAACGTATATATTTCGCTATTTTTACTAACAATATTTGGTCCTATTTACTATGGTCCCCCGTGATAGTAGTCAGTGTTTTTGGTGGAGTAGTAGTGGTTTTGGGGGGTAGTAGAATTACGGGAGAACACAGTATAGGAAAAGGATCATGTTTGTTACTGGTGCCGTACGACTCCTTGCTTTCAACTATTATAACTCGGACACTATCTTTTTTTTGTGTCATCATTCCCCAAAAATCAAGCAGCAGTGGCCGTAACTGTAAAATCGTCATGTTTATGTATCGCCGATTTACCCACCTGGAGTCCGCAAAATGATTTTAATGTTATATTTGCTATAGTCCCGATAGGGTTCAAGGGTATTCGTCGGTAGTCCCAAAAGGGTTTTAAAGTTATTCGTCGGTAGTCCCAAAAGGAGTTTAAAGTTGTTCGTCGGTAGTCCCAAAAGGGTTCAAAGGGTTTTCGTCGGTAGTCTCAAAAGGGTTTCAAAGTTATTCGTCGGTAGTCCCAAAAGGGTTTTAAAGTTATCCGTCCGTAGTTCCAAAAGGGTTTTTAAGTTATTCGTGGGTAGTCCCAAAAGGGTTTTAAATTTTTCCGTCGGTAATCGCAAAAGGGTTCAATTGTGTTCGTCGGTAGTCCCAAAAAGACTTATTTCGAAGTTTTTCATCGCTACTGTAGTCCCAAAAGGGTCTAAAGTTGTTCGCTAATTTTCCCCTCCGGAGTCTCGAGAGAGTTACGTTAACCCAGCGGACAGCGCCCCCCCCCCCCCTTGTTTTGTTTTTGGCGCGTCTTCGCAGCTGGTCATGCGGTGGTTCCAGTACTCCATCGCGGACTTCGAGGAGACGCTCAACCCGGCGAACGGCGGCTTTGTCGTCATGGAGCGACGAGTAAAAGAGGACACGGTGAGTGAGACACGCCTCCTTCACCGAAACCTTATGATACTATTAATACCACTCTGTCCGTAGATGCAATGACCGTCTGGGTTACTCGTTTCTATTTTAACTGTCCTCGTCTTGAGGGGCAGAGCGGTGCAAGGCCCTAACCCCGACCTCGTGATGAAATAATCGGAATGAAAATAAAATTATCGGAATGAAAATAAAATTATCGGAATGAAATTGTGCGCTTGAGGATTTAAAAATGGTTGGAGTACAGTTGGCTTTAGACCCTAAGCGTAGCTTTTTTGAGTAACCCCGACCCCCCGGGAAATTTCTCGAGATGATATATGTATACCAGGTAGGATGTAGTGAGTGAGTTCGTGAGTTCGTGTGGACTATCAACTATTGTGATGTCGAAGCTGGGTCAAGGCGTAAACACCACTGGTTCCTGGAGTGTTGGGATCTACACGAAGACTGTCACGTCTGTTCGTGCATTGTTCCGCTGTCGGTAGATCTACGATGGTCGACGGTAAGGTTTCGGTTTTGATCGCTCCCCCCACCCCCGACCCCCTGACTGAGAACGCCGCGGTGGAAGTTCGAGAGACTTTACCTACGCCGCGGTCGGTTACGGTGGGAGGGGGGAGGGGGGGGGCGCTACTCATTTGTTGCTTGCCTTATTCATTTGACTATTGACCACGCATCCTTTTCGAGACGGAGGGGGGGGGGGGGGGGTGTACTCGATATCATGCATGGCCGTAGTCGTATGGGCATAGACCCTCGCATCCCTACAATGCCGGGACGGAGCATGTCGGGTTTTCACCGACCAGGGAGACATTGCTTGCACCTAGCGCGAAGCGCCGTGAGGTGTTCGGCGAGTCGCACGAAGGGTGAGCTGCATCCTCTACTAAGAACCGCTTGTGGGGCGGGCTTTCCTGTGGATGACAACTTCAATGAGTTAATTTAATTTCTGGCGTGGCCACTTCCAGAGACGGCAATGGAGGTACTATGTAACTGCCTCTTGGGTGCCTTGCCATGAACACTACTGTGCGTGATGCGACCATTTCCCTCGTGCGGAGTAGAGGCTCTCTACCCCGCACAAATGATCTACAACTCGATCGCCAGCAGTGACCAACCGCAAAAAAACTGAAAAATACCGAAAAAACGGGACCCTGGTTGATTACTGTAGCTCTCACGTAGTGAGCGGCATGTGTTACAGCAGTGTCGTTGCCAACCGACGCCAACCCAATCTATCAATAATATATAGGCGGGGGTGGGGGGGGGGGGGGAGGGGGTGTACTCGATAGGAGAGATGTACTCGATCTCATGCATGGCCGTAGTTGTATGACCATAGACCCTCGCATCCCTACAATGCCGGGACGGAGCATGTCGGGTTTGCACCGACCAGGCAGACATTGCTTGCACCAAGCACGAAGCGCCGTGAGGTGTCTGGCGAGTCGCATGAAGGGTGAGCTGCATCCTACTAAGAACCGCTTTTGAGGCGGACTTGCATATGGACGACAGCTTCAATGAGTTGATTTAATTTCCGGTGTAGGCATTTCCAGAGACAACGGCGCGGGGGGGGGGGCGTCTAGCGGCCTGGGTGTTGCTGTCCGTGTGTTTTTTTTTTTTCGTCTATCTTCGCCGTGTTTAAGGGCCATTGATAAGAAACAATGCCGTGTCAGGCGAAGCACGTGTACAACCGAGTGATACGTCGCTACTTTTTTTTTTGGCGGGGTTAGTTGGTAGGTAAATGCTTGCCAGATACCGGGTGTGTAGTTTCAGGCAGTCGGTGAAACAGGCGGACGTTGATCCAGGTGGTTCCGAAAAAAAAAAACGCTCGTGTTTTGACATCGTCGCAAGAAGGAAAAAGGCGAGCTGAACAGGGAGCGAGGCAGGCGTAAAGAAGTTTGGGTGAGACAACTACGCATCCGACCAGTGGTCTATTAAGAACACACACCACAAAATACTATCCAACGACGCAACGAAGTATTGGGCGAGACCACGGGTCGACGCAGGAGGCCTCATCCAAAAATCCAATGCTTACATCGAATGATCCAGGACATCGAGTCAGACTGCTACAGTAAAAGGGTATGAACTGTATAGCCCGCTAGGCTCCCCGGCGTTATTTATAGCCGTCGCGACTCCGGGCTTCTTTTTCCCGTGAACTTTGGCGCAAGCGACCGACCCAATTGCCCCTTTTTTATCGTGTCAGCTGCATGATGCGTGATAGGCGCGTGCCGTGGCAGGGACATCATACCACATTCGCCCCTTTAGAACTGCGCTCCCATAGCGGGAACGAAACGCTTGGAATTAGAGTCAAAACTAGCGGCGCTAAAAAGGGTCCAATTTTTTGTGACGGTCCTCGGCTGAGGAGCTCTGTACTATAACGGTAAGTCATTTTGTAAGTCACACAAAACTGACGTTGTCTTTTTCTTTTTTTTTTAGAACTGTTGTGAAACAGTCCCAAGAGGGAGGTGGGGGGGGGGGGCTTTTAACGTGGGTTAAGTGCAAAAAAAAAATGTAGAAGGGGAAATAAAAAGAAGGGATTCGGACGACATTGGGTAGAGTTACGGCAGTTCTTCGGTTAAGGAAATCGGTCAGTCCGAAACGACGAGGGCCAAAAAGGCCCGAAAAGGCCCAAAAAGGCCCGACAGGGGCCAAATTAGCTCCTTAAGTGGCCAGAAAGAACCCGAAAGGGCTATATAATGTACAGAGCCAAAAAGGGCTAAAAAGGGCCAACATGGGCCAATGTAGCTCCTAAAAAGCCCAAAAGGGCTAATGTACCCCTTTCTGTTGATGGATGCGGTCTGTTGTTGACGGTGGGTCGCTCGCCATCCTCTACGTGGCTCTCTCGTGTCTCGTCGGTGTCGTCCTACTGCCAGCTCTTGTAAACGTGTTTCTCTCGGATCGTGCATGGTGTCCTCCTGCCAGCTTTCACGTGGCTCTGTCTCGTGTTGAGTCTGTTGTAATCCTACCAGCTCTTGCGTAGCTCTCTCTCGCGTGGTGCGTCTTGTCCTCCTGCCGGCTCGCACGTGGCTCCCTCGCGTGCCCTGCCTGTCGTCCTCCTGCCAGCTCTTGGCTCTCCCGTGTCGTGTCTGTTGTCCTCCTGCCATCCCTCACCTGGGTCTCTCGTGCGTCCTGCTGTCCCCCTGCCCCCCCCTCTTTCCTCAGGACTCACGGTTCTTCGGAGAGCAGAACGCGGAGCGGCGGGACCTGAGGCACTGGTGAGTGGTCGTTGCTTTGATTTGCCTTGCCCCCTTCTGATTGGCTAACGATATGTCGGTTGACGTTTTTTTTGTTTCGCTTGACCCTTCAAGGCCTTTTTAGACGAGATGTTTGTGTGGGGATGTGGGGATATACTTGACAGCTTCCTTGACGGATACCTTTGACGGATGTCCTTGACGGCTTCCCGTCAAGGGGCAAGAGTGTCGAGCAGTTTGTTGTGTAGGGGAACTTGGTGGCCTGAAGGCTTGACTGATGACGCCTGAAATGGTGGTCTCCTGACGTATTTGCTTGATTGACGGCTTCCTTGACGGATATTTTTTACGGATGTCCTTGACGGCTTCCCGTCAAGGGGCAAAAGTACCAAAAGTAGTTTGGGTGTAGGATAATTTTATGTCCTGAAGGCGTGACTGATGACGCCCGAAACGGTACCCCGACATCTTTGCCTATTGGTCGGAACCGAAACGGAAAATATCCCGGCCTCCGGTACGCGGACCGGTACGCGGACCGGTATGTACGTACGTACGGGACCGAATTAACCCAAAGAGTTGAGGGAAGAAGCTTCTGATTGGTCTGAACCGAAACGGAAATGCGGTCGTGGACCGGTTCTTGGGAACCGGTACGCAAGGGGGTCTTGTTTTTTGGAGGAGTTGTAGGAAGAAGCCGTTGGATGCCGTGTCGGTCGTGTTTGGTGTCGGTTTCGTCGTGGTCCTTGTTGTCGGCCGCCGCCGCCGTCGTACGATGGCGAGTGAACGCGCTCCGGTTTTACAGCAAGTACCTTACCATTCTGCTCGCGTGCTCTTGCAACAAGTTCTTGCATTGTAATTCGAACGCCATACATATATACTTCTTACGTATGATGTGTTGCTCATCTATTACGGAGGACCATAGTTGATAGGACTAAATATTGCTAGCAAAAATGGTTAAATATATAGGTTTTTATGTATACCATAGGTCCTAATAACTATGGCCCCCTGTAATAAGCCCCTCCCTATATAGAACTATCCCCACAATTTTAATGACACAGTCTTCTTGAAATTAGTGTGGGTTCGTTCTTGACGTTCTAATTTGTTTTTTAGCCAATCAGCTTTTTAGACCGCTTCGGGTGGCCGATGGTGTTCTTCAACAATCGTCATTTTTTGGTTTTTGTCACTTTGTTCTTCCTTTCGCGTGCGACGCTTGCGGTTTTTGACTTAGCGCTGTGATTGTGGTCGTGGTGTGTCGTGGTTTCAGGTACGAGCTCACGCCTGAGAGCAGAGCGCACATCAATTTCCGGGAGCAAAGGCAGTTCGGCTCGCTATGGAAGCTCCTGTCCGAGCTGCCGGACGAGCCCGGGGTGCTCCCCGAGGAGTATGTCAACAAGAAGCCGGAAGAGCCGCGGAAAAAGTAGAACGCATCGCTGCCGCCGCCCCCGCACAGTACCAGTATCTCTTTTTTTGGTCGTAGCCCCATTGCCCCTCCTGGTTGCCTTCCGATTGCTCTTGATTGCCGCCCCCATGCCATCTTGGTTGATGGTGTTGTTGATTGGTGTTATCGCATTACCTCCTCGCCGCCGTGCAGGAGTCCGTGATCGTAGGACAGGCTCCAATAAACGCTAAAGTGGAATATTTACCTCGAGAGGAAACGGGCGTATCGATGGCTCTTGACTGCTGCTCCCATGCCTCTTTTGATTCCGTGCCGATGCCTCTTTTGATTGCCGCCCCGTGGCTCTTGCCGCCATGGGGTATGTACCTTTTCGTTGAGATAACTGCCTCTGACCACAGCAAAATGGAGGGGGGCGGATGGATTAGTAGGTAGGTGGGTGAGTGGGTGGGTTATAGAGGGTGTGCGGGGGAAGAAGGGAGAGGGGCGGCCAGAAATGGGGGTGTGTGAGTTGTTGGGTTTTTAGAGGGCGTGGGGAGGGCGGTCAGAAATGGGTTTTTCAATCAATGGGTTTTTTGTTGTCGCTGTTGCTGTTCGTTGGTTGTTGTTGCTGTTGTGGCTGTTGTCGCGAGATGATGGCGCACGAGAGCAGACAGACGCGCCGAAAAAGCATATGCATGCATCGTTCGACAAAAGAAAAAAAAACACCTGGACGACCGGCGGCCGTAAGTATGCTATTTATGGTAGGAGACCGGTCTTATTCTTGGACGCGTCAAGGCCTCTTTTGACTTTAATATGCTAGTTTTAGTGTAGGGGGGCGTCCTGGCGAAAAGTCAAGGGGTCGAACCACGGTCTGCTGTAGCTTATCGGCCAGTGTGATGTGTCATCCAGGGTCGTGACGTCATTTTTTTCTTTAGTAGCGAAATTCGTTTTGGCCGTCCAAATAGATGGGAAGAAAAAAGTTTTTTGTTTTTGTTTTTTTTTTGGCAAAAGAAAACAAAAACAAAAAAGTCAAGTTTTGGGGCCGATTGAGGGAAAGTCTTATTAAGAGTACTTTTTGACTCGATATCTGCTGTGATACTACTACTACTAGCACTACTTAGACGATAGGTGATACACGTACTCTTGGTAGTTTTGTGGGGAGGGTTGAATCAATTGACACACGCACTCTTCTAGCGAAGGGGAGGGAGCAGCTGTGCCGCTTTGCTCGCTGACATTTCTGGTGTTCGCAGACTCTGTTTGGTCGCTGACTTTTTTAATAGGTACTAGGTACCTGGTACTCGCTTCCTTCGTTCAGTCGCTCACTCGGCTGACGTGATGATCGACCGCTCACTTTTGATCGGTCGATGCTTTTGGTCGGTCGCTCACTCGGCTCACAAGTCGATTTTTCTCGACTCTTTCTTCCGTCGGCCGGCGAAAGTCAAAGAAGGTGCGAAATACCCTGGTAAGCTCGGTGTTGGAAAAAAAAAAACGGTGAAAAAATCGGCGGCCAAAGGGAACAATGCCGACTTTGAACGAAACCTACTGCTGTATGTGCGCGACGAAAATAAAAGACGCGTGCTGCGATATACGGGTAGTACATTTTTGGCCAACATTTTTCTGACTGACGGGGGGGACTCCTCGACTAAGGAACTACCCAATAAGGCAAGTATGCCTGATAGCTGAGGACCACCCTATAAGGCAGGTGCCTTATCGCTGGATTACTAGGACTGGGCACTGGCTGTGACTCGGTCAGTAGCGATTATACTCCATCAGTAGTTGCTGTATAGCAGCAATATGCTGTCTTTCCTCTCCTCTCTCCTCCCGAAACGCACTCGGTGGGTTTTCGTTATGTCTTGTGACGTGTTTCTTGGGCGAAAGTAAGATAATAACAAAATACTTGCGAATATATTGGCCAGGTCAATCAGTAGATTCCTACCTTCATTACATACTGTGCCAGTGCCAGCCCTATCGAAACACTATTATTTTGTGACACGCCTATGTAGGCCACGGAATTGACGGTCGAGTGTTGGCCTCCTTGACTTAGCAACTACTCAACAAGGCAACAATAAGGCATGCCTTATCGCTGTAGAACCACCCAATGAGGCATTCGCCTTATCGTTGGAATACACTAGTTTTCGTGAAACGCTCTACCCTTTTAGGACTCCAGTCTCGTTTTGGTGACAAATTGCTTAGAATTTGACTGGTTTGCCCCCAAAACGGGACTGATGTCCTGAAAGGGTCAAGTAGGCCACGGGATTTGTCGCCCGGGGGATGTTTTCATTTTGTCTTCGAGCAATGCTACGGTGTACCTGGTATGTGTTCTTCACGTTAAACCGTTCTTTCTACCCGTCGACATCCGGCACGACCAGTGTCCGTACCGATTCTTCAGTCCTAGAATACATACAAGTTATGTGGTCACGAAGCTACGCCACAGAGATACTACGTTGCCACGTAGGTAGGTAGTGGTGGTGTCTTGTTTTCTGAGAGTTCCTACTTTACACACACCCTGAATACCTCACCGGAAACATGACTTCGAAGAAGTTTGTTTCGCGTGACCCAACCAAGATTTCTTTATACTATATACAGTAGTCCTAAACCAAATGTACTACTGAATTTATCCTACTACGAGTAACCTGCACCAATTTATCACGTCAGGAATTCAACCGGCCACAACAAATTTAGCTAAAAAATGATAACTCCTACCCTGATATTAGGCTCCAGAATCAGGTTTTAGGTGCTACATATACTCCTGCGCGTATGGAGCTCCTGGAATGTGGGACCTGACCAAAGACGAGGTGTTGACCCTGCAATAGCCCACGTCGAAAGCAAGTACCGAGGGGGGGGAAGGAAACACACCTGTGATCACAGCCTCGTCAGAGGGCGATGAGGGTCGAAGTTCCCACGGAATGAGCCGGTAGAAAGTAAAAGCGTAGACTAGTGGTAGAGCATACGATGTTGTTTATTTGTTCACTTGACTTCGTTGGTAGGTCGATGACTTTGGTTACTACATGATTGGTCAATCAACGCCCTTGATTGATCGATGGCTTTGATTGGGGGCGATGACAGCGGTTGGTCGAAGACTTCGCTGGGTTGATGGCCTTGATGGATTGATGACTTCGGTGAATCGCTGAGTTTGTTTGGTCGATGGCTTTAGTGTGGCCGATAAAATCTGATTGGTCTATGACATTTTTGACTGGTCGATTGGTTTGGCTGATTTCTGACATTGACTGGTCTCACTCTCATTCGTTGAGCACTGATACCCAAAGGGCGCCACTTGCGGGCTCAATATTTTCGGACCGGTTGAGCTCCTCAAGTGTGCCACTAAGCGTCAGCATATGATATTTTTTACTACTCTACTTGTTTTAGGACTAGAGCATAAAAATCTTGAGTCGGGTTGTGCGCGAACAAAATCCTTCGAAGTCATGTTTCGGGTGAGGCATGTGCGACATCGTGCCTAAGCCACCTCTGGTCATAAAGACAGGACCAAAAGTTCCGTCAACTCCACGGACAGCTGCCTCCCTCCGACGCAGAAAGCGTCTCCTTCCTACATGCCACCTTGTTCATCGACGCCAAACGGGAAGCGGCGCGGTTCTTTACTGGCCTAGCGGTAGGGTCACAGCCGAGGCGGTGTTAAACGATTCACGGCCATCCAGACATTATCGACGGGGTATTATCAGTTGTTTTCATTCAGACTCACGTGAAATATGTTGGCTTGGGACTGCTGAACGAGGGCCACCTCGAAAATATTTTCCGTTCGTGAGTCTCCAGGCCTCCAGCCCGGAGAAAATAGTTTCATGAAAGCCGTTTCAGCTGTGGCTGGTGCCATGCGAGCTTTTTGACGCAACCGGCCGACCCGACGAAATCATTCATCACACGCACATTCTGCCAGTCCCTCTTCGGCTGCAATATTGACATAAAAACAATGCAGGCCACCAACATCACGAAGAAACTTGTTCTTGACATACGGTCTACATCGCCGGCCTAGCGGCACCCCGCCGTTGGATGATAACCAAGCGGCACCGGTCGCAGACTCCCGAGCAGCACCACTCATAAACGACCAAGCGGCCCCCTTCATCGGCGACCAAGCGCCCCCGTCGACGGCCGGCGGCTCCGCTCAGCGACGGGCAGCGGCTCCGTCCATCGGCGGACAGCGGCTCCGTTCATCGACGGCCTAGCGGCTCTCCCTACATTGACGGGCAGCGGCTTGGTTCATCGCTAACCAAACGCATCATCGCCGGCCAAGCGGGTTCTCGACGGCCAAGCGACTATGTTATCCCCTTCGGGACCCGGAGATAGCGCCCAAAATAAGAGCTGTTCACGGGTCAGGTCAAACCTCGCGGGTCGGGTCGGGTCGGGTCAGGGGGGCCTGGCCTGATACGTGAGATTATCAAAACACTCTGACCTGTCCCGACTCGACCCGACCCGTGAAATTTCCAAGACCACCCGAACCCGACCCGCGGGTCGGACCATGACCCGTAAAGAGCCCGGGCATTCAAATAAATAACGTCTACGAGGAATGTGAGCGCCCAGCAGGATGTCGGGGTAGGATCATGTTGCACCCGTGCAGTACGAGTCCTTTCATTCAACCATGGTAACTCGGGCACCAACCATTTTATCACATTTCCCAAGATCACGCAGTGGCCGTTGCTGTAATTGTCATTTTTTTCATCCACAATTTTGTTCTCCTCTTGAAAAGCCCCAAGAGGGTTATTAACCGCCCCCGTCACATGGAGCAACACCCCCCTAGGCCAAACCTTCCCACCTCAGACAGATCAGATAGACCATTCCGACAGTTCATGATCTAGACCTTTCAAGGCAGATATATCATCTATTCCAGATATTGTACGATGGTCTGGCTCGTGCTGCCAGGTGGGACCCATATGATCTGCATGATCTACTGTAGCACGTTTTTACTGGGTTGGATCTGTTACGATGCAGATCCTGCACAAGCCTCTCACAACGGCAGACGAGGAACTAGATCATCTACCTGTAGATAGATAGATCACGATCTAACTATAGATGATCTGTCGGAGGTGTGAACAGGTTTGCCGCGCGCCCGTACACGATACACAACTGAAGACACAAGACTACGAAAAAACAATATATAGCCCCATCGGCTCCAGAAGCGCTAGAGCGTCGGAAGCTTGCGGACGATCCTGTGAAGCGTGTGTTTTTTTCTCTTGCTCTTCTGCTGGCAGTCCACCAAAACCACCGTGTCACCCATCTGCGAAACGCCGAAAACAATATAAAACCCATAAAAGAGAGGGCGGGCGTTGCGGGATGAGGTCACGACTACGTTGTCTCGGCGAAAAAAACTTCCCCAACTTTTCATAAAATAGTGTTTTGAGAACTTCGAGGGAAAAGAGGAAGGAAACCAGAACTCACGACCCCACGCCCGTGAGCACAGCGTTACACCAGCTATGCCCTATCAAGATCAGCGCAGGAACGTGCCGTGACGAGCCAACTGTACCACCCAGCTCGCAAACCTTTGAGCGTCGATCAAATTGGCTGACTATACACAGCTGTTTGTCGGACTTGGAACCGAAAAGAAAAAAACAAAATGCATGCATGCGTGACCCAACCAGGGATATAATACGTTCACACACCTCGGATGGAGAATCGATTTCTACGCCACGACCTACAGCAGATTGTTTCAAGGCAGATGGTCTATTCCCGATCTTGTACCATCTGCAGCTGCTCATGTTGTCGGGTGAGACCCGTTGTAATCTACATTATCTACCTGTAGCACACGTTCCCCGGGTTGGGTCTGTACTATGCAGGTCCTGCGCAACCTCTCACAACGGCGGGCGAGGGAACTAGATGATCTATCTGTAGATAGATAGATAGATCATGACCTATCCGAAGTGTGAATTACATTCAAAATGACAGGCTGGTCCGGACGGCCCCCTTTCCCCCCCCGCCGACTCCTCCGGGACTTGGAAAGGGGAACAAACTGTCGGGAAAAAAAGGTGACGACGTTTATGGTTGTTGTTTGTTTATCATCACTTTTACTTTCCAGCTCAACTCGTAGGAGGCTTTTTACCCTCAGCGGTCTTCTGGACAAGCCGTGGTCACAGGTAGGTGCCGCCCTTTCCCCCCGGTTCGTGCCTTCATTTTTATCGAGCACAGAGTTCATTCAGCATTCCCACTGCTCGTCGATTTCCATCGAATGTTGCTAACCCACGCTCTCGCGCTTTCCGCTAATCGATTACTATGCAAGAAGAAGTCCTTTCGAGTATGCACTCGGTGAGACTCGAACCCACGAAATTGATCTTAGTAGACACGCGGACCACCTACCAAGCCACCGGGGACGCATGACAGCATTACATAGCATTGGCAGCACGAAGCAGCCCGGGCCGCTGAGATATGGGGGATGTACCCGAACCGAACCACAAATGCAGGGAGATATCCGGTGCGTGCACAGCAGTATCGCACCTCGCTCAGCTGCCGCGTACTCCCGCCAATACGGGTGGTTACAGTGATACCAGGTGCATTATAATCAGAACTCACCATGAAACAAAAAAAAAAACATGTACAGCACCCCAAAGAAAAGGAGGCTATAAATTCTTCTTAGAGAAACCGGAGGGAACGTAAGTGGTACTTCAACGGATACCGACGAGAAAACGGTAAAAACCAGGTGCTCACTACGGCTTCCCTCTCGTGAAAAAATGAGCGGGAAAATCTTCATGCACGCTATTCTCGGTTCTAATTTCTACCCAAAACCTGATTTTGAGGTAAATGCAGCTCAACCCAGACGAGCCACCCCCTTAGATTATTACGGGGGGCCATAGTAATATATAGTAGTACATGGTAATACATGTTATTAATAGCCAAAAACCACAATGGGCATGTTGTTTGCCACATTTGCAAGTTACCTCTCACCGACACAGAAGTAAAAAAACCACAATGGGCCCAAAAAAACAGTATCCCCCTTCCAGGTATGTTTATCTGCCATATTTGGAACATATTTGGTGCGTATTACTATGTTCCCATATAATTGACTGTTGGCGAGGCCCCACCACCTGTCATTCACCTTGTCTGAAAATATAGTCTACGTTTGGCCTTCGCGTTAGATTCGACACGGCGATTATATCCCGGGCCAGAGCGTCAATTTTTTTCGTCGAAAATATTCATGCTATAATCAGGTCAAATGGGTCAAGAAACTGGCGCTGCGTTCCGAGGACAAAGTACTAATACTCTAGGTACGCGTATGTACTAAACATTGCTTGGAAAAAAAGTTGGAAAGTTGAAATAATGTTTAGCAGCGATTTTTAGTAATGGGGGTGGAAAGGAATAAAGCTGTACCTGCGCGGCCTTGAGGGCGGTCGATCGGTCGAGGCTAGAGATGGGGACCATTTTCGGGGTATATTCAAAAGCAAACATGGACAAAAACCAGTATACACCGAATCTGCCACGGCGGCTGTATAGAGAGCCGATCGATCGAGACTCACGCTACAGCTGTTCTCCTCGTCGTGGGCCATGATCTTGCTGTATCGAATGGTTTTCCTGCCCAGCCCCTTGACGAAATACCAATACGGGACAGCCACCTGCGCGCGGGAGGGTTAAGGCGTCCAAGTTTCGCGCGCCGAAAATTGTCGGGGGAAATATCAATTAGCGACAGTATTTCGGGGGAACATACAGTAGTAATAAAAAACGACCATGGTGTGTAAACATAAGAAGTATGGGGATACTTAACCGTAGTATGTGGATTTCGGGTCCACCGTGGGTCCTGATTACTACGTACTACTACAGCCCATCGTAATTAGTATAAATCCTGAAGTGAAGACTCTGACGGCAGGGCGAGGGCTGGCCGGCGAGGGGGGGGGAGGGTGTTGGTAACATAGCACTACCCGCTATTAATAGCCTACTTCGTATATAGTCATCTGGCTATCGATAGTATACGTATATAAAGACTTGACTATCATGAAACGATGATCACATATTTGCGGGCATGGCTTCTGATCGACAGGGGGGTAACGCTCAACTTTCGAACGCCTCGACCCAAAAGAGGTCAGTGATCAATCAATCGCCACCGAAGGAGGGATATCATGGCGGTAGAGGGGTTGGGGGCCCGACCCGACGGACGGTCCATAGTCCACAGGAATCCATCCATGCCCAAGTTTGAAAAACTTGCACACCTCTAGTTTTTTGCTCACGGTGTTAATTTAATGCCCCTCCCGCTCTTTTAGGAAAACCTCCACATATACTTTCCGTGCTTCGTGCGTACTAAAGTATGTGCGTAGCGAGACGCGATCCTAGCCGTTCCGTAGTATAACCCAGTTGGAACGCACACATGGCGACAATATTGGAAACCGTCCTCTATCGTGTGAGCGCGCAGTACACGTATTACGGGGGACCATAGTAAATAGGACCAAATATTGTCAGTAAAAATAGCGATATATATATACATCGGTGTTTGTGTGTACCGTAGGTCCTATTTCATATAGTCCCCCGTAAATAGCAGCATGGTGCAGCGCGCGTGCCGTCCAACTCGTTGCGTTCGTTCGTTCGTTCGTTCAACTTCGGGTACTCCACCTATGATACCTCCATATCCCAGAGCACCCCGGGCTGCTCCACACCTGGTTTCGCCGACGCTGTCGGTAATCGTAACTTTTTATCCCGTAATTTTTCCTTGCTCAATTCCCAATGGGATTCGCACCCGCTTAGAACTACACTGCTGTTCGTACGCACAGCAGATAATATCTGAGTATAATTTCGACTCGTTTTTGCCCGAAACGGGAGTGCAATCATATTTGTGTTGACCCTTCTAGGGCAAAAAACTGCAGTCCCGTTATGGGGACAAACTACTTAGAATTTGAGTGGTCTTTCCCTAAAATGGGGCTGCAGCCCTGATACGGTTAAGTGGCTGCAGTGCTACTTACAAGTACCGTAACCGGGTACACAGTAGTCCGAAATACTACAGTACACACTGCTATAGGTAGCCGATCGCGAAAAAAAAAACGAGTTGACGCCGACCGACGCCGGCTCGTTTCCCAACACGCCAACTCAACAAATCAGGACGTACGTGAAGTTTATAATAGGGCTAAGTCACCTTGATTGTCTTGTCCATGTTGTGCGAGACAACCTTGCCGCAGAATTTCTGGACCTTCTTAGGCTTCTCGAGCACCAGCGGCTGGCGGAGAGGAAACATGAGGGGCAGGGGTGTACAAAGAAACAAAAATAAAGGAAACGCAGAGACCATCCGCAAAACAAGAAGCACAGGACGCGGACAAAGAGGCGTACGGGGGGCGGGGGCGTACTCATCTGTTGCCCGCCTTCGTCATTTGACCACTGACCACGCACCCCTTCGAGACGGAGCACCGTTTCGACTCTTGGTAGAGAGGCTTCTCGAACATTTGGACGCTCTCACGTTTTTTACATAAACTAGGTACCTGGTATTACATATAAACAAAAAAACTTTCAACCTACGAGCCATTCCCCCTCCCTGTTTTGCCCTTTGTAGCCACCATCTACCTCTTAGGACAGCGGGAGAGGGGTCAATCGGTTTGCACCCCCACTGCAACATCTTTGGAGGTACAGTACGTAGGTACTTACTGAGAGTTGCCGGCTTCGAAGCGCATCGCGCTATTCTTCAGGCTGTGGGGCATGGGAGGCCATGGGCCATGGGGCGAGCGCGACGGATACGAGTAACCTGTGGGTGGTCGATGCCATGTGTTTCTTTTACCCTCGTTTACTACCGGATACTCTCGATACTATTTTCACGGGGGACCACAGTTAATAGGACCTATGGTATACATAAAAACCCATATATTTAACCATTTTTACTAACAATATTTGGTCCTAGTAACTATGGTCCCCCGTAATAGTACTATTACTGCTGTAAGAGTGACCTGTACGTGGCGATGCGTATGACTTGTGTAGCCTCGCCAGTAGCATGCGGCAGCAGCGTTTCACCATCGCCCGTGCGTGTCGTGCTCGTAAAACTTGCGAGCTCTACTCGTATACCTGGAAGTCCATAAGCCGCTCTTCCTGTGCTCGTACAGCACCAGAGCATACATACTTAGTGTCGAGCCGTGCCGTGTCAAAGACATGTCGGGTGCGATGCGATCGTTGCACGTTCGATACGCGGTGTTCGTAGCATCAGGCAGCGGTAGCCCAGACTGCATGGCAGTCTATGGATGATTGTTTCAGGTCATGTATTATTGGCCTCCCACACACGGTAGGGGCATAGAAAAAGTGAGCCTCCTGCGTCACCGCTTACAACCTCACATGTCAAGAGTCACATAATCCACCATAGGCAATGGTGCCAAACGGCACGTAACTGTCATTTAAAGAGACCAAACGAACACCCTCCCTGGCTCTTTACATAACAGTGGGGAACCAAAATAACCAGAACGTAACTCCTTGACCTACATCAACCACAGTAAAGGGCAAGAGGAAACTCATCCCGACGACAAGCAAATACCTCTTCCTCAATCGCACACGAACTATGGCAATCACGGAAGACATTACAGTAGTCGCACCAGAAAAATACCACAGGAGTAGATACGGACCGCACACGCCCCCAGGCGCTTCCTAGTCTCTCTCCTTCGCGAACAAATCCCAGTTCGCACTACAATATACTGGTGGTAGAATAACCAATCATGAATTAGAATGCAACCCCCCCTTATTCTGCAACCAGTAAACAGCCACGAACAAAAGGTTCCAGCATGAATCAATAGAAAATCAGTATATCTTCACCACCAATACCTCATTATCAGCAGTACACCTCGCAATCAAGGCGCACCCACGTACCCTTACTTCGCCGGTCTCTTAAAACTGTAAGTATCAGTTCCACCAGTCCCCTTCTGGTCCTGTCTATACCAGAAAAACACTCCCAGGTATACGTTTTTCGGATTCACAAAGACTGTTTGATTTGAACATGAAAATACATATCAAAGGCCACGTGCACATCCAGGACGAACCTATAGTCGCAGCTACTGCCAATACCAGCAATACACCTCACCTCCCTTGGTGTATCAGAGTACCCTTATTTCTCAATACCGCTAAGAGTAAACATTTCATTTCTACCAGGCCCCATCTGGTCTTGTCTACACCAGAAAAACACTACCAGGTACAAGTTTTCCGGATTTACAAAGACTGTTTGATTTGAACGTGAAAATACACTCCGAAGCTACCAGGCGAAAAAAGGCTACGGATATATCCAGAACGGATCCCAGATGATACATCGTCTACTATCTACGGTTTCTCCACCCTGGCCGCAAGTAAATAGACCTCACGTTAGACCAAACAAAAATAATTTCGATCGACAGGTGTATCCATCGTAAAATTAAATTCACCATTCATCCCTACGAAATCACACCGTATGACCAGACCTGCCCCTCCCGCCCCGCGATGTTGCCGGACCTTGCATATAGCTCCGGCTGACGAAACACCCAGATCTGCTCGCTTGTTGCCGCCCGGACGAAACCCCATCGTTATTTTGGTACTGCTGTAGACAGCCCACGATTACCCCACGCCCGTTTCCTGCCACCGCTATTTAACAGCGGCAGCAGAATGCACGCAGCTTATTATGCCACGCGACTTTGCCCCACCAACCCCCCCCCCCGGTAGGGTTGCACACGGCTGGCGGCCGTGCGGCTTCTCGCGGCATTCGTAAGCAGACATGTACCCTCGCTGAGCGATAACCCCATATCTGCTGTCTCCGCAACCTCTGAAGTGGAGTGCGTACGGCAAGTAAATGTCGTACGACTTGAATCCCCCCGCTCGCAACACACGGCGGAGGTGCCTACGGTTGTGCTTCCGCCGTAGGGCTTTTAGCTGCTGCTGCTGCTGCTGCTGTACGCCCTCCCCCTACCCGCTTCACACGGCAGAGGTGCATACGGTTACACTCCCACCATACGTAGAACATAAGCTGCTGCTGCTGCTCTCTGCCTAAGGTTCTGTTTCCTCCGCCGTAGGGCTTGTGGTTGCTACTACTACAGTATACTGCAAGTTTACAGCAGTAGTAGCTGCGACGTCGTCTCTACGGCATCGTCTTCGGGATCCTCCATCCGGGTCCCGCATCCACCATCGGAGAATTCCGACGATGGTGGTATAGCATCCCTCCCTGCTGTACCAGCGATGATTAGCTGTTGTTGCTTCCCACCGGACTCCTCTCGCGTTCTGTATTCGAGGCTTCTCCAAAAACGGCGCAATTGAAGCAGCTGCTCCAAAACAAAACCCTGTTCCAATACTTGATGTGCCCGAAGGTCTCAGATGCCATCCCCCATGAGGCTGTGTACCAGCACACATTCTAGAATATTCGTAGCCTTAGGCAGCGGTAGCCCAGACTGCATAGCAGTCTATGGATGGATGTTTCAGGTAATGTATTATAGGCCTCCCACAAGGTAGGGGCATAGAAAAAGTGAGCCTCCTGCGTCACCGCCTACAACCTCAGATGTCAAGAGTCACATAATCCACAATAGGCAATGGTGCCAAACGGCACGTAACTGTCATTTAAAGAGGCCAAACGCACACGCGGCACCAAGGCCTCAACGTTTTCGCTTCCACGTCCTCGTCAGGTTTGATGCACGCCCGTGGCAACTGCTGAAAGCGGGCAGAACGTGAAGCTGGGGTTGGCCCACCTCCACGTACCTGGTACGCACAGCTTACAGCTACAGTAGCATTGCTTGTTTATGTAGAGGTGTTGGCTGTATACCGCCGTACGGCGGGGCTCGCCACACGGCCTCCGCTACATGACCATGTAGGAAAACAAGGAACAACTCTGTCAACGCTGCCGCCCTGTGCGTGTAAAGCAGCAGCGTAGGTCGATTGGGTTAGACTTGCCTGCGAAATCGCTGGTACTGCTGCCGCTGTTCCAATACAAACGAATGTAATACAGCCGTACTGTTGTACCTGGTATACATCGTGCACGATGGGTCGGTGCTAGCTGAGTGCGGAGGCTCGTACAGTAGGAGTACCGTAGGCCGTAGGGTATCAAGTACCTGGTGGTACCTGGTACCTGGTATGTACCTGGTATGTTTTATTTTTACCGATACCGAGGTATTTCTTCCACTCCGGAGTTATTGGAGCCTGTCCGGCGACCACGGACTGCATTGTATTGCGGCGATGAGTTAATGTGAGGACAACATTGTGAGGACAACAACAACAACAACAACAACAACAACAACAACAACAACAACAACAACAAGTACCAAGCACTGGTACGTCTGTACGAAGTACGAGTACGTAAACAAAGTTGCACGTTGCTTTGCATCTACTCGGTGTGTCCACCCTGCCACCTGCTTGTTGTCAAATACCGTCCATGTATGGCGCGCAAGGCTTTCACGATCTCCGAAAAGTCTACTCCATACTCGTATGTACGATGTCATGCTTGGCAGCACGTACGCACAAAGTCGATGTTTCACTGCTATAAGCTGGTGCCTTGCTTGTAATTACCTGGGGTACTGGTACTGCTGTACGCTGTACAAGAAGCACATGCTGTTCGTATTGCAAGACACGCAGGAACGCACCTCATCTTCGTCGTCTACCCAAATCCCTTCCCCAGTTTTCGGGTCCCGGCCGTCCCACTCGCCACTCGCACCCCCTTCCCCACCATCTCCCTCCTGCGCGGAATCATCGCCGCCAGTCGTCGACATATTGGCATTGGTGCTAGCCGAGGACATGTTCCGCCATTGACACCTCGTCGATGACCGAGCACAGGCAAGGAGGTCGAAGGAGAGGGGAGTTACGCCTTGGCAAGGAGGTCCCAAGATCAAGCCTGAGCACCTAGCGGCAACAGTCGCCTGCAACCTTCCCGACGCTGCTACTCGCGGAGCGACCGTCTTCCAGACCGTCCGCAACATCGCTATCCTTGAGCTCGAAAGGCGGTGTTGGTTGGCGCAGCTGCGTATTGCTGGAGCGGCATTGGTTTTGTAAGGAGTCCAACAATTTTGGAAAGGCGTTTCTATAGAGGGCCACTTCTACGCTGCCCACCACATCAGACACCACATCGCTGCACCAGGCTTATCACTCTCCTGTCCACCTTCGAGAACGACACAGCAACGCAACACCTGTACGTGCAGTACTTCGGAACTATGAGCCGTATTATGGCTCGTGCACTCACGCTCGCCGTCATCAGCGCCGCGGCGAGAGAGGTGAATCATAGCTCATATCATAACTGCGAATAAACGTGCATCATCTTCCTGTGTCGCAGCAGCACCTTCAGGGATTACGAGTATGCATGATGGCATAAACGGCACACGGCTGATGAGAGGACGGGAGACATGCCGACTGCTTCCTGAAACGCGCACTGCATGTTGCCACGCCCGCTTTGCCCTTGTATTCAAAACTGTCGTGGACACTTTGCGCTAGCTTGCGCGGTGTTGTGTAAGTATGGTAGGTGGGTGAGCGGCGCTTTTTGCTGATCATGCGAATGTTCAACAACCTCGCCCTCAACGCCTCGTAAGGATATCATCCACGCCGTTAGCCATGAGAGGGGAGTTACGCATGCGGTGCTCCTGTGATTGCGACATGATGCATGTATTGGCAAGCCCCGAGCTCAAGGGGGTGGGTGGCCTGGGGTGGAGCTCGAGTCGATAATGGATTGAATGTACAGCCATCCTTCCGCGTCTGCTTCCTTCCTACTTGGTGCTTACTGTACGCATATCGATACAACCTCATTCATGTACTGCTGTGTAGTATCTGGTGTGTGTATAACATGCGGTACTGATGGAGCGTGCGGCTCCGTGACGCAGTACTGGTAGGTGTGAAGACAACACACAACACACACACAATATAGTTTTTTCTTTTCGGTGCCGGCCGAAGGACCCGTGTGGAGCTCGTCCGCACGGTGTGTGATGTTCGGGCCTCCTGAACGCCTCTCGACATCACCTATCTCTGCCGACTGCTCACCCGACCCCCAGGGACATGTAGAGGGCATCGCTCGCCTATAGCTAGCTGTTGGGATCAAAGATGTCGAATTACGGACTACCAGGTACGTAATTACTTCCTTACGGCGAGCCTTTTTGGCGGTCAGTACTACAAGAACGATTGCAATGAGGAGCGTGACAGACGCCTTGAACACTCTCCTAACTCCGTTAAGCCTCTGCGTTGGTGGTTCCTCTATTTTTCCATTTTCACGGCTGTGTTCCAACACAAGTCTTGGGATGGTATTCACTATTAAGCGATGCGAGTCGGCACAGAACCTTGTATGGTGGGTGGGTATGGGTGGGTGTGGGTTGGTGCGTAGGCAGGTGGGTTGCTGGGCGCGCTGGTTGGTGCGTGGGCTGGTTGGGCACACCATCACCAACACCACTCACCCCCAAAATTCGGTGTTAAGCGATACGTGTCAGCGCCAAAACCTTGAATGGTGAAGTGGGTAGGTAGGCGGGGGTGGGGGGGGCGGGGGGACCGGTATTACCAAATAATGTCTTTTTAACCCTTTTAGGACCGCAGCCCCGTTTTTGGGGCAAACTACTCGAACTCTGAGTGTTTTGTCCCGAAAATGGGACTGCAGCTCTCAAGTCCCCGAGTGAAGAAGAAAACCCGAACGAGACCATAAGTAAAAAGAAAAGTCGACCAACAACAACATCACCACCTGTATGTACAGTCCCCGATGCACTGACTTCAAGCCAACATATTAATGTGAAACCCGTAGACGCCGTCGTCGGGTACGGGCGTGCTCGTTCCGCCTGGAACCGACGAGCACGGGAACCACACCACCTACAGAGCCCTGCAAGCTCTACCCTTCGAGGCCTCGGTTCTATTTGATGTGGCTGGGAAACTCCGCGTCTTTGTTTTCGGAGATCTTCGTCGTTGGAGTTATCGAGCCGCGAAATCACCAGCCCTGTGCTGCTGCTGGGGTGTTGGTACTGGTACTGTACGTGTCTGATCTGGTACACGCTTGGCGCTTGGGTTCCAATTGACATTTGGCGCAGAGAGTCTTCAGTTCGACCACGTTCTAGCTCCGTGAACTCAGGACGGCTTTCGACACGAGCGGCACAGGACGGACGGCCTAAATAGCAGGCGTCTATAGCCCCCGGGCATGTCTAAATCGCTTACGTGTACGTGTCGCACCGTGTCGAATAACCAAGCCGAAAACCGAACAGAGGAACGAGGGAAACTGGTCAATGGGGAAACAGGTCAATGAGTCGACATCGTTCAATCAGGCCACGCTCTGACCATTTTTGGGAATAGTTTCTCGTCCGTTTCGGTCCGTTCGTATACCCACCCACGCTCAACCATTAGATATGGAGAGACATCGTCTGGCTCCTCATTCTAAGAGGAATGGGCGTGCGAAATTACGCGACGCCCCCAGTCTGCTATGAACAAAAGCCGTCTAACTCTCTACAGGAATCTCTTGTCTTTTGGGCTTTCGCTTTGTGCGATAGACTGGTGGGCACAAAACTTTGGCGGGGCGTGTGTCGTTAAATTTCAACTTAGCACGTCGACCGAGACCAACCCGACCCGAGACCCCACTCAGACTCGACCCTAATCCCAACTCTTTGGGGGGCTCAAAACCAGTGTTTTTCTTTTGAAAGTATACACGAGTACCTTTGCGAGTACGCGCATAGAGCAGGATATAAATGACTTCGTTTTTGTGCATCTTTCTTTGATTTTTTTAGGCTCACTTCGGAGGCCGATTACGGCGCCATTACCGTCGAACCCGATGCCTCCTGCCCTGGAATGACTTCCTTGCTTGTATACACGAGCACAGGAGGATTCCTGGACGATTTATTCCACGCTTTCCACCTCGCCCTCGACCGTGAAGATTGTCCAAACAGGAGGCGTGTTTGCCCCGACCGAAGCTGCTGGCTGCTTCCGGATGAGGAGAACCGAACCCAACTCTAGGAGCACCGAGCACCATATATAGATACCGAATAGGCTCTATGAATTGATTGAATTCCTCTGTGCGTGGTGTGCTATTTGGGTGCTTCTGTGGGGGGCACGGTGTCTGTGAACAAGGCCTTATGACGGGGCTGATATTGACCCAACCCCGCTTCCTACACAGTAGGCGTTCTTTGATTGTTGTTCGATTTTGTTTTTTTTTGTGGGCAGTGCAACACAGGTACCCCTATAATGCCACGCGCCCTTGAAGGTAGCAGTGACCCCCATTCGCCACGCGCCCTTGGAGGTAGCAGTGACCCCCGAATGGCTACAAATGTATCATCGGCTTGCCCTCCACAACCATAGTTCGAGTGCTCGGTCGCAAACAGTGGGTACGGTCTATCGTAGCCTGTTCAGCCTGGATAGCCTGGACAGCCTGTCTGTTGCGAAACAACCAATCGCCTCCTTCCCGTGCTAAGACTGATACCCTGCAAACCTACCCCTCTCTCTCTCTCTCTCTCTCTCTGTCTCTCTCTCTCTCTCTCTCTCTGTCTCTCTCTCTCTCTCTCTCTCTCTCTCTCTCTTTCTCTCTCTCTCTCTCTCTCTCTCTCTCTCTCTCTCTCTCTCTCTTATCTCCTACCCCCGCCGTCGCTCCTACCGCGCACGCGCCCTCACAAACATCTCGCACTCGCGCCCAGGCGAGGGCGGCCGCCTCGAAGGGTGGGGTGCGCTCCTTTTTCGCTCCCCGCTCCCGCCCTGCCTTCGTGGCCAGCGCTCCCGCCGTGGTAGCGGGAACGCCGCATGCCCAGCGAGACGCGGGACACTTCGCCTCGACCCCGGCGCAGCGTCGTTCCGATGGAGCGGATGGGGCTGGCCGGTTAGCAGTGGGAGTGGGAGTCCTTGGAGGCGGTTTTGATGTCGGGGTTTGGTCGGCTTTGTCAAGGCGGGGCGGGGGCGTGGCGATGATGTCCTCCAGGTGGGTGAGGGTTTTCGGGGGTGCTTCGGGGGTGCTGTGTGTGCGTGCGTGCGTGTGTGCTTGCTCGCTCTGTGGTGCTCGATGCTGGCTGGCTTCGAGGCAAGCTTTTTCAGCAATTGTGTAGGGTTTCCACTGGGAATCGCTCTTTTTTTTTGTTCGGGCAGGTGCTCAAAACTCCGCCTGCACGGGCACTTCTACGCGAGATGTATGCCGACACATTGCGCTGTTATAGCCAAACCAGCATGCCCGCATGTGTGCGTGCATGCATGCATGCATACAGTAGTCGCGGCTTGATACACGTTCTGCTCACATGCCGGTACTACAGCAGCAGTTTAGTAGCAGTAAAACGCTACCTGGTACTTGGTACCAGGTATGCCGTATACCAGGTATGTTAACACGCAAGATTTTACACACCCAATGGGACGGAAGAAATTCCCGGCCGATTTTCTCCGGAGTGTGGGGTGTGGGGGGGCAAGCCCAATGAGTGCGGTGTTTTTGGAAGGATTTCATCGATATCATTCAGTAGGCGTTACGCTTCTTTCGAGGACCTATTAATAGACTTCTGTCGTGTTAGCTTGTTGGCTTGGAACAGCAGCGGCGTGGTGGTGGTGGGGGGGGCGGTGTCTCGGGTGTAGCGGCAAACCACGGATGAACGCGTCATGAACCCCACCCCTTCCCGAGTTATCAGTGCCACCCCTTCCGAAGATTCCACACGTCGGACAAATAGATTATCTACAGGTAGATCATCAACACATAGACAATCTACAAATAGACAATCTACAGATATATAATCTACAGATAGATAATCTACAGATAGGTAATATACAGATAGATAATCTACGGATAGATCCTCTACATATAGATCATCTACAGATAGACCATCTACATATATATCATCTACAGATAGATCATCTTCATGTAGATAATCTAGATCCTAGCCTGCCGTTATGAGATGCTGTGTAGGATCTGTACAGTATAGATCGATCCAACACAGGAAATATGTACTACAAACAGTGGATCGTGCAGACTATACGGCTCCCACCCGGTATCATGAGCTAGATAGATCATAACAGATGAGGAATATGTCTTCCCTGAATGATCTAGATCATTAAGCTGGAATTATCTGAATGATCTGTATGATCTACCTGATCTGCCTGAATTGTGCAAGCTACCGCCAATATCGTTATCGTTCGACGACGACGCTGCCGCCGCCGCCACCCAAACTGCTCACTCCGCTTTTGTTTTCCTAATCCGACCAAGACATCTCCCAAAGAGTAAATAATCAGGTAAAATAAAATCAACATCAGTTAGTGGTGGTACCTCGCATGTGCAGCCCAATCTCGACCGCCGAGGGCTTCTTGGCTCCCACTCCTTCCTAAGCTACCATCACAACTATCGTTACCATTCAATGGCGTCACTGCTGCCTCCCCTTGGAACTGCTCCCTCCGCTTTTTCTTTCACAGCCCGAAAGAACAGAAACTTCTAGAATCCTCCAAAATAGATAGTTGCTGTAGTAACCAGCAGCGATAGTGCCTCGCATGTGATTCCCGATTATGACCGTCGATATTTTTTCGAGTCCCATCCGTTCCCAAGCTACAATCTCCAGCATCTTTTATCACCATCGTCAGTATCAAGTTCTTCAAACAGCCGTTAACGACGCCATTGTCTGCTGCCGCCCCTCCGAACTCCTTCCTCCGCTTGTTCTCTTACAACCCGAAAAAAAAAAAAAATGCAAAATCTTCCAAAAACAAAAATAAAATAGCAGTGGTGGGAGTTCCTCGGATGTAAAACCAGTTCCGCACCTGTCGGTGGCGGACATGACGTACACGCCGGAGAGCAAGGTAGAAATATCGGCCTCGGCTGTGGGCGACGCGGGCGCCTGGGAGGGAGACACGCTCGTGGTGTTGGCGTTCGAGCAGGAAGATAAAGAGGCGTTGGCTGTTATCGCGGGGGAGGGGGCGGCGGCGGCGAGCGAGAAGCTGGGCGGGGCGGCACAGGATATGATTTCTTTACTGGAGTTTAAGGTGGGGAGTAAGACGGGGCAGTGGAAGGGGGGGTGTAGCACGTATATTTGTCTCGCTTTTTATGGCTTCTTCTGAAGTTGTCTCACTCTAGTTTGAAGGTGGGGTGGGCAGGAGGGGGGGAGGGTGTACTCGTTGTGATGCATGGCCGTAGTCGTATGACCATAGACCCTCGCGTCCCTGCAATACGGGGACGGAGCACGTCGGCTTGGGGGCGGGGGGGGGGGTGTACTCACTCTCATGCATAGCCGTAGTCGTGCGACCATAGATCCTCGCACACCAACGATGCCGGGAGGGGGGGGGGGGGGGGGGGGTGTACTCGATAGGAGAGATGTACTCGATCTCATGCATGGCCGTAGTCGTATGACCATAGACCCTCGCATCCCTGCAATGCCGGGACGGAGCATGTCGGGTTTTCACCGACCAGGCAGACATTGCGTGCACCAAGCGCGAAGCGGGTAGGGGGGAGGGGATATTGTATGTTTTATTGCCGTGCTACCAGGTACTTGTTACATACCAGGTATGAATCATCCAGTAATTATCTCTCCATAGCGCCGGTATGCGGCAGCCAACAATGCCGGCACTGTTCTAGCGCCAACCGGCACTAATTACTCCGCACACTGCCACACCTCTTATTCTCATCGGCGCCAAGCGGTATTACCGGCAGTATAGCGAGCGATCGGCAGTACTCAGTCCGTACTTTAAAGAGGGACCACTACCGCACGCTGCAAATTTGTCCCACTCTAAGTTTTATAAGTTTGTCCCCAAGACGCGTCTAAGTTGCCACGTACTGGGAAACGCGTCTCAGATGCTACGTAATGGGGGTCGCTCGTGGTGGTTTGTTTTGTTTTCATGTGGACTAGGCTTGGCGTATGGGAGGGAGAAAAGTCTGGGGGGGCGCGCGTGGAGGTTGGCTCGATGAAAATATCTTCATGGGGTTGGTTGTGCCTTTGCTCAGGGTTGGACAGCAATCAGTATTACGGGGGACCATAGTTGAATAGAACCAAATATTGTTGGTAAAAATAGCTGTTTATATACCAGTAGGTTTTATGTGTACCGTAGGTCCTATTTAATATGCCCCCCCGCAATAGTGCTACTCGCGAGTATTTTAGCTTTGTTTGTATGGCATTTAGTGTGGAAACTGAACGCCTTACAAAAGGAAGCGAAGTGTGTGGGTTTTAGAAACCCCATTATATATCGTACGGGTTTTAATATGATCATACTGAAATGCCATGCAATTATACAAGGGCTTTGGTATGCTATATTAAACGTCATGCAATGGTCGGGGCCCAGATACTCGGCGAGTATTGAGTGCCACTCGTACTCGTACCCGTGACGAGTATGTTTAGGCAAGTAGGGTTGGGTTATACTCGCGAGTACTTGGGGCTTTTCTTACATGGGGTATTCGCGCACCTCTATCTATTGTGCGTGTCCTCTGATGCCAATGCCTCCGCCCCTCCCGTCCATCCCTCCCTCCCTCCCTCCCTCCCTCCCCCCCCGGTGTGACTTCTATTCAGGGAGAGAAGAAGGGCTCGGTGTCAGCGATGGTTGGTTCGAAGGGCCCCGTAAAGCGCGTGGTGGTCATCGGGCTCGGAAAGGAGGATGAAAATGCGCTAACCCCGACTGCTTTGGAGGCTGTCGGCACACAGGTGCTGTGTGATGGTGCTATAGAGTGCCGCGGGATGGCTTGTTTGGGCGGGTGGCGGGGGGCGGTTGGAGGGGGGGGGGGGGGGGGGGTGTACTCGATAGGAGAGATATACTCGATCTCATGCATGGCCGTAGTTGTATGACCATAGGCCTTCGGTTGAAGGGGGGGGGTGTTGATATGATGCATTGCTGTAGTCATATGACCATAGACCCTCTCATGCCTATATTGCCGGGACGGAGCACGTCGGGTTTTCACCGACCCGGGAGGCATTTGCTCGCACCAAGCGCGAAGCGCCGTGAGGTGTCCGGCGAGTCGCATGAAGGGTCAGCTGCATCCTACGAAGAACCGCTTTAGAGGCGGATTTCCTCGCATGTGGACGACAGCATCATTGGTTTGATTGAATTGCTGGTGTGGCCATTTCCAGGGACAGCAACGGGGGTACTATGTAACTGCCTCGTGGGTGCCTCACCATATACACACTACGTGATACGACCATCCCCTTTGTGCGGAGTGAAAGTTCCCCACCCCGCACAAAGGATCATTTTATTACTCGATCGCCAGCTGTGACCGACCGCCAAAGAAAAGAAGGAAAAAAACAGTACCCTGGTTGCCTAGCTCAAGTATTGAGCGGCATGTTTTACAGTGTCGTTGCCAACCGACGCCAACCCAACCTATATCCACAATAGGGTAGGGACTTTGTCATTTGTTGATTGCCTTAGTCACTAGAGGGTGTGGTACTGCCTTACAGTACAGCGCGTAGTGGTCACGGGTCTCGGCAAACAAGAGGAATCAACTCTGACCCCAACCGCACTGGAGCCTATCGGCGGCACTCAGGTGCTACGTTTTTGCTCCTTCCTTTCGTTTTCTCTGTACGTTGCTCGACCTGTCTCTTTTGCTCCGGTGAACACGCGCGTTCGGTTTCTCTTGGGTGTTTCAATGTGTGTTCTCGATCGGTACTTTCGCCCGGGGCCAAAACTTTCATTCGGTTCCTTCCTCTCTGCGTGCGTGTGTGCGTGTGTGCCCGATTGATCCTCCTTTCCCCCCTGTTTGCCTCTTTGCCGCTTGCCTTCTCCCCCCCCCCCCCCTCTTTTTTTCCACCAGTTGGCAGCGTTGGCCAAGTCGTCGAAGTGCAAGAGCATCGGAATCATCCTGCCGGACGGCTGCGGCGAAGGGTCGACACAGGCGGTGGCGCAGGTATAAAACGGACGCTCTGTCGTTGGTTCGTGCAGCGGGGGCGCATGATGGCGACAACAGGCTACCATAGCGGGTTGCACCTAGGTTTTTCCGTCGGTATCTTTCATCAACTTGTGGAGATGCATGCTGCGATACGGGTGCACCTACGTTTTTTCCGTCGGTTTGTCTCATCAACTTATGGAGATGCATGCTACAGTAGGGGGTTGCACCTAGGTGTTTCCGTCGGTATCTTTCATCAACTTGTGGAGATGCATGCTGCGATACGGGTGCACCTACGTTTTTTCCGTCGGTTTGTCTCATCAACTTATCGAGATGCATGCTACAGTAGGGGGTTGCACCTAGGTGTTTCCGTCGGTATCTCTCATCAACTTATGGAGATGCATGCTGCGATACGGGTGCACCTACGTTTTTTCCGTCGGTTTGTCTCATCAACTTATGGAGATGCATGCTACAGTAGGGGGTTGCACCTAGGTGTTTCCGTCGGTATCTCTCATCAACTTATGGAGATGCATGCTGCGATACGGGCGCGCCTACGTTTTTCTCGTCGGTATCTCTCATCAACTTATGGAGATGCATGCTACAATAGGGGGCGCACCTATGTTTTTCCGTCGGTATCTCTCATCAACTTATGGAGATGCATGCTGCGATACGGGCGCGCCTACGTTTTTTCCGTCGGTTTATCTCATCAACTTATGGAGATGCACGCTACAATAGGGGTGCGCCTAAGTTTTTTCCGTCGGTATGTCTCCTCAGCTTGTGGAGATGCATGTCGCAATAGGGGTGCACTTAAATTTTTCCGTCGGTATCTCTCATCAACTTGTGGAGGTGCATTCTACGATAGGGATGCACCTAGTTTTTTCCGTCGGTATCTCTCGTCAACTTGTGGAGATGCATGCTGCGATACGGGTGCACTCAAGTTTTTCCGTCGGTATCTTTCATCAACTTGTGGACGTGCATGCTACAATAGGGGGTGCACCTAGATTTTTCCGTCGGTATCTCTCGTCACGTTGGAGCTCCATACTAACAGTAAGTGAGGTAAGTCACCAACAAACCCTTTTAGGACTGCAGCCCCGTTTGGGGGGCGAACTATTCACAAAATTTGAACGTGCCCGCCATACCTAACATATATAACACGTCTAACGTGTCTGACATACAGTAGCTAACCTATACTACCGTACGTGTTTCTGTGGATACTACTGTTCGTGTATCTATACGAATAGTTCATTTTGTTTCAACGTATCTGTCATGTCTCAAGATATCTAATACCATATCCACCCTACTGTACCTATGCAGAAGGTGTCTAACATATTTAACCTGCTTACATCGACCACGTTTATCTTGTAACTTTATCTTGCAACTTATCTTTTATATTTATCTTGTCGCAACAGGGGACGCTAATTGGCCTATACTCGGACACCCGCTACAAAACCGAGGAGGGGAACCTGAAGCCCGTCCCTCTTGCCTCGATGAACATCTTCGGGGGAGAGGTAAAAACGATGGATGATGTCTAAGTACAGGCAATGGATGATGGGTAGTTAGTGACACAGGATTATGGCTTATCAAGGCCAGTGGATGGCGGCTAATTAAAGACACTGGATGATGGCTACTTAATCCCTTTAGAACCGCAGTCCCGTTTTGAGTACAAACTACTTGAAATTTTACTGGTTTGTCCCCAGAACGGGACTGCGGTTATAAAAGGGTTACGGACGCTGGATAGTGGCTATTTAGGGACACTGGATGGTGGGTAGTTAGTGACCCTGGATGGTGGCTAATTAAAGACACTGGATGATGGCTACTTAATCCCTTTAGAACCGCAGTCCCGTTTTGAGGACAAACTACTTGAAATTTTACTGGTTTGAACGGGGCTGCGGTTCTAAAAGGGTTACGGACGCTGGATAGTGGCTATTCAGGGACACTGGATGGTGGGTAGTTAGTGACACTGGATGGTGGCTAGTTAAGGACGCTGGATGGTGGCTAATTAACCCTTTTAGATCCGCACTCCCATATGTGGGGACAAAGTACTCAAATTATAAGTAAATTGCCCCCAAAACAGGACTGCGGTCCTAAAGGGGTTAAGGCCAATATATGACGAATGGCATACTGTGGATATAGTACACACATCGGACAGATATATCAGATAAACTATCTACAGATAGATCAGATAGATCAGATAGATAATCTAGATCTAACCCGTTGCTACATATGATGTACATGATCTTACTACAGACCCAACCCAGGAAACATTTCCTAGATCGCGCGTATTCTACGGCTCCCACCCGGAAGCATGAGCTAGATCAAACATCTCCCACAGATCATTCAGATCGTCTGCTGTAAGGCATCTAGATCATGAAGCGGGAATGACGTATCTGAACTGTCCAAGGTTTGCTACCTTATGGATGTTGCGTGCTGATGGATCGGTGATGACTTTTTGCATGGTGATGGCGATGATTGGTTGATGGAGATAGGTGGACGATTGATGATGGGTGATGGATGAGGATTGGTGGGTGGATGATGGTTGATGACTGTTGATCACGGGCGTGGGTGATGGTTCTTGATTGTAGATCACGGGCGTGGATGATGGTTCATGGTTGTTGATCACAGCGGGTTGTGGTGGAACACAGCTCAGCACTACAATGGACGCGCCCTGCTGTGTACTGCGTACGAGGCGTAGATGAGTGATCCGATGCATTGGTTGATGGCGGCTACGGCTATTGGTTGACACTGGTATCATGTGAGTCAGCCGATAATGCCTGCACTACACAGTGGCCATCAGCCATCGTGCCGAATAACTGGTATTGATGCCCTCCGAATATGACTCCATGGATTCTGGTGATGACGATTGATGATGATCGATTAATGATGTGCGATGGATGGGGTGGGTGGGTGGTTGGTTGGATGGACGGATGATGTTCGGTGTTTGATGGATGATGCATGATCGGCCGCGATGTGTGGTATCTGATGAGTGATGAGTCATGCTCGGCCTTTCTCGGCCGTCATCTTATTTCCCTTTGGCCCGGCCGATGGGAGGCGTATAGCACATTCACGTTATTTTCCTCACGCTAGCTAGGTGTTGGACTTTCGAGCAGTGTTTGTCTATGTATACGTACTATAGACAGCATATACAGCGGTGCGAGGTTTCTGTACGCCCCTAAGGGTTTTGTATGCTCTGTGTGGGCGTTTGCGCACCCCCCCCCCCCCGCTCCCGCGATGGTGTCACCGATCTGTAGACAGTTCGGCGGAGGGACAGCGAGAATAACCAGTGTGCGAGTCGATACTGCGGTCCGCTCTGCTAGGCTGGCGTTATCCCTCCAACTATGATTGCCGTCTTGCTCTCTTGCCCTCTGGAAGCGGCCATGCCAGAAAACTATTCAGTGCGTTCGGAGCTGTCATCCATTGCAAGTCCGCCTCACAAGCAGTTCATAGTAGGATGCAGGTCACCCTTCATGCGACTCGCCCAACACCTCACGACGCTTCGCAAAGCTTGGTGCAAGCAATGTTCTTGTCAGTCTGGTCGGTGAAAACCCGACGTACTCTGTCCCAGCATTGTAGGAAGGCAAGGGTGGGTATATGGCCATACGGCTACGGCCATGCATGATATGAGTGCGCGTCCGCCCCTTTCCCCCTAATATTTTATGTTGTACCCTGTGTGTGTGTGTGTGTTTTTTTTTCTTGTACTACTGTACAGTAGTCTACCATGGTAGACCAGACTACTGTCTGCTGTACTTTCCATTCACTTTCTCTGATTCAATTCGTCTTGTTCCTTTTCTTTTGCCGTTCTTCTCTGCTGCGGTTATCTTCTCTTCTGTCGCTGTCGCTGTCGCTGTCGCTGTTGCTGTTGCTGTTGCTGTTGCTGCTGCTGCTGCTGCTGCTGCTGTTGCTGCTGCTGCTGCTGCTGCTGCTGCTGTTGCTGCTGCTGCTGCTGCTGTTCTGTTTGTTTCCGGGGGGCAGGGAGCCGAGGGTCTTGACGCTGCGAAGGCGGTTGCTTCCGGGGTCAACCTGTGCCGGGACCTGGTCAACTCCCCTCCCAATGTCCTGACCCCGGTGTCGCTTGCGGAGGCAGCGGTTAAGATCGCCGAAGACCATGGACTGGAGGCCGAGATATTGGAGGTTGGTCTGCGCGATCGACGGCTCACTCACACACAGCTTGCACATATTGGTCTCGAGATGTTTTTTTTCGATCTCCCAATAGAAAACGTGTGCGTGTTTCCCCCATGAAGCATGGTTTTCTCGATATCAAGAGAAGGACCTCTGGGCTTGATACGGCTTTCCGCCGATAACCTCCTTCGGGGTTAGCAAGCCTGATCAAGCCCCTAATCAGCGCCTGTTTTTTTCTTTCCTTCGCATGCCCCCCCCCCCTCTAAAACTCCAGTCCCGTTTTGGGTACAATCCACTCAAATTCCAAGTAATTTGTCCCCAATTGTCCCCCAAGACGAGGCTGCAGTCCTAAAAGGGTTAAGTGATTTTCTCGACTGTCGACCCTCTGATCGAGCGTTCTGTTATCATGGCTATCTCCGCTTGTTTTTATACGTACCTGGTGCCAGTGCTAGGTATGGGTTTTGACCCTGGGTGGCATCACCGGTCGACCAGAGATTTTCCACCAACCAAAAGATTGGTTTCCCCCCAAAAAAGTTGTGATGATGGTGGCTGTGCTGATATTGTAGTGGCGGGGGGGGGGGGGGGTGGGCGGGCATTGGGGCGTTTTGCGTTTTGTTGTTGCCAAAAAAAGGTTTGGACGTGTTGCGTTGGTGTCGTTTTTCATACTTTTGCGGCTACTGCTACTGCTGCTACTGCTTCTGCTACTGCTACTACTACTACTGCTGTATACTACCAGGTACTATTGATTTTGCTGCTACGGCTCTTACTGCTCTACTGCTCTACTGCTACCGCTTCTCCTGCTATTGATACCGATACCTGCTGCTGCTGCGGCTGCTGCTGTTGTGCTTGCTGCTGTGCTTGCTACAGCGGCACCATTCGCAATGCAGTCCGCCCGTGCCGCCTCCGAATAGCAACACTATCAAATACTGGTACCAGGTATCAGCAAGTATTTATGTTGCAAGAAAGCAAAAAAAAAAAACACTGCTGTTACAATACGTACCGCTCCACCGCTGCATGGCAGGAGGATGAAATCATGGCGCTCGGGATGGGTGCCTACATGGGCGTGGCCCAGGGGGCCGTGTTCCCTCCCAAATTCATCCACCTCACCTACAGGTGATGACGCACTGCTGTTTACTGTTATGATCTACTATTACGGGGGACCATAGTTAATAGGACCAAATATTGTTAGTAAAAATTGTTAAATATATACCTGATAGGTTTTTATGTATACCGTAGGTCCTACCAGGTATTGACTATGGCCGCCCGTGATATTGATATCAGCAGAAGCGTTGTCTGTTTTCGCGTGTTCTACGATTTTTCCCGCAACGTCGTGGTGCTACCTCGGCTTGGTATGTGCTTCCGCCAGCGCGATCAACGAAGGATAATGGTTCTACTGGAGCTGGTAAAAAACAAGCACAACATATCCCTTTTGGTACGGTCCCGTTTGGGGCACAAGACACTCGAGTTCTAAGCAGTCTGTCCCCGAGACGGGACTGCAGATTCCTGAAAGTTGTATCATGAACCAACACGCCTCGGATTCTCTCGTGTGAAGATACAACGGATTTTATTCTCGGAAGGCTCCTGACCTCTAACAATGGTTGGTCCTCTCTCTCTCCATTACCGACGATGCTATTTGTACGATGCTTGTATTTCGAATAGATGTAGCTGTGCATGTTGTACGTAAGGTCCGGTGCGGCACAATCAACAGCTTTGTTCGATCGAGGAGCTGGCCCGGCTGCTCGCTATTATTACGGGGGAGCATAGTTAATAGGACCAAGTATTATTAGTAAAAAGGGTTAAATATATACCTGGTAGGTTTTTATGTATACCATAGGTCCTATTAACTATGGTCCCCCGTAATAGTAGCATTCCAACATTCCTTAGCTATATTAATCTTTTTCAAGATACCTTAGCGATATCAGCGTTTCGAGACCCCTTAGGTGCGTTGACGCTCGTGTACGCAAGCTCTTCAGTATCCCTTGGGTATGCCCAAGCGCCAGTAGCAACAGCAGCCTGCTCTGCTGTTGCAACGGGAGCTGTGGGTTAAATTGACACACGACACGAGTGTGGTGAGCTTAACCCATCAAGAACTGCACTCCCGTTGTGGGGGCAAACAAGTCAAATTCCAAGTAATTTGTCCCGAACTGTCCCCAGAGCGGGAGTGCAGCCCTAAACGGGTTGAGTTAATTTTTTACCAATCCGCCAGAGGATTAAAAAAGAGGAAACAACTTACGTAGCTATATTTGCTGATCAAGTCCTCTCAACATCCTTGGAGACTCATGTGTTCGGGCGACACACAGGCAGGCTCTGTTTTCGGTCTGTGGTTTCAGACGGCGCACGATGTGCGTCAGCATTTTGTGTGTGTGATAATACTGTATTTAGACTTATTTGATACGTTTAAGTAGGTTAGTATGCTTATGTGGGTGCCAGGTGCTACGAGGGACCATAGGACCCACGGTAAACACAAATACTTACATGTTTACCTGTTTTGACACTATTTTGACTATTAATAACACTATTTGGTCCTATTTACCATAGTTCCCCCGTAACATTAACCCTCTTAGGACCCCAGTCCCGTTTTGGGGACAAAACACTTATAATTAGAGTGCTTTGTCCCCACATATGGGAGTGCGGTGCTGAAGGGGTTAAGGCCGTCTTTTGTCTCAAGGATCTTTGGTATGCCGTCGGTTCGTCCAATTTTATACCAGGTGCATGATATTGAACAGTCCTCAACCTCACCTACAGTAATAGTGATGGCTGATGGCTGATCATCCAGTCTCGCCCGCTCTATTACGGGGGACCATAGTTAATAGGACCAAGTATTTTTAGTAAAAATTGTTAAATATATAGGTTCTTATGGAAACCATAGGTCCTATTAACTATGGTCCCCCGTAATAGATGTACTCTATATATATTTATTTACGTCAGAGAAGAAATTTGTTATCACAGTTTCGCGTATTATTGTACAGCCGTGGTGCCGGCCCCACTATAATACCGGTATCATATGCGCCAGCCAACCGGCACTATTTACTCCGCACACTACTGCCACACTGGTTGGTTAATCCCATCTGTGCCAAACGATTCTACAGGCACTACACTATATGTGGCGGGCAGCCGGTACTACAGAACCGGTGCTATAAGAGGGACCACTGTTGCGGGGGGGGCATAGTGAATAGGACCAAATATTGTTCGTAAAAATAGCGCAATATACAGGTTTTTGTGCGTAGCGTAGGTCTTACGTATTTAATACGGCCCCCGGTAATATTATTACTGTTATGTCGAGTATGCTATGGATACCACGTTGTGACCACTTGACTGACCGCCGCCCACAATAAAACCAGTATAATTCGGTTAGAGTAGACCTTGACGCCCCCAAAAAGACGGGTCTTGTAGGTACCACTACCGTGAGCGGAAATGCAATAACCGTTTAAGCACTAACTTGAAGGGAAAATGGTCTCATGTTTTCGTCCAGAGTAAGAGGTGTCCCATGGGTCTACCAGTATTAATAGCACATGTGTATGATATGATACTATTTTTGGTACTGATAATACATGATGCGACATACCAGGTACATATAATTTTCGCTGCTCGAGATCGAAATGATGAAAGAAGTTTGGCTGACGGGTGGCTGGCCTGGTCGGTGTATGGTGTGTGTGTGGACATTTTTTTTTCGAATAAGTGTGTGTGTAAGTTGAATACTGGAAAGACTAGTACTGTGTCAGTACGCTGCCGCCGATCGCTTTTGACAAGGTTGGTTGATTCGCCGCCGCTGGCACCCGCACCACCCGGCCATAAAAACGCCTCTGATCGTTCACGCTTGAGATGGCATGCAAAAGGGTTGGTATTCAATGTATTAATAGCAACATGGTTGGACTATACGCACATGGTTGAAATATATCTGAAATATTGCTTGGCTGAATTCTACACGAGTACAGGTATACATGGTGGGAAATAATAACTATTAACATGGTTGAAATAACAAAAATATTTAACATGGTTGCAATGAGAAAGATATATGGGCATGGCTTGAACTAAGAAATGCTATCATTGGTTGAACCAATGCAGTGCTCAACAATGGTTGACACTTGAAAAAGTAACACCGTGGTTGGAAATGGCTCGCGCGCGCTCGGCTGGCTGCTGAGCAGGCCCGAGGGGAAGGTGGTGAAGAAGGTGGCCCTGATCGGAAAGGGGCTGACCTTCGACAGCGGGGGCTACAACATCAAGGTCAGCTCGCACCAACCGCCCCCGCCTACTACTACGGGGGACCATAGTAAATAGAACCTTCGGTACACACAAAAACCTACATATTGACCTACTTTTACCAACAATATTTGGTCCTATTCACTACTATGGCCCCCCGTAATAGCGCGTGCCTCGTGTTTTAATCCCTTTTGGGAGTGTCGAGGTCATCGACCTAAACAATGATTGATACTATCCTTGCTGCAGCCGTGCCCGTACAAGGAACTCCTTTCAACCATCGCAACGCGGACGCCAAATCTCTATCGTCCTCCCAAATAACGCAATGGTTGCCACTTTTTACCGGCAAGTTTCTCCCTCAGAAGCAACATCCCAAATGTTTAGAACTGCACCCACAAACATCGTTTTTTGGGGGAAAAACTGCTCGGGATTTGTGCTGGTTGGTTTTTGCAGTATTAGTAGTGTAGGGCTATACTACAGTAGTCCTCCTATGATCGTGTTAATCAGTGTCAGCCTGGTCGGTGAAAACCCGACGTGTTCAGTCCCGGCATCGTAGGGATGCGATGTCTACGGTCACACGACTACGACCATGCATGGTATCGAGTACCCTCCCCGCCGTGCCCACCGATTTGATTTCTGGTGCAAGATCGTTGGATTTTTTTGTCCCGGTGGCGCTGCCAAAACTGCAATGGTTGGATTTGGTGACGGGTGTTTCCCAAGCGGAGGGTAGCTCACCACTATATAGGAGAAGTTGTCGACATTCTCCCCGTGTACGAGGCGAATAGCACTAACCCTAAACCCTAAGCCAATCGAAGCATACCAACCAACCATTGGGTTTTCAGATCTGATCAACCATTGGTCAGCAATAGCCCCTTTTTCCTCGTACACAGTGTATGCCAATCATGTTCTCGCGGTAATCTCTACTGCCGAAGTGCCCCCCCACCTCCCCGCCATCCCGATCCCCCCCCCCCCCCCCCCCTACTCTTACCCTCTCACCCCGTCCTGACAAACGCCTGCTGTGTGAGAAATTGTCGCCCTCCTTCCCGCCCTTTGCCCTCTCCCTCCCCCGTCCCGATACACGCCTGTTGTGGGCCCCATGTCGCCCCCCCTCCCTCCCTCCCTCCCTACCCCTGCCATTGCCTCCGTCCCCTGTCCCCGTTCTGACAAACGCCTGCCACTGTGGCTCTGTATCGGTGCCGACCGGTGATCGTTGTCCGTGTTGATGCGTGGCAGGCCGGGAAGGGATCGATGATCGAGCTGATGAAGTTCGACATGGGGGGGTCGGGATGCACCCTCGGGGCGGCTAAGGTACTGAAGTGCCTGCCGTAGGGGTGGCTGCTCCCCACTTTCTCGAGAGAATGGTTTGACACACACACTTGTGTTCGAGACGAACTGAACTAACCCCAGCGCCGAGCCTTAAGCCAATCAGAGCGACCACAACCCTGAACCTGAGCCAATCAGAGCAACCCTAACCCTGACCGTAAGCCAATCAGAGCAACCCCAACCCCGACCCTATGCCAATCAGAGCAAATCCTGAATACCAGGTAAAGTGGTAGGCTTTACTGGCTGTAGGTGCCGTAGGTATTGATTGCTGTAGGTAAATGCCCAGGTATAGGTGTTTGCTGTCGGTAGTTCTCCAAGTATAGGTATTGCTGTAGGCAATGCTGTTGGTAGTGCTCTAGGTATAGGTATTGCTGTCGGTAGTACTCCAAATATAGGTATTGCTGTAGGCCAAGCTGCTGGTAATGCTCTAGGTATAGGTATTGCAGTAGGTAGTTCTCCAAATATAGGTATTGCTGTAGGCAATGCTGCTGGTACTGCTCTAGGTATAGGTACTGCTGTCGGTAGTGCTTCTAGGTGTAGGTATTGCTGTCGGTACGCTCCAGGCATATGCATTGCTGTCGGTAGTGCTCTAGGTAAAACGTTGGCTCTGGATAGCACATGTACTGCTGTACGCAGGTAAAAGGGCTGCTCTGAATGTAATCGAGAGTTGGGTGTGCTGTTGTTTCGTATAGGTGTTGTATGGTTTGCCTTTGCGGCTGCTGGTTGCCCTCCCTGCGGTGTGAAGAGAGGGATGGGGAGGGAGGGAAGGAGAGGGAGAGAGAGAAGGAGGGAGGGAAGCAGAAGAAAGGGGGATAGAGGGACGATCATGCGGCGAAACGGGTTCATGCAACATAATTATATGTGCGCTGTTGCCGTCGAGCGAACAAGGGTTGTTGCCCCCCCCCCCCCCCCCTCCCGGGAGCAGGAAGTAGATGTGCCCAGCCCGTGTGGCAAAGCAGCACGGAGTAGAACTCATGTAGTAGGAGAATGCGAAATGCGCAAGGATTAACGGGATGTGTTGGAAGAGGAGACGAGGGAAATAGGCGAGCGTGACATGGAGGAGTTTAGCTACTTTTGATAGTAGCGAGAAAACGATCGCTATCCTAGGGAAGTAGACGGCGGCCACAGGCGGCCAAACAGGAGGCGGATATGAATAGCAAAACGTTTCTGTTGATACTTCGTATGTAATTTATGGAAACATAGCGCCTAGCTGTTGGAGGTGGCTCTTATCAGGAGCTGACACGGTTCTCCGTCTCACAAGGGATGCGCGGTCGATGGTCAAACGATCAAAGGCGAGCAACAAATGAGTACGCCCCCCCCCCCCCCCCCCCGCCCCTCCTCCCCATACGAGCCTTGTAAGTCTGAATGACACCAACTGCTGCTGCGGTGCTGTGTCGCTGTGAGTGATTCCGTAGGTGGCGCTCGGCTTGAATGCCGTGGCTGATGTCACTGAAACGTACCTGGTACGTGTTACGAATTCAGTTTGAGCACAGCAAGGCTATTAATGAGGACCGGTCGTGGGCATTCCGCCGCTTCGTCCGGTGTTCACTCGAAGGTGATGGTTCACTCGAAGCTCTTCCTTCTTTTTTTTTTTACCAGAGGTACTATTTCTGCCGCTGCCATGTCAGGCCATGTCATGTCATGTCATGTCATGTCACATCATGCCATGTCATGTCATGTCGTGTCACGTCGTGTCATCGGTCGATCGGGTTGATTTAATCAGTTTTCTAGTTTTTGTACTGTTTTTTTTTTCCAGGCCAGAGGTACTATTTATGCTGCTGCCATGTCACGTCATCGTCATCGGTCGATCTGGTTGGTTTCATCAGTTTTCTACTTTTCCATGGGTGTTTTTTTTTCACAGGCCATCGGTCAGCTCAAGCCAGAGGGGGTGGAGGCTCACTTCATCGTGGCGGCGTGCGAGAACATGGTGTCGGAGAATGCCATGCGCCCCGGGGACATCCTTACCGCCTCCAACGGGAAAACCATCGAGGTGCCTACACCCGCTCGCTGGCTCTCGTTTTTCCTTCTTTTTTTTCCATTTTTTTCCTCGATCGTTTTTCTTCTTCCTCGTGTTGTTGCCGCTGTTGCTGTTGCTTTTATTGTTGTTGCTATTTTTGTTGTTGTTGTTGCTGTTGTTGTTAATGTCAATGTTGCTGCTGCTGCTGTTGCTATTATGGTTGTTGCCGCTATTGTTGTTTGCTGCTCTGATGCTATTATTGTTGTTGTTGTTGTTGTTGTTGTTGTTAAGGGTCAATGTTGTTGTTGACACGTTGTCGTTGTTGGTGAACCATTCTCCATGCAGGTGCTCAACACGGACGCGGAGGGAAGGCTAACGCTAGCGGACGCTCTCGTGTTCGCGGAAAAACTGGGGGTCGACGCCATCATCGACAGCGCCACGCTCACCGGAGCGATCATCGTAAGAGTTTGCTTCACGTCCACCGGGTGCATGCGCGGGATGATAGCGGGGAGAAGAGGGGCGGGGGGAGGCAGGGGGGCATCCTGATATTATGGAAGGGTCTCATCACCCTCCTCAACTTGGGGAAGAACATACTTTGTTTAGATAGGGGAAGGGGTAGGAGGTGGGGTGTGTGCTCATGATCATGCATGGCCGTAGTGGTATGGCCATAGACCCTCGCATCCCTCCAATGCCGCGACGGAGCACGTCGAGTTTCACCGAACAGGAAAACATTGCTTGCACCAATCGCGAAGCGCCGTGAGGTGTTTGGCGGGCCGCACGAAGGGTGAGCTGCATCCTACGAAGAACCTCTTTTGAGGCGGACTTTCTTCCATATGGATGACAGCGTCGACTAATCGATTATTTTTTTCTGGTGTGGTCACTTCCAGAGTCAGCAATGGGTTCACTATGTAACTGCCTCGTGATGCACACTACGAGACACGACCATCCCTCTTGTACGGAGTAAAGGTTCTCCCCTCACAAAAACGATCTAACTCGACCGCCAGCCGTGGTGACCGCCGAAAAAAAAAACAAAGAAAAACGGTACCCTGGTTTGTCTAGCTCGCGCAGTGAGAGGCGTGTTTCCGAGCGTCGTCGCCAAACCGACGCCAACCCAACCTATCCATAGATACTGTACCAGGTGTGATATGTAGGGGGGGGGAGGAGGGGAGGGGGGAGTTATTTCGTCTCGAAGCTCTCAGCATGCTGTTGGCCTCTGGGCGAGAAAACACTCGCAAGCTGCGGTCATCTTTTGGTGGGGGTGGTGATGGTGATGGTGATGGTGATGGTGGTGGTGGCGACGGTGTTAGTAGTTGAGGCGGCGGCGGCAACGTTCACCGCGCGGCCACTTGACCTATTACAGGGGGTCATTGTGTGTGAGTTTCCGTTGCCATGAGGCATCTCCCCTACTGCTGTAGTTTCAATGAACCCTACGAATTGAATCAGTGTCGTTTTTTGTTTTTGTTTTTCTTGGTACAGTGGGGACTCCGTTGTTAGGCACTTGACATGAGCTTTCTTGCGAAACCGAAACTGTGGCTGGTAACAGGTTGCTTTGGGCGCCGACTACGCCGGCGTGTGGAGCTCCGACGACAGCTTGGCGCAGGAGATCAACGATGTGAGTTGATGTCAACGCTGTCTTTCCGTACCGCTCTCTTTCTCACCCTCTCCATGTATCCCTCTCCCCCCCCCCCCCCCCCCACCCCCCTCTCTCTCATTCTCTATATTTTGAGTCTCCTTTTCTCTTGTCTATATTTGGTCTGACCTGTATGCGGGGGGTATTTATCCCTTGAGGTGGGTGCATATCCACCCGTTGAGTCCTTCCTTCATACACCGCTATGGGGGAGCACAACGCGGACGACGGGAGAAACGAAAAGTAACGCACAACGCGCCCCTCCTACGACCATTGTAATACACGCGATCGAAGTGTTACACGCAGCTTACAAATATGAGTTTCGACGAAACCTATGACCTCACAGCTCAAGTTTTTATCCGAAAAAAAGACAGATTGAAATAACTACCACACACCACACCCCGTAGTACACGCGATCAAAATAATCACACACAGCTTGCAAAGATGAGTGTCGACGAAATTTTCGATCTCACAACCAAGGATACACTGAAGAAAAAAAACGACACCCCAATTTTTTTTCGTGGGGTCCCAGACACGGGGGGGGGGGGGAGTGTCGCTAAAATCCAGGGTTTCTCGCGGGTCAGGTCAAACCTCACGGGTCTGGTCGCTGACCAGACCCGACCCGCGAAAATTTTGAGGCATGTGGACTTGACCCGACCCGACCCGCGAGGTTTTGAAAGCTTCTTGACCCAACCTGACCCGACCCGTGAGTTTTGAAAATCTTCTGGCCCGACTCGACCCGACCCTCGAGATTTCAAAACCTTCTGACCCGACCCGACCCGACCCGACCCGACCCGACCCGACACTTTCCGATTGACCCGTGAGACACGGGTTTCATGCGGGTCGGGTCACCTTGACCCGCGAGACCATTTATCTTGACCCGAAGGTTCGACCCGCGGATCTGGCCCGTGGGTTGGCACTTCAAGAACAATGTAATGCTCATTTTAGTGCCCCGCAGCGATATATGACCTGGCTGTAGGGCTGTAGTGGGTATAGATGGATGCGGGCATGAGTATATTAATTTGGCGGTGTTTCAATGTTGGAGTATGATATCAAAGGAGCTGGAGTAATATTGAGTATTCGTACGAGAGAAGCCTTTGGTCAAGATAGCGGGGGAGTGATTCTAGTGTCGGATCCGCGAGCCGAATGCGCGGGTCCGGCCCGCGGGTCGGTAGAAAACAACTCGCGGGTCATGCTGGCCCGACTCGCGAGTGACCCGCTTCTCGCGGGTCATGACCTGACCCGACCCGTGAGCTCTTCATCACCTCTTGACCCGACCCGACCCGACCCGCGAGCTTTGAAAGCCTCTTGACCCGACCTGACCCGACCCGTGAGATTTTGAACACTTCTTGACCCGACCCGACCCGACCCGTGCCATTTTGAACACCACGTGACCCGACCCGACGATGACCCGCGAAAAGCCCTGCTAAAATCAAGCAAAACAAAACTGGAAAAAAACTTGTTTTGTTCATTTTCCTGACATAAATAGCAAACTGGTGGCGAGTGCAGCTCTGTTTTTTTCTTATTGATTTATTTTTTCCAAACAACTGTTACTCGTGCGTTTTTTCCTTTCCTTTCGCGGCTGCGGTGGCGTGATTTTTCTTTTCTTTTCTTTTTTCTGAACAAGCATATATCACCAGCCGCCGACGCACGGTAGTGAATGCTGTCCAGCCGATCGTCCGCTAATGAAACGTTAACAGATCCCGATACATACCTGGTACCAGGCACATAGCAGGCAATTTACTACCCGGGCAATAATCCAAAATCACAACAGGAAAAAAAATGAGGGCTCTTCACGGTTCATGACCCGGCCCGCCGGTCCGCTTAACGGGTCATGCCCCGACCCGTGGGTCCGGTCAGGTATTTTTTCTTGGAATCTTACGGATCGGGTCGAGTCGGTTCGGGTCGGGTCAGGAGGTATTATAATTCTCACGGGTCTGGTCAAGTCACCCTTAAGCGACCCGACCCGACCCGATCCGACCCGACCCGATCCGACCCGATCTGACACCGCGAGATTTGACCCGACCCATGAAGAGCCGTAGAAAAACAAGAAAATGTACCCAATCATCCTGGGTGCTGTAATGCAGCTCCATCCCTTTTTCATGGTTGGTTTGCTTGGTCGATCAGTCGGTCGGTCGGTGAGTCTCGGGTGTTCGTTGTCGTTGTTGCCTTCTGCTCTTCTTTGTGTTGTGTATATCCATCCGTGGGATGGGCGTACATGTATGCATGTGATATTATATATTCGTTGAGGTGGATACACATCCGTTGAGGTAGGCATATACCAGGGTAGACACATACATGTACACATCCGTTGATTCCTCCACGAGCGACGGGGGAATGGAGTAACAAGTAACGCACGGGCGCGACGCGCCTTCTAAACTATCTAAACTACCCCGGCATATAATAACTGTTGCCTGTTCTGTTTTTTTTATTGTATTTTTTTCCTTGCGCCGCGGCGGCGTCGTGTGCTTGTGCTCGGTTGATCGGTCGATCGGCTTCAGGCCAGCGCGGAGACGGGCGAGAAGGTGTGGCGAATGCCCCTGGCGCCCGAGTACGCCGAGCAGACCAAGTCCAAAATCGCCGACTTGAAGAACGTCGCCGGGGCTCCCGGCTCGTCCATCACGGCCGCGCTCTTCCTCAAGGAGTTCGTAGAGAAGGCGAGTTTGGAACGGGTACCTATGGGTGGGGTGGTGTAATGTATACTTCGTTGACAGCTATTCGCCTGACAGATTTAAAACGTTTGATTGTTAAACATACTTCCATAGCTCACATAAGATTATAATATTGATGGGTTTGTTTACAGGTACGGTAATTGGAGTAGAGGCAGCTATTTCACAAAGCTTACGTCACGGTTTTGTGTCTTCTGCACTTTTCTTGATCATTGGGGTGCTAGATTAGGGTAAGGTAGAGTAGAGTAGGGTAGGGTAGGGTAGGGTAGGGTAGGGTAGGGTAGGGTAGGGTAGGGTAGGGTAAGGTAGAGTAGTGTAGGGTAGGGTAGGGTAGGGTAGGGTGGGGTAGGATGGGGTAGGATAGGGTAGGATAGGCTAGGGGTAAGGGTAGGGGTAGGGTAGGTGTAGGGTAGGGCAGAGCAGGGTGAGGTTAAGGTGGAGTAGAGTGGGGTTTGGGCGACGGCGGGGTAGCGAATTTTTTTCCGGCACGGCATGCTCCAGGGCGGTGTGAGAACGCCCGACCCCGCGGCCGTTGTGCTGGCATATCAACGCAGTGCTTAGTTGGGGCGCCGAGGTGCCGGATGAACTGGCACGGCTTTCGTTTTTGGCCTGGCAGCAGCCAAGCCTCCGGAGTTGGTGTGAGCATTGATCGGATCCACCGGCGCGCCTATGAATGTTGCCAGAACTAGGGCAGCGTTTTGTTTTTGTGATTTTGATGTTTTTCAATAAATTGTGTGTGGGTTTGGCGTGTTTTTCGCGTTTTGTTAACCCCTCAGTCTATGCGTCCCACACCAGTGTCCCAAGCAAATGGTTCCAGTTCTGAAGGGGTTCCAGTTCTGAAGGATGAATTATTTTTGTGCTATCTTGTGTTTCTTGTTTTGTTTCGGGGAGGACTCTTCTTGCGAAGGCTAGACGAGCGGAGACGGCAGCCTGCTACCCCCCGTCCCACCCCCCCCCCCCTCGGACGCCGCTTCCGCCCCTGCCTTGCTTCCCCCCCCCTCCCCCCTTCTTTTTTCCGCTTGTTTCTGCAGACGCCGTGGGCGCATATAGACATCGCAGGTCCGGTGTGGAAAGACGACGGCGCCACCGGCTACGGCGTGAAGCTGCTAACTCGTTGGGTGCAGAAGAACGGGTCGTCGTAGGAATCGAGGATTCACACCTCGGTCAGATAACGATTTAGATCATCTACAGTAGATGCCATCCTGCCGTCAGGATAGGTTGTGCAAGATCATGATCTACTGTAGATAAATCTAGATCCTAACCTGCCGTTGTGACAGGCTGTGGACAGATCACGATCTAGATCATCTATACCCTAAACTGCCGTTGTGATAGGCAGTGGGCAGATCACGATCTAGATTATCTAGATCCTGACTTGCCGTTAGGATAGGTTGTGCAAGATCACGATCTCCTGTAGATAAATCTAGATCATAACCTGCCGTTGTGGCAGGCTGTGGACAGATCACGATCTAGATCATCTATGCCCTAACCTGCCGTTGTGATGGGCTGTGGGCAGATCACGATCTAGATCGTCCAGATCCTAACCTGTCGTTAGGATAGGCTGTGCAAGATCACGCTATAGCTAATCTCTATCCTAAGCTGCCGTTATGATGAGGTGTGGACAGATCACGATCTAGATAATCTATATCCTAACCTGGCGCAGCAAGATCTGTTCTGGTACAGATCCAACACAAAGAAGCATGTGGTAGATCACTGAAGATTTCACGGCTCCCACCCGGCAACATGATGAGGTAGATCCTATAGATCCTATATATCAGGAACTTATTCATCTATCTACCTGAAATATGTAGATCATACCGATGTACGAAACATATGGGTATGGGGAAAAAAGAAAAGGAAAGGCAATGGGGGCGGAATTATAAGTTAGGCCTAACTCGACTACTGTGGGGGCTTTCGGTTGATCTCACGATTGCTATATCGATCAAAGTACGAATTTCGACGAAATCCTCGAAGTCGCGACTGCTGCTGCTGATGTTTTTTTTTCCGTTCTTCATGGGTAGGCCTTTGATCGAGTGCACGACTGTCATTGGGCCTTGATGATCGAGCTACGTAGCGGTTGTTTGTTTTTTAGAGGCCTTGTGATTGATTGCGCGCACGGTTGTTGGTGGGCGTAGTGGTTCATTGAGCATATATGTGATTGATGGACCACACGATTTCTTGTCCTTGAAAGTTGCAAACGATGCTCATACAGCAGTAGCAGCACCACCAGGCAGCAGCAAGCAGTGTGATGAAAATAATCGTTGTGGCTGTGCCTACGAGGGGTGTTCGGGTGAGTCGCGTGACTCAAGGCACAGGGCACCGTTGAAACCGAAAGTTGGCCTAGGCTGCATGTATGTGTGTCGGCTATCGATTCCCGCTACCGTCAACGTTGGGGGCTGTTTAGGACAAATTTTGCCGTAGTTCGGAGCCTCTGGGTGGCTGGGGTCAGACAGACAGACAGACAGACAGGTTTGGAATTTCCGTCATAGATAACCCTAGGATAAACCTAGGCAATAAACCTAGGGAGGTTGTTTCCGGATGGCCCGCGAAATACAAACACAACCAGTCCTGGTATAGAGAGCAACTCCTTACGACGGATACTCCAGGGTCAACAGGAGAATACAAGGAGAGTATTTTGTTTTGTCACGGCCCGTGACAAATACTTTTCGGTTCGTTAGATAAATGTTGCTGTGCCTTCTCCTCTTCGTATCTTATCATGGGTAAACAAAAAAAGGAGGCAAAAGCCACACCACGAAAGAGGCCACAAAAACTCCGCGAAAATTCATCACCTCGTGCGTGTCGACCGCTACCATTTCGAAGGAAGCACAACCACATCCGTCGACGAAAAACCAACAAAACTGGAGATTTTTGAACCGATCGCCCGTACTATATACACCACCAGATATCTACCAGATATTTCCGCCGGGGGACACAACAAGAAAAAAAACGATAGTCTTGCCGGCAAATTTCTTCATCGGAAATAAGTTGAACCGGTAGCAGACTGCATATTGATTCGCATTCTGTTCGATTCTAGACCCCCGATTATCGCGATTCTTATCACGATTCTGACTCCGAGTTTCGCGATTGCAATCACACGACTCTTGGCCCGGATTATCGCGATTCTTGCAGACGATTCTTGCAGACGATTTTTGACCCCGACTGTATAGTACCACCCTGACTCCCCCTCTGAGCTTGAGCGATGCGTCGCTATAACTTTGAAGATCCGCCATCGCCATCGCCCACGCCCACCCACCCTACTAGGCGCGTCCATCCCCACCACCCAACGGGGTGTCCAAAATCACCAAGTGAAGGCGGTTGCCGCCAGAGCGTTTCCACCTCAGTCTCCGCCCGTGCCTACGGCATACACGACTTTGTCACGTCTCATCCGTGGGCCTTTTTATAGTTCAAATGCTCAGTTTCTTGCGACAGGAGTGCAGCGCATGCGACGATCGAGAAGCCACCGTCTGACTGCTCCCGCCGCGACGGTAAGAGAAAATCCAAAAACGAGTGCCCGCCCCCGCCCCCCCGCCCCAATCCTGCCTCAAAAGAGGTCCTTAGTTCTAAGTAAGATGCAGCTCAGCGCTCATGTGACTTACCCAACACCTCACGGCGCTTCGCAAGCTTAGTGAAAGCAATACCTTCCTGGTCGGTGAAAAACCCGACTTGCTCCACCCCGGTATTGTAGGGATGCGAGGGTCTAAGGTCATACGACGACGGGCATGCATGGCATGAGTACCCCCCCTCTCCCTCCCCCCAACCCCGCTTTTCCCCAAGCAGCGTATCGTCCGTGCAATGCAATACACGTCCACGTCGAGCCCATACTACCGACACGCTTGCTAATCAACGAGAACAAAACACGAAACATTTTTTTTTTTCCAATATAGTCAGTCATCAACAACAACGGGGAAGTTGAGCCTCTGCTGGGTCATGCTCCTCGCTTTATTCTTGCGCACCGACGACTGAGTTCCATTGAACGCCGACATCGGGTCTCTTGCACCACCACCACCACCACCACTACTACTGCGCCCTGTAGCAATCCACCCGTCCCCATCCGCCTCGGCACGAACGACCTTGCGCAACCTCTTCCTGCTACCCCGCGCCATGCGCGCGCCTCCCCCCGCGCCCCCGGGCGTTGCTTGGACCGAGCTCGAAGACAAAGAAGAAGAAGACGACGACGGGGGGGGGCGTCTCCGTCCACCCTCTCTACGAACGCCGCCTTTCTCTAAGATTCTTCCACCACCACCGCCGCCGTGCCGACCCCTCGGTAACGAACGCGACCTGCTCCTGAGGCTCTTGCCACTGCCGCCACCGCTGTTGTCAGAATCGGAGCCCGACAGATTGTTGTACGACTGGGACGACTCTATCTCCTCTTCCACGCCCGCTGCAGCCGCCGCCGCCGCCGCCGCCGCCGCCTCTGCCTCTGCCGAAGCTCGCCCCCCACGGCCGCCCCTTCTCACCTCGGGAGAGCAAGAGCTGTCGGATTCGTTGCAAACCACCGGGGACGTTGCGCCACCTCCCTCCCCTCCAAATCCTCGTCGGCCCTTTGGAGAAAGTCTGTTGCCGCTTGTTACCCCGAATTTATCACCGAGTATATCATCGTCATCGTGGGTTTCCCCCCTCCCTCCTTCTCCTCTTCCTTTCCCCCCACCTGCCCCCCGTCCTATTTCTTTTCCTTCCCCGTCTCCTCCTTTTTCGAGCCTCCGCCCCACCCCGCGGCCACTCTCCGGCGTTCTACCGCGTCCAGTTCCAGTGCGTCGGCCTTGACCGGGAGAGAACGCTTCAGGCTCTCGTCCCACGATTTCCGCCTCGGTATCATCGAACTCCTCCTCCTCTTCCGAAGAAGACGCCGGGAGTGCGCAGCGCATGGGAAAAGTTCGGGGCTGCTTCCGCCCCGCAAATTCTGAGCAGCGCAGCGGGCAGTGGAGGGGAGGGGGGGGGGGGGGGGGGGGGGCACGGGAATGAAATAATAATAACAATTCAGATAGGCAATCTACTCACTCCCCGACACAGCCACCCACCCATTCCCCGACCCACCCACCTAGCACCCTCACACCTATCCACCCCATCCGCCTCCCACCCTCCACACCGCGCCACCTGCTAACCCCCCCGCCCCTCCCCATTCACCCCCTCCCAACACCACCCCCCCACCCACCCTCTGCGTCTCCCCCCGTGTACTTGCGGACGGAGCTCAATGGAAGCCCCGCTCCCGCCCCCTCCCGCCACACTCTCGCCCGCGGTAGTGCCTCGCTCCGCACTCGGCCTTTCCCGGCGACGTGCCCCGTCCCCGCCCCCGACTCCACCAGCCGAGCGTTTCGACTCGCGGCGGTGCTGCTGCTGCTGTTGCTGCTGTTGCTGCGGATTTTTTTCTTGTTGTTGTTGTTGTTGTTGTTGTTGTTGCGCGCGCTCGGCGATTCGTAATCACTGTCGTCGTCGTTGTTGTCCAGAGCATCGTCGATTTCTTCGTCGCTGCTGCTGCTGCTGCTGCTGCCGCTGCTGCCGCTGCTATCGACCACAGTCGTCTCCGGCAGCGTTGCGTCACCAGTGTCGGCGCCCTGTAGAGCGACATACATAAACAAAGGAAAAAAGCGTAGCCGTATCAAAACGTCTAAACACGGAGGAATATATCAGAGTAATCAGAAATTTGGGAAAAACTAGATTATACCAGGTAAGTATTTTTTTTGGGGGGGGGTCCATCGTGGGTCCTGATTTCTGTCGCTCCTGGTAATAGTAGCCCTTAAGGGACCCACGTATACTTATCTACCGAAAAAAAAACGACACCTACGATACTGTCAACCTTTTAGGAAGAGCGCGGAACAGCAGTACAAGCACAATAATCATGATGCCCTACAGCAGTGTCGTGCATCCAACCCTTTTGTTCGTTTTCTTTTCGTTCTTTTCTAACCCTCTTTTTTTTGTCTCCGTTATCCTCTCGAACGTACGTCTGAGGTTGCTGGCTGGCGTGTTGTATGTATCCTGTGCTTGTCGTATCCAGTACGATGGCATGTGACACTGCACTGTCTACTCTCCGTACTGCACCACAGCGATTTAATACGTGGTATGTCCGTGTCGTAGTTCTGTGCCCACAGACAGCTTGCATTACACCAGTAAGTATCTTTCTAAGATGAATAATCAGTACGGCGCACACTTGGGTGGGCCGCATGTCGACGGGTGCAAAAAACTGTTTGAACTTCAAGAACATACACGCACGCACACAACCACGCACGCACGCACGCACGCACACACGCAAACGCACACACATACACCTGGTCCAACCAGCAGCAGCCCGGCTGCCTCGCAGGGGCGATGATGCCGCATTCGTCTTTGGTTTTCAACAAGTTTCGCTTTTGTAAAGAAGCCCCAAAACGGACAGCCGAAAAAGAGAGTCGACTTTACACAGGGGTGGTGCGATCGGTTTTTCAGCGCTCGATGTTTCCAGAACTAAGGGGAGGGTAAGGTTGCCAACACCGAACAGAAAGCAGGCGTTTTCGGAAAGGGGTCTGGGCGAGAGAGAGCCTTCCGAAAATATCATGTTCGACTCTAGCACCCCTTTGTTATGGTACTGCTTTGAATGAGGCTGAAAGCCCGGTATTTACCTGGGTTCAGGTATTGGGATCGTACTTGTAGTACTTGGGAGGCGCATCTTGGATGGAAAACCAGGGGTTTTCCAAGCGAATCACGAGCCTTGCCCTCAGTCTCCACGTGCACGAAGAGGAATAAAGCTGCTCTTCTTCTATCTCTCAAGCAAACAACACACATGAGTACCAACGAGTGCCTGCTTAATAGGCAAACCTGTCTATTAATAGAGATACAAAGTGTCCCGACCTTGATCTTAACACCTTACCGTTCGTCGAGAAAACGAGCAGCGTTATTTTACGGTTAGGGGGTGAGCGTGTACTGCTCTGGAAGGAAGTATAAGGACCGCTTTGTATCGGTGTTAGTGTCCAAACGTTCATTATATTTCCGACCAGAGTTGTGGCGAGTGGAGCGAGCAGCCGTGAAAATGGCGTGCAGCTCCTTTTTCACTTCAAGTAATCTATCTGCAGATGCCAAAGCTCGGACGGATGATCTACACGACAGATCATCATATTTTCACAGTTCATGACCAACATACAGCAGATATTTCGGGACAAAATAGATTCCTGATCTGCATGATCTACTACCGTAGATCCGTATAAACCTGAACGATCTCTGTAGGACATTTTTCTTGGGTTGGATCTGTACTACTGTACACAGATCCTGCACAGGGTACGAGTATCATGACGGCATATTTGAGGACCTGCGCAGATGATCTGTAGATAGATAGATCGTTAGGACCTACATGGTCTGCAGATAGATCGTTATGACCTATTAATAGACGATCTGTAGATAGATAGATAGATCGTGATATATCTGTCTGTCCGACGTGTGAAGTTTTGTCACCCCTCCGCCCAGAATCCCTGCGGCCTCAATTTTTTTCGGAGTCATCGCTGTAATCGTCATTTCTTACCGCCACTTTTCTCTCTCTCAGGTCCCAAAAAGGATAACCGGTACACAGCAGTAGTAGTCACGCGTCTATGATCGTACATACGCCTTGCACCTGGCATCAAAGCATTAATCTCCCCTGTCCCGTCTCCCCGAACCAACAAAAAAAAACACGATTGTCACCCTTTTTTTTAGAACCAAGGTTGACACGTTTTCGGCAAAATATATGTACGAGTCTATACATCGTTCAGACGGAAATCCGAAACGAAGAAATTCCAAAATTAAACTAAAATGGTCCAAATAATGCTGCTGTATCGGCAAACTCACCACCGGCACGAAGGTGCCTGGAACGTTGCGGCCTGGGAACAGACTCTTCCATCGGGCGTCAATCCCCCAGTGCTCCGACCCGTCGAAGCGCGTGGTTTCTTCCCAATCCTTCGCCTGAGAGGAGAGAAGACAGAACAGGAGATCAGCGGCAGCGTGTACAGCGGCAATGCATTTGGGACACCCAGAGGACGGTTCGTCTTTCATGGCGGTTGTATTTTGTACAAAATGGTCTGATATCCCGTAACAGGTACGTATGATACCCTGGTATGTAGGGAAGCCCATGGGAGCGTGGATTGCACCATGGGATCGTGAGGCATTACATGTGCTGTACGTTGTGCGTACCCACGATTCTGCACGAGTACACCAGCTGAAAGAAAAAGCTCTGCAACTATTGGCAAGAAGAACACCGCCGATGAGGCCGTGAACAACCCTCAGTCAGGAGCTTCTTCCTGACAGCAAGCGAGTGTGCTGGCGAAATCTGAAAAAGGTCTGCTGCAGCTGCTGCTGCCGCTACTTCGTCCAGTGGTATCACAACATTATAACGTACACTTGTACGTACGTACGACTCGTACGTCCGGATTCCTTTCGGCTCGCTCAGCAATTCAAATTTGCGCCAGAGTATATCGAACTCGTTGAACTGCAGCAGCAACATCAGCAGCATCCTCGATTTTCAGCAGTGCCTGGCCCTCAAGGGCCTAAAATTTGGGAAGCTGTATCCGCTTCGGCCACTGCTGCCGATACCTCAGAGTGGTATTGCTGTCACCTAGGGGGCTAGAGGGCTGGGTCGTCGTGAAAGATCGCTACGCGCTGAACATGGCGGGAGACACCAGGAGCTGACAGCTGCACCCACCACAGCAGTAGTATCAAGAGGTACAAGGTAAAACAAGCGAAAATGGCAAACTAGCAGTTGACCTCGCAGCACATATCTGAGATACGCAGGTCGCTAAAGACGGACACTCGCCGATAGCCGTGCTACTGTACTACTACTCACAAGCGCTCGTGCAGTCATGGTAGCCGCGTGTCGTGCGTAGAGGCCAAGGTGGCCTTGCCTGTTCAAGTGCGGTCGTTTTTTAAAAGTGGGTCGGGGCGTTCCAACACGAACAGACTGGATTATCTCCATAGGGAAACGGGGAGGGGTACTTGTCCCCCCGGCGAAACGGCAAGCCAACAAAAACAACAAGGATCTTGGATCTTGGATCCTGCAAACTTGGAACTTGAAGCTTGAAACGGATTGTCGATAAATGCGAGCAGAAGAACCGTAGAGAATACGTACTCGTAGCCGCCCCTGACGTCCCGTCCGAAGCTCATTCGGAGTTGGTCGCGAGGAACATCGAGGATCATGAGCCGTGGCAACACTCTTTGGTGGAAGAAGATCCGGAGAGAGGGCTACGCAAGGCTCGGCCAAATCACAGCTAAAATCAGGTGGGAACAATACGTACGACCATGTAGAAAGTAACGGCAGTATACTCGTAGTGCAGTAGCTATTAATACCAATGGCTGTTGTCAGCTTTTCGAAAACGGTTGACGTGTTGGTGCTGACAATACGCAGGGCGTGAAGAGCGGGATTGTTTCCAGCCGTTGCGAAAGAAGTGTTGTCCTGTAACCGAGGCGTGGTGGTTGACGCGAGATCCTAAGCCAGCTCAGCACCTACCTCCTGTCCTCCTCGTGCCTGGCATACAACTCTGTGAAGTGGCTCGTACTCTTGTACTGTATTGTGAGAGAACGGAGGCGATGTGCGCATGCACGGCTACAAAACACACAAGGGGGGTGTGGAGGGTCAAGTATGACCGTGAGATAATCAGAGGATGTACCTGCCTACCTGTGCCTGCAGCAGCAGCAGGGCAGGGCCTAGCGGTCCTCCTTCCCTTCGTACAGCAAAAAAACAACTTCATCCTTTTCGTGTGCCAGGTGTACTGTTAATACTACTGCTGATGTGTCGTGCGTGTAACAAGTATTAATATTACGGAGGAGGACCATAGTTAATACCTGGTAGCACCAAATATTTTTGGTAAAAATGGTTAAATATAAAGGTTTTTATGTATACCATAGGTCCTATTAACTATGGTCCCCCGTAATATAGTAGTACTCGTAGTGGTCGAGCCGTTTCGGGCAAAAACCACCGTTCGTTGGTGTATTACATGTATACCTACCAGGTACAGCAGTATTAATAGTAGTAACTGCTTTGCTGTATCTTCGGGTTCGGGGACGGTGCTACTACGATACAATAATAGTGATATTATTCTCACTGTAGTACGTGTACACCACCAGCAAGTAGTACGTCAATAGAAAAGCAGTACGCAGTCCACTCTGACCCACGCGCCATTCGTTGCTTGCCATTGCCAACGCGCGCGAGACCATCGCCAAGGGAATCTCGCACCCACTCATCATCGATCGGTGAGTGGATTGTGGATTGACTTCCCATATTTCGGTACGGCTGACCGGCTCTCTGGCGGTTTCAAAACACGTGCATCATCAACTTTTACGCGGCTTTAGTCCGCACTACAATTGGCTTTTCGCTTTTCGCCTCGAAGGCGGATGTGCGTTTTATTATAACAGGTATGATGCTGTACCACCCCCCGTCTTAAATACTGTACGCAGCGCTGATATGCGAAGGGTACGTTGATGATGTGAGCTCCCAACAGCCGCGCCAAGATTGTGAGCTGGGCACTGACGACAGCAAGATGCGTGGGCTGCGTACTAGGGAAAATATATCCCTCAAAGAAGAACGAAACAAAGAAACACTTGAAACACCTGCCCGTCATGTCGGCATCAAACATCTATTGGTGTCGATTTTGCGCTTACAGCACCCATCGCCAGCCCCCCCCGCCCCCTCTCCCCCCCGCTAGCCCAGGCGACAAACATGCCTCCAAGCCACAAAACAAGGAGTTCCCGCTCTCAAAAGACGCATCCTTTTTACCAGGTATGTACCAGTACCATTAACCACTTACAGAACATCTGGAAAATCTTAAAATAATCGCTTTCGAGGGGGGCCATCCATCCGCCTCTTAAAACCCTTTCACTACAACTGTAGTAGTAATACTGCCGAAAAGAAGGCATACCATACTGGCCTAAGGTGGAACATAATCCCCGTTTCTTTGGACCCTGACGGGACAATAGTAGCATTTTCGACTCTGGTGTGAACACCTAACGTACCACATATTCACGGCCAGTAAATCAATCTCAAGCATTGTGTCGCTGTAACGTCGGGTGTAGGTCTAAATGGACTCGAGAGAGGCGTGGTGACCCCCACCGCGGCCGGTTCCTGGCGCGGGCGTGTGGGGTGTACGAACAAAGAGCAGGCAAAATCGTTGCCGCTCCTATTCCCCGAGAATCCCCCCCGAAAAAAACAAACAGCAACATGGCAAAAAATGGTGGATTTCTCGTGCTAAATACAGCATCGTTTACTCCGCGGCCCCGCTCCGTGCGCACCGCCGAACGGTAGATTCGTCACGGAATTTTTGCTCAGTCAAGGCCTATAACCCATTTGGGACCCCCAAGGTAGTCACCAGAAACGAAAAAAGGTTCAGGTGCTATTATCAACCGTCCACGAGCACACAGCGTGAGCATCCAGCATCCAGCAGTATATACGGGTAAGATCGTGTACGTAGATTGCGCCCGTGCCGGTTAGTATCCCCCCCCCCACTCACGGAGTGAGAGAGTGCCATTGCTGTAATCATCGACTTTTTTTTATTGTCAACTTTTCCTCTCTGAAGTCTCCATAGGGTTAACAACAGTCGTGTGCTCAACCAACCCTCGTACGTCTGCAAACCGTAGTCCGCACCAAGTCAAACTATACTGTCCCCGAAAACACAACGGGGGGGGGGGGGGGGGGGGGGGGGGGGGGGGCGGTATGTAGGAGGCTAAGGTCTAACAGCCGGCCGGGCCCGCGATTAAAAGGCCCTAGCGAACGTGTGCTCCAATCAAAAGTACCCTTGAACAATCGTGCGCGCGATCAACGGTCTAACCCTCGAGTCCCGCCCCCATAGCCTTTCCGTTGCTTCCCTTGCCGTTCCTATCCGTTCTTGTTCTTACGACTCTTGCGACAGCAGCCCTTTCCTCTGCACCCAGCGCGTTAGTAGCTTCACCCCGTAGCCGGTGGCGCCGTTGTCTTTCCAAACCGGGCCTGCGATGTCTAGGTGTGCCCACGGTGTCTGCAAAAGCACGCAGAAAAGAGCAGGACGAGGTTGTAGGGGGCCGCAAGGGCGGGGAGTCAGATGGAGCGGGCGGGGGGGGGTGTACTCATGTAATGTATGGCCGTAGTTATATGACCATAGACGCTCGCATCCCTACAACGTCGAGACGGAGCGCGTCGGGTCTTGCCGAACAGGAAGACATCGCTTACACCAAGCGCGGAGCGAGGCGCGGTGAGGTGTTGGGCGAGTCGCATGAAGCGAGAGGGGAGGGTCCCGTCCCCTGCGCTCGCTTGTCTAGCCGTTGGAAGTAAGCGTCGACCCGAAAAATTAAACAAAGCTAAAACGTGGTGACTGGGCTCCTACAACACCGAAAAAATACAGGTACAAGGGCGCGCCCAATACAAAATCACGGCAATTACGGCGTCTTGACCGTTACCCGAGCTCACTAAAAGTCGCGATCATTCATCCGATCTAAGCGCGGCGCACCTGGCCGGGCCCCGCGTCCTCCAACGCCCCGAAAAACGACAGCGAGGCCGTCGTTTCTCATGCCGCCCCAGACAGTGCGCGCTGTGGAGCTACCCCCCCGCTCCGTCTCGAAAGGGATACGTGGTCAATGGTCAAATTACTACGGCAACCAACAAATGAGTACGCGCCCCCCCCCCCCCGCCCCCCCCCCCCCCCCCCATCTCCCACTCCATCCTACCCCACCATACCATACCCTACCCTACCCTAACCCATCCGCTCGCACCCTTTCCAAACTCGCCTTCTCTACGAACTCCTTGAGGAAGAGCGCGGCCGTTATGGACGAGCCGGGGCTCCCCCCGACGTTTTTCAAGTCGGCGATCGTGGACTTGGTCTGGTCAGCGTACTCGGTCACCAGAGGCATTCGCCATACCTTCTCGCCCGTCTCCGCGCTAACCTAAGACCGACCGATCCACCCGACCAAGCGAATAGACAGCCAGCCCACGCCAGCGCAGCGCAACGAAAAAAACACAACAAAACGTTACAAGCAGCGGTGACAGTGTAAAACGAAACAACCAGCAGTTACAGTGCCAAACGAAACACACAGCAGTTACAGTGGGCCGAGCACACCTGGTGCCTGGTGTCTAGCAGGCAGACACGCAACCCTCGCCAGCGCGGCGAAACGAAGGGAAAACGAGCAAAACTAAGCAGCCCTTTACTGTAGGTTGGTAACATTATAGATGTGTATAGCAGGCGCGCGATGCATTCCTATTGCTGTAGTTCCTCGTTTCCTGCCGGTCGCTCGCCTTATGCACGCTGCACTGAGATGCGGGTAGGACTCACCGGATACATACCCACATGAACGGATGTATACTCACCTCAACGGATACACACCCATCTCAACGGATATACACCCACACCAACAGATATACACCCACCGCATCGGTTGTGCACCTACTGCACCTCAACGGATATAAGCTCAATTGAACGGATATGTACGCGCGTAAAACACTACCAAGAGGAGCACAATATATCATTCAAAGAAGGGAGGACATACTTGATGGAGATATCACACCTAACTCAACGGATACATACGAACACGCGGAGACATGGCCCAGAGGAAGACAACGTATCGGATAAAAAAAAGGGAGTGGCTACACAATGGGGAGAGCGATACACAGAAGGACAACGACAACACTGCTCACATCGTTGAGCTCCTGCGCCAGGCTGTCGTCGGAGCTCCACATGCCAGCGTAGTCGGTGCCCAAAGCAACCTGTCGCCACCCGTCATTTTTTCACGGTTTCACACGCGCCAAGGAACGGAGGTCATGCCATGGCTAGAAGAGTCACCCTCCGCACTGTGAATGAAAAATCACGACACGACATCAATTATAGTCGTGAGGGCCGGTCTTATCGAGGGCAAAATAAACGAAAAAAAAAAACGAAATGAAAAAACGAAAAACAGAACTAAAGAGTACGTGAGTTTTATTGGTCAAATTGTAAAAATTACAAGTAGAGATCCCCGATACCTCCGTTTTCACATTTCGTTTTTTTTAAGTCCCAGAGGACTTGAAAAAAAAACGAAATGGGTGCCAAATAAACGAAGTATGGGATACCCAGGGTCGAAGAGGAACATAGGAGGAGCTCGAAGCGTTGGGATGAAGTTCCGATAAAGTTTCTACGACCGGTTGGCAAGCGCACGATGGCCGAGATAGTGCGTGTGGGTGCCACGCGGCTTGTCTGCTGACGGCGCGAGCACATATGGGTAGGGAATCACCATGGGGTGCCCTCGCAAGAAACCGGGGGATCAGGAAGTGGCTGTGGCGGTAAATTTTTCGACATGAGTCCCACTCAACATTCAAACGTCTCCCATCGAACAGCGAGGGCCGATACACAAGTTCTAGAGCACTCCGTCGGGAGCGGGTTGGACCACGAGAACCGCCTGCTGTGGAGGGTGCCTTACGTGTGCGAGTTGTGTCTATCCACCGTCGCTGTCGAGCGCTATCGCCGGGAACCACGTGCTGTGGCGGTTGAGTCATTCCGAAAAATTGCACCGCGTCAAAAATCGACTCGGCTTCTTATTTTTGTTTCGTTTCTTTTTTCGTTTTTCTTGCCCTCGTTAGGACTCAACCTGCTGTTTTTTGCGAAAAACGAAAGTCTGTTCGTTTTATTTCGTTTTTTTTTCGCTTTTTTTGCCCTCGTAAAGACCGGCCCTGAGGGCCATCTGTAAGGAGGAAGATGCTCCACGGCGGTAGGGGTTTGAAGCACCGTACGCCTTCCTGAACATCGTTATGTGAACCCATCTTTCCTCGCCAAGCGGATCCGCGGTCAATCAGTACAAACTGTGCAACCCCCCGAGCACACTGCCACCGCCGTCGCTACAAAAACCAAACGCCACAGAGTGACACTGTTTTCTTGACCAAGGCCAATACGATGCCGACAGGTTCAGCTTTCTCAGGACCCTTCCTCCCCTCCCCTCCGCTCCCTCCCCCACACCAATACCAACGCCATCAAAACATGCCCACACGCTCAGAGTGCTTTCTTGCCGAAGTCCGCAGGATGCTGAGACCCTTCCTTATCATCAGGATTCCCCCCTGCCCCTCCCCGCCCCTCTTCTCTCCGCTACCATCCCGTGCATTTACCCGGGTGGATGCAAAACAATTCTTACGATGATCGCTCCGGTGAGCGTGGCGCTGTCGATGATGGCGTCGACCCCCAGGTTTTCCGCGAACACGAGAGCGTCCGCTAGCGTTAGCCTTCCCTCCGCGTCCGTGTTGATCACCTGACCACAGCACGTCGCCGACAACATGCACAACATTAACGTCAACAACAGCAGCAACAACAACAACAACAAATTGCAGTAGCAATAACGTTAACATCTACAACAGAAGCGTACAACAGCAACATCCACATCACCACGACCTATAAAAGCGGCAATACCACCACCAATACCACCACCACCACCAACAACAACAATCACCACCACCACCATCACCACCACCACCAACACCACCAACACCACCACCAACAGAAACAGTTCGGGCACCGGGCATCGCTAACGCCGCAGTGGGGGCAGGAGCCCTTCGCGACGAGAAAAACATCCGCACCGCAAAACAGTTTTGGTTATTCCTAATCACCTAATAAGAGTCCACCCTGCTCTAACCCGAAGTGTTTGTGGGGGGGGGGGGGGGGGGGGGGGCGGACTCATTTGTTGCTTGTCCTAAGTCACTTGACCATTGACCACGCATCCCTTTCGAGAAGGGACACAACAGTTCCTAGCGCCGTTCCTACTCCTGATAGAGACACCTCCAACAGTAGTTGGGCGCTTATTACGTGGTTTTCATATATTATCAGATTTTTTCTCTTGATAATCCCCTTATGTTTCGCCGCCTTTGGCCACCGTCCCTCTCCTACTGGAGGATAGCCATCGTTTTCTCGCTGCTGATCAGTGGATCAAACTCCTCCATGTCACATTCATCTACTTTTCTTATCTCCTCTTCCAACACATCCCGTTCCTCCTTGTACATTTCACATTCCCCGTTGGAGTGGGAGGGGGTGTACCCGATAGGAGAGATGTACTCGATCTCATGCATGGCCGTAGTCGTATGACCATAGACCCTCGCATCCCTACAACGCCCGGACGGAGCATGTCGGGTTTTTACGGACCAGGCAGATATTTCTTGCACCTAGCGCGAAGCGCCGTGAGGTGTCCGGCGAGTCTTACGAAGGGTGAGCTGCATCCTACTTAGAACCGCTTGTGAGGCGGACTTGCATATGGATGACAGCTTCAATGAGTTAATTTAATTTCCGGTGTAGGCAATTCCAGAGACAGCAATGGGAGTACTATGTAACTGCCTCTTGGGTACCTTACCTTCAACACTACGTGATACGATCATTCTCACTTGTGCGGAGTAAAGGTTCTTTACCTCGCACAAATGCTTTAGCTCGACTGGGGGGGGGCAAGGTACAAGGTGCAAGAGCGAGTGTGCGAGAAAATTCGCATTCGATTCCGTTTTTTGGGTTGTGATTGGTTATAGCCTTTTTCCCCTTCTCCACAAGAAGAGCCAGCCTTTCCGTTCTGCTCAACAAATTAGGAAACAAAACCAAGAACGAAAAGCGAAGAGAAAAAGCGAGCATAAGAAATGGAAAAGACGAAAACGACCAGAAGAAAACGAAGGGGAAAAAGAGGAGAAAGTAACCGACACAAAAACGAGGAAAAATAAGCTCTCAAGACAGAAGACAACAGCAAGAGTGCCAGCTGTGCACGCACCTCGATGGTTTTCCCGTTGGAGGCGGTAAGTATGTCCCCAGGGCGCATGGCCTTCTCCGACACCATGTTCTCGCACGCCGCCACGATGAAGTGAGCCTCCACCCCCTCTGGCTTAAGCTGACCGATGGCCTGAAAAAAAAAACACCAAAAAAAAAAGAAAACTGACTAAACCAACCAGACCGACCAATGACATGACGTGACATGGCAGCAGCAGAAATAGTACCTCTGGTAAAAAAAGGAACCATTTCACACGTCGGACAGGTGTATAGATCACGGTCGACCTATCTACAGATCATCTAGATCCTAACCTGCATTTATGACATCTTGTGCTGGATCTGTGTAGTCCAGATCTAGATCCAACACAAGGAACACGTACATGTCCCTACAGTAGTATCACGCACAAATAGATGGTTCCCATCCAGGAACATGAGCTACTGTAGATCAAACAGATCAGCAATACTTCGTAGATCATCTGTCTGCGTTGGAAGGTCTAGGTCATGAACTGTGGGAACATTCGAGGTGATAAGCGTTTCGAGTGAATAATCACCCTTTTGAGAAGAAGGGACGGAAATACAGCGCGCAATAGCGTAGAGAACAACAACAAAAAAAAGTGTAGTCGTACCTTTGTGACAAACGGTCGAATCGTTACTCTGGGAGTGCTCCAAACCCTTTCGTATCTACGTTTCGGAAAGCGGCCGCGAAAAATTCAAGCCGACCGCCACGCCAGGATCACCCATAACAGCACAGGATACGCACCCCAACACAGAACATTTTGCCGTTCATAATCATAAGGCGGGCATGTGGGAAGCGGATGGGGGGGGGGGGGGGGTACTCATTTGTTGCTTGCCTTAGTCATTTGGCCATTGACCACGCATCCTTTTTTGAGACGGAGCACCGTTCCTATTCCTAGTAAAGACGCCTCCAGCATTTGAGCAGCGGGTCGGGGGGAACAACAATGCCTTGGCTAGTGTAGATTGAAGTTGGAGAGTCTCCTTCACAAGGGTGCGTGTGTAAATAAAGAGGTACCCAATCCAGCTCAAAATACCGTATTCACACGGTTCGGACTCTCTCTGTCTCTCTGCTTCTGTCTCTCTCACTCTCTTTCTCTACCCCCCCCCCCCCCCCCCCCCCCCGATGCAGTTCACCCTTCACGCGACTCGCCCAGCACCTCACGGCGCTTCGTGCTTGGTGCAAGCAATGTCTACATGGCCGGTGAAAACCCGACGTGCTCCCTCCCGGTATTGTAGGGATGCTAGGGTCTGTCTATGGTCATACATACGACTACGGCCACGCATGACATCGAATACGCCACCTCCCCTCCCCTCTTACGTCACCAACCGACGGTCCCAAACCGTACTACACACTCCCCTTATACGACGATGGACAGAGCAGTACACATCACCCGCAATATATATATACACAAATGGCAATCTCTTAACCTACAGCAGTACCTCCAACACTACCGACAGCATTCGTATACCGACAGCATTACCTCCAACACCACCTCTATTAATAGTACTACAGAAGTAATACCTGCGAACAGTAGAGCAACTACCTACAGTCGTACCTACACATAATACCAGAGCAGTATATATACAGCGTTACCGACGGCATTTCCTATTGTAGTAAGCAGTGGTGATCACACTATTGCAATCCCCACTACCTTAGCCGCCCCGAGGGTGCATCCCGACCCCCCCATGTCGAACTTCATCAGCTCGATCATCGACCCTTTCCCAGCCTGCAACACAGCACACAGAATTAACACGGACGACGATCACGGCCAATGCCGATATCGGGCCACGCAGCAGCAGGCGTTTGTCAGGACGGGGACAGGGTGGGGGGTAGGTAGGGGTAGGGGCGCGAGCACTGCTACCCCAGAGATGTACGCTGCGGGTATATAACGGTACCACACGTTTGCCTGGAGTTGCTGCATCAGCACATCATTATTTGCCAATCATTCACAACTCGGAGACAGATAATCGATTCCTACTTCCATTATCTAGTTTTTTCAGGGCAGATGATCTGTATGCCGTAGCTCACATTGCCGGGTGGGAGCCGTGAAACCTGCATAATCTAGAGTAGTAGTACAAGTTTCCTGTGTTGGATCTATCTGTCCTATACAGATCCTGAACAACATCTCGTAACGGCGGGTTTGGATCTAGATGATCTATCTGTAGATGATTTATATGTAGAGGGTCTATCTGTAAATGATATTTGTACACGATCTATATGTACATGATCTATCTGTAGACGACGTATCAGTAGATGATCTATCTGTAGATCATATATCTGTAGACGATTTATCTGAAGATGATCTATCTGATCTGTCCGACGTGTGCAGCCATTGCAGTAATAACCCTTTTGGGGCAAACTGCAGTCAGTCCCGTTTGGGGGACAAACCAGTCAAATTTGAAGTGACTTGTTCCCGAAAACGGGATGGATACGAGAAGCGCGCCACCGGACCAACGAAGTACAGCCATCGGCGTGCACCGGACATCAGATTTAAATCGGCCAGCAGAGGGGGTACTCATTTGCCCTCTTGCTCGTCCGCCCATTCTTTCGTTTCGTGGAGCGCTGTCGCGAAAAACAAAAACAGACGCGCGCCAACATTATACGGCCCACAGATAAGAAATAACCTAACCAAAAAAATTGGACTAAGAAATCACCCTCCATGAGAAATAACCTACAAGAACATTGGATTAAGAAATCACGGTCAGCGGCGAGTGTTGTATACACTAAACCAACCCAGGTATGGTACCTGGTACCTGGTACATACCTGGTATACAACATTCTTTTTCCATTGAGGTTGTTCAAGGATCGTGTCGCGATAAGGTTCTGCCGCTGTAAGCCTTGCTCACATGAGGTGTTGCACGTTGGCGGGCCCATACTGCACATACTGCGCAGCCTCCGCATACTTGCACATACAGCACACCACGGCACATGCAAGATAGCACACCTCGCACAGAGCATGATCTAACTGATCAGTCTACAGATAGATCATCATCTATCTCCTCACCTGCCGTTATGAGATTTTGTGCAGGATCTGTACAGTGCAGATAGATCCAACCCAGGGAATAGAAATACATACTTAGATCACAACCCCTGAGCGTGCTCGGTTGGTACATTCCTGGCCTCTCAGAGCTCCCACTTCCAAACCACCTCCTTTCATTACTTGCCGGACCTTCCAGCAGTTCTTTGTTTTCTCGGTCCTTTCTTCCTTTTTTCTTCTTTCGTTTCGTGTGCGTGTGTGTATCCCGAGCACGGCATCGCGGGAGGACCCGGCACCGTCGCGGGTGTCAGCGGGTGCTGGCGGGTAGAGGGGGGGTTGCAAGGAGCGCGGTCGCCGCTTTCGTGCCTAGGCGTCGCGTGTACCTCGAGACACGAGGGATGCATGAACGGGCTTTGTCTAGCTTCGATTTATGATTGTTGATAGAGTATGTACGAGTTATAAGGGTCGTTCGGGACGGCAAGATAATATTCAAGCGGTGCTTATTTTTGCGACCACGCTGAAGTTAAAAGAGGGAGGTGTGCAGTTTGAACGCCAACGTTATCGAGTTGGCGAACGACGGCCACGGTGAGCACCGGGCTTCACGCGATGCGGGCGACCGGGCTGATTGTGGCAGGGAGTGATAAAAGCTTTACCCGGACCGAATCGGTGGCGAGGTGGTCGCGAGAGGGGCGGGCGGCGTACGAGGCTGAGAGAGAAGCTCTGCAGTTCGATTTTTTTCTTTTCTTCTTTTTGACCGGGTGTAAGGTGTTCCAATCAGGCAGAAAAGTATTACACGAGAGGGGACGGGGATTTTTTTTCCTTTCCGAGTTTTCGGTTTCATTTTCATTGTTTTTGCTGCGGTGCCGTGCTGTGCTTTCGCTTTCTTCGTACATACGAGTACAGACATAGAGCATATCGAAAGAAGAAAATAAGTACAGACAGTAGTATCCTACCTGGGGTATGTACGTACGACATCCGCGACGCGAAGCGTATGTGGCATCCGAGCTGGCGTCGGAGCTGCTTTTTCCTGAAGCATGGCGGCGGGACTCTTGGCATTATCAAGTCGCCGGTTTGCAATTACGACCTAAACGCAATCGTGGACCTCTGTCACTTCGCATAATTTGACGTGCTTTTTTCCTTTCTGAGCGAGCGTAGCGGGCGGCGTAGGCCGCCCGCGGACCGAAGCGCCTTGTATGTTATACCATAGATCATCCAGACTATACGGGGGCCCCGTCGGCAAAACGAGCTAGACCATACGAGATCGTGAACAGATGATCTATCTGTCTTGGAAGGTCTAGATCATCATCGAGTGGGAATCGATCATCAGTGGATGATCTGTTCTTTCGTTTACAAGATTACGCACCACCCTCCTTGGGCACCGCACCACGTTGTTGGAGGAAAAAATGTTTGGAATCAACAATTGAGCGGGAAAATGCTTGCGGTATGTAAGAGAAGAAGGGCCAAGACACGCGCTTGTAGGCGGCAGCGGTTGGTGCGAGCTGACCTTGATGTTGTAGCCCCCGCTGTCGAAGGTCAGCCCCTTTCCGATCAGGGCCACCTTCTTCACCACCTTTCCCTCGGGCCTGCTCAGCAGCCAGCCGAGCGCGCGCGAGCCATTTCCAACCACGTCGGTATTTCGTATTTTTGAACCATGTATTCTACAATCCAACCGTGATTCTTTCTTCTTACTTCAACCATGTAAATATTTACTACTCCATCCATGTATGCATGATCCAATCGCGTTAACTTGTGATACTTCAATCCGCGCGTTTATGAACCATGTTTGCATCGAATCATTCAAACGAGCCGTTACTAGTTCTTACTTCATTCAACCCGCGCGATTTTCAACCGTTTTCAATTTTTCTTATTTCAACCATTTTGTGCGTCATCGAACCGCGTGAAACGATTAGATGCGGAGGACCGGGTGAGGCGGTTGCCAGCGGTTGTCGGCGGCGGCGGGAGAGAGACCAACAAATCATGTCACGCGCGGTCGGCGGCGAGTGATTTCTCCCGTAGCAAACCTAACACATTGCCCGATGAGAAAATATGGTTCACACGTACCTACCAGGCATTAATAGCAGCTGTCCAGTCCGAGGTTTTCCTGATTTTTCCCCCCCATTTTGAGCAACGAATATTCTATATCATAGATATTTACTTGTATGGCATCAACGTACAGGGATGCTACATACACCAATTTGCGCGGAAATATAAGAACTTATTTATCGTCACATTAATGTGTAAACGGTCCTTATATTTGCGTCCTCAGTGACACATACTATTACGGGGGACCATAGTTAACAGGACCTATGGTACACATAAAAACCTATATGTTTAAGCATTTTTACTAACAATATTTGGTCCTGTTAACTATGGCCCCCCGTAATATATCACTACTAACAGTTGACCGCTCTGTTGGGGCGCGTCGACGTCTCTGTCCTTGCCCCTATTATACTGGTTTTAGTGTGTGGAGCGGTCAGTTAAGGAGTCAACTCACGGTGTGCTATTAATAGAATATTTTGGTATGATACAAGTAGCATAACAGTATAATAGTATAATATAATATAGACCACTCTGGAAAGAAATGAAAGAACCGTTAGATATTCATACCTGTACACAAACGGTTCTCACATTTCCGGCCAGAGGGTTGAGTATTTATTTATCTTCTTCTATTAATAGCCATGTATTATCTTCGCTCTTCTCAAGGTGCAAAATCCGTAGCCACCATCGTACAATCAAGATACAGATATCCATAGCCACCATCGTACAATCAAGATACAGATATCCATAGCCGCCATCGTACAATTAAGATACAGATATCCATAGTCACTATCATACATTCAAGATACAACTACCCGTCGACAATATCGTACGATCGAGATACAGATATCAGTAGCCACTATCATACAGTTAAGATACAGATATCCGTGGCCACAGCCGTACAACAAAGATACAAATAACGGTAGCCACAATCGTACAGCTAAGATACACATGTACGTAGGCCCAATATTAGTACAATAGTACAACTATTAATAAGACACATGTATCCCGCGAATTGTGAGACCTTCTCAGAATATCCTCTACGCGACGGTTGGGTCGAAAACCTGGCACCCACACAAGCTATACTATCAATAACACACTTGGGCGTATCGGAATTAACCCTTTTAGGACAGCAGTCCAGTTTTGGGGGCAATCCACTCAAATTATAAGTAGTTTGTCCCCAATACAGGGCTGCAGCTTTAAAATGGTTAGTAAGTATATTGAGCACAAAATATGTAAAACCCGTACCTGGTAGTACGCGAGTACGCGCGATGGAAATATCACACACAGCTTGCAAAGATGAGTTTCGGCGAAGATCCTCTAATATTTTTCGCGGCTGTTGTTTTTACAAATGTTTAACAAATACTTTGAAAAATAGTCTTATTCTTCGGTTGCACTAAAATATGTTGAGAGCAGCAGTCGCGAAGGTACTCTAAAAATGATCATGTACTCGTACGAATATACAAACACTTCTGATAGCTACAGGTATTACGGGGGAACATAGTTAATAGGACCAAATATTGTTAGTAAAAATGGTGAAATATATAGGTATTTATGTATACCATAGGTCCTATTAACTATGGTCCCCCGTAATAGTAGTATCGCACCTACATGGTAAATATTACTATAGCATTAATACGTCATATTGATATTATTATCAATAAATTGATACGGGCATACACAGCAGTAGCATCATACTACAGTACGAGTAGTAGAGTGCACTTTAATGGGAAAATGAGTTTTCACCTGTAGGTGAGGTGGATGAACTTGGGAGGGAATACGCTCCCCTGTGCCACACCCATAAAGGCACCCATCCCACGAGCCACGATTTTCTTCTCCTGTGCGGTATTCACATTTAGAGGCGCCCAGCGCAGCGGGGGGAAAAAAAAAGCGCAGTTTAAAGGTGCAGCACCAGCAGCAGCGGCAAAAACAGTCGTAGCGAGAAGCAGTGGCAGTAGCAATGAGTAGCCGTATTGGCAGCTATTATAGTAGCAGCAACAGCAGTGGTAGTAGTAGTAGTAGTAGCAGTGACAGCAGCAGCAGCAGCAGTAACAGCAGCAGCAGCAGCAGCAACAGCAGCAACAACAACAGTGACACTATAGGGAGCAGTAGCAGCAGCAGCAGCAGCAGCAGGATTAACAGCAGTGCCAATATTACCAGTAACATCATCCTCATCATCATCATCATCATCATCATCATCATCAGCAGCAGCATCATCACCTGTGGCAAGTAGAACAAACGGCGAATGTATCCTACGCACGCATGTACTCGAAACCGCAGGCACAGCAGTGACATAATCGCAGCGCGATGAGACTCGTGCTACGACCACAGACCAGGGGTACCGCCCAGTAGAGGACTAGCGAAGCTTCTAAAGGCACCTGGTACCTTGGTTATATAAGCAAATTACGCACTCTGAGTGGCTCAGGAGGTTATATTGAGGTCCGCAGATCGCGGGACAATAAGAGGGTACAAAGCGACGTAACCGCGTTTCTCGCCCGTTTCAGGTCGGTTTTGGGTCCTGGTTGAAGTCAGGATTAACGGTTGTTTCAGGGCTATACGTATAGGGGTGGGGTTGGGTCTACGCCCGTATGAATACGAGTACGTTGATCGGACCTTCCCACGACAGCCTGAAAACGCGGGCAGTCTTCACCCCCCGCAAAGATTGACTGCCATGGTGTGGAAACCCCTCGCACGATCGGCATGGGTTTCTTTTTGGACGGAACTATTTCTTCTGATTGACGGGAGGCGGGGGTTGTTGTTGTTGTTGTTGTTGTTGTTGTTGTTGTTGTTGTTGTTGTTGTTCTCACATTAACTCACAATACAATGCAGTCCGTGGTCGCAGGACAGGCTCCAATAACACTGGAGTGGAAGAAATACCTCGGTAGTAAAACAGAGGCAAAAAATAAAAAACAAGCATACGCACTCCACCACTGCGGACACCAGGGAAGCAAAAAGGAGACTATTAATAGCATACAAATACCTAAAAAAGAAGATGAAGGGTGGGGGGGGCTGGGTCCTCAAACCAGCAAACTGTCCAGTACCCTAAATTTCGGTACACACCTCTCGCGGGGGAACGCTTCATCTTCTTTTTTAGGTTTTTGTCTGCTATTATCCTTTTTGCTTCCCTGGTGTCCGCTGTGGTGGAGTGCGTATGCTTGTTTTTTGTTTTTGCATCTGTTTTTACTTGAGGTATTTCTTCCACTCCAGAGTTATTGGAGCCTGTCCTGCGACCACGGACTGCATTGAATCGTGAGTTAATGTGAGAACAACAACAACAAAACAACAAACATTGATCAGAACCTATCGCGGGTTCTGATTAATACTTGGATACCATAACTCTGGACGGGAACACAAGGACCGTTCAAACATCAATAAGCAGACCAAGTGTTTCTTATGCTTCCGTCCAGAGGTGGTATGCCCTATGCCCCTTCCCCCCCCCTCGGATGGGCCATGGGATTTATTTATCGGGGGTTCACCATTTTAGGGCTGCAGTCCCGTTTCGTGGACAAACTACTTGGAAGTTGAGTGGCTTGTGCCCTAGAACGGGACTGCTGTATTAATAGTCCTTTTTTCAATCCCACGTGTTCCGGGTGAGACAAACCAGCTGCTGAAGTGAGGAAGAGTGGCACAATCTTTAGGTGCATCCCTTTCCGTGGCAGCAGTCGCCCATAGACGGTAACGAAGTCAGGAGACACGTCAAGCAAGGCAAATCGGGCGCTGCCACCAAAGGGTGCAGGACCGAGCGTTTTTACACTGAAACCTACCGTAGTATTTTGGCGTCAGTGAAGACATGTCAAGGCAAGGTTGCCGCCTGTCGAGAGGGAGAAGGTGCTGTCTCCTGACATCTTCGGACTATCGGCAAGCCTTCGACCGAATAATCAGTCTATCTACCGGAGTAGGTGGATAAAACCCCCGGGGTACAGCTGATATATACCTGGTAGGCCTCATAGAATATATATACACCCCTCTTCGCTCTTCACGGGGGACACTTGACGAAAAAAAATAACGACTGCTACACCAGTATACCACACCTAGGACCCGTCTTGACGACCCTTCCTCGCTGCATCCTCTCGATCGCGAGTCGATCGCTACAGCTGAGCTTGCCCCAGGTGTACTTCTGGACTACACGTGCACATCGACACGTGTTGATCTGATTGGTCAACTTCTCCCGTACATACGAAACACATACATATCTGGCATTTTCTCGTGCCTCGATAAGACTCCGCTTATCCCCTTTAGAACCCCAGTCCCGGTTTTGGGGACAAACTACTTGAGCTTCGAGTGGTTTGTCCCCAAAACGGGACCGCGGTTCTAAAAGGCAACGGCCACCGTGTGAATCGGGGGATGGCACGAATTTGCTGTCCGAGCTACGATATGTCCGATGCAGCGAGTTGTACGGTGCCGGCGCCAACATCACCCTTCCCGTGCCGCTCAGGGCACTCTCCCAGGCGGCTGGCTCGTAGACGGCTGATTGCACCAAAGTTACAATAGTTTCGGTCGATATCTCGGGAGCCCTAAGGGGGACAAGCGAGCCAGTACGACTATTCCTTTCAACCCTCAGCAGCAGCACTATGTACGCTAAAAAAGCAAAAAAGATGGAAGTAAGAAAACAACAACCGTGGCCTGCAGGCAGGCAGGCAGGCAGGCAGGCAGGCCGACTATCACCTTTCGTACGAAATACCCCACCCGACGGGAGACCAAACCCGTGTTTTCGCGTTTGGATCACGTCACAAATACGCTTTCCAGCAGACGTCAGCCGCCGGTACTTCGGCCAGACGACAGTCACTAGATGTACAGCAGCACCAACACCAACGAACGCAGGAATTAAACCTTTCTAACTGTTCGTACACAGTTGAACTTTCATGTACAGCAGCAGCAGCAGCAGCAGCAGTAGCGTTTTCTATAGCGTTCTCCCACACCGAAGAAAAACAACACGCACGACACGGAGAGGATTGCCAAAACACAAACAAACTTATCACAGCAGCGGCAGCAGCAGCAGCAGCAGCAGCAGCAGTAGTGACGTACGTCGTGACTATCATGACGTTCGCGAAGCAACAGGGCTGCGAACTACCGGGCACCAGGGTAAGCACCTATGGTGCAGAATATCGTATTGAAAGCTTCGATAGTCTTCTCGCGATAAAACTGCCTTCCGAGGCAAGAACTGCTGTAGTAGAGCCTGCTTTGCGACCCCCGGATCTGAGTTACGACTATTCCGGGGGGCCATAGTAAATAGGACCTACGGTACACACTAATACCTATACATTTACCTATTTTTACTACCAATATTTAGCCCTATTTACTGTGGTCACCCGTAATAGGAAGGGGAGAAGAAGAGAAGAAGGGCCAAGATAATCCACGGGATGAAAAATTGAAAGAAAAAGAAAAAAAATCGAAATGTCGAAAATTTCGATATATACGAAAAATAATATCGTGTCTGAACGTACTTTGCTTTCCATCCCCTGACATCCCCATGTTTTCTTGTGCTGGCACCGAGCGAAAGCTTCCTTCCGTGTATCAAAATGTCGAAAATCGTCGTATCGATATTTTTTTTTGTTCATCGGTATTGATCACGATTCCGATAGTCGATATCCGACACTGATGTGCCCACTCAGGAATAAAGCTAGCCTTGACAGCTAACTCACTCTCTCTGTCCGGAAACGTGGTATACTCATGTTAACACCCGTTGTAACGATTCGCGGGTTCTGCATGTTTTGTTTTGTTTTGTTTCGTTTTGTTTTGTCTTGTGTTGTTTCGTTTTTCGTCTTGTCGTTTTCCGATTTTCGTCTCGTCTTTTTTTCGTTTTGGATCGGTTTCGGTTCAAACCGAAAACAACCTAAAACAACTTGTGGTTTTCCGATTTTCGTCTCGTCTTTTTTTCGTTTTGGATTGGTTTCGGTTCAAACCGAAACAAACTAAAACAACTTGTGGTTTTCCGATTTTCGTCTCGTCTTTTTTTCGTTTTGGATCGGTTTCGGTTCAAACCGAAAACAACCTACCAGGTAAAACATAAAAATGTACCCGCGCGCTCGGCTTTCGCTTCCCTGTCCACGACAATGCCGCCACCCCTCTTCTCGCGAGATGTTTACACGCCGTTTTCGTCACCAACCTCCATTATTTCGGCCTTAAGACCGTGGTCCGCCGCGATTTTCAAGGCCGCCTGGGCCAGCGAAACCGGCGTGATGACGTTGGGGGGGGAGTTCACCAGGTCCCTGCACAGGTTGACCCCGGACGCAACCGCCTTCGCCGCGTCGAGACCCCCGGGTCCCTGCCGGCAGGTAGAACATGACAGGGACAGACCGGAGTAGAGCAGAAGAGGACGGAATCTTACGCGGCATGGCGTACACAAGACAGCAGCAATGACATGTCATGAGCAGAGCGGAACAGAAATACTACAGCACAACACAACAAAACATAATACTCAAGGCATAATAACACACAAGACAACGAGAAGAGACAGGGCCCGACAACAGAACAAAACAGAACCGAACAGCACATGTGAGATACAGCAATTCATATATACCTGGTATAGAACTACATACTTAGATCACAACCCCTGAGCGTGCTCGGTTGGTGCATCCCTGGCCTCTCAGAGCTCCCACTTCCAAACCGCCTCCTTTCATTACTTGCCGGACCTTTCCAGCAGTTATTTGTTTTCTCGACCATTTCTTCCTTTTTTCTTCTTTCGTTTCGTGTGCGTGCGTATTCTCCGAACACGGCATCGCGGGAGGACCCGGCACCGTCGAGGGTGTCAGCGGGTGCTGGCGGGTAGAGGGGGGGTTGCAAGGAGCGCGGTCGCCGCTTTCGTGCCTAGGCGTCGCGTGTGCCTCGAGACACGAGGGATGCATGAACGGGCTTTGTCTGGCTTCGATTTATGATTGTCGATAGAGTATGTACGAGTTTATAAAGGTCGTTCAGGAGGGCAAGATACTATTCAAGCGGTGCTTAATTTGGCGACCACGCTGAAGTTGAAAGAGGGAGGTGTGCAGTTTGAACACCAACGTTATCGAGCTGGCGAACGACGGCCACGGTGAGCACCGGGCTTCACGCGGGGCGGGCGACGGGGCTGATTGTGGGAGAGAGTGATATAAGCTTTACCCGGACCGAATCGGTAGCGAGGTGGTCGCGAGCGGGGCGGGCGGCGTACGAGGCTGAGAGAGAAGCTCTTCTGTGCGATTTTTTTCTTTTCTTCTTTTCGACCGGGTGCAAGGTGCTCCAATCAGGCAGCTTTTCATTACTACTTGCCGGACCTTTCCAGCAGTTCTTGGTTTTCTCCATTTCTCTTGGCACGTCCTTTCTTCCTTTTTTCGTCTTTCGTTTCGTGTGCGTGCGTGTACTCCGAGTACGGCACGGCGGGAGAGCCCGGCGCCGTCGCGGGTGTCAGCGGGTGCTGGCGGGTAGAGGGGGGGTTGCAAGGAGCGCGGTCGCCGCTTTCGTGCCTAGGCGTCGCGTGTGCCTCGAGACACGAGGGATGCGGGCTTTGTCTGGCTTCGATTTATGATTGTCGATAGAGTATGTACGAGTTTATAAAGGTCGTTCAGGAGGGCAAGATACTATTCAAGCGGTGCTTATTTTTGCGACCACGCTGAAGTTGAAAGAGGGAGGTGTGCAGTTTGAACACCAAAGTTATCGAGCTGGCGAACGACGGCCACGGTGAGCACCGGGCTTCACGCGAGGCGGGCGACGGGGCTGATTGTGGCAGAGAGTGATAAAAGCTTTACCCGGACCGAATCGGTAGCGAGGTGATCGCGAGAGGGGCAGACGGCGTACGATTCTGAGAGAGAAGCTCTTCTGTGCGATTTTTTCTTTTCTTCTTTTTGACCGGGTGCAAGGTGTTCCAATCAGGCGGAAAAGTATTACACGAGAGGGGACGGGGATTTTTTTCCCTTTCCGAGTTTTCGGTTTCATTTTCATTGTTTTTTGCTGCTGTGCTGTGCTTTCGCCTTCTTCCTACATACGAGTACAGACATAAGAGTATATCGAAGGAAGAAAATAAGTACAGACAGCAGTATCCTACCTGGGGTATGTACGTACGTACGACATCCGCGACGCGAAGCGCATATATATATGGCATTCGAGCTGGCGTCGGAGCTGTTTGTTCCTGAAGCATGGCGGCGGGACTCTTGGCATTATCAAGTCGCCAGTTTGCAATTACGACCTAAACTCAATCGTGGACCTCTGTCACTTCGCATAAATTGATGTACTTTTTTCCTTCCAGAGCGAGCGTAGCGGGCGGCGTAGGCCGCCCGCGGAGCGAAGCGCCTTGTATGTACGTATATATATATATATATATATATATATATATTTATCTTTTAATCATCACTTTTACTTTCCAGCCGAACTCGTAGGAGGTTTTACCCTCAACAAACTTCTAGACAAGCCGTGGTCACAGGTGTCTACCCTTCTCCCCCCCGGTACGTGCCTTTAAGAAATGTCGCCCATAGGGTTCAGCATTCCCACTGCTCGTCGATTTTCATCCAATGTAGCTAACTCGCGCTCTCGCGCTTTCCGCTAATCAATTCTCTTATGCAAGAAAAAACCCCTATTAATAGGAGCATGCACTCGGTGGGACTTGAACCCACGAAATTGATATTGATGGGCACGCGGACCACCCACCACCAATCAATTTTCTTATGCAAGAAAAAGCACCTACGAGCATGCACTCGGTGGAACTTGAAACCACGAAATTGATATTAATAGGCACGCGGACCACCTACCAAGCCACCGGGGACGCCGGCTCGTGAGATACAGCAATTAATACGTACCTGGTACGAGATACTACTATTAATAATATTCATATCCAGCCGGTCGCCCCGGTGGTTCAAGTGGTTAACCTCGAATTCTACTTGTGTTTGTTTGAGTTCCGGGTTCGAGCTCCAGGTGGGTCGGACTTTGACTTTATTTGCAAAAATAAAAATAAAAAAGGATTCAATTGTTGAGAGCGCCTTGCAGCGTGGGTAGGCACAATTCGATGCGAGTCGACCAGGGAAGAAAAGGCTGAAATCTTCTCGCGATAAAAATGAAGGCACGTACCGTAGCGGGAAGGGGGTAGAAGAGCCTGCTATGTGACCCCGGATCTGAGTTACGAGTTGGAAGGAGAGAGAGAAGAAGATGTGCGAAGAAAATAAATGGGATGAGCAAAATAAATATATACCAGGTATATATATAAAGAAGGGAAGAGAAGGGAAGAGTGAAGAGAGCGGAACAGAACAGAACAGAAAATAAAATAACAGAGATAAAACAGCAGAAGCAGCAACATAAGTAGAAGCCAAACAGAACGGAAAAGAAGAAACACAGCAGCAGCAGTGGGTTCTATCGTAAGGATACTTTTTTTGTTTTTTGTTTTTTTTTTCATCCCATTCATTATCTTCGCACATCTTCTTCTCTCTCTCCTTCCCACTCGTAACTTAGATCCGGGGTCACATAGCAGGCTCTTCTCCCCCCTTCCCGCTACGGTACGTGCCTTCATTTTTATTGCGAGAAGATTTCGGCCTTTTCTTCCCTCGTCGACTCGAGTCGAATTGTGCCTACCCACGCTGCAAGGCGCTCTCAACAATTGAATCCTTTTTTTATTTTATTTTTGCAAATAAAGTCAAAGTCCGACCCACCTGGGGCTCGAACCCAGGACTCAAACAAGTAGAATTCGAGGTTAACCACTTGAACCACCGGGGCGACCGGTACACCGTAAATAGTACCGGTACCACAAAAGAGTACCACAGGTAGATACCACGCCTGTGTAGAAGAATCATCGAGGAAAATGATATAGGTCGTGCGGGCCTGTCCACCCTGATCCCACCCCTAGCCTACAACTAAACTCGCCCGGGACCTGATCCCACCCACAAGGTGTAGACACAAATTAGCTCCCCGCAGGAGCGGCCGGAGGCCCACCAACCACCCTGTACCCCCGTCGCCATACCACCCGGCACCACCCCCCCAACCTCCGCATTTCATTCGTTTGCCCATCTGTACAAAAGTACTGGTATGACTCGGGACCAAATAATTTTTCAGGAATTAAGGTTGAACATGGCTCTACTACAACCAGTGGTGACATAGCCTCCCCCCCCCCCAAAAGGTCCAAGCGAAACAGTCACCCCTCTTGCGGCCGGAAAAGTAATCGACGTTTAGACTCTTAGGCGAATACTAAACGTTGTTTATATTCCCGGCCAGAAATCAACTGTTTTTACTGTACGTGAGGGTTATTTCCCCTTTACCTACTGTTACGACCTGAAGGGCTGCACTCCCGCGGAAGACACCAACCACTTGAAATTAGAAGTCAGATTTAGCTTTTTTCGCAGTGCACTACAGTATTCCGGGGGACCATAGTTGATAAGACCTAAGGTATAGATAAATACCTAAATATTTACCATTTTTACTAACAATATTAGGTCCTATTTACTATGGTCCCCCGTAATAGTAGTAAAAGGGTTAAGCGGTCTATGTAGGGGGGGTGCGATAACTATTACGGGGGACCATAGTTAGTAGGACCAAATATTGTTAGTAAAAATGGTTACATATATAGGATGTAATGTACACCATAGGTCCTATTGACTATGGTCCCCCGTAAAAAAAGGATTCAATTGTTGAGAGCGCCTTGCAGCGTGGGTAGGCACAATTCGATGCGAGTCGACGAGGGAAGAAAAGGCTGAAATCTTCTCGCGATAAAAATGAAGGCACGTACCGTAGCGGGGAGGGGGTAGAAGAGCCTGCTATGTGACCCCGGATCTGAGTTACGAGTTGGAAGGAGAGAGAGAAGAATATGTGCGAAGATAATAAATGGGATGAGCAAGAAGAAGAAAAAGAAGAAAGTAATAGGATCCTTACGGCAGCAAAAGAGCCAAGCCCTTTGCAACTGCAACCACGGTGTCGGTAACAAAACTGGTTTGGTAATGGAATACCAGGTATACCAGCATCAACACCGGGGCCATTAGGCAGTTCACGACCCCATCCATACGGAGGTACTTCTACGATTAATATTAATACGGACTGTAGTTTTCGTAGCTCTTGGTCGATGGAAACATGAACATCGCTTCACGTTTAAAAAAAAAATAATCACATATGGTCTGGATGTTTCTGTCGTTATCAGTTCTCACCATCATGTATTTGGTCGCTGATTCACGCTACCGGTACATATTATACCTACACGATTGACGGATGCCAAAAGAAACATTTAAACCTTATATTAATAGGGCACACTTGCAGTCCCGTTTCGAAGACAGATCACTCAAATTCCAAGTAGTTTGCCCCCAAAACGGGACTGCAGTCCTATATAAAAGGGGTAACCCACATGAGATAAACCAGGTATCATAAACCACTCTGTCTCTGACCATAAGCACATTTGGTACACTAATATTGAATCGGAAAGGTCCCTACATGAACGGACAGAGTGGTAAATTTTACCACCCCCAGCACTGCGGTGGATGATATGTTGTTCGAGGGTCTCATCACAACAACCTACTACTGCTGTACACACAGATCCCACTCGGGAAATCTGTGTGCAAGACTCGTGCCATGTGAGAGACCACACACGGCGCACACGACCTGCATCGTGCAGATCGTACGTATAAGTACATGTACATGTACCTGGTAGGACATTTGTTGGTTGACTCGCCGTGAGCGAGCGAGCCTCCGCATTTCTTGGACGTAATTTAGAGTCGTTTTCGCGATCCTCGAGATGAGGTGCGCACCTCCCGGCCCGAAACTCCCTCATCGTGCTCGCCGACCCCTGCCCTGCACACTCTGCCAAGGGCGGCGTCGGCCGTGCCCAAGCCGTGTCTCACGGACGTGTATTTTTTTTTAGGTTTTCGTCCCTTATCACAGGCTCGCCATGCCATTTTCGCCATGCCATTTTTTTTTTACATAGTACCACAGCAATAAATACATCAGTACCAGTGTCACATGTTACTACATGTGGTACTCGTATCCCCTCCGCATTTCTTACAAGTACTTTCGAGCCGTTTCTGTCCCTCCTGGCGATGAGGTCCACCACTCGGCCCGCTACTTTCTCACAGCTGCAGCAGCACACGCATGGTCTGTGGTATGTGTGCACGTCGTATGATACGATATGACGTGATACTGATGACGTTTGTTGTTGTGGTTCGTACATATCACACGAATATATTTTATGAATATACTGTTCTTTAGTACCGGCAGTAGTGTTTAACGCGTTCGTATATTCAAGCACAGCATAGTACACAACGTGCTGCTCCTTCTGATGCCGCCGTGTGTATCCGTACTGCTGCTGTTGTTGCTGCTGTTGCGACTGCTGATGCTTGCAGCTGCTGTCCGTCATGAACACCTGCCACCCGAGGTGTTCTTCATACAGCAGTACTTAAGGCCCATCTTGACGGGGAACGCTAAATTTGGTTATTTGGAAATAAATTCTAAATTTCAATGAACTTAAATTTGATTTCGAAAAAAAAAAGGGTTTGTGTCCTATCGGGAAACGGCGTATTAATTTGTCAAACAATTAAGAACTCGGAACAGCCTGGAATAACGCACCGCGTCCCACAACGCCCAGCCGACAAACAGCGACGAGCGTAGACGAGAGCGAAGGTTTGAGTTGTTGCGTGCGCGCCGCCGCCAGCCTCCTTTTATTTTCGTGGTGCAGGATAGGAAGCAATCACTCTCAGGGTGGCTTGGGTGGGCGGAGGGAGCCCTCAAGCGCCACGTGAGCAACAGCAACGGTGATGCAGCTATCGAGGTCTCGAGCGAATCCTCTGTTGTTTTGCTCGTTTGCTCGGTTTTCGTGATGGGTGGCCGATCGAGGAGGCCGAAAAAATGGGCTTGCGGCCGCCATGATATTTTTTGAGGCGCCATCGCCGGGGTACGATGTGCTATGGGGTGGGTGGCGCATGATGGATGATGCATGATGGATGAGGCACGATAGACGATACAATGTATCATGTGATGGAAAGTGGATGATGGATGAGAGCTGATAGGTCGGTGAATGGTGGGTGATGGGTGTTGCCTTTTGGATTAATTTTCTCACATCGGACCGGTCAGATCGCTATTTCATCGGATAGGTCAGATCAGATCAGACAAATCAGGTCGGATCCCCATTCCATCGGACATATCAGAACAGATCAGACAGATCATAACCCCCATTCCGTCAGATAGATCAGATCAGATCGAGATCGGACAGATCAGAACCCCATTCCATCAGATAATATCAGATCAGAACGATCAGAACCCCATTCCATCGGACAGATCAGATCAGATCAGACAGGTCAGAACCCCATTCCATCGGATATATCGGATGGGACAGATCAGATCACCATTCCATCGGGCATATCAGATCAGATCGGACAGATCAGAACCCCATTCTATCAGACATAAGATCAGATCGGGCAGATCTTATTCTCGTTGTACCGGACAGAGGACATCGGACAGGTCAGATCAGATCGGACGGATCAAACCCCCGTTTCTTGCTCTATATTCTGGGGGAAGATTGATCCCTACTACCTTCGCCGCGGCAGGCGGACGCCCGCCTGCGGCTTTACGCATGCCCGCAATGACGAAGAAAGGTACAATAATAGGTGGACCGAAGCCGCACAAAAGCAGCCGTACTGCCAAGTGGGGTACAGTTAATAATATTACGGGGAGCCATGGTTAACAGGAACAAATACTGTTAGTAGAAATGGTTAAATATGGTAGGTTTTATGTCTACGGCAATTCCTATTTCCAACTATGATCCCCCGTAATAGTAAAGTACCTTGGTTCGAATTAAAACATATTTGCGGCGACGGTAAGGGCCACAATTTATTGAGGACTTTTCTTTTGTTTCAATTTGATTTTTTTTTTTTTTCTAATTTAATTCGGATCTGATTGGCCGAAAAGTGAATCACCGAGCAGGCATTCTAAAAACCAATTTTAAAAAAAAGGAGTGAACAGCCTTTTTTAGGGGATTTTTTCGTGTGATTTTTTTAATTTCAATTTGGAATTTAGGAGTTGATCATCCTTTGATGTAGCATGTTCATGGCGGGTCAACACCCCCGGTGGAGCGCGGGGCGATTCTTGGCCACCTCGGTTACCACGATCGAGGCGATAAAACGCGAACTTCACAAGAGGCGACCGGAGCAACAGTCCGCGAGCCTATCAAGATCAATTTCGTTGGTTCAAGTCTCACCGACTGCATGCTCGTAAGGGCCTTTTCTTGCATAAAAAAAAATGATTAGCGGGAAGCGCGAGAGCGCGAGTTAGCTACATGCGATGAAAATCGACGAGCAGTGGGAATGCTGAACCCTATGCGCGACAAAAAATAAAGGCACGTACCGGGGGGGAGAAGGGTAGACTAACACCTGTGACCACGGCTTGTCCAGATGTTTGTTGAGGGTAAAACCTCCTACGAGTTCGGCTGGAAAGTAAAAGTGATGATTAAATATATATATATATATAATATACATATACAAGGCGCTTCGCTCAGGGAGGAAAAAAGTACATCAAATTATGCGAAGCGAACAGAGGTCCACGATTGAGTTTAGTTTTTTCAAGGATCGTAATTGCAAACCGGCGACTTGATAATGCCAAGAGTCCCGCCGCCAAGCTTCAGGAAAAAACAGCTCCGACATTAGCTTGGATGCCACATATAGGCTTCGCGTCGCGGATGTCGTACGTACGTACATACCCCAGGTAGGGTACTACTGTCTGTACTTGTTTTCTTCTTTCGATATATATGCTCTATGTCTGTACGTACTGTATGTACGAATAAAGCGAACGCACAGCACGGCACAGCAGCAAAAAACAATGAAAATGAAACCGAAAACTCGGAAAGGGAAAAAAATCCCCGTCCCCTCTCGCGTAATTTTTTCTGCCTGATTGGAACACCTTACACCCGGTCGAAAAGAAGAAAAGAAAAAATCGCACAGAAGAGCTTCTCTCTCAGCCTCGTACGCCGCCCGCCCCTGTCGCGACCACCTCGCTACCGATTCGGTCCGGGTAAAGCTTTTATCACTCTCTGCCACAATCAGCCCCGTCGCCCGCCTCGCGTGAAGCCCGGTGCTCACCGTGGCCGTCGTTCGCCAGCTCGATAACGTTGGTGTTCAAACTGCACACCTCCCTCTTTCAACTTCAGCGTGGTCGCAAAAATAAGCACCGCTTGAATATTATCTTGCCGTCCCGAACGACCTTAATAGCTCGTACATACTCTAGCAACAATCATAAATCGAAGCCAGACAAAGCCCGTTCATGCATCCCTCGTGTCCCGAGGTACACGCGACGCCTAGGCACGAAAGCGGCGACCGCGCTCCTTGCAACCTCCCCTCTACCCGCCAGCACCCGCTGGCACCCGCGACGGTGCCGGGTCCTCCCGCGATGCCGTTCTCGGAGAACACGCTCGCGCACGAAACGGAAGAAGAAAAAAGGAAGAAAGGACCGAGAAAACAAAGAACTGCTGGAAAGGTTCGGCAAGTAATGAAAGGAGGCGGTTTGGAAGTGGGAGCTCTGAGAGGCCAGGGATGCACCAACCGAGCACGCTCAGGGGTTGTGATCTAAGTATGTAGTTCTATATACACCCCCCCCCCCCCCTCTCCCTATTCTTTCCGCCCTTCTTGTCTCTCATCGTCCTCCTCTTACGGGAGACCATAGTAAACAGGACCTATGGTATACATTAAAAACTACATACTCCCTATTTTTACTAGCAGTATTTGGTCCTATTTACCATATTCCCCCGTAAAAGTCGTAACTCAGATCCGACGTATTTCAACACCAACCATCAAACATATCACAGACCACATCAATCAATCAATCAATCAATCAATCAATCATCACCATCAAGGTCAAGACGACCGGCATTTTTGGGGCTCGTCGGAGGTTCTTCAGGCTTCACGATGCTCTGCTCATAGTGCATGGGGGCGGCCACTTGAGAGGCCAAACCACGGTCTCCTAACGCCTTCGCCCACCATCTATCGTTCACAACTCGTCATCCATCATGCACCATGCACCAACCACAACTCCTATTATCTCAGCGGGAAGCTTTGGCCTATTTTTTTTTGTCACCGCGTAGTAGTATTTCAGGAAGGAAATGTATCAAAATCGTCATCATCCACCATTCCCAATCCGTGGGTTATTGTGACTTGGGGTAAGAAACCGTTTCCTAGCGTCATAACCCATGAGTTAGCTCCCAATATCTCACCATCCACCATTCACCATCCATCGTCCACCATCCACTATTCCCTCTTCAATCATCACCCACCATCAATCACCGATATGCTCTTCACGCGTCAAGGCCTGTTCTGTGCCTATTATACCAGACTGTTTACAATTCATTGAGTGTATAGTGCGGGCCAGCCAAGGGTTCAAACCTAGTACCTTATATTTATCAAGCGTATAGTGGGGGCCAGCCGAGGGTTCAAACCTAGCGCCTTATCCCGGCGAACAAAGCACCTTATCCCGGTGGACAAAGACTGCTACCCCGTGAACACTCCCATGGCCCCAGGTATACAACGAAAAACATTGCAGTTGCCACAAGAACGACATTTCGACGATTTTGTGTCAACGAGCTCCGTCATCCAGAACATATCTCAGCCAAAAACTGCTAAATCTTCATTTTTCGTAGCACGCCACAAACGTCCTTAGGCCTTTTGGCACTGTAGGTTCGTTTAGGGGATAAACTACTTGAAATTTGACTGGTCTTTCCCCGAAACGGGACTGACGTCCTAAAAGGGTTAATATACCAGACTGCTAATTTAGTGTACTCGTACGTAGTGGCGGTCAGTCATGGGGGGTCAAAGCGCGGTCTCCTATCAACAGCATCTTAGCCTGCCATCTGGCATCCACCATGCACCATTCATCATCCATCACACGCACGGTATATATACTTATTTTATTCCAACGGGTCGTGACAAGGTGTTCCAGGAACATGAGCTACCTGGTATATAATCAATTCAGGACACCATCACAACAGTCATCGTTCGAAATCCACCGTTCACCACCCATCACTCACTCCCCACTCTTCACCATGAGCCATCCATCACCCACCATCAACCAAACACACAGCATCAATCGTCACCATCAATCATCATCAAAATGACACCCCAGAACGATGGCATGGCATGGCATTGCCCACTCTGCTTACTGCACAACAATGTACTGCAGTATCTCTCTGTGCCGTAGTTAAGTGACCAGAGATGCCGGCGTCCCCGGTGGCTAGGTAGGTGGTCCGCGTGCCTACTAAAACCAACTTCGTGGGTTCGAGTCTCACGGAGTACATAATCGTAGGGACTTTGCGTTGCGTAAAAATCGACGACCGGAAAGCGCGAGCGTGTGAGTCAGCAACATTCGATGATAATCGACGAACAGTGTGAATGCTGGACCCTATGTGCGATAGGGACGATACCTGTGACCACGGGTTGTCGAGAACATTGTTGAGGGAAAAAACCTCCTGCGAGTTAACCCCTTTAGTACTGCAGTCCGGTTATGGGGACAAACCACTTTAATTTCAAGTGTTTTGTCCCCCAAACGGGACTGCGGTCCTAAAAGGGTTAAGCTGGAGCGTAAAAGCGTTCATAAAAAATGAAAAAAGAAGAAAAAGAGCTCGTACCTCTCCGGGATATAAAAATCGGCACGGGCATTGGTTGTGCTCGATGCCGACGTGTAGAAAGAACGGTTGAATTTCACGAACACACAGCAGTATTTTCGGGCGCGCCAAGTCCTCTTTCGGCCCTTATTATACTGGTTTTAGTGTATGAGGGCGGCCAGGCAAGGGGTCAAACCACGGTCTCCCGCCATTCATCACCTACTGTACCATACATCACCTGATCAGTACTAGAGCCTGCCACCATTTTCGAGGAAATGGTTGAGGTACACTAAGGACGACACCAAGGGAACAACGCTAGCTAATGGTTGACTGGGTCTGACTAACTTAGAGGTTTCGGGGTTCGGGTTACAAACAGCAGTTCTGTTCGCGTCGTAGACAAGAGTGACGCCGATCCTTCATCTCGAACACCCACGTAGCGTGTGGCAAGCTACCCATGCATCACCCATCCACTACTTTCCCCCCCCCCTCCAACCGGGCGCTTTCTCATCATTTTAGCTTGTGACCACGCGGGCTACCTAATAACTCTCGAGTGACATGAGCTGAAACGGTAGAGAAAAGATCACCACAATCATCATTCATCATCATTCCCTATTCTTGTGGGAAAAAATGACGTGCAAGAAAACGCCGACCCAGGTACTATATAGCGTGTGTGTGCACAAATCGACGAGAGGTGGCCAGGGGAGAAAATGCTGGACCCTTCCCGGGATTAAAACGAACGCACATACGAGTACCGTAGCGGCGGGCGGGCGGGGGGGGGGGGGGAGGGGGCGTACTCATTTGTCGCTTGCCTTAGTAATTCGACGATTGACCACGCATTCCTTTCGAGACAGAGCACCGTTCCTACTCCTAATAGAGACACCTCCAACATTTAGACGCTCATTACGCTGTTTCCATATAATACATGAAAAAAAATACTACTTTTTTCTACATACTTAGTAGAAACTTTTTGCTCTATTTATCCCCTTCCTGATTCGTCGCCTGTGGCCACCATCTATTATCCCCCAGGATAGCGATCGTTTTCCCGCTGCCATCTAGTGTACCAAACTCCATTGTACATTTCACATTCGTCTACTTCCCTCATCTCTTCCAACACATCCCGTTCCTCCTTGTACATTTCACACTCTCCTACTACGTGACTTCTACTCTCTATTGCTTCGCCACACGGGCACATCTGTGCATCTACTTCCCCCTCCTCCTCCCGGCTACTGGTATACCTCTCTCTTCTTTCTGGCAAGTCCAGTTCGCCTACACGAAATCGAAGTTCACCGTTTTCACGAAGTCCATTGGGTCGTGCAAACACGTTTTCATTTCTACCCCTTCGCTTAATCCCCCCTACACCTCTTGAGAGTCTCTCCGATTTCCACCTCGTTTCTTAGCTCTAGCCTTTCCTTTCTTTCTATCCTTTCTTCTACCCCCGCCTTGTACCTCCCAGACTTCTCGGCGGACATCACATATTTTTTTGTTCACCCCTATGTATCCTTCCACACTTTGTCAACTACGCTATCCCACCTTATTCCAGCTCGTCCTTTTGTTACTTTCTCCCATACAGCTCTATCAACCATGGCTGGCAACCTCTGTTCGCGTGAGAGAGTGCCCACCATGTCACCCCGAATCTGAGTTACGAGCGGGAGGGAGTTGGAGCAGTAGGACAAACATAATAATTGGGGCACGGAGAAAAAGAAAAACCGGACAAAAACAACAATTATCACTCACCACTCCCAACAATTTACCACCCATCACATCCACTGTCCATGATCAATCATCCACACCATCATCCTTCAAACTCCATCACTCATCGTCCGTCATACCTCTCCCCCGAAGATGTCTATCGAGGCAAGAGGGAGGGCCTTCAGGTCGTCCTTCCCAGTCTTGTAACGGGTGTCCGAGTATAGGCCAATCAGCGCGCCCTGGTCGTTACAAGTTTAGCATGTTAGATACGTTCAATTATGTTAGAGGCATGATACATGTTTAACATGCCACTACTGTAGATACAATAGATGTGTTGAAAGAGTGTATTGTGTTGGCCAATCAGCGCGCCCTGTCCGTTACAAGTTGAATAGGTAAGATATATTTTATAGTAGTGTTGGATATCGAATATCGATATCGGAATCGATTTTGATACGACACCGATAAACAAACAAACCCAATCGATACGATTTCGATATTTGATACATCGGACATTTCGTTCAAAGTCAAGCACCAAAAACATGGGGATGCCAGGGGATGGAGGGTAAAACACGTTAGTTCGACACGATATATCGATACATCGAAGCATACACTTTTTCGTCACGATATCCAACACTATACGTGATACATGCCAATACAGGGGATCATAGTAAATAGGACCTACGGCATACATACAACAATTCATATTTCCTAATTTTACCAACAAGGTGTGGTCCTATTCACTATGGCCCCCCGAAATATTTACGGGGAGCCATAGTTAATAGGACCTGTGGTATACATAAAAACTAAATATTTAAAGATTTTTACCAACAATATTTGGTCCTATTTACCATGCCCCCCCGTAATAGTTGCGTTGCTGTTAATACTGTAGGACACGACGGATATGTTTCGACATCCTGGAGAACACCACAGCATGGTACCGTACAACCAGCGCCCGCCGCCGTTAAAAAGTTAAATGGGTTAGATGGCACAGCAGAAGTACATACGATGTTATCCCTTTCGGGCATGACTACATGAAGCGCGTTATTAACACATTAGATGCGCACAGGTGTGCTGGATGCCGACGGGTATATAGGAGTAACGGTTTAATGTGAAGAACACACACCCACACTCCACTACTCAATACGGATACCACGGCGTCAGGGAGGTATCTGGTACTCACACTGCTCAAAATATATTTAGAGAACATACTGTAATGTAAATATATACCGCACTATGCGGGTGGTCAGACAAAACACACCCCCAGGAACGGCTAATGACAGTCGATTGTTTCCAAAAAGACGAGGAAGCGTGGGCGCACCGAAAGTGTCGGCTTATAGAAATATCTCGTCGAGACGTTTTCCACGAACGCGTCCCTTGACGCTTTGACGCTTGCCCTCTACCTGTCGTCGATAAAACCACCCGTACAAAAAATCGGCCCGAGTGTGTGTGTTGTCTTGCATATTACACGGTATCGCTCTCAATAAATACAGTATTACGGGGGACCATAGTTAATAGGACCAAATATTGTTAGTAAAAATGGTTAAATATATAGGTTTTTGTGTGTAACTCAGGTCCTATTAACTATTGTCCCCCGTAATAGTAGAACTATACCATACCTATACAGTGGGTACCCCGATTTAGCCCTTTTAGGATTGCAGTCCCCTTTTGGGGACAAACCAGTCAAATTTCAAGTAAGTTGTCCCCAAAACGGGACTGCGGTCCCAAAAGGGTCAAGAACGCCCCAGATACCGATAAAAGAACATTCGGGGTCTACCGTAAGATCGGCCAAATCGGCATGTCCCGCCTATATACTATTACGGGGGACCATAGTAAATAGGACCTACGACAAACACAAAAACCTATACATTTACTTTTTTTTCTGACAATATTTGGTCCCCTATTAACTATGGTCTCCCGTAATAAGAGCCGTATATCGCACACTACAGATGAGTGTTGTGTAGCTAAACCCTCTTAGCACTGCACTCCCACATGTGGGGACAAAACACTCTAATTACAAGTAGTTCGTCCCCAAAACGGGACTGCAGTTCTAAAAGGGTAAAATGCGCATGTTTCGGCTTGTCACGGGACGCTCTTAAAATCGGGGCACCCACTGCTCTACGAGGTACGTCATCAGTAGCTACTGAACCGCGCGGTGGATACCTGTTACCTGGTACTAGTTTATATATCACATGTGTCAGATTGTGTGCGTAGCAAAGAGACAAAAGCCGAGACGTCCGCCAATCGCCGACGGGGGGAAAAAAGGGGGGGGGAAAGAGGGATACACTCATTGTCACTCATGGCCGTAGTCGTATGACCACACAGCAGTAGGCCCCCCCTCGCATCCCTACAATGCCGGCACGGAGCACGGCGGGCCTTCGCCGACCAGGCAGATATTGTCTGCACCAAGCCCGGAGCGCCGTGCGACGTACTCATGTTGTTGCTCGCATTGGTCACTTGACCACTATTAGTCGCATTATTACGGGGGGCCGTAGTTAATAGAACCAAATATTGCTAGTAAAAAAATTAAAATACATGGGTTTTTATGTGTACCATAGAACTACATACTTAGATCACAACCCCTGAGCGTGCTCGGTTGGTGCATCCCTGGCCTCTCAGAGCTCCCACTCCCAAACCGCCTCCTTTCATTACTTGCCGGACCTTTCCAGCAGTTCTTTGTTTTCTCGGTCATTTCTTCCTTTTTTCTTCTATCGTTTCGTGTGCATGCGTGTTCTCCGAGCACGGCATCGCGGGAGGACCCGGCACCGTCGCGGGTGCCAGCGGGTGCTGGCGGGTAGAGGGGGGGTTGCAAGGAGCGCGGTCGCCGCTTTCGTGCCTAGGCGTCGCGTGTGCCTCGAGACACGAGGGATGCATGAACGGGCTTTGTCTGGCTTCGATTTATGATTGTTGATAGAGTATGTACGAGTTTATAAAGGTCGTCCGGAGGGCAAGATAATTTTGAAGCGGTGCTTATTTTTGCGACCACGCTAAAGTTGAAAGAGGGAGGTGTGAAGTTTGAACACCAACGTTATCGAGCTGGCGAACGACGGCCACGGTGAGCACCGGGCTTCACGCGGGGCGGGCGACGGGGCTGATTGTGGCAGGGAGTGATAAAAGCTTTACCCGGACCGGATCGGTAGCGAGGTGGTCACAAGAGGGGCGGGCGGCGTACGAGGCTGAGAGAGAAGCTCTTCTGTGCGATTTTTTCTTTTCTTCTTTTCGACCGGGTGTAAGGTGTTCCAATCAGGCAGAAAAATATTACACGAGAGGGGGCGGGGATTTTTTTTCCTTTCCGATTTTTCGGTTTCATTTTCATTGTTTTTTGCTGCTGTGCCGTGCTGTGCTTTCGCTTTCTTCGTACATACAGTACAGACATAGAGCCTATCGAAAGAAGAAAATAAGTACAGACAGTAGTACCCTGCCTGGGGTGTATGTACTTACGTACGACATCCGCGACGCGAAGCGTATATGTGGCATCCAAGCTGACGTCGGAGCTGTTTTTTCCTGAAGCATGGCGGCGGGACTCTTGGCATTATCAAGTCGCCGGTTTGCAATTACGATCCTTGAAAAAACTAAACTCAATCGTGGACCTCTGTTCGCTTCGCATAATTTGATGTACTTTTTTTCTTTCCTGAGCGAGCGTAGCGGGCGGCGTAGGCCGCCCGCGGAGCGAAGCGCCTTGTAGGTCCTATTAACTATGGTCCCCCGTAATAGTCATTTGACCATTGGCCACCCATCCCTTTCGAGACGGAGCACCGGCCCTACTCCAAATAGAGACACCTCCTACACACAACATTAGGGCAGCTTATTACGTTTTATCCATACAGCGGTATTACATAAGACTTTTTTTTCTTGGTTATCATATCTCCTTCCAAAACGCCGTGAGCGGGGCGTGTTTGTGTAATCATCATCAAGCACGGCCGTAGTCGTATGGCCATATACCCTAGCATCCGTACAATGCCGGGACGGAGCATATTGGGTTTTTCGCCGACCAGGAAGACATTGCGTACAACCAGGCGCGAAGCGAAGCGTGAGGTGTCGGGTCAAGTCGCATGAAGGGTGAGCTGCATCCTACCAAGAACCGCTTGTGAATTGGACTTCGTTGCGATGAACTTAGCCGACGAGGAGGCGCCGTGGTAGGTGTTACCCTCAACGACGTTCTGGACAAGCAAACCGTGGTCGCAGGTGGCTTCCCTCCCCCCCCCGCCCCCCCCGATGATTGCCTTCCTTCCCTATCGAGCACTGAATAGGGTATGGTCGGCGTGAACAGACGAGGGAAGAAAATGTTCAACCCTTCTCGGGATAAAAAGGCAAAGCGTGTGCCGTGGTCGGCGGGGGGGAGGGGGAAGGGGGGTGTACTCGATAGGAGAGATGTACTCGATCTCATCCATGGCCGTGGTCGTAGGACCCTAGACCCTCGCATCTCTGCAATGCCGGGACGGAGCTTGTCGGGTTTTCACCGACCAGGCAGACATTGCTTGCACCAAGCGCGAAGCGCCGTGAGGTGTCCGGCGAGTCGCATGAAGGGTGAGCTGCATCCTACTAAGAACCGCTTGTGAGGCGGGCTTGCATACGGATGACAGCTTTAAATGAGTTGATTTCCGCTGTAGCCACTTCCAGGGACAGCAACGGGAGTACTACGTAGCTGCCTCTTGGGTGCCTTACCATGAACACTACGTGATACAATCAATTCCCTTGTGCGGAGTAAAGCTTACTTACCTCGCACAAAAACGATCTAACTCGACGACCAGCTGTGGGCGACCGCCAAAAAAGAAAAAAAGGAAAAAAGGGTACCCTGGTTGTCTAGCTCACGTAGTGAGCGGCATGTTTTACAGTGTCGTTGCCAACCGACGCCAACCCGACCTATAAAAAATAGGGGGAGCATAAAATAGGGGGGGGGGAAAAAGCCTACCCTGTGACCCCGGGTCTGGGATACGACTCTGGGGAGACACATGAGAATGAAAAGGGCAAAGACAGTAAACATGATGAAACAAAAAAAAGGTACAGAACAAAGAATGCGAAACAAGAGAAAAAAAAAGAGAAAAAGACAAGGGGAAAAAAGAAAAGAGCCTTTCTCACTGCTCGTCGAAATTTATCGAATTTTGCCTAAAAAAAACTCGCTCTTTCGCGCCTTCGGCGGCGTGCGTGCACATCTACATGACCGCCGATAATAGAGCTGACCGAAGCGCGAGCAATTCTAGTCTTACGGGTGTGCTTGGTACCTACCATACACCGATGCCTTCCGGCGTTTTCAATGGGCGTACCGAACGCACGGAAAGTATCGGGTGCCGGCATCGACTTCATACCAAATCGTACCGGAGTTTTCGGTAGGGCATTGAGGCAGTACCGAACCTTACCCGAAACTTTCCGTGGAGTAATCATCGAGCAAAAAAAAACCCGGTGCACTTTGGGACGTATCCTACCAGATGCGCCTCTGAAATCTTCCGTGTCGATATAGAGACCCCACCACGGGGCCGAAAACTATATCACGCTTTCAAGATTATACTGCTTTGCTTCGGGCCGCCTTTTTTTCAATATTTTCTTTAGAAAACGGCCGCGTTTTTATTTCTGTAAAGACGGCCGCATTTTGACAATGTCTTGCGAGTGCGGGCGTTTTTTTTGTACCGTACGTATTTTAAAGCACAGCCGCCGTTCGATTTAGATTCCAATAACGGCAGCGCGTGAAATTACCCCCGCTATGACGCGAGTATAGCAGCAGAGGCACAAGCGTAAAAGTAGCCCCCCCTCGTTCCAAACCCCCACCCCCCCCCCCCACCACGAAAGAACGATCACATCAGCAAAGTCCCGTCGACTTGGAAAAAAAAAAGCCACCGGTTCATGTATATCGCTAATAATAATGTTGGAATATGGGGCGCTGTGTACAGCGGTGTTGTTATTTCGTTGGTCAATACAACAGCAGTACCGCCGCTAGCCAGCAAAAAACGCCTCTCACATCACAGCGAAAACCGGTAGTTTCGGGCGCGTCAAGCCTCTTTCGGCCTTAAAAGCCCTTCTAGGACCGCGGTCCCGTTTTGGGGTCAAACTACTTAGAATTTGAGTGTTTTTCCACCACAATGGGAGTGCGGTGCTATTAATAACGGGGTTAACCACCGTTAGTACTGCAGTCCCGATTTGGGGACAAACCAGCCTAATTCCAAGTGCTTTGTCCCCGAAACGAGACACCAGTACTATTAATAAAAGGGTTAAACCCTTTTTGGCACTCCGACCCAGCCACCATAACAATGATAACATAGTTCGGTGCTATCAACGGTGTACGAGCAGCGGCGATGAGAGCGCCCAGAAGTACGAAAAGTACCCGGAGGAGGCGACTCCTCCTCCTCCGGGTGGCTACCTCCACCGCACCTGCCCCTCTCGGGGGCCAGGTCGGGTCAACGTGCCCAAGCGCCAGTGGCAACTGTTGCAGCAGCCTGCTCTGCTGTGGTGCAACGGGATAAACTACCGATGGATTGAATTGACGCACGACACGAAATTTGAACGCGAAAATGTCGTGACCTTAATTACTTACAACCAGTCCGCCGGTGGATAAAAAAAAAGCACAATCGTGGTGTGCCCGTGCCGTACGTACGACTCCTCTCAACCATCGTAACTCGGACACCGAGCACGAGGTGACTGTTGCCGCTGTAATTATAACCCTGTTCACGGGTCGGGTCAAACCTCGTGGGTCGGGTCGGGTCGGGTAAGGGTGACCTAACCCGAGAGTTTGAAATTCTCCTGACCCGACCCGACCCGTGAGATTTCGATACTCCCCGACTCGACCGACGGGTCGGGACGGGTCGGGTCATGACCTATGAAGAGCCCTGTTGATTTGCCAATTATTTTATCGCCCTTTTTTCCCTCTGGAGCCCCGAGAGGGTTAGGGTGCCGGTCAGCGGTCAGCTAAGGACTCAATCCGGGGTCTCCTATTTTACGGAGGGGCATCTACCATAGTAGTAATACATGGTATATGATCAAAACCCAAAATGGACAAAAAAAACATGTACGTATCTCTCCGCATGTTTTACACACCATTTGCGTGTGTGTGTTCTTCACATTAAACCGTTCTTTCTACCCGTCGACATCCAGCACAATCAGTGTCCGTGCCGATTTTTCAATCCTAGAGAGATACCAGTACAAGCTTTGTGCGCACAAAACTACGCCACAAGAGATACTATATAGTACGTTGTTTTGCAGAAAGAAGAGTAGACAACGCAATGACATGTCATCGTACTGGATACGACAGACACGGCATACGTCCCACATTCTATGAAAGAGGGAAAACGAAGGAACATACCAGGTATTTGGTTTTGATTACAATGTTTTCCCGTAGTCCCATGTAAGTCCCTGTCCGCGGACCTCAGCGAACCTGACTTTTTTGTGTTTTGGGGGATCGTGTTTCCCGACCAAACCAGCTCTAATTGACCCGCGGTCATTTCGAGTGGGTGCCCAACCACGTTGGTATAATCTGTTGAATTAGGACCAGAAATCCTGTTTTGCCTACAGGAAAAAAAAAATAATTTTCCTATTTTTGATATTAACAACAATAATTGGTCCTATTTACTATGGTCCCCCGCAGTAGTTTTTTTTTTACTTCGAAAACATTAAATATTGATAGAGTATTTACGTGTTGAAAATTTCGGTTATTCGCTACCTGGTACCTGGTAGGTATTAGTGTGGACGAACGTTTCAAAACGTAACTGCTCCGTCAATATCTGTGAATAGTGTTTTCGAAAAATAAAATAAATATCTTGCTCCTATAGCAAATGCCAAGAGCGCCCCGTCGATGGATTGGACGTGCAATGCTTCAATTCGAATCTGGCTACTGTTGATCGTGTTTTCGAAAAATAAAATAAATATCTCGCTCCTATAGCAAATGCCAAGAGCGCCCCGTCGATGGATTGGACGTGCCATGCTTCAATTCGAATCCGCGGATTCGAATTGAAGCATGGCACGTCCAATCCATCGACGGGGCGCTCTTGGCATTTGCTATAGGAGCGAGATATTTATTTTATTTTTCGAAAAATCCCGCCAGATTCGAATTGAAGCATGGCACGTCCAATCCATCGACGGGGCGCTCTTGGCATTTGCTATAGGAGCAAGATATTTATTTTATTTTTCGAAAACACTATTAACAGATATTGACGGAGCAGTTACGTTTTGAAACGTTCGTCCATCCGAATTTTTCAACACATCACTACTCCATCAGTATTTAATGTTTTCGAAATAAATAAAAAACTACTACGGGGGACCATAGTTGTTTGTTGTTGTTGTTGTTGTTGTTGTTCTCACATTAACTCACAATTCAATGCAGTCCGTGGTCGCAGGACAGGCTCCAATAAATCTGGAGTGGAAGAAATACCTCAAGTAAAAACAGAAGCAAAAACAAAAAACAAGCATACGCACTCCACCACTGCGGACACCAGGGAAGCAAAAAGGAGACTATTAATAGCAGACAAAAACCTAAAAAAGAAGATGAAGCTAAGCAAAAAAAAACAAAACAAAACAAAAACAGACGCAGATAGCAAAACGCAAAAAAAAGGCAAAACGGACCATACTAACAAAGACACAAAGAGGTACAAACGGGAATGAAAGAAAAATGAAAAAAAAAAGAAGGGACAAAAAAGCGATAATCACGGGCGGGGGGGAAAGAAAAAACGAAAGGCAGGCACCGGAGCATACAGACACGCAAAGTTGCCCAGATGGCACCATGCTAGTTAGTAAATAGGACCAATTATTGTTTGCAAAAATAGGCAAATCTATACGTTTTGTACGTGTGTACGATAGGTCCTATGAGCCGGTCGCCCCGGTGGTTCAAGTGGTTAACCTCGAATTCTACTTGTGTTTGTTTGAGTCCTGGGTTCGAGCCCCAGGTGGGTCGGACATTTGACTTTATTTGCAAAAATAAAACTCAAAAGGATTCAATTGTTGAGAGCGCCTTGCAGCGTGGGTAGGCACAATTCGATGCGAGTCGACGAGGGAAGAAAAGGCTGAAATCTTCTCGCGATAAAAATGAAGGCACGTTTCGTAGCGGGAAGGGGGTAGAAGAGCCTGCTATGTGACCCCGGATCTGAGTTACGAGTTGGAAGGAGAGAGAGAAGAAGACGTGCGAAGAAAATAAATGGACTAAGCAAAAAAGAAAAGAAAAACAAAATGTACTATGGCCCCCCGTAATATTTCCATTGCCAAGTGCGCCCCGTCGATGGATTGGGCGTGTCATGCTTCAATTCGAATTTGACACTTTTCCCATTAGAATTTCGCGTTATTGTTTCCCTATGGCAAACACGATTTCTGGCCCTAAATTCAACAGATATTAGTTATTTCCCAAAATATTGTTTGAGAACAAAAGATGCCCCACGTGGTTGGGCACCCACTCGAAATATCTGCGAGTCATTTTTTTTTTTTTTTTTTTTTTTGCTCAGACCTATGCCAATGGTACAGCGAAGTTGCAATAAAAAATTTGAATTTCAAAGATACCCGTCAAAAAATTCAGAACACGCTTCCTATGGGCCACCTAAAAAACAAAAAAAAAGTTCCTAACTTTTGGAAAAGCCCAAAAAAAGCAAATCTGGGGCCGATGTTGGGCCAACATCGGCTTGAGAAAAACTCAGGCCGATCTTTGGTTCGAAGCGGCGAGATTCCGAGTCCTCGACAGACATCGATCAACAAAACCAACGACTGCGTCATGAATTCTGAACGGAGTGCGCTCGTTAGGGGCTCCGACCCACCCTAGGGTCACCGTCTTCACACCATGGCCGGTGTCATGTGGCGGGAGCTGACCAGGCGTGTGATAAAAAAACATTCGGCCGCTGGTTTGCACAAAACAGAAGACAATACTTCTCCACCCGTCTCGAATGGCAAAAAATAGACTTGTTTTCAGGTTTGGGAGGATACCGTACGACGCCGCCGGCAAGCTCTCGCCCCCTAGACCATGGATCCACCTGATATCTTCGAGGCCGTCATCTATACTCGGTGGGCTTGCCAGATACCGAATGGGTTGGCCGTGGGCTAAGCCTATGTCGAGATCGAGCGTCGATCGTCGGACGAGCTGGTTTTGATCACCGTGTTGACAATTTGCGACCAGAAAAACACAAATTGCGCCGCCTGCAGCCGTTGGGGGAAAAAAAAGAAAAAATCAAACATTTTTCTCTTTTTTTCCCACAGCGGCGGTACGAGAATTTTTTCGGCTGTTTTTTTAAAGCGATATATTTGAAAAAAAACTTTTGAACTTCGCGTTTCCATTGGCATAGGTAATCTCCCATTCATTATCTTCGCACATCTTCTTCTCTCTCTCCTTCCAACTTGTAACTCAGATCCGGGATCACATAGCAGGCTCTTCTACCCCCTTCCCGCTACGGTACGTGCCTTCATATATCGCGAGAAGATTTCAGCCTTTCCTTCCCTCGTCGACTCGCATCGAATTGAATTAGAGCTGGTTTGATCGAGAAACAACTTTGTCCCAAAACCACAAAAAATGTCAAGGTGCGCTCACAGGGACTGCTGTACTAACTACTACTACTGCTGCTGCTATTACTATTTACAGGGGACCATAGTTTATAGGACCAAATATTGTTAGTAAAAATGGTTAAATGTATAGGTTTTTATGTATACCATAGGTCCTGTTAACTATGGTCCCCCGTAGCAGTAGTAGTAGTAGTACTGTAGTACACTACTACTACTACTACTACTACTACTACTACTACTACTACTACTACTACTACTACTACTACTACTATCAATACTGCTATTATTACTGCTGCTGCTGTGGACTGCAGACGGTTGTGTGGTGCGGTATGGTGGTAGTGTGAAATCGTAGTGGTGCATCGTGAGGCCTACAGGGCTAGAGATGCCACAGGCTATACAGGACCTGTGTACTTCGGGATCGAACATTGTTTAGATTTTTTTACTCCACCGCATCGGCAGCCGTTTTTTGTATTTTTGTCAGATACACCACCGAAAACGCCTCCCTTCTGGTAAAAAAGGAAAACATCATAACATTATACACCTGGTACAATATATACCGATATACGACGGTGTACCTGGTACCTACTGTAGAGTAGAGTACTGCTACAGCAGTGGGCGCTCGCAGTTGAAAAAAAACATAATGTTAGGAAAAATGCGCTCAGATCGGCACGAACAATAGGAAAATTGGGTTAACCCTTTTAGAACCGCAGTCCCATATGTGGGGACAAACCACTCAAATTTCAAGTAGTTTGTCCCCAAAACGGGACTGCGACTCTAAAGGGGTTAAGAACCACGGCTTAACCACCAACTCTAAACCCTACCACTCCGGCCGTAAACATAAGCAACGCTTAGTATTAATATTAGTGTATAAACGGATCTTATATTCCCGCCGAGAGAGGTATACAATAGAGATAGATCAAGGTCGGAAAAAAAAGAAAAAAATGAGCCTGGACATCAAAGTGACGTTTCTTAACCCTTTTTAGTCCGGCAGTCCCGGTTTGGGGACAAACTACCTGGAATTTGGGTTATTTGCCCCCAAAACGCTACGGCAGTCCTAAATGGGTCAACAACGGACGCCGACTCAATAGAGGGCATTTGATCACATCGCAAAACAAGTTGTCTTGTGTTGTGCTGTGTCGGGGTTGGGATGCAGTATCACGGGGGACCATAGTAAATAGGACCTACGGTACAGGCAAAAACCTATATATTTCCCTATTTTTGCTAACAATATCTGGTCCTATTTACTATGTCCCTCTATAGCGCCGGTTGAGTAGTGCCGGTTGCAGTAAGCCCAGCAGTGGGCAGTGCAATGCCATGTCATCACACCGGATACGACAGACACTACTGCTGTACCAGCGTCTAGCTACTACTGCTGCACTTCCAAGTATATATAACCAAATCAACCAGGTTTGGACCGAACAACGAGACGTCTCGTAAGCAAGTGGAACCAACTCGACGCGACTCGTAGAGGGAAGAAGATGGCTGAAGACTCCTCGGGCGATAAAACCAAAGGCACGAAGCGTAGGGGGGAGGGGGGATGAGAGCCCGCTCTGAGATCCCGGATCCTAGTCACGACTATCAACAACTTTTAGAACTACAAACGCGTTCGTACCTCCCCAATACTCGTACGCCAAGTGGTTCGTGCCTCGATACGAAACTGACTGCAGTTTGCCCTCAAAATGTTGATAGGTGGGAGGGAGAAGAGAAGGGCGACGGCAACAAACGGGAAGAACAAAATAAAAAAATGCGGGAACGAAAACGACGAGTACGACGAAAACTAAAATATGGGAGACGCTGAGACGTGAGACGCGATGCACGATGAGCAAACACTGCCGATACGCAGGAGGGACCGTGTCGTGTGTGTGTTCTTCACGCCAAAATCGATCGCTCTTTTTACCTACTGGTCGACATCCAGCACACGCCGCACACCCCGTCCCCGGTGGCTTGGTAGGTGGTCGGCGTGCCCACTATTGATAGATCCATTTTGTGAGTTCGAGTTATCACCGAGTGCATACATTTTTTTCTTCATTTTTTTTTTTAATCATCACTTTTACTTTCCAGCCTAACTCGTAAGAGGTTTTACCCTCAGCGAGCTTCTGGACAAAGCCGTGGTCACAGGTGTCGTCCCTTCTCCCCCTCGATACGTGCCTTTATTTTTTGACGCGCATGGGGTTCAGCATTCCCACTGCTCATCGATTTTCGTCGAACGTAGCTAACTCACGCTCTCGCGCTATCCGCTAATCATTTTTTTATGCAAGAAAAAGTCCCTACGAACATGCACTCGGTGAGACTTGAACCCACGAAATTGATCTTGGTAGGCACGCGGACCACCTACCAAGCCACCGGGGACACCGGCCACGTAGGGACTAGTTCTTGCCAAATTGATTAGCGGAAAGCGCGAGAGCGTGAGTTAGCAATATTCGCTGAAAATCGACGAGCAGTGGAAATGCTGAACCGAGTGCTCAGTAAAAATGTTGGCGCGTACAGGGGGGGGGAAGGGACGACACCTGTGACCTCGGTTTGTCCAGAAGATTGCTGAGGGTCAAACCCCCCACCAGGTACAAGTTGAGCTGGAGAGTAAAAGTGACGTACAAAGAGAAAAGGAAAAAGTGTCCGTGCTTGATTCCTCCTCCTGGAGAGATACAAGCTCTGTCACCACGAAACTAACCAGGAAAAATAGTTCTCCAGGACGATGGCACGATCATTGCAATGCCCAATCTTCTTATATACTGCGTTACTATCTCTGCGTCGTAGGCACAATAAGACGCGACTCAACGAGGCAAGAAAGTGCTATTACGGGGGACCATAGTTAATAGGACCTAGGGTATACATAAAAACATATATATTTAGCCATTTTTACTAACAATATTTGGTCCTATTTACTATGGTCCCCCGTAAATAAACTCTTTTCGAGCCAAAAACGCAAGGCCGTGTGGGCAGGGACGGGGGAGAAGAGTCTACGCAGTTGACCCCAGATCTGACTTAACCCCTTTAGAACCGCAGTCCCGTTTTGGGGACAAACTACTTGAAATTTGACAGGTTTGCCCCCAAAACGGGACTGCCGTTGTAAAGGAGAGAGCAGTAGCAAGAAGAGCGGAGACGATAAACGGGATGGGGGGAAACAAAAAAAAAACACACAAGAAAAAAAAGCTGTATCTCTCTGCTATTACGGAGGGCCATAGCAAAAATAGGACATAGTAAATAGGACCAAACATTGTTCGGAAAAATGGCCAAATATATACCTGGTAGGTTTTTGCGTGTACTGTAGGTCCTATTTACTATGGTCCCCCGTGATAGTATTACTGGCGACAGTATAAATGCTCAGCACGGACACTAACTGTGTGCTGTGCTCGACGCTGGACGTGGACGGGTGCCCGGTTTTCGTGGCCGCAGAGCTCGTGTCTTTCCAGGATGAAGCATCGGCATGGACACTTGGGTGTGCTGGATGTCGACGGGTCGAAAGAACGGACTATTGCCCTTTCAGGGCTGCAGTCCCGTTTCGGCGACAAGGCACTTGTAATTAGACTGGTTTGTCCCCAAAAGGGGACTGCAGTCCTATAAATAGCAGGGTTAACGTCAAGAACACACACACCAGGTACTATGGGGATAAACAGACTCGTTTGACACATATCGGTTTGTACTTTTTCTTTCTCTCAGTCTCTCTCTATCTCTTCTTTCTCTCTTGTCTCTCTGCTTTCTCCCTCCTATCTCGGGGGGCCATCGTCGTAAATAGGACCAAACATTGTTGGTAAAAATACGTGAATATATACCAGGTAGTTTTTTGTGTGTACCGTAGGTCATATTTACTTTTTTTTTTTTTTTTTGCTCATCCCATTGATTTTTATCTCCGCACATCTTCTCTCTCTCCTTCCAACTCGTAACTCAGATCCGGGGTCACGTAGCAGGTTCTTCTCCCCCCTTCCCGCTACGGTACGTGCCTTCATTTTTATCGCGAGAAGATTTCAGCCTTTTCTTCCCTCGTCGACTCGCATCGAATTGTGCCTACCCACGCTGCAAGGCGCTCTCAACAATTGAATCCTTTTGAGTTTTATTTTTGCAAATAAAGTCAAATGTCCGACCCACCTGGGGCTCGAACCCAGGACTCAAACAAACACAAGTAGAATTCGAGGTTAACCACTTGAACCACCGGGGCGACCGTGTTGGCGCCCCGTAGTACGAGGCGAGGTAGTCGTAACTCAGATGCAGGGTCACATGGTAAGCTCCCCTCCCCCCTGCCCACTACGGTCCGTGCCTTCATTTCTATGGAGTTAGTAGTGGTCTCGATATAGCGGTGATCTCAATAGCGGATGCCCTCTACTGCGGTGCCAAAATCGCTTGGCCCGACTGCATCCCGATACAGCGGCATCCTCACCGCTATACCGGTAAAGCGGCATACCCACCGCGTATATCGGAAGTGCGGAGCCCCCGGCTGTCTGCTGTACCATGGCTCATGTGTGTGTGTGTGTGTGTGTGTGTGTGTGTGTGTTCTTTACATTAAACCGTTCTTTCTACCCGCCGACATCCAGCACAACCAGTGTCCGTGCCGATTCTTCAATCCTAGAAGAGATACAAGTTATGTGGTCACAAAGCTACGCCACAGAGATACTACGTTGCCACGCATGCAGTAACAGGTAAGCACAGCAGCAGTGGCAATGCAATGCCATGTCATCATGCTAGATACGACAGGCACGACACACACATTCTATGAAATAGATTCGTACCAGGGTACGATACAGCTCAGAACCGCAAGTGCGAGGAGCATTTTGTTTTTCAGGATGACGGAGAAAGGGAAACGACTGGAAGGGAATGGCAACGAGTTCACGCGCAAAGGAGCGGGTGGATTGGGCCAAGGCGATGAGGCGGCCATGAAGAGCGGCAGGAAGACGGTGCATGGAGACCCATGATTTGCGCGCACACTATCATCACGAGAGAAGCAGTCATAGTTTGTTTCTTCCTGATTTTGTTTTTCACGAGGCAGAATAGTATCTACCGGTACTCGTCACTGGTTTTTGTAGTTTAACGAGTTGTATACCCTTCATGGGGAATAACCTACGCAATTATCAGGGACGTGGTATCATAACTGTGCTGCACCTTTTTGTGTCAGACAGTCCAGGAAGAGATGGCGATCGTTGATATTCGTGTGGCAGTAAGGTTCGATTGCTCCTTTTTTCACTGCATATCCGCGAGTCTTCACTCTGACAGCACTCACTCCAGATAGCAGGCAGGTGTGTTCCTCTTTCGTTTTCACGACTACCGTGCGTTTCGTACGGTGCAGGCAGCACTTCAGACAGCATCCGCTGTAGTCAGCAGCCACGAGTTGGTTAGTGGTGGGAACGGGGGTACTCTATGTTATAGTTGAGAGGATATACCCGCGGCCATGTTAGTTCAGTTTTGCACATTGGTTTTATCTTGTGTGCGCTTTTTCCGTCTCGTGTATTTTTGAGGCAGCCGAATTTTCGATTTTTTTCGTTTTTCGGATCTTCCTAGGGCTCCAGCACCTTTGTGTGACCACGGACTCCTTCATCAGAGAGTTAATGTGAGAACAACAACAACAACAACAACAGCAGCAGTACCGTACTGCTGTACTGTATTGCGCACAAACACACACCGAGTGGCAAAGATGTCGTTTTTTGCAGCCCACGACGCCATACCGGCGAGCATGAGGGCCTTCGTTGTATACTGTTCTTGTACGAAGGTCTTTCAGTAAAAAGTAAAGCAACAGCACCGCCGTACTTTTTTGTTTTGTTTCTATTTCCATTTATTGTGTACTCCGGCTGCTCTGTTGTGTAGTAATTTAATTTAACGTGGTGTGTGGAAACCTTGGTACTGCTGCTGCAGTGTGTGGTACAGTAGTATTAATAGTAGTACCTGGTACATACACAAAGGGGGAGGAGGTGGTAGTTTGTCCACGAATGTGATACAGCAGTACTCGTACGACGTACCTATTTCTCATGTCTGCATTTCTTCTGTATTCCGGCTGCTCTTTTCAGTAGTAATCTTAGGTGTGCGTGTGTGGAAGCGTGTGTGCGCCGCTGCTGTAGTGTGTGGTACAGCAGTAGTACTGTACACTGCTGTTGTACTATTAATAGATCTGGTGCTGCTGTACATGAAGCAGTTTTTAATGACATAATGCTCAAAGGTTTCGTATAAAGATGCATTCCCGCTGCAACACCAGGAGTGCTACTGCTGTGGTGTGCGTGAGCAACTATTAATACCATACAGCAGTACCGTACTGGCTGTACTACTGCTGCACTGCTGTCGTTCATGACGCGTTGTGGAGTTTTTGTCCGGTATATATATAGCATGCAGGTATTCATGCCGCTAATAATGACGAATAGCGATAACATGCCGCTATTGGGGGAATAGCGGCATATGCCCTGAACACCGGCAACGCTTTCTCTTGGCACTACCTGCCACTATATCGGGACCACTACTACGTACCTAGAAGACATCACGACCCTTTTTCCCTTCGTCGCCTCGCGTCTAACTGCGCACCTATACCCACGCTACGCGCTGTCAGCAGCCGACTCCTTTTTGTTTTTTATTGAAAAAAAAATAATTTCATCACCACGGCGGTGGGGGTTTAACCCCTTTAGAACCGCAGTCCCGTTTTGGGGACAAACTACTTGAAATTTGACTTGTTTGTCCCCAAAAACGGAACTGCGGTTCTAAAGGGGTTAACTCACGGAATCAACTCCATTAACCCGTTTAGGACTGCAGTCTCGTTTCGGGGACAATTGGGGACAAATTACTTGGAATTTGAGTGCCTTGTCCCCACACCGGGACTGGAGTTTTAAAGGGGTTCTGCATTCGAGGGTGCCACTATTTACGGGGGGGCATCGCCCCGGTGGTTCAAGTGGTTAACCTCGAATTCTACTTGTTTGAGTCCTGGGTTCGAGCCCTAGGAGGGTCGGACATTGACTTTATTTGCAAAAATAAAAAAAGGGATTCAATTGTTGAGAGCGCCTTGCAGCGTGGGTAGGCGCAATTCGATGCGAGTCGACGAGGGAAGAAAAGGCTGAAATCTTCTCGCGATAAAAATGAAGGCACGTACCGTAGCGGGAAGGGGGGAGAAGAGCCTGCTATGTGACCCCGGATCTGAGTTACGAGTTGGAAGGAGAGAGAGAAGAAGATGTGCGAAGATAATGAATGGGATGGAAAAAAATAAAATAAAAAAATAGTAAATAGGACCCACGGTACAAACAAAAAACCTACCGGTATATATTAACCTATTTTTACTATTCAGAGCAATTTGGTCCTATTTACTATGGCCCCCCATAATACTACTGCTGTATATACACCACACCACCCGGCGACATATTTACCAGATACGTAATCGAAAAAAAAACGAAAGAAAAAAGCATGAACTTCCGCGCATGTGAAAATGCCCGACAGAGCATACCTGGTACCTGGTGGATGATGATGATGAAACGATCGCAATAAACGACCAGCGACATGATATGAAACGGGGCCAAACGCTAAACAAAAAAGGATGGGACACCTGGCGACATATCGTATAAAGTTCATCTATTTTTTGGTCTTCCTCTGCCTGCACACTTTATTTGCAAAAATAAAAAAGGATTCAATTGTTGAGAGCGCCTTGCAGCGTGGGTAGGCACAATTCGATGCGAGTCGACGAGGGAAGAAAAGGCTGAAATCTTCTCGCGATAAAAATGAAGGCACGTACCGTAGCGGGAAGGGGGGAGAAGAGCCTGCTATGTGACCCCGGATCTGAGTTACGAGTTGGAAGGAGAGAGAAGATGTGCGAAGATAATGAATGGGATGAGAAACAAAAAAACAACAACAAACAGTCTGTGACCAGAGAATCAGCATCTCTCTAGGATAGGGAATCAGGACAACAATTGGGTGTACTGATGAAGCTGGGTAGAAAGGAAGATTTAGGGTAATTCTTATCGGAGAGCTTTTTTTCCAATTTTTCGACATTTTTTTCGCGCAATTTCTTCTATCTTCCATATTTTCCTGTTTTTTTTTCCAAATATTGGAACGTTAACGAACTTGATATTTTTGCTTCTGGAGAATTTCACGAATAGTGACAGAACCCCTCCGTATATTGGTACATATCTCCAATTATTTCCAAAACTTTGGAAATTTGGGAAAAAACTCTCTCCGATAAGAATGAGCCTTAATCTGAAGACAACAGCAAACGACGTAAGCGAGCCCGCCGCATAAACACAAAAACAAAGCGCGAAATTTACAAATAAGAGATACCAGTACCCTGGTATGTCGGTAATACAACCAGGAAGCAGCGAGAAGCATGAAAATACCAAAAACAAAGGGACGAAAATCAGACAAACGCCCGGTACGTAACACCAAGTATCCCTGACGACGTATCTTACAAAAATGAAAAAGAAGACTATTGATACCAGGTATGGGAGAAAAACGAACTTTTAGAAATGCAGTCTCATTTTGGGGACAATCCACCCAAATTTTAAGTAGTTTGCCCCCAAATCGGGACCGCGGTTCGACAAGGGTTAACCAAGTTCAAACGACGTAAAAGGCCCTACGGCATAAAACGAAAATAAAGCGCGAACATTTCCAATCTATTTCCTCGGTAAAACAACAGAAAACAGCGAGAAGCATAAAATATCGAGCGAAGTGACGAAAATCAGACGAAAACCGACGTAATACCAAGTATCCTTGATGACGCACACAAACGAAAATAGAGGGAACGAGCACAAAACGAACTTTAACGAAGTTTAAACGACGTAAGCGACCCTGCGGCATACAAACGAAAACAAAGCGCGAACTTTACAAATTATGTTTCGGCAATGCAACACAAAACGATGAGAAGCATGAAAATACCGGACGAAGTGACAAAAAACAGACGAAACACCTACATGATACGTGACAACCTGGTACCAAGTACCAGTATCACAACAACGAAAATCAACAAAATTACAATAAAACACGAAGAACGTTTAACGAAAATACAACTCATAGCGGGATGCGAATACACGCAGCTATGAGCAGGGGGGGGGGGGCACCAAACAGGTACCTGGGATACTTTATTTTTTTACCGAGGTATTTCTTCCACTCCAGACTCCAGAGGTATTGGAGCCTGTCCTGTGGCGATGAGTCAATGCGACAACGACGACAACAACAACAACAACTTCGGAGGTACGGCACCAAATACATGCGTGTGTGAAACAACCAACTTCCACCTGGTACACAACCTTTGGTGCCAGGTATCTGTCTGGTATCCGATAATTCAGTATTTATTGGGTTTGGGTTGGGGACGGGTTGCACCTGATTACGTGACTATTCAATACCAGTACCTTTTTAATTTCGCAAAAAGGACGGGATAAATATCTACAGACGTATATAGATGAGGAACAAACGATTCGTAGAGCTCCAAATACACGAATCCATACCGGCACCGTCTTCCCTTCAGGACGAATGCCCCCCGGGGCGCATGGCCATTTTTCAACGAACTCCCTCCCGTAGCGCATACCAGGTACACATTTTTGGCGAAAAAGAACACCGCGAGGCGTTCTCAGAGGTAGGGCGGAGGGAGGGGGGGGGGGGCACACTCATTTGTTGCTTGACTTAGTCCTCAACCATTGAACAGAGCTACGGGATGATCTATAAGAAGAAAATAAAATCCACCCCATGATCTTTATTACAAACAAAAATCATCCCGGGGCGAAAAGTCCCCGGGGGTGTTGGTCTCTTTTTATTCTGTACGGGGTACCCACCCACCCACCGCACCGCACCGCACCGCACCGCACCGCACCGCACAAACACAAACACAACTTTGCCGCGGGCCTCTCGCGCTGGATGGAACCTACGATGTCAGGCCTAAACATCAGATCTACGAGAAAGCACCCAAGAAGTAGAAGAAGGGCGGTTGGGGAAGCTTTCGCCGTTCGCCACCGAGCGATAGCCAAAGAACGGCGACAACAACAGCAACAACAATGTTGTCGGAATGAATGTCTTGGATTTGTTTGTGAAACGCCCTGTGGGGCCGGCTCCCGCTATTGTGTGCAGGAGCATCCTACACAAACTTAGTGCAGGACGTGTGTCGTCGATTTCAACATTGCACGTCGGCCCAGACCAACCCAACCCAGGGCTGACCCAAACCGTGTTTTGGTGGCGTTTCCCCAATAACCGTCGGGCGGCCGAATTACCCGCCTTGACTATTAATAATAAGACCCGCACCCTGCACAAAGTTTACGCAGGACGCCCCTGCACATAGGTCGAGTCTGTGGGGCGAGGGGTCCACACAAAAAAAAAGGCCCGATACACCAATATTAATACCTACCAGTATATTCGAGACCCAGACAGGGGGGTAGACCAAAACCACGTAAAATAAAAATCTGGAGTTAAAAAAAACTCGCCTTTCGAAATTTCGTCCAGAAAACTCAACGCACTGCTTTGTTTTCTTCATTTTGACACAGGGAATGAAGTGCACGCCGTTGTCTCTTTTGGTCGAGTAGTACCCTTGATGGGACGGCAAAAAAAACAGGCTAAAAAAAAAAATACTTTGAGGCGAACTCAGAGGTAGGGGCGGGGGGCGAAAAAATAATGAAACATGAAAAAAAAAAAAATCTCGGGGGGGTTCAAGTTTTTGGGCTTCACCGGCAGTGTTTTTTTTCGGGAGGGGGGTGTTGTCATAGAAGGGGGTGTGCGTTCTCAAAGGGTATTACGGCAGTCTAGTCCGTCGTCACAAGACAGGCTCCAGCGACTCTTGACTTCAGAAGAACGAGGGAAAACCAGGAAGAAAAGAAATAACGCCGAGGCGAATCGTACACGGCGAACCAAAAGGTCCCACCCGGCGGACAGACAGATCATCTACAGATAGATCATCCAGATCCTAGCCTGCCGTTACGAGATGTTGTGCAAGATCTGTACAGTAACCAATCCAACCCAGGAAACATGTCCTACAGCCTTTAGATAAGGTATACTTTACGTTTTCCCACCCAGAAACATGAGCTATTAATAGATCATGTAAATCAGGAACAGATGGTATGTCTGCCTCCTCAGACAGATCTATATAATGAACTGTGGGAATGATCTGTTAGACGATTGTTAGATGATCTGTCCGACGTGTGAAATGATACCAAACACCAGGTATCATACCAGGCAAAGCATGCCAGCCCTCTTGGGGACTCCAAAACGATAAAAAAAAATGACAACAAGCGGAGGGCGATGGGTTAAATAAATTGACACAGAACACGAAATTTAAACGTGCACGTATGGTGAGCTTAAGCTTTCCTTTTACCAATCCGTCGGAGGATCAAAAAAGAAAAAGAGAAAAAAAAAGAGACCAAAAGCGACGAGTGCAGCAACAAGCCACCGCGTGACTACGCAGCAGGGGTCAAAACAAACTGGTGTCCGAGCGACAATCCAAGGAAGCGGGAGTCACATGGTACTGCGGGGAGCTGAAGCTGCTCGTAGCCGGTTGAAACGGTATATCAACACCAAAATCGACATGGTTTTCGTCGCTGTCAAATATCTCGCGCCCCCCCGGACGATTAAAGTAAGAGCGACTGAATACCAGCGTGATGATTAATGTAAGAGCGCTTTGGACATAACTTGACCAATGAAGGGATTTATAACGTATTTGAACTTGAAGACGTGATAATTCAAACCCCGCTAAGAATACCATTTATTTGTTTGTTTTGAATCGATACCTGGTATATATTTTGTTTCTCGAAGAAAAATAAAATAAAATAATAATGGTTCATCAGGGCTTTTACCACTTTGAACGGATACATAGGGAGCGCGAGCTGGCTGGACTTACCGGCTACCGTTTTGAACGGGGATATAAGCTCCGTTTGGTATTGATATCAGAGTCCAAATGGTTCTTATTTTCCCGGCCAGAGTGATAGTTATTAGTTGGCTGGCGAAACCGCCCAACTAACCAACTTTTAGGTGACTAGTCGGCTGGCGCTATTTGGGTGCGTTTCACGCACGAAAATATGGCAAAAGTTATAGACGCCAGGATGCTTCGGCACCTGCCCTCGGCACCGGCAATAATGGTGGATGACGATGGGTTGAGATGGTGCCATGAGTTGAGGTAGTAGGCCTCTCAAAGCTCTCTCTGCATCTCTGAGCGAGTGCAGTGGTCTCGCGGGGGGGAAAATACGCACCCCGTAGCAAAAAAGCTTCCATAAACAAGGACACCCAAATAGTCGGATAGTTGGCACCGCTGCGACTAACAAAATGCCTAGCCAACTATTCCCTAGCTGACGAATTCTATGAATCCTAGTCACAGCTCTACTACTGCTGTATAGACTCTGATGTGAACACCGAACGAGGATAATACTCTCGGCGCTACTACAGTTTTTTTTGGTGCGGGGAGCTCCTTGACGGCGTAGGCGTGTCCGTCCAGGGGGCACGAGCGTCGTCAACCGACATCTTCGGCGATAACTAAACGGCATATACCGGCTCCCTCTCCACTAAGAAACCGGGATGCTGACCTAGGCTATAGATTCATAATCCGATAAAAGAGTGTGTTCCACGATGAATTCCGTACAACCGCTCCCGATTTTCTTGATTTTCCGAATTTCTTATTTCGACCGATACCTATAAGGCTGAGGTTCTTGCGCGGCTCTCTCGTCGTGGGTCCCAAAAGGGTAACCATAGCTCACATGGCGAACAGACAGATCATGATCTACAGTATACCATCCCCAGATCCTGTATATACCTGCCGTCGTAGAAGGTTGCGCTTGAATCCGTCTACGCAGCTCAGATCCGACCCAGGAAACATGTGCTTGATAGATCATGCAGATCATTACGGCTCCCACCCGCCAACACGAGCTATGCAGATCATACAGATCAAGAATCCATCTATCCATCTATCTATCCGTCGGTCCTGCAACATCTAGACCATCAAGTGGGAATTATCTGTACATGACCTATATCTGGTTTGTGCAAGGGTTACCTGCGCCAACGCCTGGGTCGAGCCACCGCCGCAGTAACCCGGCAGGATGATCCCGATGCTCTTGCACTTCGACGATTTCGCCAACGCTGCTAGCTGCGGCGACAAGAGGCAAGAGGTAAAAGGCCACCGACGCGGGTCAAGAGAGGGGGGGGGGGGGGGAAGAGTTTTTTTTTTTTTCGTGTTCATGTTGTTGTGTCGTGTCTGCTGTTGCGGTGGGTGTGGTTATTGCGCTGTTGTTTGCATGGTGTCTTAGGTCTGGTCGATGTGGCATTTTGTGCGGGAAGGGGCAGTCTGTACGTCGCTAGTCTAGCGTCTCTTGGCTTGGTTTACAGCGTCGTCGCCGCTCGACGCCAACCCATCCAGATTTAGAGGTGGAAAGGGGGGGGGGGGGGGGGATTCGACCCTATATGGGTAGCACTTCTTGCCTTCCAAGGCAAATATTTGTTGCTGACGGAGCTCCTCAACCGAGTAACCACCCGGCATCACATATATACACATCCCATCTTTGTCGCACAATAGGTTTTAGTCAGCACCTATACTAGGCCATGGGGACTGTTCCTCGGGTTAAGCCTCTACCGTTTTATCACCCTAGGATGATAATACTAGGTCATGGGGGTTGTTCCTCGGGTTAAGTCTACCGTTTTTATCACACTAGGGTGATAATAATAGGCCACAGGGATTGTTCCTCGGCTTGAGCCTACCGTATTATCACACCAGGGTGATAAGACAACACACCCCCTCGGTCTTCAGACCCAGCGGGGGGGCAGACACGACCAAAATGGCGGCTTTGGAAAGATTTCGTCGAGATCTCTCCACGGACACATCGCTCGGTGTTTTGCCCCTTCCCCATTTTCGAGACAATTTGCTCCGAAATTCGTCCGCCGGGGTGTGTGTTCTCTCTTCTCACCCCTGCGATGGTGTGAGACCGTACGTACACTTTCCCCAAAACTCAGTCTTGACGTACTGATAGTATGGGTCTCCTCAACGGAGGAGGCCCAAAACAGAAGAAGTTGCAGGCGTACCGACTCCTGCCGTAGACCATGCTTCATTGTTCGACCACGCGCGCACCCGCGAACATAAAAAAAAAAGCTGCTGCTCAGCGAAGTCGAAGCACCGAAGCTACAACACGCGCCTGATGGCGAAACAGTACACACATACCACTGAGAAACCGAAAACAAAGTACTGGAATCACAACACCATGTTGTAAGCAAAAATCAGATCGCTGGGACCCAGCGAAACCTAAATACTGCGGCCACAGCGAAATCGAACATACGGGACCCAGAGGAAATCGACATACTGGAACCTAGCGGAAGTCGAAAAATGAGACCTATTAGACCTATGCCAATGGAAACGCGAAGTCCAAAAGTTTTTTCGAACATATTGCTTTCAAAGAACAGCCGAAAATTTCCTCGCACCACCGCTGTGGGAAAAAAGAGAAAAAATGTTTGATTTTTTTTTTTTTTTTTCCCCCAACGGCTGCAGGCGGCGCAATTTGTTTTTTCTGCTTGCAAATTGTCAACACGCTGATAAAAACCACCTCGTGCGACGATCCACGCTCGATCGCAACATAGACGCAGTTCACGGCCAACCCGCTCGGTGTCCGGCAAGGCCAACGAATATAGATGACGGCCTCGAAGATATTGGGCGGGTTCATGGTCTAGGGGGCGCGAGCTTGCCGGCGGCATCCTCCCTAACCTGAAAAAAAGTTTATTTTTTGCCATTCGAGACGGATGGGGAAGTTTTGTCTTCTGTTTTGTGGACACCAGCGGCCAATTGTCTTTTTATCATACGCCTCGTCAGCTCCCACCACATGACACCGGCCATGGTGTGAAGACGGTGACCCTAGGGTGGGTCGGAGCCCCTAACGAGCGCACTCCGTTCAGAATTCATGACGCAGTCGTTGTTTTTGTCGATCGATGGCTGTCAAGGGCTCGGAATCTCGCCGCTTCGAACCAAAGATCGGTCTGAGTTTTTCTCAAGCCGATGTCAGATTTGCTTTTTACGGTCTTTTCCGCCGGTCGCCCCGGTGGTTCAAGTGGTTAACCTCGAATTCTACTTGTTTGAGTCCTGGGTTCGAGCCCTAGGAGGGTCGGACTTTGACTTTATTTGCAAAAATAAAAAAAGGGATTCAATTGTTGAGAGCGCCTTGCAGCGTGGGTAGGCACAATTCGATGCGAGTCGACGAGGGAAGAAAAGGCTGAAATCTTCTCGCGATAAAAATGAAGGCACGTACCGTAGCGGGAAGGGGGGAGAAGAGCCTGCTATGTGACCCCGGATCTGAGTTACGAGTTGGAAGGAGAGAGAGAAGAAGATGTGCGAAGATAATGAATGGGATGGAAAAAAAAAAAAAAAAAAAAAAAGTTTGGAACTTTTTTTTTCTCTAAACGTGCCCATAGGAAGCGTATTCTAAAAAATTCTGGAGGTTATCTTTGAAATTCAATTTTTTGATTGATACCTCGCTGTCACATTGGCATAGGTCTTAATAGACGAAATCGAAATGTTGGACCTATTAATAGAGGAAATCGAAATACTGGAACCTACCGAAATCATGGAAGCACCTGATCCACACAACAAAATTAATACGAAGCGAAAATTGGAGCACGGGAAAAACGGAAACACAATTTAAACTGACACGCCCTCCCACAAAAAAAACAAAACATGCAACACACACAAACACGATACAGCAGCAGTACCAACAAAAGCACTTTCCCGATAAACAAGAGGGAAAGGACAGGACAGAGACATCTCAATCAACCCCTTGCTATTACTTACCACTCTGCTCTGATGTGTAAGGACCGTTTGCACACTAATCTGTAATCCGAGTGTTCCTTGTTTTTTGGGACATAGTGGTACGTGACGCCAAGCGGGACGTAGAAGGCGTGAAACCCCCAAACCCCACTCAACCCCCCCCCCCCCCCCCCCCCGCCCTAAACGAGCCTTCGCGCGGCACTATCACCATGTATATATTATCTCACCTGTGCACCGACAGCTTCCATAGCGTTCGGGGATAGCGCGGATCCCTCCTGCCTTCCAAGACCCATGACCACTACGCGCTTCATGGGTCCCCCGGAACCAAGCAACGCCGACGCCGAGGTTTTCCTCTCCCCCTTCATGGGATTTGGACCAGGGGGGTGGAAGGAAAAGCGGTGAAGGGGGGGGTGTACTCGATATCATGCATGGTCGCAGCCGTATGACCATAGACCCTCGCATCACTACAATGCCGGGACGGGGGGGGTGGTACTCGATAGGATAGATGTACTCGGTCTCATGCATGGCCGTGGGTCGTATGACCATATATCCTCGCATCCCTACAATGCCGGGACGGAGCATGTCTGGTTTTCACCGACCAGGCAGACATTGCTTGCACCAAGCGCGAAGCGCCGTGAGGTGTCTGGCGAGTCGCATGAAGGGTAAGCTGCTTACTACTAAGAACCGCTTGTGAGGCGGACTTGCATATAGATGACAGCTTCAATGAGTTAATTTAATTTCCGGTGTAGCCACTTCCAGCATGAGTTGATTTAATTTCCGGTGTAGCCACTTCCAGAGACAGCACTGAGAGTACTACGTAACTGCCTCTTGGGTGCCTCACCTTGAACACTACGTGATACGATCAATTCCCATGTGCGAAATAAATGTTATTTACCTCGCACAAACGATAGAACTCGACGACCAGTTGTGGGCGACCGCCAAAAAAAAAACAAAAAAAAAAACGGTACCCTGGTTGTGTAATGAGCGGCATGTTTTACAGTGTCGTTGCCAACCGACGCCTACCCAACCTACAGGGGATGCCGGGCCGGGGGGGGGGGAGCGTGCTCAATTGTTGCTTTGCCTCAGACATTTGATCAATGACCACGCATCCCTTTCGAGACAGAGCATCGTTCTTACTCCTACTAGAGACCCCTCCAACACTCGGGCGCGTCTTTAGTTTTTCCCGTATGTTACACATACTGTTTCCGGAATATGGGGCAATTAGACCAGGGAAGCGGGGGGAGCCAAGGTTAACATCTTTAGAGCTGCTGGACAAGCTACTTCTAGTCAGTGGGGGGTGAATTTTGCTGTAGTAGCGGGGAAGGGAGGGTCAGAGGCATTGATACTACTGTAGGGGAAAAAGCTGGAGGGGTAAGAGGCGTTTGGACCAGGGGTAAGGGGGGGGGTGTACTCATGTTCATGCATGGCCGAAGTCGCATGACCATAGACCCTCGCGTCCCTACAATGCTGGGACAAGGGGGGGGGGGGGGGGGTACTCATTTGTTGCTTGCCTTCATTTGACCATTGACCATGCATCCCTTTCGAGACGAGTGAGGGGGTGTACTCGAGTGGGGGGGGGGGGGGGTAAGAGGCATTTATAGTAGGAGAGGCGGCGGCGCGGGGATAAAAGGCATTACAACCAGGGGAGGGGGGATGGGGGGGGGGGTTAAGAGGCAGGGTTGGGGGGTACAACGATGGGTAAATCGAACACAGAATGGTGCCGAGCAGCAGCAACAGCGGGACGCGTCAAGGGTATGTTTGCCGCTGGGTGTGTGTAGCGATTAAAGGTGGCAGCATCAGAAATAAATGCCACCATATTGTACCAGGCACGTGTAGTCTAGGGGAATAGCTTTAAGTCCTTTCTCTTCCCGAGCCGACACGTTCCACGCACAACCAACTGCATACATGCCGCTGGGTATAGCGGCTAGCCGCTTTGTGAGCGACTAAATGTAACAGCAGCTAGTTGTGCCACTACACGTTATACGCATAGCCTGGGGGGAAAAACGTAGTCCTTCCTGTTGGCAAACCAACACCCTCCACGCGTACCCAACTGTATCCACAGCCAGTGTTGGGAGAACCTGCTTGGAAGTACAGAAGTGGTTCTAGTAGAGGTGAATACTGCTCGAGCCGTAGTAAACGGACTTGACAAGCGTCGACCGCTATGGTGCAAGCAGCATTTCGAGAGGTTTGTATGCTGCACCTTCCCCCCCAAGCAATAAAGCGAACAGATGGAGCATGCTCCGGAACTTATTTTCCTCGAACCACCCTACACAGTCTGCCGAGAGAGAAGGTCTGTATACCTCACCTTTTTCTCAAGAAAATAAAGCGAACAAATAAAGCACGCTCTGGGATGTGTTGCTCTCAAAGCACGCCACACACAGTCTGCTTACAAGAACGAGAGAGGGCGATACGAGTCCACAGCACGTTACCGTCATCGGGCTTACCTAGAGCATCGCGTTTTGGGCTTGAAAAAACGTTCACGCGGCACGAGACGACGCGTACCGACCATTCGATCCGTCCTCCACCCATCCACCCAGCCATGCATCCACCCATCAATCCACTCAGAAACAGCCCACAAACCTGACTCTGTCCAACCTTCGAGTGCTGTTACATAGCCATGATACAACTCTCTCACCCATCCCGACTGCGCACAACAACCGCTCAGTCCACCATCCATTCAGGGGCATGCAACACGATTGATTGAAGGTGTCAGACCCCTTCTAGGTACAGCCCCCATTCATTACGATATCTCCATCAAACCCCTCCCCCGCCCCTCCCTTCCCCGCTATGGCCTCCCCCTTCCTACAACAAAATCGTTTCAATACGATTTCGACACAAATGACAAAACAACCTCAATCTCGTTCAAAACTGCACCAATTTTTCAGGGACGAACTACTCGAAAACATAGATGGAACTAATTTGCAGTTGCAACGAGCAAAAGGGTTAGCGTAGAGCACGACACCACCCCTCCCCGCCCCCCCTACCCACACCCCCCGCCTCCTCCTTCACCTCCCCCCTTCCCTCCCACCCCCGCCCCCCTTCCCTTCTCCCCACCCCTCCCTGCCTCCCCCTTCACCCCCCCCCAACCCTCCCGCCTTCCGCTGCCCCCTCCCCTCTCCCGCCCCATCTCCCCCTGCCCACCTTAAACTCCTCCAAGACAACCATGTCCAGCGCCGGTCCCCCCAGCTTCTCGTCAACCGCCGCCGCCCCCGCCCCAGCGATGACAGCGAAAGCCTCCTTATCTTCCTGCTGGAACGCCAGCAGCACGAGCGTGTCTCCCTCCCAGGTGTCCGCCTCGCCTATTGCCAATGCCGATATCTCTACCTTGCTCTCCGGCGTGTAGGTCATGTCCGCCACCGACAGCGGCGGCACGGGTTTCGCGCCTGTGACACCGCCACCGCCACCGCCACCACCACCACCACCGCTACCGCTGGTTTGGTTTTTGATTTTTGGGTCACGAAAGAGAACGCGGAGGGAGCGATTCAAGCGGCGTCGGCGGCGTAGTCGTTGAACGATGATGATGATGATGATGATGAGCACGATGACTGATGATGATAGATTGAGAAGGACCTGAGTCGGGAGAGATAATATCTAGACTCAGGCGCCCACATCCTCGGAGTAAACCACACTTTAATGCCGGCCACAGGCAGGCTCGACCAAGGTGGAAGAAACGAACCGGGTTCGAACCGGTGCACGAAAACTTGAGAAATAAGTATGGACAGGGGTTTCCTCTCGCTCTCCGGGGCAGAAAAAAAAAAAGATTGAGAAGGAGTGTTCGGAGACTCGAGAAAGAAAGCGCTCGACGGCCGTGATCGGACGCTACGCCCGAGGCATCACCCACCACCATCACCACCACCGTCGCCGCTGCTGCTGTTTAAACAAATTTGAGTAATTGAAGTTTTTTTTTAGTCGGGTTGTGGAAGTAAAAGAGGACCAATTCCGGCAGTGGCGGCGGTGCCGTCGTCAACCGACAGTGATGACGACGATGATGGTGATGATTATGCTAACAGCTTGGGAAGGGGTGGGGCTCCTAACTTGAGAAGGCGTGGGACTCAAGAAGCGCTCGACGGCTGTGATCGGGCTTTACACCTGGGATTCCACCACCACCACCACCACCACCACCACCACCGCCGCTGTTTTTTTTCACACACCAAGTCTAGATGCATTGTCGAATTGTGCGTGAAAGAAAACGCGGAGCAAATTGGGCGGCGGCATCTTTTTCGTGGAATAGTGATGATTGCTGATAGCTGTAGAAGCGCTCGACGGTCGTGATCGGGCTTTACATCTGCGTTACTACATGGTACTAGCTGTTCGTGCATTTTGTCCAATTCGGGTTGTAAAGAAAAAAGTAGAGCTGCAATTCGGCACGACTTCCAGTAAGTCACCAGTTAAGTCACTGGTCGGCAGAATACTTAGGCGTTTCCTGGAGGTGCTAAATATTCGACTTGTTGCGGTTCCATACTAGTAGGAAAGATTGAAGAAAGCGGGATACCTTTTTGCTTTTTTCGGGCGGGACCCACTTGGTCGGGGGGTAGGGGGGGGGCTGATTTGGCTCGCTTCGCTGGTCTGGTGTAACCCGGCAAGTCGACTAGCCATCAGCTGGGCGTGCGGCATCAAAATGTCGAAGGGCAGCGCCAAGCAGCGCAGGAGGTGGACAGGGTCTCGCCGCCAGATGGTCTGGTTTCAGAAGGGGTCGAGAACCGTACGGAGGTCTTCATGCGGAAGATGGCAATAGACGGAGAGGAGTACGCAGAGCGGATGGGCGACACAGCAGTGACACACAAAGATGTACAAGCAACCACGACACCGGCCGTTGACACTAACGTGTGGGGGAGCGCGGGGGGGGGTGTACGCATTATCCTGCATGGCCGTAGTCGCATGACCGTAGACCCTCGCAACCCTACAATACCGGGACGGAGCACGTCGGGTTTTCACCGACCAGGCAGACATTGCTTGCACCAAGCGCGAAGGGCCGTGAGGTGTTGGGCGAGTCGCACGAAGGGTGAGCCGCATCCTACTACAAATGAGAACCACTTCCGAGGCGGATTTTCTCGCAAAAGGATGGCAACGTCAATGAATTGATTTATTTCCTGGTGGGGCCACTTCCAGAGATAGCAACGGGTTTACTATGTAACTGCCTCGTGGGTGCCTGGGGGGGGGGGGGGGGGCGACAAGCTGCCGCAAGCAAAGCTTCACGCTCGCATCGCGGGAAAGAAGGCTGTAAAGTTGGGAGGGGGCGATGGGGGGGGGGGGGGGGGGGGGGGGGGGCTTTGCTGTGCTCAACCGCATAAAAAAACTAAATCAGGTTTCAAATACATTTATCCCCGCAACGGGACTGCAGTCCTAAGCGGTCAAGGGTGTCACCGTCATGATCGTGGTTCATGCCATACACGAGGCTGCACCAAGACTGGCTCTGGCCATCATCATACGAGATACGTGGCAAGAACGCATTGCAAGCCCGGCGCGAGACAACTGCACCATGTACTGCAAGAAGTTGTTTATCTGCAGAACTGCTGCCTCTTATCTCTGCATCCCGAAGGACAAACTCCTACTGCTGTGGACTACCAGGTATTATTAATAGTACCGGGTACCAGGTACTGGTAGTGATGTACCTGATACGAACACAGTCGTACAGCGTACCTGCGGTACAAGCAGTGCACAAAGACACTTGCGGGCTGTTCTGAAGCTCTTGTACGAGGTACTGGTGACAAATTTTCCAATCGGAAACGCCAGCCGGTTATCATTTCACCTTTGGGAGGTCCGTTGCAGGTTTGAGCTTGCACCTTGCATTGCATCCTCATGCATGGCGCATTTTACATGCTTTATACACGTGCATACCGCAGTACTCGTAGGCGCACCTGTTGTGAGCTCCCGCCTTGCCCGAGCCTAGGCTGTCCCGCCAACGTTTGCTGGAATCCGCCGCCTCCGATTTCCGGGCGCGTTTCGGGGCCGAATTTCGCTTGACCTCCAACCCTGACAGAACCATCTTGCCAAGAGCGATGGCATCAGGAGTAGAGTTGCTGCACAAGGTCACCGAGTGCCCTTTCACCTCGGCGAAGTGGGCCGCCATTCTCTCGTTCGTGCCCGCCATCGAGTGCTGGCAAAGGTTGCATTCTACTTGCATCCCAGCCTGGCTTCTGCTAGGTTTTTTCACGGTCACCAACCTAAGAAGCCCAGCACGCCCCCCTTTCTCCCCAGGCACCGGAGACGGGCTCTCCATCGGGGAGGCCTCAGCCTCGTCCATGCTGCGCTCCTGCAACGCTGCGATAGTAAAATGCTGCTGCGGCTGTTGCTTATTGCGTTTTGCAGCTTGCTTGTTGACATATTTTTTTGAACTGGGATTCCACTTTATACGGAAGCGTTCATTTTAGGGGAGCGGGGATAAAACCCTCCGTTGATGATCTGAGAGAGAGAAGGCAAGGCACCCCATGACCCATGTTGAGTATGATGAGAGAAGACACCCATGTTGAGGCCCTGGTACTCTCTAGGTATTTTTCGGAAGACGAGGTTATACTACATGGATATGGCAACCACTTGTGCCGTTGGCTGCTGCCACTTGCGGGATATCCGATCATAGGTAGCGGTATGTTGATGTATGTATGCAAATTATGTTCGATGTACGTGCTGCTGCTGTGCAACAATATAGTTATGTGCAACCCGTTGGCTATACTGCTGCCTGCCGCTTGCTGGGTATCGGATCATACGCAGGTAGCGGTTAATGTCTGCCGTCACTCGTTAGTGTGTATAGTATGTTGTGTGCACTACAACAATGTACGTCACCCCGTAGCCCGTTGCTGGATATATATATATATATATATATTTTTTTTTTCTCATCCCATTCATTATCTTCGCACATATTCTCTCCTTCCAACTCGTAACTCAGATCCGGGGTCACATAGCAGGCTCTTCTCCCCCCTTCCCGCTACGGTACGTGGTTTCATTTTTATCGCGAGAAAATTTCAGCCTTTTCTTCCCTCGTCGACTCGCATCGAATTGTGCCTACCCACGCTGCAAGGCGCTCTCAACAATTGAATCCCTTTTTTTATTTTTGCAAATAAAGTCAAAGTCCGACCCTCCTAGGGCTCGAACCCAGGACTCAAACAAGTAGAATTCGAGGTTAACCACTTGAACCACCGGGGCGACCGGCTCCTATGTATCGTAATCATGACAGTGTAAAACTAATGTATGTGCACTACAGCAATGCATGAATAAATGGATGTAGGTGCACCCCTGGCCCCTGGCCGGCGCCGCACACATTTTTTTATTGCGGCAACGCCTATGCCGATTAATACTTCTGTAGTGATTTCGACGATCGGAAAAAAAACTGTCGTTATTCTGGAGAGGACCTTCGGGCCACCAGGTACTACGTACTCTGTGGACGATTCGTACTTTCACCAGGCCTCGTGCTTGGCATCATCACAGGCGTGGAAAAAAACATGGAGCATGTAAGACGCTGCAGACTACTACCAGGTATGTAGTAATATTACTGCTGCTGTGCGTTGCTTGTGATATACCGAGAGCGTCATGATGAGTAGAAAGGCGTGGACACATATTTTAACGTCGAGGGACAGCAGGAAGCAGAAATATAACGATGAACGTTATGCTTCACGCCCTCATGCTCGAGTATACCGCACGCGTAACATGCTTCACGGAAGGGAGTACATTGTAGTGGTATACCTGTCCTGTGTGTTACACACGTAGCACCTACCCTGCTCCTGAGAGCTACCTCCGCAAGCAAAATGATGTGCGGCGTGTACTACCCCAACCCCCCTCATCCCGATACTCACAGTCCAGCCGCGGCGCCGTGGTCGGGAGGAAACTCTCCCGCTCTCACAACGCCTTGCAGCGACCGAACACGACCTACCCTGTCTAGTCACACCCTCCAGGGCGTGACCTAACCACACATGTCACGTGTCCAAGCTCCGAGTGAGCTCAAAATCGCGTGATCTATCTTCGTCGGTATTCGGAACTTAGATACTTAAAATAATCGAGCGAGGAAACCTTTACCAGATACAGCCAAAAGTGTGATTCGCGCCCGAAAAATACACGTCGACCGCGCCAGCCAATCTAAAGAAAAAAAACGCAGGGGACAGGTAAAAAAGAGCTTGGGGGGCTCCCTGAGGAGAAGAGAGGGGGGAGGGGGAGCATTTGGGTTTATCCGCGTGAAAGGCCGCCTGATTGTACCAGCCCGATCCACCAGAGACCCACACGGCACACGTTAGGGCTGGACCGAAGAGCTCCGGCAAAAAAACAATAGGACACGGCGGCCCCGCCTCTTCACCCAGACTTTAGAGCCCTTGTCTAGGGAAACAGCGCCCACTACCCTAATACCCAAGGAAACCGTCGAACAGATCCGCTACTGCCACTCCTAATCTCCACACAGCAATTACAACACGACACGCACACACATGAAGAATGTGTTTCCAGCGTCAAAACGTGTGTGCGCCTAGCGCCCGAGTAGCCGTCTCGACTGCACGTTGTCGGCAAAAAAATATGAAATAAAATATGTAATCGTGTGCAAACCAAAAATAAACCACAGGAAATTACAACTATCGATGTGGGAGCGAACATTGTCACCGAGCACGAAGTCACGAAACGCAAAAACCAAGCAGCCCACCGTAGCGGGGGAGTTCCACAAGAGGCTTGGCATAACACCACCCCCGAAAAAAGCGGGCCTAAAGCCGCTGGGTGGAAAATTGATGTACAACCTCCCCAGAGCCTGCAACGCAACTCCTACGCTAGCGCTTGCCTCTGGTGGGATTACTGTATATCGACTAGACATCTGCGAGTGAGCCCGTCATCGCGAACACATCAGCACCGCGCTGATATACACGCCACCCCCCTAAAAGCCGCGCAATTCTCCGTAAAAGGGAGCAAGGGCGAAAACACGTTCCGCACAAACAGCACCGAGGACCCGCGACCTGTTTTTTTCCCATCAAACCTGAGGGTGTGTGACTTTCAGAGAGGACAAACGAACGCAACAACCAGACGCTAAAGGTCGGACCGGAAGAGGCAATCGGGAAACAACAATATCCAAAACGCCTTCCACGTTTTCAAAGGCCTACAGCAGGTATAGCACATCTTTACCACACAACCAAACAAACAGCACTATTTGCTGCGCTCCGTTGCTGAATAAAAGGCCCGACAACAGCAAAACGAAAGCATTAACTTCGCTCTCTGGCTCCGCAACGCTCCAAGGCCTGTGGCCCGGTCGTCGTCGTCGAGGCGTTGCGCTGCAACACGTGACTCCACTCCGAAGCCTACCAGTGGGTTCCGCAAATACTATTAATAGCTACAATTCCAAATGAGCTAAGCTGGCCACCCTGCTGCGGGGGAAAAACAACCACCCACAGGCAACCAACCACCTCTCTGGAGGGTAAAATAACTTTCCCCCGTGTTTCACACTCCCCCCCCCGTGTGTGCGTTCCGTAGCTGTGCGCGCCCCGTGATGCCAGTCTATCTCAACACCACATCCCGTTGTTCCGGACACGCTTTGAACTACAGCTCGGGCGCGTATCGACCGTGTCTGCGCTAGGACAAACGCTCGGTACGACAGGAAGCGACCCCGCTCCCTGCGTGCCCCCCCCTCCTTGACTAACGCCGGGGAAACTACTTGACGAGGACGTACATGAAGTAGGTCGCGTTGGCCCCCTCGCCGATCTCCTTGAACAAGGAGCGTGACCACGGCTCGTGCTGCTCGATCAAAGGTTTTGTCAACAGCTCCAGTCGAGCCTCGGGGTCTTCCGTCGTTATCTGTTTTCACGTAGTATTGACAGACGCGCATTTTCATGAGTGTCGTTGCTGCTGTTACTAATAGTTGTCGTATGCATTCCCGAGGAAGGGTTAAACCCTACTACCCGGTATGCCACTTCTGTCGCTATAGACTCTGTCGAAGCGACCATGGATTGGATCTTGTCGAGGGGTGCATGAAACAAAAAACAACTGCTACTGTGGAGATGACCAGACACTGTCCATGCACGGATTATGCCCGAAACGTGGGTGTAGATGGCATCGGGGTAGACGGACTCGGAGCATTCTGCCCCCCCCCCCCCCCCCCCCCCCTCTACACCTGCACAAAAACCAACAGGGAGGGCTCAACGTACTTTTTACAGCAACTCTAAATTGCTCGTCCGCGGAACGTGAACGTCGGTGCAGCTGCAAAATGGGGGGAAACGGAGTCGTGCACCCCCCCCCCCCGCTATCGCAGCCTCTGGCATTGCCTACACCGGAAATTACATTAAACTCATTGAAGCTGTCATCCAAATGCAAGTCCGCCTCACAAGCGGTTCTTGGTAGGATGCAGTTCACCCTTCAGGCGACTCGCCGGACACCTCACGGCGCTTCGCGCTTGGAGCAAGCAACCTCTGCCTGGTCGGTGAAAACCCGACATGCTCCGTCCCGGCATTGCAGAGATGCGAGGGTCTAGGGTCATACGACTACGGCCATGCAGGATAATGCGTACGTCTCTCCTATCGAGTACACCCCCCCCCCCTGCCCTCCCCCCCCCCCCCCAACCACCTCCACCCCACCTTACCTGAACAAAAACGCCACCCTTGGTGAGGACCCGGTGCATCTCTTTCGCCATCTCCTGCGCGTCCTCACCGTTGCGACACAACAGCGCGTCTAGCGTGCCCTTATCAACGACGGCGTCGAAGCTTCCCTCCGGGAAGGGCAGATTGAGCACGTCCGATTGGTGGCAGGTGTAGTTGTTGAGACCCGCGTGGCGTCGCTTCATGATCCGCACGGCGCTAGGGCTGCTGTCCGCGTCGGTCACGTGGAGCTCCAGGTCCGGCTCCGTGGCGAGCTTGGGTCCCACCTCGCTCGTGCCGCATCCGACGTGAAGCAGGCTGATGATGCGGGGTGGGGCGGGGCGGGGTGGGGTCGGGTCGGGTTGGCTTGCGTTAGGTTGGATTGGTAGGGCGGGATGGGGAAACACAGGAGGCAGACAGGGGTGTGGTTGTGGGAAGGAGGTGAGGGTCCATTAACAACACGACCTTCAAAATAAAAAAGTCCGATCAAGCGACGGATAAGTGTAACTCGAGCACGCGGGGAGGCGCGCCGTGGCCGTCAGCTGCGCCTGTAAACCGGTTGTCGCTAGGAAGGGGTTCGTCTGACCGTTTCGGCGGCGCAGCACGGCGTGGCTGCCGCGGAGAGGGCGTTCCAATAACCGCACGCAGCGCTGCGCTACAAAAACAACACCCCTGTGTGATCCATGATCGCCGTGCGTCGACGGTGCCTCACCGGCTGCAGGAGGTCATCGACTCCAAGAAAGGAAGGAGGTGTTGTCGGAGACCCCCGTCGTATGGCAGGAACCACTCGAACGGCTGCAGCTCTTCCTGACTGTCGTACTGCGAAGAAAAACACAAGAAACGGGGACAAGGATTTGAGCTACTACGTGGAACCATAGTAAATAGGACCAAATATTGTAAGTAAAAATAGGGGAATTTGTAGGTTTTTGAGTGTACCGGAGGTCCTACCAGTATTTACTAAGGCCCCCCGAAATAGAAATAACAAAACAAAACGTGATTCCGTGAGAGCTCGCGGTGCGGAGCACGAGAGAATATGATCCGCGGCGGATGCCAAGCCAGTAAATACCCTCCAATACTCGAAAAAGGGAACACACGGCGCCTGATGAAATACATATTTCGCTTTGCTACGTTCAAGGGGGGGAAGGGGCGAGGGGGGGTCTCGATGAGCGCGCCGACCACTATTAATTTTAATACTGTACAGAACACGCGAGAGGTGGAGCGAGATCACCTAGGCGCGACGCGGTGGACCCCGCAGCTGCATCACAGTAGGCACGGAGGGCGATCAGACTGAATCATCGCGTCGGCTCCCACCCCACGAGAGCAACACTCTTACCATGCCTGCCGATACGGAAGCAACGGAATCAACAGGTGCATCCCGGGCACTTAAATAATCCCGCCTCTGCGTGTTTCGGGGATTTATGATACTAAAATATGGCGGAAAATCGCTACATACACGATTTGCTCCATGCACCACTTTAACCCACGCCATGATCAAAATGGCACAACTGTAAATACTCCCGGCCAATACATGTTCCGCGATCATACTACCAGGTATACAAAAACGCGTTCTGCCTCAGGCGCGTCCGCATGTAGAGGACGAACTACTTGAACCTCGAGTTGGGGAAACATGTGGCAGGAATAAAATGGTTGTCCATTGATCCCTTTGCAAATGTGCCACCGTTCTGGAGACATTATGTAAATACTTGAATTGACTGTGTGGTTACCACGGGATACATAGCAAAAGAGCCGAGACCGAGCTAAAATCGAAAGTAGCAAAGCAAAAGAGGTAAAAGATCGAGAGCTCGAATCGCGGAAAAAAAAGCGGTGGTAGAAATTCGCCGCACAAGAAGGCCGGCCGTGAAGCGGAGCGAAGATATTCCGAGGCTTCACTTTTTACTGTCTTCCCGGTTTGTCATCCGGTTCAACAAGGAAAATTGTTCACAAGACAGCTACTATTAATAATAATAATAATAATAATAATAATAATAATAATAATAATAATAATACGGCTGCTGTCCTGTACCAGGTGCAGATCAAGAGCTGTTTACAATCCATAGAGCAAACGGCTCTTTGAAATCATGGGCTGTCCACCAGAACAACACAAAAACAAGAAGTTCTCTGTCCATACGACGGTACCAGGGGCAGGTATCAACAGGTTACGAAAACATCTTCCGTCTGACTTTTGCTGTGGTTTCGAAAACAACTGTGGTAAACCCCGCCTCTTCCAGAACGAAAAAAACAAAACAAAACAAAACACGGAAACGGAAGAACATGACAAAAACTTGACTCCTACCTGATACACCCCACCAGGTACAAAACTAAACACGTGCACAGGGCTCCAAATGTGGCTCAACCAACCGCGTACAGCTACATATCGTAGAGCCATCTGTGTGCGACACATGAACGTAGTAAAACAGGGGCTGGATTATGTATCATCTACAGCTACACAATTTCACCCCGACTGGTGTTGGTCTACAGCGCAGCAATCACGGGGCATAACGGGCGTCAACCCACCCGGTCCCAAGGGTTGCTTACCACATAATCGAGACAACGGTTGAAGCAGACTGTGTTCGAGACGGATCAAAGAAACCCTGACCGCATGCCATCAATCAGAGCAACATCAACCCTGACCCCTGAGTCAATCAGACCGGATGTCGAACAAGTGGTGCTCCACTGCGCGGTTCCCCCGCCTTCTACGCTACAAAAAACAGACAAAAGCAGCGGGACTACTGCGCACGCGGCTTACTTCCGAAGCCCTGACAGCACCAAAAAGTCGGCGCAACTTTTACCACGCCCTCACCAGATTGCATGCCCACAAACCACAAACGCCTGCTTAACTTGTTTGCCCATTTCACCGATGCATACATTTCACCAGGGATGTCTATACGTTACCTCTTCCGGTTCTCGCGCGGTTCTCAATCCCCAATTTCACATGAGGTCCTCCATATTTGCGGCAGTGAGTCTCCCGTGTTTTTCGTCTCCCTTCACGGGGATCCCCGCCAAAAAAAAAAAAAAAAAGGCCTGGAGGCCTTTTGAGGTTGCAGTTGTTGCGAGCGGTTTCACATTTGGTCATTTTGCGGTAGCTCCGGTACGTTATTTTTCACATAATCTGCGGTAACGTACATGCATCCCTGTATTTACGCCTGATTTCTTCGGGATGTATGTATGTACCCGCTGCTGTACTTTCGGGCCCTTCCGAGCATCGCCTGGTGGGTGTTGTTGGTGATCTCATAATACCTCATACCATATACTATATAGCCCGTTGTTCCATAATTACTTTAAGTAATGAATCACTGCAATCGATAATGGCGTCATGAAGGCCCCTCTTACGCCCACGTTTAATGGTGATTGCGTCAGCGATCAACGTAACGTGCCGCGTGCAAAGCGCGTGGTAAAGAAGCGAGTTTTGGGGGAACAAGAAAGCACCTGCGTGGAGTACTCCCCCTCCCAGAATGACGGGTCGCCGAACTTGCTCGTGATGCTCGTAACGCTCGCCGTTCCCACTGTCGGGTTGGCACTGGCATTACTGCTAAGCGGTCTTTTTCCTGACGCCACCCCAGGCCCGCTGCTCGTACTCGCCGCTCTCCGTCCAGTGATGCTGCCAATTCTGCTGCTGTTGTTGTTGGCGCCAGAAGTAGGCGCAAAGGCCTTGTGCACCACCCTGCACCCAGCAGGCTGTGTCGGTTGTCCGTGTGTCCGCGCCAATCGTAATACCGTTCGCATCTGCGCAGCGCCGACTTGCCGTAGAGCCATGATTGTCGTCGAAAAAGTATTTCTAGGCGGCAGGCGGGACGTGGGGGATGGGGTGGCGACACAGCAGCAGCAGCAGCAACAGTGCAATAATGGTCAGATCGGTGGTTCCAGAAGGCAGTCTGGCAGTACCATGACAGCAAAACATGAGAAGTGGCACGTACCTTTGGTACAGAAACGAACAACCAGTACGTTGTAAAATGATAACGGTACTGGTGTGTTTCAAAATCAATGTCAATGATAAAACACACAATCAAACAAGAAAGAATGCCAACATCTGTATTTCATACTGGAGACAAGAGTTAATTAAATATTTTCCAAGTTCGGGCACACGATATACTTCGTATACCGATACATTGCAACTTCGATTCGATCGCCAGACCAGAAAAGAGTATCTCCCAGGTACTTGTACCAGGTTCGTATAAAAATATATATACCTGGTACCTCGTAAGCATGATATGTAGAATAATAAAAAGGTGAAAGTTTGGCATTTTTGGCGTTTGGTGTGTAGTGTTGGCGTGGCGTGTTTGGTGTGTTTTGGCGTGTATGACGATGAAGCGACCCATCAAAATAGCGGAAAAGCGCGAAGGGCTATTCGCCAATAGCGCCCAAGCGAAAATCAATCGATGAACCAAACGCCGATGAAAGAAACGGCCGCCCGCCGCAATCATCACTCACGAGTCACTCATGAGGTCAAGAGACACATGACGATGACGCGATGATTCGTCACCTCTCCCATTTTGGCGGCAAAACACAGCAGCACTCTTACTAATAATGGGAAAAAGCGTGGGTTCATTATTGCAGTGTGGCTAGATTAATCCGTACACGTTGCAGCTGACACGCTGTGACATACTACTTCCTGACTGCTGTACCCCAGTTCTATCCACACTACACACCTGGTACGTATACTATAGGCTACAGCAGTATCTCGGTCGTAATTCGTGAGCACGAAGCTTGTACCTCTTTACGCCGAAAGATCAGCGCGGACACTGGGTGCGCTGGATGCCGACGGGTGTGTAGAAACAACAGTCGAGTGTGGAAAAAAACACACACACAAACATACACCCCCACACATAACACTGCGATGCAAATCGAGTGTTTTCGGTGCTGTCTGAATGAAGAACGATTCAGCAGGCCTCTTCGGAAGAGCGAGTAGCTGCACGCAAGTTTTCGGGGGTAAACTACTTTATATATTAGGGTGGGATGCACTTTGCGGTTCTAATCGCGCAGAAAAGTACCAGCCAGGTACGGAGCACCATCAAGACGTCTAGCACGCAGGACAGACAACAGAGAGAAACAAGAGGGGAGAGACGCGAAGCCGCTCTCAAGTTTTTGTGTACTGCTGTCTTACCATTACACATCAAAAACCGAAAAGTAGCGCAGCTGAAAGCACCTGTACCTCTTGGATTGGGCATCTGGGCACGCGTACTCCTTTGGCCTGCCCCGTCCTCGGAGACGGCCGAGGAAGCCCGCCAGGGTCTGCGACGGTCTAGCGACAGTCACACGGGCATCGAGCTTCGGGCTGGGTAGAGAGGAAGCCTTGCGCGGCCTGGCTGGTGGCCTGCTCAATTTACACTTTAACGACCGCGTGGGGTGGTGGTGGTGACTTTTTTTTTCCTGGCCCGGATGCCAAGGAGTTCATGCCTGAGGCGGGGCGGTTACATCATCCCAGCAGAGAGCTACATGGGCAGCCGGGGGAGTGGAGAGGCTGGTCGCGGCGTGGGCGCACGCACATGCACGACAGGAAGGACGGGGGTGGCGTTGGCTGGGACGGCTGTACCCAGTCAACGGAAACCAAGGTGCGTACCGGGCTACGAAACGGAGAGCCGCCTTCGTCAAAAGAGAGAAAAAAAAGCAAAAGAACCAATCAAGGAGGCGGGGACGAGCCTCACATCGGCTGGAAAAGAAAGCACCACATGAGGCTCGTAAGAGACAGAAGGAGGCACTTGTGGCGGTAGCGACCTACAATGTGCGCACCCTGACTGTAAATAAAATAACGGGTGCGGACATGACGAGCGTGTACCGGCGAAGGGCCAGCAACTCGGCTGTGACTTCATTGGCCTGCAGGAAACTCGGAGGTCCGGCAGCACGACGTTCCGTGTGTCAGGGTATCGCGTTTTTTGTTAGATCAGGAAAAAAAAACAGCTGCCAGGCAAGGGCTGTACCGAGTGAGTCTAACTGTCAAGGAATCGTACACTCACCAGTTCATTGACGAACGGCCCATGTCTATGCCCTTTGGGGGCGAGGATGGTACGCTAATGCGGGATACCGTACGAATTCGTGAACGATGGTCGGTCGGGGTTTTACCACAAAGTTTTGAACACGAAATCGCTGAAACTCGATCCCACGATCATGGGCATTTTACCACCGCGTACGCTTAAAGTGTCGCTCGGAGGTGTACCATCCATGGACCAGACGACGGAAGCACTTAAGGGCATGCCAAATAGGAACGCTTTTTGACGAGAAAGCCTCCAGGTCGAACTCCTAAAAATCGCCACCCCGCATTCGCCCAGTGCTTCCACACATCCTGGTCAACGTTTTGGGTAACTGGAGACGTCCGCCAGCAGTAGAAAGATGCGATCATCAAGGTCCTTCACAAACAGAAGGACCGCACTGATTGCAACAACTACAGAGGGATTTCGCTTGTTGCCCACGGAGGCAAATTGTTGTTCAAAGTCGTCGCGTCCCGCCTTAGCAACTACTGCGAGGCCGAGGGATTACTCCCGGGGGAACAGTGCGGCTTCCGCCCCGCACATCAACGATCGATATGTTGTTTGTCGTGCGCCGGTTGCAAGAGCTCGGACCACAGAGGGAATCCCTCCGTACGTGTGCTTCATCGATCTGCAGAAAGCGTGCGACTCTGTCGACCGAGAGCTGCTGTGGGAGGTACTCACACGCTCTGTCGTACCAACCAAGATGAGTACAATTATCCACAATTTCCACGAAGGCATGCGGGCTCGCGTGCGTAAGGACGACGCGTAGCACTTGGAATGTTTGATGTCACGCAGGGGCTGCGGCAAGGCTACGTGTTACCACATATACTGTTCCATGTGTTTTTCGCTGCGGCGTTACACGCTTTACTGGTACGCTTCAGCAAAAACGACGCCATCGTAAGGGATTTGGTTCAACTCAACGATGCTGGAGTAGTCGGAACAGAGGAGGAGCAGGAGCCGTTGGCATGTGTGCGAAGGGCTGCGTGGGGCATGTTGTAAGCCATTGACGCAAGAATTGTCTCGAAGTCGGCTGAAGGGCTCGCGAAAATGATGACGTGACTGTCTTCGAAGCAGCAGGCAATACGGTATCGGAAAAAAAGACAGAGGCAATGCTTCTACGAACACCAGACCGGACAACCCTTGCCCCACCGCTCGTCAACGAAGCAGCAGACCAGAGGTATAGACAGACGGTCCAGTTCATACAACTAGGCGGCAATGCCCACGAAAACGCTCACCTCTCGCTCGAAATCGACCGACGGATCAGGCTCATGCGGGCACGCCTCGGTTCGACCCGGAGTTGTATGATAGGATGACCGCCCCGCTTAGCCTGAAAATCCAAACGCTGAAGGCTGAGGTGATCGAGACGCTGCTGTACGGGTGTTTGACGTGGAACCCTCAGAGCGGAACACTTTGCCAAGCTTCGAACGGCTCATCACCAAGCCTTCTTGCGAGTCATTGGCTTCCAGCGCCGACTTCGTACCGACCCCGCTACCCTCTCATACGCGAAGGTCCTCAAGATGACACATGTTGCGAGAGCATCGAAACGACCATCCGTAAACGGCGACTCTGTTTTACCGGGGCCGTGGCACGGCAAAACGAGGAGCGATTACCCAGTCGGGTCATGTTCGGGACGATGGCTGGCAGGGAGAACCCGAGACCTGGCGGACAATTCAAGACTTGGCATATATGCGTAATGGAAGACCGCAGGGAGTTCCGAGTCACCGAAGGGTCAACGGAACACTCCCCCTTGGTGTTTGGAGTTGAGACCGCGCTGTGGTCCACTGCAACGAAAAACACGGGAAAGTGGTGCCGGGGGGTCCTTGAAGCAGCCGAACGGTTCATGGTGAGGTGGCACCAGGATGAGGCACAGCTGAGTAGGTAGCGCCGCGCATCCGCCGTGGGTGATACCCAACCGAATGGGGGGAGGGGGGGCAACAGGAGGAGTAGGAGGGAAACCGCGGTGGACGCAAGTGCGAAGGAGACGATAGACAGGCTAGCGATGTACTCCATCTCGTCCACGGCCGTAGTCGTATGTATGACCATAGACCCTCGCATCCCTTCAATGCCGGGACGGAGCATGTTGGGTTAATACCGACCAGGGAGAGATTGCTTGCACCAAGCGCGAAGGATTTGTTTTGTCTTCTGTTTCGCGCACACCAGCGGGCAATTGTTTTTTTATCGTACGCCTGGTCAGCTCCCGCCACATGACACCGGCCATGGTGTGAAGACGGTGACCCTAGGGTGGGGGGTCGGAGCCCCTATAACGAGCGCACTCCGTTCAGCATTCATGACGCAGTCGTTGGTTTGTCCATCGATGTCCGCCAAGGACTCGGAATCTCGCCGCTTCGAACCAAAGATCGGCCTGAGTTTTTCAAGTCGATGTTGGGGGCCCAGATTTGCTGTTTTCGGGCTTTTCCAAAAGTATGGAACTTTTTTTTTTTCTAAATGTGCCCATAGGAAGCGTGCTCTAAAAAAATCTGGAGGGTACCTTTGAAATTGAACCTTTTTATTGATACCTGGCTTTCCCATTGGCATATGTCATATTTTCCCTTTTTCTCTTCTGATTGTTTTTCTCCTCTTTCATAAAATGTGTATGTCGTGCCCGTCGCATCCGACATGATATCGCATAGAGCCGGTCGCCCCGGTGGTTCAAGTGGTTAACCTCGAATTCTACTTGTGTGAGTCCTGGGTTCGAGCCCCAGGTGGGTCGGACTTTGACTTTATTTGCAAAAATAAAAAAAGGATTCAATTGTTGAGAGCGCCTTGCAGCGTGGGTAGGCACAATTCGATGCGAGTCGACGAGGGAAGAAAAGGCTGAAATTTTCTCGCGATAAAAATGAAGGCACGTACCGTAGCGGGAAGGGGGGAGAAGAGCCTGCTATGTGACCCCGGATCTGGGTTACGAGTTGGAAGGAGAGAGAAGAAGATGTGCGAAGATAATGAATGGGATGAGAAAAAATAAAAAATAAAAAATAGAGTTGTCTACTCTGCTCACTGCATAATGTATCTCTGTGGCGTAGTTTTTGTGACCACATCGTAGCTTGAATCTCTCTATTTTTTCATTTTATTTTATTTTTTCTCATCCCATTCATTATCTTCGCACATCTTCTTCTCTCTCTCCTTCCAACTCGTAACTCAGATCCGGGGTCACATAACTCTATAGGATTGAAGAATCGGCACGAACACTGTGCTGGATGTCGACGGGTAGCAAGAACGGTTTAATGTGACGAACACAAATACACACAATCGCTAGAACTGGGAGTTCTACCTGTAGCACTCCGTGTACACATGCGCACATAAATGGTAATACAGAACGTAGACACGACAGCCGCAGTCGCTGCAGCACCCTAAAGGTTCAATCCGCAAGCCACTTCCATAGCGTGTTCTCATATCCCATTAGACAATACCAGGTACAGGGGTAGAAAATCATACCAGGTACATCTTACACCTGTAACAGCTTGTCAGCGTCGTGGTCGTACGTGTTCCTTCACATTAAACCGTTCTTTCTACCTGTCAACATCCAGCACAACCAGTGTCCGTGCCGATTCTTCAATCCTAGAAGAGACGCAAGTTCTATGTGTATTTATTTATTTTTTTTCCATCCCATTCATTATCTTCGCACATCTTCTTCTCTCTCTCCTTCCAACTCGTAACTCAGATCCGGGGTCACATAGCAGGCTCTTCTCCCCCCTTCCCGCTACGGTACGTGCCTTCATTTTTATCGCGAGAAGATTTCAGCCTTTTCTTCCCTCGTCGACTCGCATCGAATTGTGCCTACCCACGCTGCAAGGCGCTCTCAACAATTGAATCCCTTTTTTTATTTTTGCAAATAAAGTCAAAGTCCGACCCTCCTATTAATAGGGCTCGAACCCAGGACTCAAACAAGTAGAATTCGAGGTTAACCACTTGAACCACCGGGGCGACCGGCTCACATACGGCTCTTCGTAGAAAACTTAATGAACCACCACATTCATGATTTTGTTTGTTTGTCCGAATATTCCAGCTGGAATATTCTTCCTTCGTTCTTTTGGATTCTCTCTTTTACACAATGTGCTTGTCGTGCCCGTCGTATCCAGGACGATGGCATGGCATTGTCTACTCTTCTTTTCCTGTAGATCAATGTACCGCTATAAGTCGTAGTTTTGTGACCACAGAGCTTGTACCTCGATTGAACAATCAGCACAAGACACTGGGTGTACAGGTGTCTACGGATACAAAGAACGGTACGAGTAATACGAAGAACATACACACAAGGAGCTCCCGCTCCCGCTCCAGCTCCGGCTGTGTACTTGCTGTGGCCCTCCAACACTCCAATCTTGGGCCAGTTCTTATGCAGTCGGAAACACTACTTGAAAAAGCCGATTCCCGATCGGAGACAAAAAATGGCTTTCTCATGCAGTTGAAAAAGCGCCTTTACAATCCGATTTTTTCGTCATTTTTCTCGACTGCTGTGTGTGTGTTCTTCACATTAAACCGTTCTTTCTACCCGTCGACATCCAGCACAACCAGTGTCCGTGCCGATTCTTCAATCCTAGAAGAGATACAAGTCCTGTGGTCACAAAGCTACGCCACACAGAGATACTACGTTGCCACGTGTGCAGTATGCACTGCAGTGTGCAATGCAAAGCCATGTCATCATACTATTAATAGATACGACAGGCACGACATACGCAATCTATGAAATAGTGAAACGAAAAGAGACAATCAAAGAAAAAACAAAAACAAGGTAGACAAATCGAAAGAGAAAAAAAGAAAAAAATGAACGCAAAATCTAGGAGAAACAATCTGTCGTGCCCCCCCCCCCTCCCCCCCGCACGCGAGGTGGCCAACACTTGAAAAAAAAAAAAAAAAAAAAAACTGGACCAGACAGTCGAGAAAACTGAGATTTTCGATCCAGCACGCCAGTCGGATTCATGCTTCGGAAAAGTTTGAAAGTCCCGCCGCGTGCGAGTATCACACACCCACGCCACAACAACACGACATACGACACTATCCCGCACCATAACATCGGCCACGCTCGCTTGGCTGCTGTCATTTTTGCTGCTGCTCATACATCCTCATGTATCTACTACGCCCGTCAGCACGTGTCAGCACCCGACGGCCGCAGTGCGCGGTATCGATGACCTTTTGCCAACTGTTGCGCTGGATGAACCTTTGGCGGCTCTCGAAGAGGTCCAGCGCCCCGTAACGCTTTGAGGACAAGGCTAGAGATGGAGGAGAACGCCCCGCGCGTGAAGCTCACACGCTGCTCTAGGAAGAAGCGAGACATCAACATGTATGTACGTGTCGTTGGGCGCAGCTGCTGGAAGATGAAGACCCCTCCAACCACACGAGCATGACGGCGAAGCAGTTTCGAACCGACTTCCGCCTACTCTGCCCTTTTTTCTTGGAGCTAGTCAAGCCAGTCATTCCCCTACATTAAACGCCTCCAGAAAAAAACACGAAAACTGTACATTTGATTGATCCGACGGACGATAAGAAGGGTAGCGATTCACAATCCAGTCGGAAAAATAACCGATCGGAAACCGGCTTTTTCAATCCACGTTACCGACTGCATAAGAATTGGCCAAATAAAATCTACCTGGAACGTATTGTTTGTCACGATCAATAGTGGAGTAGGTTTAGCAGTCTGGGAGAAGGGATCTTTAGGAATGTTTTTTACTTGAAAAATGTCTAGCGTGGTCTGCACTTCGGAATCGTCGTCCGCATCTGAGAATTTTCCTGGTTCGATGCAAACTCGGCGTAGCCTCGTTTATGGCAATAGTGGAGTAGGTTTAGCAGTCTGGGAGAAGGGATCTTTAGGGATGTGTTTTACTTGAAAAATGTGTAGCGTGGTCTGCACTTCGGAATCGTCGTCCGCATCTGAGATTTTTCCTGGTTCGATGCAAACTCGGCGTAGCCTCGTTTATGGCGAGTTTTTGCCCGTTTCGGCTGCGGTTTGGGGTCAGGGTTAGGGTTAGAGTCAGGGGTTGGGTTTGGGTCTTCGCCCGTGCCGTGATCCCAACAGGAACCAAAACATGCGAACAGCCTACCAACCGAAAGATCCCTTCTCCCAGATTGTTAAAGGTCCTCCAATAGTGTCTGGCCGTGCGAAAGGCGCCAGAATAATACCAGGTATTGTTTTTACTCTTTTTTTTATTACTACGCTCGGCATATGTTAAATGCTACCAGGTACTTTTTATTCGTTTCGTGGTCACGGACAGCAGTTGTATGGGTTTTGAGTATTAGGGATTTCATCGTAAAACAATACTTGGGCAGAGCATTGTGGGTGGGTGGGTCTGTTGGTGGGTTTGTCGATGATTCGTGGGTGGGTGTCTAGGTAGGCGGTTAAATCGGTGGGTTTCGTAGGTGAAAGCTTTCTTCGTGTATGACGGTACGTAGTACCCCTGTTCATATTAAGAGTAATAACTAGAATGTAAACCGTGTCTCAAGACGAACAATGTACAAATATATAGATACACAAGTATTCAGCAATATTGATTCGGCCCTTTTCTGGCGTCAACGTCGTTATTGTCGTAGCACGACAACTTCGAACGGAACTCTCCTACCGAAATCGCGGCCGCGCAACAACTGTACGACATTTAGTTTTATACCCGCACCGTCTAGTTGTTGCGAGCAATGCTGCCTTCCCCCCCGTACCGAACCCTCCTCCCATCAATAGCCTATACGTAGTATATCATCCCCATGCCATGCACCACTGAACTCTTGCCCAGGACTACCTGGTATTACCCGGTTGTTCGCCGCGTTTAAACCTTACTCTTACGTCAGCCGCTTATCGGCCACATTATAGCTGTCAAGATGCTATTTTCGTTTTACACGAACAACTTCGTTTGGTTGGCTTTCTTCCGACTAATCCGCAAAAATTGAATGAAAAATAGCCCAAAGCCAGCCAAGCGAAGTCGTTTTGGTACAAGAAACGACTCCAGCTTACCAGGGTACTTTTTAATCCCGCTCCGAAGGAAAGCCTAGTCTGCTAGTCTGTAGTATGCTCTTAAAAAGTGCGGAACTTCATCGTTTTTGGGAAAATTCTCAGTTTGTAAACTGGCGACTTGATAATGCCAAGAGTCCCGCCACCATGCTTCAGGAGAAAACAGCTCGGACGCCAGGTACGCTTCGCGTCGCGGGCGGTTGCCAGACGTACGTGGCCCTCAACGCTCGCTCACATGCCGTATATACGTACATACCCGAGGTAGGGTAATCCTTTTCCTCTTTTGACATGCTTGCTGTGTGTACTGCTGTACGAAACACAGCCTCTTCCTCTTTTGACATGGAAAGAAAAGCACAGCACGGCCCAGCAGAACCGCAAAAACAATGAAAATGAAACCGAAAAAATTGGGAAGAAAACAAAATCCCCGTCCCCTCATGAAATCATTTTCTGTCTAATTGGAACATTGCACCGGTCAAAAAATAAGAATAAAACGTACAGCAGAGCTTCTCTCTCAGCCTCGTACGCCGCCCGCCCCTCTCGCGACCAACTCGCCACTTACTCGGTCCGGGTAAAGTTTTCCACTCTCTGCCACAGTGAGCCTCGTCGCCCGTCTTGCGCTAAGCCTGGTGCTCACTGTGGCCGTCGCTCGCCAGCTCAACGATGTTGTTATTCAGACTGGGTACCTCCCTCTGTGATTTTGAGCCCGGTCGCAAAAATAAGCACCGCTTGAATATTATCTTGCAATTTCGAACGACCCTTGTATCTCGTACATACTCTATCCAAAATCACAAATGGAGGCCGGACAGAGCCCGTTTATGCATCCCTCGCGTCTCGAGGCACACGTGACGCCTAGGCACGAAAGTGGCGACCGCGCTCCTTGCAACCTCCCCTCTACCCGCCAGCACCCGCTGCCACCCGCGACGGCGCTTCCGCGGTGCCGTGCTCGGCGTACACGCACGCACACGGAACGAAATAAGAAAAAAGGAAGAAAGGACCGAGAGTGCCAAGAGAAATGGAGAAAACAAAGAACCGCTGGAAAGGTCCGGCACGTAATGAAAGGAGGCGATTTCGAAGTGGGAGCTCTGAGAGGCCAGGGATGTACTAACCGAGAACGCTCAGAGAGTGAGATCTAAGTAGGTGGTTCTACATCCACCACACCGTACCGTCATACCATACCACAAATATACCGTATCACATACCGTGATTTTTCCATGCACTGTATCCACCAAACAAACCGTACCATCATACCATACCAATACGATATCACATACCGTGCTACACCACACAACGTACCGTACCACGTACCATACCATACCCATACTGTACCTACACCATCCGAGGGGTCAACCATACGAGGACACGAACAGAGCATGCCCAATATCATGGAAAATGCTGTTGAACCGCGGGGCTCAACCGTACGAGCACAGGTCTGCAGCAGCAAATGCAGCAGGAGCAGCCACAACTCTGCAGCAGGAGCGCATATGTACAACACCGCCATACAATCTAAATCCCCAACCAAACCAAGTACAACCCACTTCTTGGTGTATAGTATGAACTCGCAGACATGACCCTGCAACAGCGGCAATGCCGGCGGCGACGAGAACATTAGTCAGGCTGCGCAGGCTGGACAAGAGAGCAGTCACGCGACGAGCGTGTCAGGTCTCTGGGACCGCAGACTTCCCCGGGTAAGTCGCCATCGTGTGAACGCTCACTATCCGCTAGTTGGCCTTGAGATGGGTGGGGCGTTGGAATCACGGCCTGTGTACCGGGTTGCGCTGTGCAGTGTGGCGTTTGTTGTGCTGCGTGTGCTCGATACCGATTGGGTCATGAGTGCTGGATGCCCCTCACGCCGCCCGACATTGCTGCTGTTACAGGGTGATTGATAGCTGCGAGTTCATACTGCACCGAGAGGCGGGTTATACTTGGGTTGAAGGTTCAGGTCGTACAGCGGTGCTATACGGGTAAATGCGCTGTTGCTGCAGAGCCGTGTGGCTGCTCCTGCTGCATGCTGTTGCAGAGCTGTGCCGTGTGCTGTGCGTTTTTGCTGGGTCAGGATGTGCCACAATATGAAACAAAATGCCGAGGAGCTTACTATAATGAGGCGCGCGAGCGCGAGGCCCGAGATGTTTCGGATGGTATGGCGGTGCTACATATCACGGCATATCACGGTATTTCGGCGGGACGGGACGGTAAAACCGCCATCAAAATGGCCCCGCCGTCCCGTCCCGTTCGGTTCCGCCGATAAATTCCCTGACCGTCATCACTTACCGTCCCGTCGCGCCGATAAAATCTCTCCCGTTGGAAACTACCGTCCAGTCCCGCCGTGACATTGAACAATTACCGTCCCGTCCCGCCGTGACATCGAACAATTACCGTCCCCTCCCGCCGTGACACCGAAAAATTACCGTCCCGTCCCGTCGTGACACCGTAAAATTACCGTCCCGTCCCGCCGATAAAATATCTTCCGTTGGAAATTATCGTCCCGTTCCGTCGTGACAAGGCCTCCGCCGGACATAACTTGTCTCTTCCCGTGCGAGATACGTTCGTGGTCGTCTGTTCCCATCCATTCCCCCCACAAACTACGAAATCAATCAAGAAATTTCCAGGGATATTTACGGTTATCCGTCCGCGCACGGTGCGTTTTTTTCAAATCAAAATCCTACCGTCCGGTTCGGTGCGGTTTAAAAAAATCGGCAATCTTACGGTGCGGTCTTCAGGTATTGTAAATCCATCGGTGCGGTTCGGTTTTGAGATGTGTCCTACGGTGCGGTTCGGTGCGGTTTTCAAAAATCGGAAATCCTACGGTGCGGTTCGGCGCGGTTTTCCAAAATCGGAAATCCGACGGTGCGGTTCGGTGCGGTTTTAGAAAATCGGAAATCTTACGGTGCGGTTCGGTTTAGTGATATCTCATACGGTCCGGTTCGGTTCGGTTCCCCGTTGAATCGGTTTTTCTACGGTGCGGTTCCGATCCCCGTAGGGAAAACCGTACAACACACGCTTTTCTCTACAGTGCACCGTATATAAAAACCGTGCTAAACCGCGGTTTCGTACGGTTCTCAGGCGTTTATCGGGGCACTATCACGAAACCGCTGTTTCTCTACGGTGCACCGTATGAATGAAGCGTACAAAACCGCGGTAAGGTACGGTTTCTAACGCTTTTTCTCGGGGCTCTACGTAACGCAAGCGAGCGCTGCTGCACAAGCAAGCTGTGCTGCAAGCAAGCGCTGCCGTGAGCAAACGCTGCTGCAAGCCAAGTGTTGCTGCAAGCAAGAGAGCCACCTCAAGCAAGCGCTGCTGCAAGCGCTGTCGCAGGCGCTGCTAATGCTTGCGGCTGCGGCTGCTGCTGCAAGCGCGCGCACCCTTGCCGCCACGCTCCTGTTATCTTCGCCGCTCCGACCCCTTCTCGGGCAGAGAGGATAACCAAGAAGGAGGGCCGATATTCTCGGTGTGGCGGTTTGCTTACACAGCGAGTGTCGAGAAGCGCAAGTTAAATCGCACGTCTGCCTCTTGGTGCTGGCTGCTGCTGCTGCTGCTGCTGCTGCTGCAGGTAGGTACTGCTGCTTGCACGCCTTCTGTTCTGCTCTGCAAAAGGGCTGCCGCTGCTGCAAGTGTTTATTTTTCATACATAAAAATCCCAATATTTGGCAATTTTTCGCCATCGATTATGCGCATGACGGAAGGCTTTCGATTTTGACTACGAGTATCTTTCCGACGGAAATTTTCAATACACAAAAATATTATGCGCAGGCACTCTAATGTTTCTGATTTTTTTCTTCAGTTTTTACAGATATCCTATTTTTTTCTGGTATTTTCACATTTCCTATTTCATATTTTCCGGCAGGTGTAGTCTTCCGCAGACTCGGAGTATATTATATACCAGGTACCTGGTATCAGAAATATATAAATATAAACAATTAACCTTAGACAATTAACCTTTTTTGGTTTTCAACCACAAAAATATTCAAAATATGAAATACCATAAATATCCACCAAGCCAGCGGGAACACTTTTGACACGAAACCGTGCAGAAACCTTATGAGCCGTGCGAAACCGTGACCCTATTGCACCGTTCCGCGGCCGATGGAACGGCGGTTTTTCTACGGTTTCAAGTTAACCACACCGTCAAGTAACCGATCTAACTGTGTTAGGCACCGTATCTCGACGCACACGGTGCGGTGCGGTTTCGATGGCATTCCTACGGTGCGGTTCGGTGCGGTTTCAAGAAGTCAGGAATCTTACGGTGCGGTTCGGTGCGGTTTTCAGATGTTGTGAAATCCTATGGCGCGGTTCGGTGCTGTGATGTATCCTACGGTTCGGCTCGGTGCGGTTTTAAAATATCGTAATGCTACGGTGCGCTACGGTGCGGTTCGGTACGGTTTTCCTATTTCGTAATACCTACGGTGCGGTGCGGTGCGGTTTTCAAGAGGCAAAACTCCTACGGTGCGGTACGGTTAACCGCACCGAACCGCACCGATAGGAAAAACCGCACCGTAGAGAATCCTGGAAATTTCGAGTTGTACCAAAATTCAGTAGTAATTCCTACCAGGTATATAAATACCAAGGTACATATTATCATCACATGTGCACGACTCCCATACTATTAATACTATGAATAACATACCTATAGAACAGTAGTAGGCGTACTACGCAGCTTGCAAAATTGAGTACTGCAGTATCAACTATTCAATTCACCAGTCGAACTCACGGCTGATGACGTATTTTCATCATTTTAATCTTACAGCAGTACCAGTATACCATGGTATAGTATGAAATTGCTCCGCAGCACATTCATTTTTTTATTGTTCAAAAATGTGCTGGTGTTGATGATCAGGAGCTGGTTGATCTTGTTTTTATATATTGAAGTGAAAGTAAGTACAAATACTACGAAAAGTACTAGTTTTTTTTTTAAACTACGACCAGGCACGAGTACCAAGTAGTAAAGTACCGGTAAGTGTATAAAGTGGTGTACCTGATGTTGCTGTTGTCGTTGCTTTTTTTTTGTAATGAATCTTCAAACTTCATATTTTCACCCTCAACGCCTACCACAGGCGCAAGCTCCCTATTAATACCATAATACAAACAGGACAGAGACCACTCAACTCACGGCCACACCAGTACTGCTGTGGTGTGGCCCAAAACAATGTCAGGTGATACGTCATCAAGCGAGACGCATAACGTGCGCTGTCAAGGATGTAGGGCCGAGTGTTCCACACTAAACCTATAGTTTGGTGTCAGTCAAAGCATATCACAAGGCAAAGTTGCTGTCTGTCAAGGGGTGAAAGTGCTGTCTCCCAACATCTTTGGTGTGATCGGCACGGACGTCATGGATGCCCATCTCACGGGGGGGGTCGATCGACCAGCAGCGAGCGGCACTAGAATCACCACCGCCGCCACCACCTCCACCACCACCTACCTCCACTTCCACAACCACCAGTAACATAGCGCAAGCACGATAATCATCAGAACAGCCACCATGAGCTGGCACCGCCACAACAGTAGTTGGAGCAGGGGTGGGAAGAAATCAGAAGAAAACGTCGCCCGTGCAGTGGCAGCACTTCTCGGAGCTTGGGCCGCGGGTCGAGCAGAAAAACGTCTGCGTCGGGACGGCTCCCTTCGCCCTCCGCGCAACCAGCAGTGCGGGAAAGTCGACACGTACAACCGCGCCGACCTTGCAGCAGGAAAGAAGAACATATTTACCGTCCCCTTCAGATCTATGCCAATGGGAAAGCGAAGTATCAATAAAACGTTTGAATTTCAAAGATACCCTCCAGAATTTTTTACAACACGCTTCCTATGGGCACGTGGACAAGAAAAAAAAGTCCCAAACTTTTGGAAAAGCCCGAAAAAAGCAAACCGATGTTGCGCCAACATCGGCTTGAGAAAAACTCAGACCGATCTTTGGTTCGAAGCGGCGAGATTCCGAGTCCTTGACGGACATCGATCGACAACCAACGACTGCGTCAAGAATTCTGAACGGAGTGCGCTCGTTAGGGGCTCCGACCCACCCTACGGTCACCGTCTTGACACCATGGCCGGTGTCATGTGGCGGGAGCTGACCAGGCGTATGATAAAGAAACAATTGGCCGCTGGTGTGCACAAAACAGGAGACAAAACTTGTCCATCTGTCTCGAATGGCGAAAAATAAAAATAAAATCACGTTTGGGAGGATACCGTAGGACGCCGCCGGCAAGCTCCCGCCCCCGAGATCATGGATCCACCTGATATCTTCGAGGCCGTCATCTATATTCGTTGGCCTTGCCGGACACCGAGCGTGTTGGCCGTGGGCTGCGTCTATTTTTAGATCGAGCGTCGATCGTCGCACGAGCTGGTTTCCATCAGCGTGTTGACAATTTGCAACCATGAAAAACAAATTGCGCCGCGAGCAGCCGTTGGGGGAAAAAGAAGAAAAAATCAAACATTTTATATTTTTTTCCCCACAGCGGCGGTACGAGGAAATTTTCGGCTGTTCTTTGAAACCAATATGTTCGAAAAAAAACTTATGGACTCCGCGTTTCCATTGGCGTAGGTCTCAGCCGAGGAAATAATATTTACTGTCGTCCCGTCCCGCCGAAGAAAAAGTAAATGTCCCGTCCCGCCGTGGGGAAAAATATTTACCGTCCCGTCCCGCCGAGGGAACAAATATTTACCGTCCCGACCCGCCGAGGGGAAAAATATTCACCGTCCCGTCCCGCCGAGGAAAAAAATATGTACCGTCCCGTCCCGCCGAGGGGAAAAATATTTACCGTCCCGTCCCGCCGAGGTAAAAAATACGTACCGTCCCGTCCCGCCGAGGGAAAACATATTTACCGTCCCGTCCCTTCGTGAAAATCTGTCCCGTTGAGTTTTATCGTCCCGTCCCGCCAACTTTCTATGTCTTCATTTTACCGTCCGGTTGTCATTTCCCCCCCGCCAAACAAGTTAAATCTGTCCGTCCCGTGCCGCCACGATTCTCAGTCACTGCTGTGGTCAGCCTTGCTATATATGCGCTGTTGTTGCAGAGCTGTGTGGCTGCTCCTGCTGCATGCTGCTATAGAGCTGTGCCGTGTGCTGTGCGTTTTTGCTGGGCCAGGATGTGCCGCAATATGAAAATAAAATGCCAAGAAGCTTACTATTACGGGGGGCCATAGTTAATAGGACCTAATATTGTTGGTAAAAATGGTTAAACATATAGGTTTTTATGTATACCATAGGTCCTATTAACTATGGTCCCCCGTAATACCAAAACATATTATAATGAGGCGCGCGAGCGCGAAGAGCGAGCCTTTTTTTGCTTGGTTGTTCAAGGAAAAAAAAGAACGAGGCGTGCGAGCTGGGATGCCGTCTGTGCCGGTGCCGACTGGTCTCTCTCGTCACTCTCACCAAGTCCAACGGCGACTTCATAAAAAAAAGACAACCAAACTGAGAACAGCGCTTGAACGCATTTCTTCGAGGGCAGTAACAATTTGATTTACTATTAATATACCTGGTAGGCTTTTTGGTTATTACGGGGGACCATAGTGTAATAGGACCAAATATTGTTAGTAAAAATGGTTAAACATATCCCAGGTAGGTTTTTATGTGTACCTAGGTCCTTTAGAACCGCAGTCCCGTTTTGGTGACAAACTACTTGAAATTTGACTGGTTTGTCCCCAAAACGGGACTGCGGTTCTAAAAGGGTTAACTATGGTCCCCCGTAATAATCGTCGGTAACGGGGGAATAGATTAGCAAAAATCGCCATATAGTTTCTTTTGCGCAGACACTCTATTTCCGTTCGGCTTCGTTGGCAAGTTTATGGAAAGTGACATCTACCTGGTACTATTTTAAATGTGTACCAGGTACCTGGTATGCAATTGTAGCCCAATTGCGCCAACGCAAGGACGTTTAAACCAGACCACCGTAAGACGCCCCTCGCCAGACTCTAGACTCGCTCTAACTTGTGAAACAGAGGGAGATGCGGAGGATATACGGCGGTGGCCTTGACAACAGAGATGATAGGGATGGCGACACTGGCAATGAGCCCCGTGTGGATGCGAGATGGGTCATGGGTGTCGTTTTTGCGGGTGCTAACACAACAGCAGCGAACGTGTGACCACGCCCCTGCGTCAGGCCCCACAAGGTAAAATGCCTGGAAGTGTCATCTGGTTATGTACAGCAGCAGTACGCTATTCGTCGTCGAGGCGGGAGAGTTACAACCATCCGTGCCGAAATTCCTAAAAAAGCGGTTCCAGTCCCACTTCAAGTTATTTTCTTGGGTACTCGTATGCTTCTCGCGATTGGTAGAAGTTGCAATTTGGATAGGTGGATACTAGCCTACGGGTACGCCAAGGCACATCGGCAACCTCAAGGCGCCACCGCTCTGCGAATGCCTATCTTGTATATAGCGCAGGCATCGACTCCGCGAGGGAAGAATAGAGAGCAAATGCCGAGAGAAGAGCAGAAGGCAGGACGCTCGGACAGCCGTCGGAAACCCAAACTTCAAAACCGTGCCTTTGCCCTTGAAGAACTTGAAGGTGGGTGGCCCAGTAGTCACGCACAACCACAACAAATCTCGTGCCCATGCTGATGCCAGCTCCATGACTATTGCTGCTGGATCAGTCGCTCACCACCCCATCATCTTTGCAAGGGATCGTGCGATATGCTGGAGGCTGGTGTTGCGAGCGGTCGAGCGCCGAGCTCCTTGGGGCAGAAATATCGTTGTGCAACCCAGCATGCAGAACCGGAACGGCGGTGTGAGATTCCGCCGCGCGAGCCAGCTGCCTCTCTCTGCTTTGGTCTTCGGCGAAAAATCGTTGGAATAGGCCTGAAGCTTACCAATTTTGCATGTCACGTACCGCCAATCGTTTGCTATTTCTCACCTGGCTGGGCTGCGTCGGGAGGTGTCGAGGTGTGATAAGCGCCGTGGCGTGCTGCTGCCGCTGTGTTGGTCAGATTGTACTGCGCTGTTTGTTGTGGTCTGAAGTGATATGAGGTGTCTCGGAGATCACGTTTTGCACATTGGCGTTTTCGCTTACCGGGATCCCGGGATATATCTTTTTCGGCGGCGAAACACAAGGAAATCTTTTCCGCAAGCTTTGCTGACCAACCCTGCGATCACCTTATGTTTCACCACTCCAGAATCAAGGACCACGACTCCCTCGTGGTCGGCGTCGGTTAGCTGACCTACGCCAGACGTCTTCTCCAAGCAGCAAGCTGCAAGCAGACGTCCTCGTTTCTCTGTGACCCAGATCCCCGACACAAACATGCCCAATTCTCTTTACCAATAAGTTGCGTTTTAGGTCGTTTTCGTATTTCCTCCGGCAAGTGGGGCAATGGGAATGACTATCATTGATGTGGGGCTTCGCGGAGGCCTTTACCAAGGCTCTGCTGCTGTAACACGAAACCAGTCATTTCGCAAAACCTGGGTATAACCTGTACTAAACCTGGGTACACACTATTACCTTTACTTTTACGACTACTACACTACAACAGTCGCTACGGCAGTACTACGACTACTACACCACTGCTACAAACCTGGTTCTACCTCTGTACTGCACGTCTGTACTCTTCCGTACTGCTGCACAAGTATCAACAGCCCGTCTTTTCATGCGCCGGTACGTGATAACCGGAGGCTTTGGTCTTTTAGGTCAAAGAGTTGCACGGCACCTAATCAACTCCTTTCCCCCTCCGCCTCCTATAGCACCAGCAGCAGCTGCTGGTGGTGGTGCTGCTGCTGCTACAGGGGGGGGTGGATGTCTCACCGCAGGAGGAGGTGTCCGTGTCATGATAGTTGACAAAGGCCTCCTTGGGACCGCAGCAGGGGGGCCGTCTGCTGTTGCTACTGCTACTATTAATACTGCTTCTTCTCCTGCCGATGACAACCGCAGCAGAAGCAGCCGCAACAGCAGTGGTACTATTAATAGTAGTGGCGCCGGTAGAGTCGAGGGAAGTCTACAGCCTATAATGGCAGGATGCGGTACGACGGCAAGTCCAGGGGGAGGAGCGCCTTCTTCTTCTTCTCCTTCTGTTGTCGTTGTCCGTGGGGATCTCACCAGCACCGACGTTGCGGCCGAAATCAAGAGCTTCGCTGCTGGGGCTGCTACTTGTTCTCCTGATCGTGATGGTGATAAAAATGTTGCATCATCGCTGCTGTCTATATTCCACCTGGCATCCGTCATGAGTGGACACGCAGAAAATGACTCCGATGAGGCTCTACGCGTGAACGTCGACGGTAAGAAAAGCAAAAGTGCCCACTCCTCCTCGCAGGTTTTTTCTTCTCGATGTCTACGTATGATTTCTTTGTACCGGTATCAAATTCTCGCGCGTCTCCTATTATTGGACTATTTCACGCATACCCTCAGTTGTACGCTTGCCTGACGAACTCGCGGGGAATATTAGCTTGTGTTCTACCGTTTTCAGGGATGTATTTTTGTCCCTCCCCCGCCCCCGTCCCCCTTGCTGGAGATGTGCTGGTAGCTTGTGTTCTTCAGTTTTCAAGGATGCATGTTCGCCCCCCCCGCCTGCCTCGCTGGGGCTGTGGCGGCAGTTCCGGCTTTTGACGTTGTTCGAGCCCTTGCGGGGAGTTTGGTTTATTTTCCCTCATTCGAAATTCCTTCAGGAGGCTTCGTAGTCTCGCAGTGTAGAAGTGGGTAGAGGGGTGGTAGTGGATACTGTATCGAAGAACCCCATCTTCGACTCATGCTCTAGTTTGTGAAATCGGTGTTTCCCCGAATTTTCCATGTTACTTGTGCTTATTTACACGACTCGTCTCTGTGGGCTAGTGTTATGGTATCATATTGCCGTGGAAGGCCTACGAAAAAGGTTCCGGATGTAATATATACGATTATTGTTGTACGTAATGGTAGTGTATATTGCACGGCCGTCAGCTTGACGTGTCACAAGCGCACATATACTCTATTGGTATCTATCTAAAATAGGTGCCTGGTACGTAAGTACCTGGTAGGCCCTTTTCGGCACTATGGGAAATTGCCCCCGCCCCAGCTAAAGCAGATCAGTTGGATGCCAACGTTGTTAGTTAGATACACGTGGCGTCCAGTGCCTACGACCTACTGTAGAAATATACGTAGCTTCGGTCTTTTTTTACTTCATGTTCAAAGCGTGGGCCGACGGTGCAGGTACCAGGTCGCTCCTGGACATATGCCGCGAGATCGGAGGCAGGCCGAGGTTCGTGTTCGCGAGCTCTATCGCTGCGTTTGGGGGAGGAGCGGAGGTAACCGACGCAACCAAGCTTGATCCCGAGGTATATACGAAGTCGCCACCCGTAGCGCAAGCAGCATCGCATGAACGCGACGCCGCATTTGTCTGTTTGCACGTGGTATGGCCGGCCTTGTGGGCGTACGACCGGTAACCTGTGACGACCGCCGTCGACACCGCGGCCGCGCTGTTGCGTCGCTGCAGTAATTCAGTAGTTGGACAGAGCCGCGGCCTTGCATGCGTTTGTTTGGGTTTTCCCTCCGAATGTTTCCATTCTTGCCACGAATAATGGTCCTACATGTGCAGTAAGTGCGTGTTTACACGTAGTAGGTATGACACCGGCAGATGTCGCGAGTGTTCCCGGCTGTTCCTTTCCCGGCGACAACACCGCTTGTTTGCCGTTTGCTTTCAATTATATCGTGCTAAAACTGCCAGTGCTTAGTATTGGGGTGCCTTTGATTATTCGGTGTCGTCGGTGTTACCAGCTGTTCGGTGGACAGTGATACAACATTGCCATTGGTTGAATACGCCTCGGAAACGGTCGCTATAGGCATGGAAAGCACTGGTTGGTTGCCTGTTTCGGGCGTCTGTTCCCCCCCCCATCCCCAGCTGTTTCGTTTACCGCCGCGCTATATACGTATTTGTGTCAGAAGCGTGAGCACACGCCAGCATGGTGAAAGTGACGGCGAAAGCGCGTCACTGCTCGTCGTGCCGATGGTTCTCTTGGTGTTGCCGTTCGCTTGCGCCTGCGCTGTACGGCCGTAACGTAGACGCTTCTTCATGTCGCCGCTTGGTATCGAACTTTTGAACATGGTTTTGATGTGTTTTATGGAGATGACTGCGATGCTGCTGCTGCTGCTTTTGCCGCCGCCGCGTCCGTTTTCTCGTCAACAATATTAGTATTGTGCGCCCCCGCAGAATGTTCTACTTATCGGGAAATTCCACACGGCGTGCGTTACCTTCTACGCGCGTAATGGGTTTTCCGTGGATGCAGTCTGCGGGTTGTATACTCTCTCAGCGCAGTATCCTCCTTCTTCTTATCTCCTTCGTCCATCTCCTCTTCCTCCTCGTCGTCGTCCTCCTCCTCCTGTCCCCCTGTCCTCCTCTTGTTTGTGTCCTGTGAATGTCACCCCCCCAACGGCGATCCCAAAATGACCGACATCTACTTTTATGATGACTCCTTTAAAAAAAGACCACCTACGGCATGACCAAGGCCTGTGCGGAGCTGCTCGTCAACGACTGCACCAGGTAGGCGGCGCTGCGTTTTGTCTGCTGGGGGTCATAGTCCAGTTTACCTCCCCGTCGGTTGCATCTTTGAATTCCTTGGTCTACCAGTATTTGTTTTTTTGCTCATCTCCTTATTTCGTTTGTGGTCTTCGGTCGTACCAGGGGTCTCCAACGCCCCCCTCTCCAGGCTTCGGTACGTACACTCGCCTCGATTTGTATCGCGCCATGGAGTGAGAATTTTGTTGCTCGTTGACCCGTGTCGGACTGTAAGCAGCAAGCATACACATGTCTTTTTTAGCGTTAACCGGTTGGCACCCCCAAGTGCCCGGACCCACATGCGGCGCTCTGAAGCCCCTCTCCTGTCTTTTTCGTGACTTTCCACAATTCCGTTGCCTTTTTTTTCTTTAGAAAAGGTACCATTGATGGACGCATCGCGCGGTTGCCAACAGTCATCGTACGGCCTGGTCCTCCCAACCCAGCGGCGACGGGATGCTTCAGTTCTGTGCCAAAGGCCGTCTTGCATGTGAGTGGCTCGCTCATCAAAGGCAGCCTGGCCCCCTCCCGTATTTCTGATAGTAAACAAGCGGGATTTCCAAGGAATTGGTAGTTTTCCCTTCGCTCGATTTGTCTCCACGTCTTCGACGGCAGGCCGCACGTGCGTACGTAGAGGGGGCTTCAGCTAGAGAGGCTCTCGTGCGAAAAACTACCTACAACAGCACTACAGCAGAAGTAGGAAGCAGTGTATGCCTCCTTTCTTTCCTCTTTCATGGCGATAGTGTGGTACGTAATCCGCCGAAGGGGGGCGGGGCTGGGCTATGAAGGTATACATTCTGCGAGCATGCGGATTATAACCAGTTGGTTGACCCTTTTAGTGCCGCACTGCACAGTTAGGGGCAGGACTGGAGTCCTGTTTTGACCCAAAAAAGCGACAGGCTATTCGAATCGACCAGCCAAAAAAAAAAAAAACTGAATTGAAGTAAAACTACCGCCATACCCCTATCTACTTGGTTTTAGTGTAGCTGCATAGTGAACTTGTACATGATATGTCTCTGAGGTGGGGGTGAATTCGATCTTAACGTCGTACAGACACCCCACACAGGCATATACGGTTCGGATGATTTGCTTTTTTTAGCACATGAGTACAAATTGACGTATTTACAGACGAAAAGGTGCGGAAAAACATGTTTTTCCCGGTGATTTCTGCCTCTTGCTCTATGGCGTGCTTTGAGGAGTTCGGAGCCATGATCATACTCTGCATTGAGTTGTGCAGCATGCAGCAAAACAAACCCCGCTCGGATAGACGTAGTATCCGTAGAGAAGGATCTGGCGAAAAATCGCCCCTTCTCAGTTACTTTTTCGGAACCACGACAATCAATTCCGTGATGGGCAATTCGAAAAGAAGAAGGAACCTCGGCCAACGGCAAAAGGAAAAAAAAAATGCCCAAGCGGAGCGGGAGGCACATCTACAGCGTACGTGCCGTAGTGTCCACGAGGCGTCGGTGATCGTGTGCCGATCGAATGCTGTTGTCCGCCGTGGCATCGTCGGGGCGGAGGACAGCCGCGACCGGGCTCTGTAGCAGCGAGACGCCAGTCGTGTCGAGACTGCTCAGGCGAAGGTATCCCTGGAATCAGCCTCTCGTATGGTTTTCGAACAAGAATCGAAGCTCAACCTGGAGCAGGAACTCTGGCGCGAAACGGAGGAGGCCCTCCCAAATTCCCAAACTGACCTGCTCGGACAACAGAAATCTACGCATCGGCAAGAGGTAGAGCGAGTTGCCGCCGAGGATGTGCAACACGCAGCCGAAGCGATGGCTGTGGATAAGAACATCTTGTACCTCAGCAGCAGCAGGATGAGCAACAGCAGCAGCCGGGTCAGCAGCGCCAGCAGCTGTACCAGGACCAGCAGATCCACCTTCAACCAGGCCCGGTAGGGGCTGCACTTGCGGACTGTCAGCCATCGAGGCCGAGAGTCCATCAGTAAATCCCCCTCACGCCCACGCGCCCGTTAGTGCGCTGCTGCTCCAGCACTTGTCGTGGTGTGCCGGGCGAGAACGACACCAGATTCACTTTTTTGTGCGTGCTGCTCCGCCCTTTTTGAGCCAGACGCAGCTCCTCTCGTACCATACCCTGGTACCTGGTATATGATACCACACGAAGAATTTTTTTGTAGCGTGTCCATTCTTCCCCATGCGCTGATCGGTTAATTTCTTAAAGATTCGTTTTTCCCAGTTGACGACCGCGGACATTTTTTGGGACTTTTTTACGTCTAAAAATAATTCAGTCCCGTCCCTAACAGTATCCTATGCCAGGTACAGATATATTGTCTAATTCTAATAATTTGTCCCCAAAACGGGAGTGCGATCTTCAAGCGCTTAACCCCGACTGGCAGTGCTTTGCCTCCAGCGGGCTGTATGTCGTAACTCAGCAGCCTCACCACACGCCTCGTGAGCAGATAGATCCCTGTAGTAGGTTATGAGCATCGATTTTCGTAAGCACTGCAGAGCTGCGAGGCGCCAGGATCATCGAGTCGAGACTACGAGTGAAGCCCGAGCTGCTGCGTCCGCTGGGAGCTTATCCACAGACCTTCCAGGATCGTCATCTGGAGCTGTTGCTGCGAATTACTATCAGCAGCAGTACTTATAGTATCGTATACTGGTAAATGACCATGGTAGTAATAGTAGTAGTAGTAGTAGTAGTAGTAGTAGTAGTAGTAGGTAATGACAAGCAATATAGACTTACTTATGAATATTATTCTCCTGAGCGTGCTCGGTTTGTACATACCTGGCCTCTCAGAGCTCCCACTTGGACACCGCCTCCTTCTATTACTTGCCGGCGAGAGCTCTTTTTGTTTTGGTTTGTGTGCGTGCGTGTACCCAGAGCATGGCACCACGGGCGAGCGCAGCGCCATCGCGGATGTCGGCGGGCGCTGGCGGGTAGAGGGGGGGTTGGAAGGAGCGCGGCCGCCGTTTTCGTGGTCAGGCGTCGCTTGTCCATCGAGACACGAGGGAGGCATGGATGGGCTCTGCCTGGCCTCCTGATGTCGGGTTAAATATAATGTGTACCCTGGTACTTCGTATGAGTCTACAAGGGTCGTTTTGAGGTGCTCCAAGGAGGTCCAAGCGGTGCTTATTTTTGCGGCCAAGCTGAATTTCAAAGAGAGACCTCTCCGGTCTGAGCACCAACATTGTCCAGTTGGCGAACGAGGGCCACGGTGAGCACCGGGCTTCACCCGAGGCGCGCGACGGGGCTCACTGGGGCAGGGAGGGAGGAAAGCTTTATGCGGACCAAATCGGTGTTGAGGTGGTCGCGAGAGGGACGGGCAACGTGCAAGGCTGAGAAAAGCTCTGCGGTTCGATTTTGTTTTGACCGTCGCAGGGTGTTCCAATCAGGCGGGACATGATTATGTCAGAGAGGGCGGGGATTTTTTTCCTATCTTTTTCTTCAATTTTCGTCTTCGTTTTCGTTGTGTTTTTGGTGCTGTGCCTTGCTGTGCTTGCTCTTTCGTACATATCAAAATAATAAAATTAAGTATGTACGTACCTTTTTTTATCATCACTTTTACTTTCCAGCCTAGCTCGTAGGAGGTTTTACCCTCGGTGACCTTCGACAAGCTGTGGTCACAGGTGTTGTCCCTTCTCCCCCCCGGTACGTGCCTTTATTATTTGTCGCGCAGAGGGTTCAGCATTCCCACTGCTCGTCGATTTTCATCGAAGGTAGCTAACTCACGCTCTCGCGCTTTCCGCTAATCAATTTCTTTTTTTGCAAGTAAAAGTCCCTGCGAGCATGTGCACTCGGTGAGACTTGAACCCACGAAATTGATCTTGATAGGCGCGCGGACCACCTACCAAGTCACCCTACATGCATGCGGCGTCCGGGTTGTTTTGTGCATGGAACATGGACCTCTTGGCATTTGCATGCCGCCTGTTTGCACTGATTGTTTGGACCGTCTGTTCCTAACCATTCTTCCTTGTGAGCGAGAGTAGCGGGCAGAAGCTCCCCGCTACGCGAAGCGCCTTGTACACACTACTTTGTCCTAAGGGTACGAACTACGCAAATACCTGCCAGAGTTACAGGTATGGGCCAGTCAACAAGACACACCTATAGTGTAGTCTGAGCGAGCCTTAGAACCTTTGTTGTGATACCATCCTTGAACAACTGGAGCATAGGTTATTATACAGGCTACCTGGTATAGTGTAGCGTTCGGTGCTATGCACGATTTAATATTAATAGTGCAAATCCCTACAAAAAGTGAGCCTTATGTTCTTATTATTAGATGATTTCTTATTCGTGGGGATATACCATACCTGGTGCCAGTACACAGCAACTAATTGCATAGTGTGTGATTTGTGTAAATGTTAATGTTTATAGTGGGCGTTACGTGTCGTTTGTATTTTCTGTATTAACACTCATGGATGTCCCTGGGTAGGAAGAGAACGACCACACACATGCATGCGCACGCAGGTGCGTTCGATTGAGCGTACCATTATATATCTGGGCTGCTGTATTTGTACGAGTATAATACCAGAGGTGTTCGCGGGTCAAGTCAAACCCCACGAGTCAGGTCGGGTCGGGTCGGGTCAGCTGACCCGACCTGACCCGCGAAATGTTTGAAATCTCTTGATCTGACCCGACCCGGCCCGTGAGATTTTGAAACCCTCCTGACCCGACCCCGACCCGACGCGACCCATGGGATTTGATAACTTCCTGACCCGACCCGAACCGCGAGATTTGAAACCCTCCTCATCTGACCCGACCTGATCCGTGAGATTTGAACACCTCCTGACCCGACCCGACCCGCTAGATTCCGATTGGCCCGTGAGGTACGGGTCATGTCGCGGGTCGGGTCACCTCAACCCGCGAAATCAATTCTTTGGACCCGCGGGTTCAACCCTCGCATCGGTCGACGCTTCGAAAACAAACTAATCTTCATTTTTGAACCCCGCAGTGATACGTGGTCTTCCTGTAGTGAGCATGGATGGATTTGGGCATGTATGTGTGTAATAGATCTGGCGGTGTTTAAATGTTTGAGTATGATGCCAAAGCAGTGCTGTTGGGCGTTAGTGCGGGAGAAGCCTCTGGACTGAAAGAGGAAAGCTTTTGAGGTGTCGGACTCGCGGGCCGGATGCGCGAGCCTGACCCGCGCATGAACAGAAAACAACTCGGGGGTCGTGCTGGCCCGACCCGCGAGTGACCCGTTTTGTTGCGGATCACGGCCTGATCCAACCCGTGAGCTTTTTATCAAGTCTTGACCCGACCTGATCCGACCCGACCCGTGAAATTTGGAAAAAAATGACCCGACTCGACCCCTGGGGTCCGGATAACTCTTGACCCGACTTGACCCGACCCGCGAGATTTAAAAACCTCTTGACCGGACCCGACCCGACTCGTGAGATTTTGAATACTTCTTGACCCGACTGGACCCGACCCGACCCGACCGATGACATTTTGAACATCTCCTGACCCGCCCCGCAGGTCGGGCCATGGCCCGCGAACAGCTCTGTCAAATACACCCATCCATCCATTCTAAGGTATTAAGGTAGATATTAACGAGGAACTTGCTTTATTCAGTTTAGCTTTATTTTTTTTCGTTGTGTTCGGCTTGCATCTGATTGGTAGAAAAATGAATCACCAAGAAGGCATTTCCGAGTGAAATTATATACGACCGAATTCCATAAGAAGCGCTTTGAGACATTCCTTGCTCTCCACGTTATTCTATTTGGGGAGTTTGTCTAACTCGGCTTCAGAGGCAAGATCACCATTCCCGACAGGCAGGGCCACCGGAGTAGTCGCAGTGCAAGGTCCGACGGCGCCCAGCACACAGTAGACCACCCGTGACGCCTCAAAAAATCAATAGGCGGTCGCAAACCCAGTTTTACATCCCTCTTTGCCTCCCTAATCGCACGAGCACTGACCAGACTTCAATCTGAAGCTCGATCGCTGTATCCCCATCGCTGCCACCAGCGTGGGGCTCCGGGGCTGCGCCAGCCACCGAAGGCATCCCAAGAGCGATAGCCTCTCAGCCGGTGCCGGCGGAAAATAGTCTGCCGCTGGCCGCGGCACCCCGAGGAGGGCGCCGGCCGTTGCCCGCTTCGTTGATTGGCCAAGGGTGTTCGTTGACCCCTGTGCGTTTTTCGAGTTTTCAACATAATACGCCGTTTTTCGGTAGGACCCAAAGTCTTTCTGTATTTACAAAATTCTTTCCATTTCGATCAATTTTTATTCATTTACGAAAGTGCTTGTTCTACGGGCCCCAACGACTGGATGACATGCTTGTAAAAGTATTTGTGCCAAAACCAGTTACACACTAAAAACAAGTACACATCACACGCCAGGAGCCCTGCCTTGGCAAGCCTCACATCGGCTTCCGCCCCGCACGATCAACGATTGATATGTTGTTCGTCGTGCGCCGGCTGCAAGAGCTCGGACGACAGAGGAAAATCCCCTTGTACGTGTGCTTCATCGATCTGCAGAAAGCGTACGACTCTGTCGACCGAGAGCTGTTATGGAAGGTACTCACACGCTTTGGCGTACCAACCAAGATGCTTAAAATTATCCGTAATTTCCACGATGGCATGCGGGCTCGCGTGCGTACTGATGACGGCGAGCACTCGGAATGGTTTGATGTCACGCAGGGGCTGCGGCAAAGCTGTGTTCTATCACCGTTACTGTTCAACGTGTTCTTCGCTGCTGCGTTACACGTCGTACTAGTACGCTTCAGCCAAGACGAAGCCATCGTAAGGGATTTGATCCAACTCGGTGATGCTGGAGTAGTTCGAACAGAGAGCAGGAGCCATTGGCGTTCGTGCGAAGGGTTGTATGGGGCATGTTGTGACGCCGATGATGCAGGAATTGTCTCGAAGTCGGCTGAAGGGCTCGCAAAAATGATGACAGTCATCGTGACTGTCTTCGAAGCAGCAGGCCTCACAACGGTGTCGGAAAAGAAGACTGAGACAATGGTCCTACAAACACCAGACCAGACAACCCTCGCACCACCGCTCGTCATCGAAGCGGCAGGCCAGAGGTATAAATAAGCAGATGACCCAGTTCTTATACTTACGCGGCGTTATCCACGAAAACGCTGACCTCTCGCTCGAAATCGACCGACGGATCCGCCTCACGCGAGCATGCCTCAAACGGTTCGGCCCGGAGATGTATGATAGGACGACCGCCCCCCTTAGCCTTAAAGTTCGAATGCTGAAGGCCGAGGTGATTGAGACCCTGCTGTACGGGTGTGTGACGTGGACCCTCAGAGCGGAACACTTTGCCAAGCTTCGAACGGCTCACCACCAAGTCCTGTTGCGAGTCATTGGCTTTCAGCGCCGACTTCGTACTGACCATGCCACCCTCTCGTACGCGAAGGCCCTCAAGATGACTCGTTGCGAGAACATCGAAACGACCATTCGTAAACGGCGGCTCTTCTTTGCGGGGGGCGTGGCACGGCAAAGCAAGGAGCGATTACCCAGTCGGGTAATGTGCGGGACGATAACTGGTGGGGAGAACCCGAGACCAGGCGGACAGTGTAAGACTTGGCATAGATGCATAGTCGAAGACCTTAGGGAGTTCCGAGCCACCGAAGGGTCAACGGAAGTTGCCCCCTTGGTGTTTGGAGTTGAGACCGCGTTGTGGTCCACTGCAGCCAAAAAGGCGGGGAAGTGGTACCGGGGGATCCTTGAAGCAGCCGAACGGTTCATGATAAGGTGGCACGAGGCTGAGGCTGAGATGAGTAGGCAGCGCCGCGCATCCGCCGTGGATGGTGTCCAAGGGAACGGGGGTGGAGGGGGCAACAGGACACGTGGCAGAAAGCCCGACCAAGGGAATGCGGAGAGGGGGGGGAACAGGAGGGGTAGAAGGGAAACGGCGGTAGACGAAAGTAGGAAGGAGATGGCAGACAGGGTAGCAAGGCACCAGGGCGACTAGGAAGTAGAACATGACCATACTACTAGTGCCACCAACTGGTGCAGCTGGTTCGAACGTGGTCTTCCCTTGTCTTCTCTTTTCGTTTTATTTTTTTTTCTTTCTTGCGCTGACTCTCCGTGATTTTCGTTTTATTTCTTTCTCGTCCTTTTCTGATTGATAAGCCGTACTGAAGGAGTTAAATGTGAAGAACACACACACTGAAGGAGTCGTGTGGCGTGGTTGGATGACGAACCTGCTCTGCTCGTTTCGTATTGTCTCATTGTCTGACGCCAAGGGGCTGGGCATAGTTGACGAACGCAGGGCGGAGACGGCAGTCTGGGTAGCAAGGTACCAGGCGGACTAGCAGGGAGAACCTGGCTATACTACTCGTACCACAAACTGCCGCCACCTGGAGGGTGTTTTGGGCTTTGGTCTGCCTGTTATTTTCAGGTTATTTTCCCTTTGTTATTTTTCCCTTTGTAATTCTTTTCGTTGGTTCTTTGTCTTACTTTGTTTACAAGCAGTGGTGTTTTTTTGTTATTTATTTATTAATTTTCCAGCTCGTTATTTTTCAAGTGTTGGCCACCTCGCTTGCGGGAGGGGGGGCACGACAGATTGTTTCTTCTAGTTTTTGCTTTCATTTTTTTTCTCTTTCTCTTTCGATTTGTCTTTTTTTTTGTTTATTTTTTCTTTCGATTTGTCTACTTTGTTTTTGTTTTTTCTTTGATTGTTTCCTTTCGTTTCTCTATTTCATAGAATGTGTATGTCGTGCCTGTCGTATCTAGTATGATGACATGGCATTGCATTGCCCACTGCTGTGCTTACTGCATACCAAGGTACGTGGCAACGTAGTATCTCGGTGGCGTAGCTTTGTGACCACATAACTTGTATCTCTTCTAGGATTGAAGAATCGGCACGGACACTGGTTGTGCTTGATGTCGACGGGTAGAAAGAACGGTTTAATGTGAAGAACACACACACAAAACCACGACACAGACAGTATTACGGGGGGCCATAGTTAACCCCTTTAGAACTCCAGTCCCGTTTTGGGGACAAGGCACTCAAATTCCAAGCAATTTGTCCCCAATTGTCCCCAAAACGAGACTGCAGTCCTAAAAGGGTTAATAGGACCAAATATTGTTGGTAAAAATGGTTAAATATAGTAGGTTTGTATCTATACCATAGATCCTGTTCACTATGGTCCCCCGTAATAATAGTTGATAGAGATAATTCATAATAAGCAGTACATTGCAAGGCCTCCCCGGTGGCTTGGTAGGTGGTCCGCGTGCCTATCAAGATCAATTTCGCGGGTACACGTCCCACCGAGTGCAAGCTCGTAAGGGCTTTTTCTTTCATGAAATAAATTGATTAGCGGAAAGCGCGAGAGCATGAGTTAGCTATCAGGTACACTCGATGAAAATCGACGAGCAGTGGGAATGCTGAACCTATGCGCGACAAAAAAATAAAGGCACGTACCGGGGGGGAGAAGGGTAGACACCTGTCACCACGGTTTGTCCAGAAGGTCGTCGAGGGTAAAATCTCCTACGAGTTAGGCTGGAAAGTGAAAGTGATGAGTAAAAAAAAAAATGCAGTAAGGAAGGCAGCATTGCAGCAATATGTGGTTGACGAAATAAGCTGGAAGGAAAGGAGAGGGCAGACAGGGCAACAAGGCACCAGACCGACTGCTAATAATAGGTACAGCAGTAGTAGGACCTGTCTATGATGCTGTGCTCGTACCACGAACTGCTGCGGCCGCCTGGACGGTGCCTTTCGTTTACTCTGTTGTGCTTTCGGTGTGCCCGCTATACCAAGTATTTTCCTTCGTCCTTACGTATCTGGTATCTTTTTTTTTTTCTTTTTTTTTTTCTCATCCCATTTGTTATCTTCGCACATCTTCTTCTTCTCTCTCTCCTTCCAACTCGTAACTCAGATCCGGGGTCACATGGCAGGCTCTTCTCCCCCCTCCCCGCTACGGTACGTGCCTTCATTTTTATCGCGAGAAGAGTTCAGCCTTTTCTTCCCTCGTCGACTCGCATCGAATTGTGTATCTGGTAGCTGCTTGGTCTCTCTGTCCATGCGTGGTGTTTGTTTAACCCCTTTAGAACCGCAGTCCCGTTTTGGGGACAAACTACTTGAAATTTGAGTGTTTTGTCCCCAAAACGGGACTGCGGTTCTAAAAGGGTTAACCCTTTTAGCACCGCAGTCCCATATGTGGGGACAAAGCACTCAAATTATAATTAGTTTGTCCCCAAAACGGGATTGGGGTCCTGAAAAGTTCTGTATTGTTGTCTGCCACGATGTCGACGGGCAGAAAGAACGGTTTATTTAATCTGAAGAACAGACATACACATCTACGGGAGGACGGGAGGGCACGACACTTATCGTTGTTGTTATTTATTCTTCCTGTCGATTTTGTTTTTTTGTTTCTTTCGACTTTTCTCTCTTTCATGGAATTTGTACGTCGTCCCTGTCGTATCCAGTACGATGAAACCGAATGGCAGTGGTGTCTACTGTTTGTGCTCACTGCATATTAATGTACAACGTGTAAGGGTCATTCTTATCGGAGAGCTTTTTTTCCAAGTTTTCGACATTTTTTTCGCGCAATTTTTCAATCTTCCATATTTTCCTGTTTTTTTTCTTCCAAATATTGGAATGTTAACGAACTTGATATTTTTGCTTCTGGAGAATTCCACGAATAGTGACAGAACGCCTCCGTATATCGATACATATCTCCAATTATTTCCAAACTTTGGAAATTATGGAAAAAACACTCTCCGATAAGAATGAGCCTAAGTATCTCTGTGTCATAGCGAGGAGCGAACAGTTCATTAGGGACGAGGATGGCACGATCTTACGGGATAAGGTGCGAATTCGTGAACGATGGGCGGGGTTTTACCACAAACTCTTGAACACGAAGTCGCTGAAACTCGATCCCACGATCATCGACCTCTTGCCACCGCGACCGCCTAAACTGTCGCTTGAAGATGAACCATCCATAGACGAGATGACAGAAGCACTTAAGGGGATGTCGAATTGGAAAGCTGTCGGGCCAGATGGTCTCCCGGTCGAACTCCTAAAAATCGACCACCCGGCATTCGCCCAGCGCTTTCACAACATCCTTGTCAATGTTTGGTTAACAGGAGAAGTCCCTCAGCAATGGAAATATGCGATCATCAAGGTCCTTCACAAAAAGAAGGACCGAACTGACTGCAACAACTATAGAGGGATTTCGCTTGAAGCCCACGCAGGCAAAGTGTTGTTGAAAATCGTCGCGTCCCGCCTCAGCAACTACTGCGAGACCGAGGAACTACCCCCCGAGGAACAGTGCGGCTTCCGCCCCGCACGATCAACGATTGATATGTTGTTCGTCGTGTGCCGGCTGCAAGAGCTCGGACGACAGAGGAAAATCCCCTTATACGTGTGCTTCATCGATCTGCAGAAAGCGTACGACTCTGTCGACCGAGAGCTGTTTTGGAAGGCACTCACACGCTTTGGCGTACCAACCAAGATGCTGAGAATTATCCGTAATTTCCACGATGGCATGCGGGCTCGCGTGCGTACTGATGACGGCGAGCACTCGGAATGGTTTGATGTCACGCAGGGGCTGCGGCAAGGCTGTGTAATATCACCGTTACTGTTCAACGTGTTCTTCGCTGCTGCGTTACACGTCGTACTAGTACGCTTCAGCCAAGACGAAGCCATCGTAAGGGATTTGATCCAACTCGGTGATGCTGGAGTAGTTCGAACAGAGAGCAGGAGCCATTGGCGTTCGTGCGAAGGGTTGTATGGGGCATGTTGTGACGCCGATGATGCAGGAATTGTCTCGAAGTCGGCTGAAGGGCTCGCAAAAATGATGACAGTCATCGTGACTGTCTTCGAAGCAGCAGGCCTCACAACGGTGTCGGAAAAGAAGACTGAGACAATGGTCCTACAAACACCAGACCAGACAACCCTCGCACCACCGCTCGTCATCGAAGCGGCAGGCCAGAGGTATAAATAAGCAGATGACCCAGTTCTTATACTTACGCGGCGTTATCCACGAAAACGCTGACCTCTCGCTCGAAATCGACCGACGGATCCGCCTCACGCGAGCATGCCTCAAACGGTTCGGCCCGGAGATGTATGATAGGACGACCGCCCCCCTTAGCCTTAAAGTTCGAATGCTGAAGGCCGAGGTGATTGAGACCCTGCTGTACGGGTGTGTGACTTGGACCCTCAGAGCGGAACACTTTGCCAAGCTTCGAACGGCTCACCACCAAGTCCTGTTGCGAGTCATTGGCTTTCAGCGCCGACTTCGTACTGACCATGCCACCCTCTCGTACGCGAAGGCCCTCAAGATGACACGTTGCGAGAACATCGAAACGACCATTCGTAAACGGCGGCTCTTCTTTGCGGGGGGCGTGGCACGGCAAAGCAAGGAGCGATTACCCAGTCGGGTAATGTGCGGGACGATAACTGGTGGGGAGAACCCGAGACCAGGCGGGCAGTGTAAGACTTGGCATAGATACATAGTCGAAGACCTTAGGGAGTTCCGAGCCACCGAAGGGTCAACGGAAGTTGCCCCCTTGGTGTTTGGAGTTGAGACCGCGTTGTGGTCCACTGCAGCCAAAAAGGCGGGGAAGTGGTACCGGGGGATCCTTGAAGCAGCCGAACGGTTCATGATAAGGTGGCACGAGGCTGAGGCTGAGATGAGTAGGCAGCGCCGCGCATCCGCCGTGGATGGTGTCCAAGGGAACGGGGGGGGAGGGGGCAACCGGACACGTGGCAGAAAGCCCGACCAAGGGAATGCGGAGATGGGGGGGAACAGGAGGGGTAGAAGGGAAACGGCGGTAGACGAAAGTAGGAAGGAGATGGCAGACAGGGTAGCAAGGCACCAGGTCGACTAGGAAGTAGAACATGACCATACTACTAGTGCTACCAACTGGTGCAGCTGGTTCGAACGTGGTCTTCCCTTGTCTTCTCTTTTCGTTTTATTTTTTTTTCTTTCTTGCGCTGACTCTCCGTGATTTTTATTTCATGTTTTTCTCTTCCTTTTCTGATTGATAAGCCGTACTGAAGGAGCCGTGTGGCGTGGTTGGATGACGAACCTGCTCTGCTCGTTTCGTATTGTCTGACGCCAAGGGGCTGGGCATAGTTGACGAACGCAGGGCGGAGACGGCAGTCTGGGTAGCAAGGTACCAGGCGGATTAGCAGGGAGAACCTGGCTATACTACTCGTACCACAAACTGCTGTCGCCACCTGGAAGGTGCTTTGGGCTTTGGTCTGCCTGTTATTTCCCCTTTGCTATTTTTCCTTGTTACTTTTTTCGTTGGTTCTTTGTCTTACTTTGTTTACAAGCAGTGGTGTTTTTTTTTTTTTTCTTTCTTTCTTTTTTCCAGCTCCTTCTTTTTCAAGTGTTGGCCACCTCGCCTGCGGGGGGGGGCACGACAGATTGTTTCTTCTAGATTTTGCTTTCATTTTTTCCTCTTTCTCTTTCGATTTGTCTACCTTGTTTTTGTTTTCTCTTTGATTGTTTCTTTTCGTTTCACTATTTCATAGATTGCGTATGTCGTGCCTGTCGTTCTAGTATGATGACATGGCTTTGCATTGCCCACTTCAGTGCATACTGCACACGTGGCAACGTAGTATCTCTGTGTGGCGTAGCTTTGTGACCACAGAACTTGTATATCTTCTAGGATTGAAGAATCGGCACGGACACTGGTTGTGCTGGATGTCGACGGGTAGAAAGAACGGTTTAATGTGAAGAACACACACACACATAGCGTTGTGACCACAGAGCTTGTACCTCTCTATTATCAATAATTTTTTTTTTTTTTTTTTTTTTTTTCCATCCCATTCATTATCTTCGCACATCTTCTTCTCTCTCTCCTTCCAACTCGTAACTCAGATCCGGGGTCACATAGCAGGCTCTTCTCCCCCCTTCCCGCTACGGTACGTGCCTTCATTTTTTTATCGCGAGAAGATTTCAGCCTTTTCTTCCCTCGTCGACTCGCATCGAATTGTGCCTACCCACGCTGCAAGGCGCTCTCAACAATTGAATCCCTTTTTTTTTTTTTTTTGCAAATAAAGTCAAAGTCCGACCCTCCTGGGGCTCGAACCCAGGACTCAAACAAGTAGAATTCGAGGTTAACCACTTGAACCACCGGGGCGACCGATAGATCTAATAGGGTTCGAGAATCGGCACGGACACTGGTTGTAGCAGATGTAGAAGAACAAACACTGCTGTGTACCAGCCGGTCGCCCCGGTGGTTCAAGTGGTTAACCTCGAATTCTACTTGTTTGAGTCCTGGGTTCGAGCCCCAGGAGGGTCGGACTTTGACTTTATTTGCAAAAATAAAAAAAAAGGGATTCAATTGTTGAGAGCGCCTTGCAGCGTGGGTAGGCACAATTCGATGCGAGTCGACGAGGGAAGAAAACGCTGAAATCTTCTCGCGATAAAAAATGAAGGCACGTACCGTAGCGGGAAGGGGGGAGAAGAGCCTGCTGTGTGACCCCGGATCTGAGTTACGAGTTGGAAGGAGAGAGAGAAGAAGATGTGCGAAGATAATAAATGGGATGGAAAAAAAAAAAAAAAAAAAAAAAAAAAAAAAAAAAAAAAAGGTATACATTTTTTACATGTGTACGGAATGAAACTATTAATATTAAATATTAAAGAATATGACCATTAATAATATCAATAAAAACCGGAGGCATGCTAAAATTTCGAACCATAGCCCAATCGTCAACCATATGCGTAAAGGTATCGAATAATTGATGAGCTCTGCTATGGGCCACGGGGGGACTGGAGGGAGAAACTTTGGTTGGTTGTGGTCGTCTTCGCTTCCTCTCTGCCATATTCCGTGATCTGCTCACTACGAGCGTCTTGCGTCACAATTTCGAACCGTAACGGGTATAAAAAGCATGGGCCCCCGCTTCAGGACCGCAGCAGTCCCGTCTTGGGGACAAACTACTTGAAATTTGAGAAGTTTGTCCCAAAAGTTGAGTAGTGTTTTGGGGACAAACTACTTGAAATTTGAGAAGTTTGTCCCAAAAGTTGAGCAGTGTTTAGGGGTCAAACTACTTGAAATTTGAGAAGTTTGTCCCCAAATTTGAGTAGTTTGTCCCCAAAACGGGAGTGCGGCTCTAAAAGTGCGGCAGCAGGGCTCACGGTGTACCAACTTATTCGAGGAAATTGTTGAGTTGGACTGCTGTGTACGAGACAAAGGGGTTATTAATATCAACACTTCTATGTATCTAATCTATTTACGGGGGACCATAGTTAACAGGACCTATGGGACAGATAAAAACCTTTATGTTTAACCATTTTTACTAACAATATTTGGTCCTGTTAACTATGGCCCCCCGTAATAGGTTGATTGTGTGTGTTCTTCACATTAAACCGTTTTTTCTACCCGTCGACATCCAGCACAACCAGTGTCCGTGCCGATGATTTTTTTTTTTTTTTTTTTTTTTTCCATCCCATTCATTATCTTAGCACATCTTCTTCTCTCTCTCCTTCCAACTCGTGACTCAGATCCGGGGTCACATAGCAGGCTCTTCTACACCCTTCCCGCTACGGTCTCATCGGCTTGGGGTTAAGGGTCTGCGTCACTGATGGATGCCGAACCCGAAAACAGGAGTTTCTGTATTTTCGAACCGAAACTCAAAAATCGTTTCGGTATTGTCCGGTATCCCAGCAAAACGAGTGCCGGGTATTTTTTTTCTGTTTTTTCCGGTATCCCAGCAAAACGAATACCGGCATTTCTCGGTACTCCAGAAAATCTCGACGGGTTTGTGTCTTTGGCGATTATTAAGAGATGCATATTATGTGCAACAGATGGCGTAGCTTGGCACGAGTGGTGATTTTTTCCGGCGCGTTTTTCATACATGTCATCAACGTGCTACGATTTTGTTTTGTTTGTTCTGGGTAATTGTTTTTCCATCTCAACTACATCTTCGCCCTTCTTATCTCTGATCGTCCTCCTGTTATGACTGGGGACCCTATTTAATACCAGGCACCAGGACCTATGGTATACATAAAAACCTATGTATTTGACCATTTTTACTACAGTAACAATACTTTGTCCTATTAACCATGATGGCCCCCCGTTACAATAGTCGTAACTCTGATCCGGGGTCACGAAGTAGGCTCTTCTCCCTCGTCCCAATTACAGGTCTTGCACTGCTTTGTTTTTTACGGCGAGAAGACTCCGGCCCTTTCTTCCCTGCCTGGTCGACTCGCAGCAGGAATAAGGGGTTGTGTTTCGCGCACGATTTTTCGATTTTCGTTTCGAAGGTGGTTGGTTGGATTGCGTTGCACAAGTTTCAATCAACCATGGTATTGATTGTTCGGCGTATTGATGAGCCAAATTCAGAGGAGAAACATGAAACATTGAGGAAAGTCCTATATAGGTTAGTGCGGATGTTCGGGCCTTTTCATCCCGATCCCAGCGGCACACCGATCCCAACCGCATACGTATATGATCTGGCTACCCTCCTGCCCTATTTTTGTCTCCTTGGCTTCCGTCTTCTCTTCTCGTGGCGTCCCTGTCTTGGCCCATCAGCTGCACATATCATATCATATACCAGGTATAGGACTGATCGTACCAGCAAAACAGCAACGCTGTCCTGGGGACTCGGCCTGCGCCATGAGCGCATGTTTAATTCGTTTTTCCTTCTTTTTTTTCGTTCTTTTTTATTTTGCCTTTCTTTTGTCTCTTTCTGCCTTGTTTTTTGTTTTTTTGTTTTTTTTTCACCCCTCTTCGACTCGCATCGGTCAACACAAAAAAAAAAAAAAATGGTACCCTGGTACTTACCAGGTAGTCAGTTGATTCTTCCAAGAACGACGCCTTTTTTAGAGCAGCAATGCTCTTTCTGGTACTACAGCAGTAACGCCATGTCATGACTCCTTACCGAACACGGCGTAGCTCCAGTTCTGTTGCTCAGACCATCTCCCGACCAACGTATATCTTGTCCGTTATGGTCTCTAGGAGGTGTTGGGGCCCTTGGATCTGCAAGGGAGGGCGGGTGTTGCTTTGTTTGCATCGTGAAACAAAATTGCTCAGCAGCAAGAATATCCCTCCTTCCGGACCTCCTGCTTGACAGTATTTTCCCTCCGCTGTGAACGCGTAGGACGCTACGGACGGTAGAACCAGAGGCCCACGGGTAGGTTCGCCTACTGCTGTATACCTGTAGTGCTCGGCGTTGCCGTAGAAAATCTGACTCGAAACCGTACCAGCAGCCTTTCGAAAACTCCTTTTTTCGAATTCATCCACTAATAAATGGGTGGAAGAGGTATGAGGAGTTGATTTTCAATCAGAAATAAGAGACGCTTTTCGTGACGAAAAAAGGCGTCGGATGGATCCGGTGTTTGATACAAAAAAATGTGACACAATACCTACGACGTAGTACGTTCTCTAAAACTGCCCGACAGGGAGATGGTCTGAGCCTTAGAACGTGGAGAAAAGTCGTTTTCGGTAGAAAGTCGTGAAAGGTTGAAATTAACCAGAAATAGTATTGCACCAGAACAAAAATATATATATATTTTGCAACGGACTGCAGCAGTGCTCATAGTAGATGTTTTGCCCAAAGAGACTTTTAGAAGTGCAGCCCAAATTGGACGGCACTTCTACAAATTGGACGGTACTTCTAGAGGGGTTAACTCGGCCCCTAAGCCCCTTCACAGCTGCAGCCGCAAGGAACGCGCAAGCAATGCAATGCAATCGCAACACAACTGCCATGCGATCAACGTGCAATGTGCAACGCAAAACGCGCAAGTTGCAAGCTACTCGTGCAATCACAACTGCATGTTATGATACTGCTTTGCATGAGGTTGAAAGCCCGGTAATTACTTTGGGTCCTGGCTGGCACTGGGATCGTATTTGTAGTACTAGGAAGGCGTATCTTAGGTGGAAAACCAGGGGTGTGGAAAACCAGGGGTGTTCCAGAGAGGCACGAGCGTGGTCTCAGTCTCCGTCTTTCACGAAAGGAATAAAGCTGCTCTTCTATCTCTAAGCAAACAACAACGTGAGTATTAACGAGTACCGGCATATTAAGCAGACCTGCCCAGGGATACAAAGTCTCCCGCTGTCCGTGATCTTAACATGCACTTATTATCCGCATACAATACCTATCACGCAGCTTCTGAAGTTGAGTATCATCCACCACTCATTCGGTCTAACTCGCAGCTGATGTATTTGGAACAATTTAAAAAAAAAATAGTTGATACACAAATGGGATTGCAAAGTATTGGGTATAGTTCCTCAGATGGGGATTGGTGAAAAATATCATTTGAGCCCCAAAGCACCCCCACGAACCCAAACCGTACCGCTCAACAAATTACTACATTCATCACGCAAGAAAGTCCGCCTCACAAGCGGTTCTTACGCAGCACGACGCAGCTTGCCCTTCAAGGCGACTCGCCGAACACCTCGCGGAGCTCCGCGCTTGGCGAAAGGAATATCCGCCTGTGTGGTGAAAACCCGACGTGCTCCGTCCCAGCAATGTAGGGATGCGAAGGTCGTTGGTCATACAACTACGGAGATGCATGGCATGAGTACGCCTGTCTCCCTACCGCACTTTAGATTAATGCCTGCCCCCCGGTGTTGATTGGTAGAGCTACTGACTGTAGTCTGGTTTGTGCACAAATCCCCCCCCCCCCGACCGCAATGTAGAGGCATGTCTATCCCGCGGTGTTTATTGGCAGGACTGCTGACTGTGGTCTGGTAGGTGTACAGGCAGTACGTAGCCTCTCCTAACCCTTTCGGCGCTTTGGACGAGAAAAAAAGGCTCGAAGCTAAAATGACCATGACAGCATCGGGGCTACCGCCCCCGCCCCCGCCCCCGCCTCCGCCTCCGCCACTCCCCCGCTCCCTCCCTTTCGGATGTTTCGAAACTAAATCAATTCGATAGCTGCTCTCAAGGGCTTTGCTCTGCTATACATTTGGTGCACCGCCCTTCGGAACGCGCACCGTTCTTTAGAACGCGCGTCGTTCTTAGGAACGCGCACCAGACTGGTATGTCCCCCGTCACGTTGCACACACCGATGGTGGTACCTGTATATATGTGACGATGCCTGAGGTTAGACCGTTGTCCCCTTTGGCGGCTGCACCATCTTTGTGGGGACGACTCACTTGGATTCAGTGTGGGATAATTTTTGTAGTATTCATGGTAGGACGGTGGTATTACGGGGGACCATAGTGTATAGGACCAAATATTGGTAGTAAAAAAGGTTAGATGTATAGGTTTTTATGTATACCATAGGTCCTATTAACTATGGTCCCCCGTTATAGTATGCCCCTCCTCAGAGCTGATATCTGACACCGAATTCTCGCCAAGGGATTTCATAAGGCGATGCTTGGCTTCGATATGGCACTGGGGGCAACGGTTACTACCCCCTCCCTCCCCGTCGATACGTTTCAGCGTTTTTGTTTTGTTTGATTGGTCCCACCCGGACCCCCCCCCCCGCCCCCTTTCCTGCGGTTCCACGTTGATTTCATTGATGTATATGGAGGTTCCGCGTTGAATATGTTGGTGTGAGACGTGCCAGACAGTTGTTCATGGTGCACTTTGAATCGGTTGATGTGGGAGGCGATCGACAATTGTTTTTGGTTCACCCTTGTTGAGGTCACGAAATAGTTCCAAAGATATGTCTGTAACATGGTGCCCATGGTGCCCCTCTGCGGTTCGGGTGGGCGTCCCCTGGTCGACACGAATGGCGCGCGTTTGTGGCTCGCCCGATCATCATTTGTCTCCTCTTCGCAGGGTCAGCACTTCGTCTCGCCGGTGTCTCCCGACCTTCGGCACCCGTGCGTGGGACTGTCGGCAGCGGTGCAGGGCTTGATTCGCCTGCATGATGCACCGGATAACGACGTGGGGACAAGAGACCGGTCAGCACTCTTAGTTTTATTAATGTTATAAGATTATTAATGTTATTGATATGATTGCGTTAGGCCCTCTGACAATGTGCGGCATGAGCTTCAACGTTGATCACTCCTTGTATTATTGGTCTTCAGAAGGTTTCTTCCAATGATTTCGCTCTCGGTCCCCGAATTCAACGTATACCTGTGTGTATGCCTCTATGTAGGATACCAGATACCGGTATGTAATATGGCATGTTTCTGTCCAATACATACACGGAATAGTCGTATCTAGTATATATGTAGGCGCGCTTTACATGTAAGTGCTATTAATAGCTCTCTTCAAGAGGAAGAAACGCGGGTGCCCACCAAGAACGCCAAGAACATAGAATATTCGATCTATAGACTACGTATTTTACGAGTGTAGCTGGTTTTGGGCCTCTTGTGCTTCATTCAGTATACGTTGGAACCGAGCGTTACAGAACCAGCGGAGGGGGTTGGGGTGGGGGGCGGTGAATAGGCCGCTCAGGGTCTAGCCATGCCCAATTTCGTGTATAGGCTGATCACCCTTGGGCGTCTCCCCTTCTTGTTGGTAACGCTCGCTCCCAATATATGCACCAAGTCCCTTTTCTCTGTACTGACTCATACCGTGTGGCGGGGGGGAGCCCCGGAGATCAATGGAGAGAGTGAGTCGAACCCACAATAGGTACACCTGGTAAGCCAATAATAGGAATGTTCTACTACAAAGCCTTCGGTCTTGCAGGTTTCCCCTTCAAACCAACAGCTTATATACTCACCGTACGTGCCGCTAGCTAGCCAGCGAGCGGTGTGCTGTTCGCGGGAATCAGCTCCTTCCCTCTGAAGTCGCCTATGAGCCTTGTGACGCCGTTCAACGTCTATTTTTTCACGCTACATGTCATCTCGGCCGGCACTTCCGTCTGCCTGTCTGAACGTCTGTCTGTGTGTCCGTTTCAATGGAAAGGGCGGTGACACTGCCGGCGGTGAGCCTCACCCTACGCGACCTAGAGAAGAGTGCGAAGAAGCTGGCCAGAGATCTCGGCAGGTCTCCGGGGACGGTGAGACGGTTATCCCCTGGTTAGCCACGCCGAATTATCACTACCAGCAGCAAAAAGCCGACGACCAAGTTCCGGCGTGACTCGGAGTGTTTTTTTTTTTTGCGCCGTCGACGTATCCAAGCAGAGCAGAATCAGGCTGACAGCGACGTTCCACGCTTGTCAGGAGCCGTGTTTGTTATGACTTGGCCCGGCTGCGACGAAATGGTCGAAAAATTGCTTGACCCTAAACCCTAACCAAGACCGCAAGGGAAAGTTCTGGGAATGAAGCTGTATCGAGGAGGGTTTGTGTCTGACCAACCATTTTTAGCGAATCTGGACCAAGTACGCATGCACTACTGCGGCTTGTCTGGACTTCCACTCCAAGAAACCGCGGCAGCGCTCGACACGCCTCGAACCACTTGAACCGTGACCGGCCTCCTGGGGCAAGTCGTATACACTACTGCTGTTCAGGACGTCCACGCCGAAAAACAATGACAACGCTGGACACACCCCGAACCTCCAGAACTCACCCGACCTCCTCCTTTCGCCCCCGTTCGTCTTGCTCTACCGCCTGCTTTCCCGTGTGTGTGTGCTTCGCCGAAGATATCCTACGAACCAGACGCCGTCACCGAAGCAGTCGTAGCGGCGATGCCTTCGAGTGTGTGGGCGTCAAGCAAGGCTCGCCGCCTGGGGCTGGTTGTCAATGCAGGGGGGGCGGATGAAATGATTGAGGAATACGTGGCGGGGGGGGGGGGAAGGGGGCTGCAATGATAGGTTTCTCTCTTAAAATACCCAGGATTCTGACCCAGGCCAGCACTATTTTTAGGGGAAAGGAGTATACCACACTAATTTCAATCTAACTACTCCCGAAATTCGTGCTTCCCCGGAAATGTAGGTATGCGTTTCGTGTGGAGGCCTCTCTCGTACGAGAGGACCGGTCGTGTGCGACAATCTGGCGGGTTTGGTCAGTTCCCTTGTCTAGAGTGGTCTTCCTTAGAGCAGGAAATTTGCGAGGGTGTGAGGGTGTGCCCTTGCGGGAAAGACAAGGTGTCGAATGACACTGGTGCCGCCATTGGTGGCGGGCGTTTTTTTTTTCGGCGCTCTTTTCCTTTTTTCTTTTCCGAGCTCTCGCAGATCTATCTGCCCTCGCAGGCGAATGTGCCCGCACAGCGACTAATATAGATTTTCCAAGTTCAACGACCTCACGGCACGCCAACCAAGCTGGCCTCTGGTTAGGATTAGGGTTAGAGTTCCCGGTCGTCGGGGGGGTGGCCGCAGTAAGCCGAGGCCGAAAAAATGCCATCGTCGGGGAAAACACCCCTGACAGTATCTCGATAAAACCCTACCTCACGATAACAGCATCATTTTTGCGGGCGCATCATCTGACGAAGTGCGCCTGCGCGGGCAGATTTACCGTGGCTGCACTTTCCTGGGCATTCCGGTATATGTCAGGAACTTAAAAGCGCAAAAATGGCCTCTATCAACAACGCCAATATGGGGCGGACGCCCCGGGCAGATTCTCTCTTGAGTGGTTGTGGTGTGGAGGTCACACCGAGGTGGGTCGGTGTCTCGGGTTTACACGGAACGGGGTGACAGACCTTGCTTGGGTGGGACCTTGAACTTGTGTAAAATAAGACCGTACTATCTAGGGGGAGGGGGCGTGGTACCCACAAGAATAGTATGTAGAAAATTCGGATCACCGGTAGTCTACTCCTGTACTGCTGTGTATACAAATGTAACATAAGCGCACTGGTTTAGGAAAGTAGGGGGAACATAAATTCGATAAGAATGGTCCCGTTTCTTTTGCAATGCAAACTTTTCGTGTTTGGTGTGTCGTAGTTGTGACCTCAGAACTTTAGTGCAGTATCTCTCTCGTAGCTTTGAGACCACAGAGCTTGTATTTATTTATTAAGGATCAGCACAGACACTGGGTATGCTGGATGTCGACGGGTAGAAAAACCGGTTTATTGTGAAAACACACCCACGTACATCACTGCTGGGTATGCTATGCTGGATGCCGTTGAGTAGACAAAAAATGTCGGACAATTCACATCGCACGTTGCATGTGTGATCACTGGTCGGTATACAAGACTGCAAGACAAAAAAACGTTAACGTCTCACGGCCTAAACTATGATGACGGCGGGGTTGGTGTACTGTAGGTACTTTGCTACAGCCGCAGTAACCAGTGGCCTACCGAGTCGCTGATTGACAACAATGACGTCCATAGTATCTTGCACTCAAGTGTAAGGAGCAGCCTCACTATCTAGTCAATGCTCAGTACGTAGCGTGGAGTACTACTGGTATCCTCGGTCTCGTACGTATAAATGAGTACTTTGCATTTCAGTAGCATACGCCATCAATATGCGGCGTAAGTAATTAGGAACTCCAAACAAAGACTCCTGATAGTCGTTTGTCGGTTGGTGGAGCAATAGCAATGCAATAGCATATCATACCCGGGGTACGTACGTAGCTGATCAACTTCCACAAGCAACGCTGAAAAAAATATTGCTGTGGGTCGGTCAGTACAATGACCTGTAATATAGAAGGTACATTTAGCCATAGCACCGAGAAGGTCGAGGATGGTTGTTGCGCCCACCAAGCTCACAAACAATCTTGTGGGTTCTGCCTCGTCATTTATTTCGTCTTGTTCATCTTGGCCCAGAGAGACCCACCTTCAGCATCGTACTTTCTTCTGAGAAAAGTTCACGAACCCACCCAACAGCGGCTCGCGCCAAGCCTCTGGACTAGCACGTTCGCCACAATGCCACACGCGAACACTCCATTTACAGGTTATGAGCCTCGATGTGTTCGGTGCTTCGCGTAGAGCTGTGGTTCGTCAGATACGTTCAGTAGAAGGACTACACATGAGTTCCGAGCTGCTACTCGTACGTACGCATACTCGTATAGAAGCTGCTGCGAGTTTCTTGGCAAAGCTTTGAAGGTCATCATCTATGTCTGTGGAACTACAAGTAACTACGCACGAAGAACAACGTCTGTTTTCCCGCAGAGCTGTCACAAGGTCATCATTATTATATGGAGCTGCTGCTGCTTCGACGTACTCATACTTCTACAGGAACCTAGCTACTGCAAGCTTCTCAGGACCGTCGTGCTACCACTATTAATAATACTATACTATTGATACTACTACTACTACTACTACTACTGCATCGACCGTCTGCACTGCTGCACACAACATACCGTTCGAGTTTGGCGTGCGAGGACTGCGAAGATGGGAGACCCCAACGTCATCGGCAACACTATCAACACCATGAGGGGGTTTGTCGTGAGGGCAGGGCAGCCTAGGTCGTCCGAGGGTGCGGAAAATGTGGGAGGACGAGGCTGAAGAAGAGCGACTCCGCTGTGCCAGCCAAGAACAAGAAGCGGGGCAAGTGATAACGAGAAGCTTGTCACCAAGTTCGACGACTTCTTCGACGGCGGCTTCAAATTCACGGGCGCATGAACCCCGAAGCAAGGAGTATTATTGGCTGGGATCGCTGGAGCAACACCACCATTGCCTGGGGTCGCTGGAGCAACATCACGATATTATGATACTATCTATTCTGCTGATTGATCTCAAGGTGTATGCGCACCCGGCACGGGAACTCGTGGTGATCACTCAAGACAGTAACACGGGAACACTCTTGTGAAGGTGTCGCAACACCCTAGGGGTGTAGGGATGTCGGTGCTGGCAGTTGCTCATCCAACCCATATATAGTATTAGGTCAATCCATTGTTGTCGCTCCCGCTCCATCCAAGGGCATATAGCTATAGGGTACCCAACGTACCAGGTAGGAGAGACAGGGGGACCAGTACTGCAGCAGTAGAGAAAAAGGGACACAGCAAGCAGCAGACTATTGCGGTTCCCTAATCTACCATGCGATCTCATTTGAGAAGTGCGACATCAATTCTTTCAACAATGCTAAGCACGCATACGCTCCCATATCTATACGTATTGAATCCATCACGATAGCCCACCCTGAATGCACCGTCGTAGATAGATGCAGATCACACGACGATAATAATACTGGTATGTCAACAAGAACACCCAGGAATCGGAAAGGGGGATCAAAGATGCGGCTATTCGAAACAAGCAAAGGAGGCGTTCTACGATAATAGAGGTTCACCCTCAACCTTCTGGGGCTGTCCCCCCAAGGTATGATGCGGAATTCAACGGGAACAAACCTATGAACGACTACGTTTGATGCTACACGCATCTCGTACGTGTACGTACGCATTATGCTCTATGTTTGAGAGCACAAGTGCCAGACTCATCCTTCAACTGGCGCCCGGGTTAGGACGCCGTGGTGGCTCATAATTTTTTACCCCAAATGTGATTCCTCTCTATCGTAGAACGCGTCAAAGAAGAAACAAAATGAGGCATTATACGATAGAGGTTCACCCTAGGTTTTCCGAGGCTCCTCACTTAAGGAGCTCCATACCTCACCCGAAAACTGACTTCAGCAAAAATCAAAATGCACCCCGGCGAATAACCCTATGGCTCAAGTCTAAAAAACTTTTTTTTTCGAAATCAAGATTGACATCCCGACGATTTGGGATCAAGGAACCCCGTCTTTCAGAAACAAAAGAGCGGAAATGTGCTACCTCTATCGTAGAGCGGGTCAAATATATACCCCGCACATCGCAGTGAGGCTAAGACGCCTCTAGAAAGCACCAACACCGAGTATAGAGCAGAAGATCGTCGTGTGATCTGCATCTACGACTAATCAGGGTGGGCTAGTGTGATGAAATCCAGACGTGTACAAAGCACGAACATCATCACCAGTTGGGGTAGCTGGGACGGCGTTTCTGATGTCGCTGCACCATCATCATCTGGATCGCCAGGAAGAAGACGTCGTCATCGCCTGGTATCGCACTACGGTAGTTCAATAAGGACATTTGTTTTGTCGCAGTGCCGCACGTCTTCTTTGTACGGGGTGGGCAGAAACATTGTAGCCTGCTCTGACAGGAGGAGTTTCAACTGTTTTGGTCGACAAACTGATCATTTGAGATACCAGTACTCGTATATATTAAAAACCTAAACAATAATCGTAGGTTTTTGGATTTTTTTTTGTGTCGAGTGGACTATTCGCAATCAAAACACACTTTTCGAAGGGGGGAGGGAGGAGGGTCGAGCTTTATATCGTGTGTGTTCTTCACATTAAACCGTTCTTGATATGTAATTCGGCATCCAGCACAGCCAATGTCCGTGCTGATGATTCTTCGTCCTAAAGAGATGTAAGCTATGTGGTCACAAAACATCTGTACGACACATACATACATTTCGTGTTTACGTAGTAAGGGAGGATATACTCGTACAAATTATACAGAAGAAAAAAAATACACGCAAGGAAACCAAAACAATCGTAGGGAAGGGAGGGTGGGCATGAAGCAAAAGCGCCGAAAGAGGTTATATACGTTCGACGAAAAAATTCCCTTGGTAAGGAAGGGAGGAAGGTGATACATAAGGAGAAAATAACCAATACAATCGTACGAAGGAGGTAGCTAGGCTGCTGCTGTGGTGGATTCCACTGTGGGTGACGATTTAAAAGGTGATGTTGGTGGCCGGTGGGGAGGGGAGCAGGGAGGGTCGGCCACTCGAAAGGAGCCGAGGAGGACAGATTGCATCACGAGGAGGCGCAGGCGGTCTCTTTTCGGTTGGAACTCTTCAGATGCCCGTCTTGTTGTAGACTTGAAAACGATACTGGGGGGGTAGTCAAGACGTAGTACAAGAACGCCACGTATAATAATAATAGTAACGGTTTGCTCGACGCAGGAGGGAAACAGCCCGACATCGCGCAGGCGGTTGCACCAACCGAGCCGAGACTTGGCGAGGGTGGGTAGTGAGGAGTGCAATGATGAGCGATGGCCAACGGCTTAGTGGCGTCGGGGGGTGTTGGCCAGGCATTTTTTGGGGGGAAACATCGTATAGGTGTGCAGCTTCTGTGTGCAAGCGGGCACACACACGCTACGTTCTTCGGGCGAGGGTATGGGCGTGGGAAGTTTTTGATGGAACAGTAGGCGGTTTTACCCTCGGCAGCCTTGTGGACAAAAGTCGTGGTCACAGCCCGAAGTAGTAGGTGTGCCGTCCCTTCTTTCCCCCGGGACATTTCCCTCGTGCCTTCATTTTTACCTGGCAGAGAGGGTTTAGCAATCTCATTGGTCCGTCGATTTTAATCGTTTTTTTCCAACTCGTGCTGTCGTAATTTTAGCTACTGGGCACCAAGGAAAAAAAAGACTCGGGTTGTAACGGTCAACTATTATTAATAATAAGTACCTACCAGGTACTGTCGTAGTGAGTACCTTTTCACCACTGCCACGATAACTAAACTCTAGCACGTCTCAAAGGACGCAACGGCCGATAGCACGAGGAAGCCAACATGAAATGTGTCTTGCAGTTTGGTATTTGAGGAAACCTCGCAGAACATGCCAGGCATGCTATATTATAAAAGAACACGCCTGCTTCCTCTCCCATAGACAATTACCTACCATTAATACCCGGTATTAATACTACGTTAGTATCGTGTGACCCAGGTAGTTATATCCCACGCGCAAGGATAAGAGTAAATTCCGCACATACCCCAAAAAAAAACTCACATACCTGGTATACGTATGCAGTGACTTCTCTCTCCGAGTACCGCGCCACCAAAATGAAACAACGAAAAACGAAACCCCGTGACGCTCTCATATGCTGAGAATAGAGTTGTATGCAGGTATTGAATGAGACGCGGGTCATTCCTCGACGCAAACTGCGCCTTTTTTTTGTTTGTATCTTCTCGTCCAAATGGTCCAGGCTTTTTTATTACAGTCAGCACAGACTTTGAAGTATAAACGACGGGGTGGGACCAAAAAAAAAAAGAGTCACATATATGATACCTGGTATATGATAGCCCACACGTGAGGAGTCCACACAAAAGGGCGAGACACTCTCATGGCTTCAAAACCTAAACAATCGAAATATCTAAAAAAAGGGGCATTTATACGAATTTTTGTACTCAACACAAAAAAACAGCCACCAGTCGACAAATGGGTCGACACCTACCTGTTTTTTACACAACCCCCCCCCCCCCCCCCCCCCCATCCGCAACGCACAGCCTGTACGAGGAGAGTAAAACGGCAGTGTAACATGCTACGCCATCTCCCCCTCCTCGCCGCGTGGGGCCTCCACGACAAAACAAACATGCAACCATAATGTATATAACCAACCACTATAAATTCCAACCTTCACCCGTTATTTAGTCAAGAAGCCACACGTCTCGACACTACTCAACCCCCCCCCCCCCCCTTTTTGTCTTCCTCTCCCGTTTCCGTTTCCACGATAGAGGGAGCGTTGACCCTATTCTGCCCATGATCATTTTAATACACCCGTCTGCAGTGTTCTGGGTATCGTGCAAAAAAAGCTAACATGTCGTACTTTTGATACCTTGGATTTACCAGAATATTGCAATCGGAACGCATGTTGCCCTCCATCCATACCCGTATTATTTTTTCAAGCTCGGCGTATTTGTACTGGTACCGGTACTGGAACCAAATGTCCCCAACGAATCGAATCAATGATGCGTGTATCGGTATATCGTTTTCAACTCGTTCCTCGTCCAACATCCGGCATCCATCCACGTCCGATATCCATCAACGTCTGATACCAGCCTGTTCTACCTCTCCTTCGTTCTCATCTCTTCGAAAGTCACGCTGACTGCGAAAAAACAACCTGACTGTCGTCCCCCAGCCCCACTTACCAATCAAACACGTAGAAATAAGCAAGAAAAAAAAGTTTTTTTTTTTGACAGTTGAAACACAAGAAAACAAGCCGCAAAGAGCTCGAAGTAGATAGAATGGCAGTCCTGGCACGGAGATCGAATAAAACAAGAAATTACTCCGTGCGTACTTGTTTAGATATGAAAAACATAATTAGGTCGGTGGGGCCGTAGCTAAGTGCGTCACGCATCCTATAACGCTAGGTGTGCAAACCTGGAAAACTCAAGACTGGCTTACATAACCCGGCTAAATCGATCAATACTGGCCTGCAAAGACTGGCAAACCCGACCAAAACTGGCTTACGAAGACTGACCCACTCGATCAACACTGACTTACAAAGACTGGCACAACCGAACGACATCGACCTACGAAGGCCGGCAAAGCCTCCGACACTGGCAGACTGGCACACTCGGATCAACACTGGCGTAAAAATGCACTGCCCAGCGTTCGCTGAGCTGGAAAAAGGCGTCCACCCGCCTGCACTGGAATTGGAATACACGTGACGCGTGACTCATCACTAACGTAAAAACACACAACCACCGACCCCGAGAGGACGTGAAACCTGTACTCGTACCACACGGATATTTCGCATGCCCCGGGGGGTGGGAACACACGAAACACCTTGCAAAAGCAAAACAACAACATGTAAGGAATCAAACTACATTATGACGAAGGCGCTCAAGTGCCCGTATGTTAATACGAAGCAAACGCATCAGCGAACTAAAAAGGGGACAAAATACACCGTACCCCACCGTACATGGACAAGCTCGTCGAGACCTCGGGAGATATTCAAAATCTCGCTTCAACCTTCGACGGCGACTCTCGGGGCATATTTAAATCACGTGAGCCTTCGACCATAACTCTTGGGGAGATTTTCTCGGAGACATTCAAATCTCGTGAGAGTTTCTTCAAAGCTCAACAACCACTGTTGCTCCCACGGGAGACGATGCGAAACAAATAAACCACTGGACGTATTTGTCCATATTTTCGAGTCAGAACTGCAAAAAAAAAAAAAAAAAAAAACGAGGCTCACGATGGTACACGACATGCTTCACAGTAGTGTTGTGTTGCAAGCCATCGCAATCGCTAATGACCGGAGGAAAACGTTCTACAGTGCGTTGGCTTGCAACACTACTGTGAAGAGACAAAAGCCGTGCGCACCATATAATGCATGCGCAAGGCCCCCCCCCCCCGTCGGTTCTCTCCGAGACGTCTCAGGTTACTAAAAAAAACAAATAAGATGGGACACGAGGCCGAGGACAACCGACTCTCTCCTCTTCTCATCTCTCTCCCTGCACTACAACATTCGACGTCTGCTGGGTGGTATACGCGAGGATGTACCAACCATCCCGCCGGCTTCCGATCAACTACTCTAAAGACCCACGACCCGACCAATCAAGAGTTCATGGAACTTTTATCAGTCACAAGCTGGTCACTCAAAAGTCACGACCCGACCAATCAAAAGATGCCATGACCCCATCCATCGAGAGTCACGACCCCACCAATCAAAGGTGTCATAAACCGACCAATCAAAAGCGCCAATGAGCCGACCAATCAAGAGTCAACGTTCATGAGGTCGCTGGGGTCATCGGGCAGAGGCTGGTGCACCGCGACACCGCCCCTAAAAACAGAGTGGCAAATATCTGAAAACCAATCGCCGCACGAGTAGTCAACGCAGCTGTACGATACTTGGGGGCTATCGCTCGAAAACGGAATAGGCGCGCGAGACGCTATTCGCCTCCCCTGCAGGAGAGGCTCCCTCTCCGCCACCTCCGCCTCCGCGGCCGTCGGGGGCGTACGAAGGTAGGTAACCTACAGAAACCGACAAAAAAACCGACCAACAACGGACGAACAAGCGAGAAACGAAAGCACGAGCGGTTCAGGACAGTCTTGACGGGAGAGTAAGGAACAAAAAAAAATGCAAGCAACGCCTAAAAGCGCCATCACGATCCATCCATCAAGAGTTTTTCGGTTGTTTGCGCTGAGAAAAATATTTACCAGTTTACCTACAACAGAAGATAATACAGCACTGCTGTACCAGGGTATGTATGTGTAGACGAAGGAAATACACGAAAGTAACACTGAATCAGGAAGTTCAACATAAGTGAAGAAAAAAAAAAAAAAAAGGCCTCCTGTACGTCCCGCCTACTGTTAATACGACACACTTTCTCTTTGTCTCAGCAGTCTGTGAGCACATAACAGTACACCTGGTTCCAGGTATCTCTCTAGGATAAGGAATCAGGACGGACACTGGATGTACTGGTGTATTACGGGGGACCATAGTTAATAGGACCTCTGGTATACACAAAAACCTATATATTTAACAATTTTTACTAACAATATTTGGTCCTATTAACTATGGTCCCCCGTAATAGTTGGGTGGAGAGAACGGTCCAATGTGAAGACAACACACAGCAAGCAGTATTACGAAGTACCAGGTACACCCGTATTTGACTGGGGGGGAAAAAAAATGTATGATACCTGGTACCTGGTACAGATAAACCCGTACTTGACGGGGGGGGGGGAAACCAAGCAAAACCAAAACTGTGAGATCGAAAATCTACTCAGACTCATATTTGCAGCCTCGGTGTCATAATTCGATCGCGCCTTCTAGGGGGCGTGTACCAGCGATATAATTAGTTGTTGCGCTGGCGCAACATTTTGGTCAAAATGGCCATTTTCCGCAACAGACGCGGAGGGCCAGGTTGCGCGCAGCGCAACACGCGATTTTGGGCGCGCAACTTTTTGGGCCGCAGGGGCAAAAATAGTTGCGGGCTTTTTTGTTGGCCTTTGGCGAGAAAACATTGAAATACTGCCGCCTTTGGCTTGAAAAAAAATAAGCCCCGTTTTCGAATTCGCAGCCTGCGATTTTTTCTAGGCCCTTTCTCTCAAGTTCGAAAAACAAAAAGGACTTTAGATTCTGATCCCGATAAACGCCTTTTCGAGGTTCCTTTGTTGCTTGGTTTTCGGGCCTGTGGCACAACTACGGGGGACCATAATAAATAGGACCTACGGTACACGCAAAAGCCTACTGGTATGTACATCCCTAATTTGAATATCAAGAACAATATTTGGTCCTGTTTAGGTTCATTCTTAACGGAGAGCGTTTTTTTTCCATAATTCCAAAGTTTGGAATTAATTGAAGATATGTATCAATATACGGAGGCGTTCTGTCACTATTCGTGAAATTCTCCAGAACCAAAAATGTCAAGTTCGTTAGCATTCCACTATTTGGGAAAAAAATCAGGGAAATATGGAAGATTGAAAAATTGCGCGAAAAAAATGTCGATAAATTGGGAAAAAAACTATCCGATCAGAATGACCCTTACATGGTCCCCTGTAATCATTATGTATACGTACGATATCCCTGGTGTGAACACGTAGGTTTCCCTAGTTATTTACAAACTATTATAGGCCCAAGTATATACGTACGTACGTATGAAAAGTTACATCATACATAGACGATAGACGACTTTTATCACACATATACAACGAGCCGTATTCATACCCAGGTATAACGCCACTCTGTGGGAAAACCTTCTTCGTGCGTACCTGTGAATGGTAAAAATGACATCAACATTGAATATTACAGATACCATTCATATTATTAATAATAGCTTTTTATAAAATCCATCGCAAGAACATTCAAAGACATGACGCACACACACGTCTTACCTTGAGCTGGGGACCGACGTACTGGTACTCTCCTATATCTGATCGAATTTCGACAACGACATCCACCTGCGTCGGTTTCGGTGGGTACCAAAGATGGAGCGGGGGGGTGGAAGAGCAGGGGGGGGGGGGGCTCGGGTCAGCGCGGAGCCAACAGCAAATAGGCAGACGAAAAAAAAAAAGAAGGGCGAGCGCCCGCGGTGACGCGACGTTTGGTACCCCTTGCAACCCGATCGCCCTGTATCATTGGTTGACGAAAAAACGTTGCGTGCGTCTACAAAACAACCTTGCGAGGGTGAAATGAAGCAGGGGGACAGAAGATAAAATCCATGACGCAAGCAACGGCAACAACCTTGGGGGAAAAAAAAAAAAATCCCGCGTAGTTGTTGGCCGACTCCATCACCAGACCTCAAACGCTGGGATGTGGATGCGGACATATGTTCAAGATCGGATATATACCAGCAGGGGTATAAGGGACAAGCAAAGGAAACACACAAAAGTGAACCCATGTCCTCCATCTCCGTACCGTAGCGGGAAGGGGGGAGAAGAGCCTGCTATGTGACCCCGGATCTGAGTTACGAGTTGGAAGGAGAGAGAAGAAGAAGATGTGCGAAGATAATGAATGGGATGAGAAATATATATATATATGAGCCTGCTATGTGACCCCGGATCTGAGTTACGAGTTGGAAGGAGAGAGAAGAAGAAGATGTGCGAAGATAATGAATGGGATGAGAAAAACTATATATAAATTTACATTTTTTTTCTCATCCCATTCATTATCTTCGCACATCTTCTTCTTCTCTCTCCTTCCAACTCGTAACTCAGATCCGGGGTCACATAGCAGGCTCTTCTCCCCCCTTCCCGCTACGGTACGTGCCTTCATTTTTATCGCGAGAAGATTCCAGCCTTTTCTTCCCTCGTCGACTCGCATCGAATTGTGCCTACCCACGCTGCAAGGCGCTCTCAACGATTGAATCCTTTTTTATTTTTGCAAATAAAGTCAAATTCCGACCCACCTGGGGCTCGAACCCGGGACTCAAACACGTAGAATTCGAGGTTAACCACTTAAACCACCGGGGCGACCGGATATGCATACATATATATAAACAGAGCGCGCGACATGTTTCCTGAAAAAAAAAACAAAAAAAAAACAGAAACCCACCTCAACCACTCGGATGTTGCCGGTGCTGTGCAGCTCCGGCCATATCTCTTGCATGCTCGGATAAAATAACGCCGCGTAGGCACGCCCGTTGGCGCCGATCTGTGCCAAAAACACACATACCAACAAAAGAAGGCGGGCCAGCAGCGGGGATGGAGCGAGTGCTGCGAGTTAGAAAGGGAGCCAAACGTAACAACACGTCTTCACGTTTTTCCCTGGTATACATATATATGATTCGGATCTTGCTTATTAGTAGGGCTCCAGCACCTTTGAGTGACCACGGGCGCCTTGATACAGCAACATACCATACGACCTCCTCATTATTTAATACTGCACCCGGTGGTAATAACACAGGCACCATAGCGGCAACCGGAATCAACCCCGCACGCCACCATGGGAAACAACACAACCAACGCAATGCGTGCGCTGTCGAGGCAAGGGTGTAGGGCCGAGCGGTCCACACACAAACCCTACCAGATGGGTGCTTGAAAAATTTGGCGTCCGTCAAGGCGGAGTCGCTTGTCTGTCACCGGCAACCGGGGGTGGAAGTGTCGTCTGTCGCCTGACATGATCTTTGCCCACAGCAGTTATACCAGTGGTTTATGCGATTTCACTCGAAGGCACGCGGGCAGCCGGCACCACGAGAATGCTGCAATCAGCATTCAGAGGATGCTGCAATCAGCATTCAGAGGATGCTGCAATCAGCATTCAGAGGATGCTACAATCAGCATTCAGAGGATGCTGCAATCAGCATTCAGAGAATGCTGCAGGAGTTTCATAAGCTGTCATTGTTGCTCTGCCACAATATACAGAGAGGCGGTGGCAACTCAAACGGGGAAAATCCAGCCAAGGCCCCTATCACGAGGGCCGCAGTTACGCGGACCCTCATTACTCCATCGGTAGTCCACCGCCGGGAAAACACGGTATCTTCCACACTGGTATATTTTGTATACACTGGTATATTTTGTACTGGTATACACATGATTACATGATGGGCAACGATGATACTCGGATGTGTATGATGCCAGCACCACACTCTCCCACAATTAACATGCCAGTCAACAGTAATAAGATGCCACGCAAAAATTAATCCAATTTGCAGCAGAGCGCTTTCGTTTTCAACGGTGGTGGGCACAATTCGACGAGAGTTGATGAGGGAGGAACGGGCCCCAGTACGTAGCCTTCTCGACTTCTCGAGATAAAATTGCAAGTATTAATGGTGTGGTGGGGAGGGGGGGAGGATAAGAATCGACAGCAGTACTATTATTATTGATATTAATAAGCGACCCTTGTCTCCCAATATCGCAATTTTTTATTTATTTTTCTTTGCAATCATCGCTTTTACTTTCCAGCCTCGCTTTTACTTTCCAGCCTCAACTATTACGGGGGACCATATTAACCCCTTTAGAACCGCGGTCCCGTTTGGGGACAAAACTACTTGAAATTTGACTGGTTTGCCCCCAGAACGGGACTGCGGTTTTAAAAGGGTTAAATACCTAGTAGGACCTACGGTATCCTACGGTATACACAAAAACCTATATATTTCGCTCTTTTTACTAACAATATTAGGTCCTATTTACTATAGTCCCCCGTAATAGTAAGGAGGTCTCACCCTCGACAAGCTTCTGGACAAGAAGAGGTGGTCACAGGTCTCTACCCTAACTCCCCCCCGGTACGTGCCTTCAATTTTTTTGTCGCGCATAGGCAAGCTTCTGGACAAGAAGAGGTGGTCACAGGTCTCTACCCTACTCCCCCCCGGTACGTGCCTTCAATTTTTTTGTCGCGCATAGGAGCTCGTCGATTTTCATCGAATATAGCCAACTCACGCTCTCGCGCTTTCCGCTAAATAACAAAAAAAAATTATGCAACAAAAAGCCCTTACGAGCATGCACTCGGTGAGGCTTGAACACTTGAACCCACAGAATTGATGTTGATAGGCACGCGGACCACCTACCAAGCCACCGTGCACGCCGGCAATACTTCGAAGTATACCTGGTACCTGGTACATATTAATTACGCGGGCCCATCTCCTCTATATATACCTGGTATGATACACGTACGAGGATATCTACTCTACCACGTACGTACAGCAGTATACGTTAATTTCTTGGTCTCGGAATAAATATTTATAAGTATGCAAGTATCTTCCATATTTCCAGGAGGGGATGTATTTGCATCTCGGATTGTTCTATTAATAGTAGCCGCCACATATACGATACGTGTAACTTTATGCGCACGGAGCGCGTGTAAAATAGGTCCGAAACGTACAGAGTGTAGCGTTGACTCCTGACCGAAAGAAAACCCATAAAAAGACTCTCTCAAGACTCGCCTTGATCGGCCTGACCGAAAGAAAACCCATAAAAAAGACTCTCCCAAGACTCACCTTGATCGGGCTCGCGACCTTGCCGACTTTGTGCACAGAATCGACTCCGAAGTGGGCGGTGACGCGAAGGCTGCGAAGATCGTGGCCCGTCTTGTCTAGCCCGGTGAAGGCGAGGTGGCACTGCCCCTCCGGAGAGGCTACCATCGCCGACGGCGGACTAGCCGCGTTAGCCGCCTTCGACATCGGTACGGGGCGACCTTCAAAGTCACATTCCTGCCGTGCGCGCGTGCGAGACGGTGGTGGGGGCGGGGAGGGGTACTTCTTGCTATGCGCGGCCGTAGTATATGTCGTAGTATAAACAGAGACGCTCGCAAACGATGCCGGGACGGAGCACGTCGGGTTTTCAATAACCAGGGCAGGCACTGTTTGCACGAAGCGCGCAGGGGCGGGGGGGGGGGGGGGGGGGGGGGTACTCATTTGTTGCTTGCCTTAGGTCTTTGACCATTGACCACGCATCCCTTTCGACACGGAGCACCGTTCCTGCTCCTAATAGAGACACCTCCAGCAGTTGGGGTATATTACTGTACCTCATTCGTAGAAAGTATTAAAATGCAGGTAGTACTATAAACTTTTTGCTGATCTTGAAGCGCCGGGGGGGGCACTTTTAGGTTTTGTTGTCTTGTTGTTTCTTTCGGATTTTAATGTATATATGTACCAGGTATTCACCTATAAAAATAGATTAATGTGTCGCGCCTGGAGCATGTTGTGGTGTGTTCTTCAAATTGACCCGTCAGATGTACCCGTCGACAGCAACTTCCAGTGCCATGCTTGGCATTGCATTGTCTGCTCTGCTCACTGCATAAAATTGTACCTACTTAACCCTTTCAGGACTGCAGTCTCGTTTTGGGGACAATTGGAGACAAATTACTTGGAATTTGAGTGGCTTGTCCCCAAAACGGGACTGGAGTTCTAAAAGGGTTAATATCTCTGTCGTAGTTTTATTACCTCAGAGCTTGTGTCTCTTTCAATCAGCCCTAACACTGGGGGTGCTGGACATAGACGGGTAGGCGGGAACAACACACAAACAACAAATCTGAAATAAGTATTAATAGTAAGTACACCTTCAACTAACTTTCGCGAGTAAGGAAGTTGTCAACCCCTTTTAGCACCGCAGTCTCGTTTTGGGAGCAAATTACTTAGAATTTGGCCGATTTGTCGCCAAAGCGGGGCTGCAGTGCTAAAAGGGTTTAAGCTATACCCTATACACGAAAAAAAAAAACAGCAGTCGGGGCTCGGAGCGCGAGGAGGGAGTCCACCCTGGAAGTAGAACTTCGAAGTGGAGGGACCCCGCCCGCCCTTATGGTTGGAAGAGATACTCTACTTCTTAGGGATCGCTGGCTCCGGGTAGCAGGAGTGACGACGAGGAGCTGGCGCCACACAGATATATAGAGCAGCCGCTGTTTTTAGGAACGAGCGCCGCAGGATATTTCTAATGGTCGTCCACCTGTGTGCGTCGTTGTTGTTGTTGTTGTTGTTTGTTGTTGTTGTTCTCACATTAACTCATCGCCACAACACAAGGCAGTCCGTGGTCGCATGCATGACAGGCTCCAAAAACTCTGGAGTGGAAGAAATACCCCGGTAAAACAAGCAAAGTACGTAGTACACACGATAACTGAACTGTGAAGCACATCTACACCTCAAGACAAAAGATGAAAAAACGGTCGTATCCCCATATCAGGTGCCATGGTCATCAGGGGAGCTGCGTCTTGAGGGGAAATTGCCACATATTCACATTAACCCTTTTAGAACCGCAGTCCCGTTGTGTGGACAAACCAGTCAAATTCCAAGTACTTTGTCCCCAAAACGGGACTGCGATTCTAAAGGGATTAAACAGTTATTTCTACCCGTCGACATCAAGCACAACCAGTGTCCGTGCCGATTCTTCAATCCTAGATGAGATACAAGTTCTGTGGTCACAAAGCTACACCCCACAGTCAGAGATACTACGTTGCCACGTACCTGGTACCAGGTATGCAGTAAGCACAGCAGTGGGCAATGCAATGTCATGTCATCACACTATTTTCAATAGATACGACAGACCCCCACCACCTACACATTCTATGAAATAGAGAAACGAAAGGAGACAATCAAAGAGCAAACAAAAACAAAAAGACAAATCGAAAGAGAAAATCGAAAAAATCTACGAGGTAACCACTGCTGTGTTCGAGACGAGTAACAACAATTATCAATGATACCTTGGTATTAAATAATAACCCTATACAGCCCGATCAAACCCGTACTTATCAACAAATTGTCGGCAGGTCTTTTGTGTAAGCCAACCATTTTATCGGAGAAGTGGTGAGCTCTACCTGGTACTGCGCTCCACTGGTATACACCTAGTATGTGGGACGGTGAACATACAAACAGCAGTAATATACGTCACACGCCAAACGCGTTACGATCAATCAATATTGATACGACGTACTAATATAAACGAGTTGTATACCCTTCATGGGGAATAACCTACGCAATTATCAGGGACGTGGTATCATAACTGTGCTGCACCTTTTTGTGTCAGACAGTCCAGGAAGAGATGGCGATCGTTGATATTCGTGTGGTAGTAAGGTTCGATTGCTCCTTTTTTCACTGCATATCCGTGAGTCTTCACTCTGACAGCACTCCAGATAGCAGGCAGGTGTGTTCCTCTTTCGTTTTCACGACTACCGTGCGTTTCGTACGGTGCAGGCAGCACTTCAGACAGCATCCGCTGTAGTCAGCAGCCACGAGTTGGTTAGTGGTGGGAACGGGGGTACTCTTCTATATTATAGTTGAGAGGATATACCCGCGGCCATGTTAGTTCAGTTTTGCACATTGGTTTTATCTTGTGTGCGCTTTTTCCGTCTCGTGTATTTTGAGGCAGCCGAATTTTCGTTTTTTTTTTTTTTTCGGATCTTCCTAGGGCTCCAGCACCTTTGTGTGACCACGGACTCCTTCGTCAGAGAGTTAATGTGAGAACAACAACAACAACAACAACATTACGTTCATCTTGTAGGAGGCCCCCACTTTTCGAATGGGGGTGCCCATTGATTTGGAGTCGCAAAAACTAGAAACTCACAAATTGCTTGTACCAAAACCAGATGATTTCGATTGTCAGGGAAACAATTCCTTGGATGGGACACAGCAGAAGTCCGGGCGCACGCGCACGCGAGACTTGAAAAACGAGGCTCACCGTTCGAGATGGCTCGATCATAACCTTCTCCATGGGCAGCATGCCCTCGCTCGCCCACTTCTGGCTTGGAGCGGCGGAGACACGACCGCCCTGCTCCTGCCTACCGCCCGCACCGGCATCGGCGCTGCTTTCCGCAGAGTCCGCAGAACCGTGCGACCCGTCCCCAGTCGCAGCCTTCCCCTCCGGCTCCGTCGAACGGAACAAGTTGTCTACATCGGATAGATCCATCACCATGTTCCCGCTGTTAAAATCCCCGCCTCCCGTGTTGTCCCCCGTGTTGGAGGAGTCAAATGACCACCCTCTCAGGGGGGGCTGCACAGGCTGTGGCGGCGGCATGGGGTCGAACAGCGCCGACTGGCTGTCGTTGCTGCTCCACGTGCCTGCGCTGTTCGCCGAGGCGAGCAGCGGGTCGTATTCGGCCTTGACGGCCGGGTGGTCGCTGTTCGACAGGTCGACGGGGCCCATGTCGAGCGAGTGGGAAGAGTTTTGCGGTGTTGTCATGCGGCCGACGACGTCGTCCCACTGGGCGACGCCCGCCGGGCTCACCTTCGCCTGCTGCCCCTGGTGCATCGTCATCAGATGCTGCTGCTGCTGCTGCTGCTGCTGCTGCGTTGACTGCTGTTGCTGCTGCTGCGCGGCATCCAGCGACACCACGCGGAGCTGGTGAGGTGGCATAAGTCCGGGCATGCTCCTCGGATCGGCAGGCACTACCACGCACGAGATAGCCGGTGCTTTCTGCGGAGCAGAGGAAGGCGAGTTCTTGAACAGCCCGATCGACGACAGAGGGGCAAGGTCAGCTGAGGCGGCCACGGGCCCGCCGCTGTCGCGACCGGAGGTCCGCCGGACCGCGCTCGGTTCGTCCTTAACCCTGTTCATCGGAGAACCTCCTTGACCGTTATAAATCGGCCTGGCGGTAATGCAGCGGCCGCCGCCGGGACTCTCCTCCTCCTCCTCCTCTTCGCCCACTTGCTGGAGGCTGTTAGTGCTCCGGTGGCCGCTCATCTTTCTCAACCCTCCGTCTTCCACATCTGAAGGGTGGGAAACGTCGGTGCGCGGCGGCGGTGGGAGCGGCGGGGGGACAACAACGGGTCAAGGGTTAACGTTCGCTCCTTTTGGAAATGCCCTTCCTTCGTGGGGACGAACACGCTTGGAATTAACAGACATACCTGGTGCTTGGGTTTTTTGTACAGCAATAAAGCGGTACAGGTAGTACGAGTAAAACGAGTGCCAGGTACAAAATAAGGGGTTCACTCGTTTACTCGTACATGTGTCGTGTAATGCAGACGTTGCCCCGTATCAGCCACCTCTCTCAGTCAGCTGAAAAACATACCATGGTACCAGGTACCATGAATCAGACGTGCTTTTCTCGGTCTCACTGCAGTCTGACCCAGTAAATATTTTCTTTCCCGAGGGTAAGAAATCAGGAAGGACGCTGGGTGCGCTACTATTAAATAGGAGTTGAACTGCTGTAGATGTGTACGAGTTATCAACATAACGGAGACCAACCTGCAGTAAACAGCGGTGCTTCTATTAATAGTCCTTTCCGTACGAGATTGACAGCAGTGCAGTCCTTAACCCTTTTAGAACCGGAGTCCAGTTTAGGGGACAAACTACTTGAAATTTGAGTGGTTTGTCCCCAAAATGGGACTGGGGTTCTAAAAGGGTTAAAGGGACAAGGCGGCTAGAGAGTAGAGCAGATATCGTTTCTTGAATGGACCTTTTCGGGCGGACCACCGTATCGACGGGCACGTGAGAGGGGTTCATGGCTCCCGTCATGATACGTACGAAACGGCGGTATTGCTGTGCTCATGATACGTGGACTTAAAGATACGACTGCTGTACTGATACCACTCAAAAATATAGGTGGGTGATGATCTGTGGGCAAAGGTTGACCGCTAGGCTACTTACTTACTGCCGCAGTCTTTTTTTTCCTTCGGTATGCTCTCTCGCAACGTATGATACATCGTATATATCCGGGCTGCTGGCGTGTGTGGCGTGTGAGTTTGTGCTTGTTGTTCGTACCCAGTACGATGATGGCGATGCATCGCAATGGAAAATATTAACAGCAGTGTGCTTTACTCCCTTGACCGCCATGCAATAACTTATCTCTGTGTCGCAGTCTTGGAGCCACAGCACCACTACTGCTGTATGTCTTTCAAGGTATAGTGTATTTTCTACTCACAAAGGCCGAGGGGCCAAATCAAAGATATCCCGCTCGTTTCGGAAGTGATGATACATGACAGGTATACTCGACGTCACCATGAACCAGCACACCCGAGCGAAGCCGCTCGGGAATTGAAGATCGTCGGATTTATACGGTCGGTCAAGCGAAGGCGTTCCCTGACAGAGAAAACGACACACCACACCTCCAGAGCTCGAAATGGAAAACCAACCGGAACGTTGCGACTATATACAGGACGAAACAAGCGAAAAAAAAAAACAATATACCTGGTACTGGTATAATTTTCCAGACTGCCCCCTCCTGTCTAGCGAAAACAAAAACTGCGGCGAGTCCTTTTTTTTTCTTTCGTTCAGGTATATAGATACATATACTTGGGTCCAGTGCAAAGCGAAGTGTACGCTGAATGACGTGTTCGTTTTTTCTTTTTCCCCCCCTTTTTTCTTCTCTTTCTACGTTAAATTACTCGTAACCCGGATCCGGGTCCGGGGTTGAAAAAAAAAAGTCCGTTTCGTGCCTTCCATTTCTATCCCGACAAAACTTCGAACCTTTTTTTTTTCCCCTTCGTCGACTCGCATCGAATTGTGCCTAAAATACCCCACGCTAATGCGGGGCGCTCTAAGCAGTCGAGCCTAACGTATGTAGCGCCGAAAAGAACACAACGAACTAGTGTGTACCCCTGGTATCAAAGAGCGCCGGAAAAACTACAACGAAAACAAAATTCGGAAAAAAACAGGAATCTACATAAAGCGCGCGGGTGCGCTACGCTCGACGGCATCGCCAACCATGGCCAAGGCGTCGTGATCTGTGCCACTATATATACAGATCAACAAACGGCAGACGAGATTTCTTGGTAGGTACTGCTAACCAGGTATTATGTACGACAGATATTAATAGTTACCGCAGACAGTTACTAATATTGATACTCATAGTAAAACAGCGCATGTGTTCTTCACATTAAACCCTTTCTTCTACTCGCGAACATTCAGTGTAACAACATGGCATTGCGTTATCTGCTCTGCCTGCTGCATAACAATGTTGAGTAGCTCTCTGTGGCGTAGTCTTGTGACCAAGTAACTTGTATCTCTTCTAGGATTGAAGAATCGGCACGGACACTGATTGTGCTGGATGTCGACGGGTACAAAAAACGAGCACACACAGCAGAAGTCGTAAGGAGAGCAGACAATGCAATGCTAATCGTACTGGATACGAGACGCAACACATACGTGAGAGAAAAAAACACACAAAAAAAAAAAAAGTGTCGTGCCCCTCGTAAATAGTACCGGTACGGGGGTACCTCGATAATGAAATGTCATGTCATCGTACAGCATGCGAAAGGGGAGAAAAACGCAGGCTTGAGAGACAGGACAAGGCAAGACACGGAAAAAAAAAAAAAAAGTGTGTCGTGCCCCCCCGCAGGGTACGTAGATGTGGGCATTGAATGGCCTACTCACTCTACGCTATAATAGTCCTTTGTCCCCAAAACAAGGGTCTTGTGAGGGTTGCAAAGATATCCCGCCTCTCCCCTACGCCGCCCCCCCCCCTCCCCCGCCCTCCGCGCGTACACCGCCCCCCCCCCCTCCCCTGCGGGCACTCCGACGCATAGCGCACACGTATATACACGAATAGCACGTGAGTCTACGCCACACATGGCATGGCATGGCGCATGGCAGGCAAGGCCATGCGGCGCAGAGACGTGTATCCAGAGCAGCGGCGTATACTCGGGTGGCGCGAGCGCGGTGGCATCCGCCTTACGAGTTAGACGCGGTACCACGTTTACATCATAAGCGTACACACATGGTATACGACAGGCAGAGCCACGCGACGGAAAAACGACATTGGTTTCGCCGAGGGGGATATCCGAGTGTCGTCGTAGTGCTGTGAAAGGTAGTGATTTCGGTTGGCTGGCCCTGGCTGGGCCGCTTGTGCTGTACCTCGTACACTGCTGCTGCTCTTTTTGTTTCATAGAGAAAAGTGAGTCGTAAGCGGCGAGTGAGTGCGGTGGTCCTTGTTCTATGGGACCCCCCCGGAAGAGCGACAAAAACAGTGGTTGCACAATTTTGGTGCCATCCCTCTGCGAGCTACGAGGAGCGCCAGGGCAGGCCCGGAAACAAGCGTAGGATCAGGTTTGCCCCCATGCCGTACGACTCCTTGCATTGTACCAGGATCAGGTACCTGGTGGGTAAAATTAGAACTCCCTGACACCAATTGTGACCGTCGCTGAAAACTCGTGGCTTTTTATCGTGAAAGGTCCCCAGAGGTATACTCGCGCGGAAATGGCATGAGGATGAGAAGGAGGCATCGGCAGAACGGCATAGGATAGCTGCAACTGCAACGACGACCACAACCGTTGACGCCAACGCGCGTGCGCAGAATGGCAGGGGAGAGGGGGGGGGCGAAAGGGGGACGAGGGGGAATGGGGGGGGGGGGGGGAAGGCGGTCTGCCCAACAGACTGAAGCCTGTTATGGCCATCATCGTCATGATGCACTCCCTTCTTTGGGACCCAAGTAACTAGCATGGTGCCACCTGGGCAACTTTGCGTGTCTGTATGCTCCAGTGCCTGCCTTTCGTATTTCTTCTCCCCCCCGCCCGTGATTATCGCTTTATTGTCCCATCTTTTTTATCTTTCTTTCTTCCCCGTTTGTACCTCTTCTGTGTCTCGTTCGTATGTTCCGTTTTGCTTTTTAACGTTTTGCTATCTTCTTTTGTTTTTGTTTTTTTTGCTTCGCTTCATCTTCTTTTTTTAGTGGTTTGTCTGCTATTAATAGTCTCCTTTTTGCTTCCCTGGTGTCCGCAGTGGTGGAGTGCGTATGCTTGTGTTTCGTGTTTGCCTCTGTGTTTACTACCGAGGTATTTCTTCCACTCCAGAGTTATTGGAGCCTGTCCTGCGACCACGGACTGCATTGTATTGTGAGTTAATGTCAGAACAACAACAACAACAATAACAACAACAACAACAACAACTCGTATCTAACGTTATAACTCATCGCCACAACAACGCAGTCCGTGGTCGTCATGACGTAGCAACGCGAAAGCACACTCAACCCAGATATTGATATTAATGTGAAGCAGCAGGTCCTACTCGTACGTGTGCTCTTGTCGGATGGAGGGGGAACGGGAATCACACCAAACGAAAAATTGGAAGTTTCGCCTGGGAGGATCTCGTTCACTTCCACGTACGACCGAAGTGAATATATATACATTGGTACGTAGCGGTATACCCTTCGTTCTGCTATCAAACTGCCTTCGAACTACTTGCGTACAAATGAATAAGACTGCCTGTTGACACGACGATGGGATCTATCGACTTACTAAACTTACGAGCACTTCCCATCCGTACGTAAGCAACCACTCCCTCCCGTCTTCGGACCACCGTTGGTATGTACCAGATACCTTTTACAAAAGTCGTGTATTATTGTACGTTGTCGATGCAGGTCTAGACTACTTTTTTTTTTTTTTTAATCATCACTTTTACTTTCCAGCCTAACTCGTAGGAGGTTTTACCCTCAGCAAACTTCTGGACAAGCCGTGGTCGCAGGTTGTTATAAGGATTACCCGGGGCTGGGTAATCGATCGATCTTTTACCCCCATAGCTCACTAGGTAACACCTTCACATTTGACGTCGTCCAGGTCACGGGGTTCGAACCCCACTTCGAACGTTTCTTTTACAGAAACGCTTGCGCGTGCACACCTAAAAAAACACATCTCCCTGGATCCCCAGGTAATGAAAAGAGGCGAGTAGGTCAGCGTACGGACGTATGTATACGGTTCCGACGCTCCGACGCCCCAAATATTCCGCCGTTCAGAGGGGGGGAAAGTGTTGTAAGGATTACCCGGGGCTGGGTAATCGATCGATCTTTTACCCCTATAGGTAGCTCAGTAGGTAACAGTCTCCTTTTTGCTTCCCTGGTGTCCGCAGTGGTGGAGTGCGTATGCTTGTTTTTTGTTTTTTTTGCCTCTGTTTTTACTTGACGTATTTCTTCCACTCCAGAGTTATTGGAGCCTGTCCTGCGACCACGGACTGCATTGTATTGTGAGTTAATGTCAGAACAACAACAACAACAATAACAACAACAACAACAACAACTCGTATCTAACGTTATAACTCATCGCCACAACAACGCAGTCCGTGGTCGTCATGACGTAGCAACGCGAAAGCACACTCAACCCAGATATTGATATTAATGTGAAGCAGCAGGTCCTACTCGTACGTGTGCTCTTGTCGGATGGAGGGGGAACGGGAATCACACCAAACGAAAAATTGGAAGTTTCGCCTGGGAGGATCTCGTTCACTTCCACGTACGACCGAAGTGAATATATATACATTGGTACGTAGCGGTATACCCTTCGTTCTGCTATCAAACTGCCTTCGAACTACTTGCGTACAAATGAATAAGACTGCCTGTTGACACGACGATGGGATCTATCGACTTACTAAACTTACGAGCACTTCCCATCCGTACGTAAGCAACCACTCCCTCCCGTCTTCGGACCACCGTTGGTATGTACCAGATACCTTTTACAAAAGTCGTGTATTATTGTACGTTGTCGATGCAGGTCTAGACTACTTTTTTTTTTTTTTTAATCATCACTTTTACTTTCCAGCCTAACTCGTAGGAGGTTTTACCCTCAGCAAACTTCTGGACAAGCCGTGGTCGCAGGTTGTTATAAGGATTACCCGGGGCTGGGTAATCGATCGATCTTTTACCCCCATAGCTCACTAGGTAACACCTTCACATTTGACGTCGTCCAGGTCACGGGGTTCGAACCCCACTTCGAACGTTTCTTTTACAGAAACGCTTGCGCGTGCACACCTAAAAAAACACATCTCCCTGGATCCCCAGGTAATGAAAAGAGGCGAGTAGGTCAGCGTACGGACGTATGTATACGGTTCCGACGCTCCGACGCCCCAAATATTCCGCCGTTCAGAGGGGGGGAAAGTGTTGTAAGGATTACCCGGGGCTGGGTAATCGATCGATCTTTTACCCCTATAGGTAGCTCAGTAGGTAACAGTCTCCTTTTTGCTTCCCTGGTGTCCGCAGTGGTGGAGTGCGTATGCTTGTTTTTTGTTTTTTTTGCCTCTGTTTTTACTTGACGTATTTCTTCCACTCCAGAGTTATTGGAGCCTGTCCTGCGACCACGGACTGCATTGAATTGTGAGTTAATGTGAGAACAACAATAACAAAACAACACACCGGAAAAAATGCTAACTCTTCGCGCTTTTAGTACCGCCCTCCCATATGTGGGGACAAAGTACTCAAATTATAAGTAAATTGTCCCCAAAACGGGACTGGGGTCCTGAAGGGGTTAAGAACCGCAGTCCCGTTTTGGATACAAATCACTCCAATTACAAGTAGTTTGCCGTTTTAGGTGCAATTCAGTCAAGTTCCAAGTAGTTTGTCCCCCAAACGGGACCGTCCTACAAGGATCAACAAGCTGCAGTACGTACAACCTCGAAATATATTTTTAATGTTTCCCAAATGTCGACACCCAAATCTTGAATTCTGCAGGTTCAAATCTTGTCTTCCTCATATCTATGTTGTTGTTGTTGTTGTTGTTGTTCTCACGTTAACTCTCTGACGAAGGAGTCCGTGGTCACACAACCCTGGTACGGACTACTGCCTTTCTTACTTGAGGCCGTACAAAACCCATACCTGGTACGTACGTATATACCTGCGATAAGTATCACACACAGAATGCAAGGATGTCAGTTTCAATCAAATCCTCGATCTCACAGCAGTTGTTTTATTCATCATTATTTGATAAATACGTATGAGTCCGCCTGGAAAAAAAAAAGAAGAAAAAAAAGACAAAAGCAGCCAGCCCTATCAATCAGCCATAGGAAGGGATGAAGCCGGTATACGCGTACACGCTCGTGATCGATCGATCGATCGGCGGTCCCGATCCACCTACTGCGTACCAGACGCCGGATTCAGGACGCATGGTGGCCCGTGGCCCAGTCAGCAGTCAGCTCGCCTGAGTCTCTTCGGCTACAATTCACTTTTCAATGGCCTGCGTGTGCAGCTACCGTCGAGTGTGTACCAGCAACTACAATACGGGCCCTTCGTCGATTGTCGGTCAGCACGTAGGCCACGCGTCAAATAGACGGCTTGCCACTAGTTCGACAGCACAATCCATCTTCCCTCGTGTGTCGTGATGACAGCAGGCTACATAAGATCAGGCGACTGGTAATACTTTCGAGCACATAGTTTAATGATGTTATAGATGTGGTTACTCGTAACAATAAATCGGCGACGGGCCACGAACGAACCACCCTCTCTCTCAGCATTGAAAAACAGTCACACGGGAGGGGGGGGGGCAATCAAGCCGAAAACTATCACCTACAATATGTGTAAATATTAATACTTCGTATTTGGACGCATCACCGTTGTTTTCCCCCCTGAAAACGCCGGGAGAAAAAACGGCAAAAAAAAAGCAGGACGACGGACACAAGTATACCGTACTACTTACCAGGTAGTAAATCGGGAAAACGCAACATGGAGGAAAATAACTTCTACCCCCGGTTGGGTACCGGTATACTCGCAACACAGGTTATAACCAGAAGTCTGCTTCGAACTATTCCTGCTCCCGCTTCGCACCTTGATCACACCCGAATTCTGAGCCTTTCAAGCTGAACCTGCCGCAGGCAGCGACAAGCCTCAAATACCGCTCCGTCGAAAACATCAATAGTTCCTCAGTTATTATACCACTATTAATACTACTTTGGCAGTATTCCATAATAATTGTTGGCTAGACAGACTGCTGACGTTGCTGCTTCTTAAATAACTCCCAAAAAAGTTCGCACATTCGGCCCGCAATTCGACGCTAGTCGGCAAGAGAGAGGGATTAAAGGGCTTAACCTGAAAACCAACTGGGGGTAGAGGTATATACTTTTGCCGGCATGCCGGCATATGCGGGTAATAATAAGGTTAGGAGTATTTTTCCACAGCAAATCGGAAGAGTGACTGATGCAATATTGCAATATACTACCTGGTATTACATCTACTACTCCGAGTATTTAATACTACTGCCGACGAGTATTACTGCTGTAAGTATCACACGACACGTCTGCACTCGGTAGTAGTCGTATATATATAACCGTATATACGTAGGAGCAAACAATGTACCAACAACATTCCAACACGTTTCATTTTGTTTCCCCCCGAGCTATTCTTCCGCTCCAGTTTTGGAAGTCTGTTTTTTTACCACCGACTCAATATTTTGGACATTTTTTTTTTTTTTTTTTTTTTTTTTTTTTTTTTTTTCCATCCCATTCATTATCTTCGCACATCTTCTTCTCTCTCTCCTTCCAACTCGTAACTCAGATCCGGGGTCACATAGCAGGCTCTCCTCCCCCCTTCCCGCTACGGTACGTGCCTTCATTTTTATCGCGAGAAGATTTCAGCATTTTCTTCCCTCGTCGACTCGCATCGAATTGTGCCTACCCACGCTGCAAGGCGCTCTCAACAATTGAATCCCTTTTTTTATTTTTGCAAATAAAGTCAAAGTCCGACCCTCCTAGGGCTCGAACCCAGGACTCAAACAAGTAGAATTCGAGGTTAACCACTTGAACCACCGGGGCGACCGGACATAGGAGCGAATGTAAGAGCAACAAAACAATACGCGAGACGAGAAGGCGCCAAAACGGATCGGGGGAACGGGCAGGTGGGGTGGGGGGGGAGGGAGGGTGCAGCGTTTTCGCTCATAATTGGTACACCGGTACGTACAATAACTTACGATAATCTCATGAGAACCTCCCGAGAACCTCGTTGTATATCTTGCAGCACTGCTGTACCAGGTACGTCGGAGTGGGCGAGGCTTGAACGGTCATGTCTATATGGCCTCGACAGAAAAGTCAAAGTACGTCGATTTTCATCACGATCTCGCTTTTTACCATTTCTGGGGTCAACCAATAAATGTTCCAACGCTTTGCTCTACACAGCCAGCAGCCGTATCTCGGCGGCGTAGTTTTGTGACCACATGACTTGTAATTTCTCTATATAGGATAGAAGAATCCGAATGGACAACTGATTGTGCTGGACGGATGTCGGCGGGTACAAGAACGATGCGACTTTACACCAACCTTAACCCCTTTAGAACCGCAGTCCCGTTTTGGGGACAAACTACTTGAAATTTGACTGGTTTGGCCCCAAAACGGGACTGCGGTTCTAAAAGGGTTAAGGTTTACGATTTTAACTCACACTGCATATATATACCAGGTATATATTAATATTTGATATTACAAATCCAACCTGCCCCCATTAATGGACAAATTGTCAGACTACTATTAATACGCACTACGAGTACAGCAGCAGTAGTACAGCAGTACCGCCGCTGTCTCACGATATGGAAATGTACCCCGTTGATAAAGAAATCCACGATCAAGTCGAAATAACATGATTAAGTACCCTGCTGTGCGCATATTTTGCGCGGTTGTATACACCAGTGCACTTCATATTATCTGTCCCCCCAGCCCGTTTTCGTCCCTTTTTTTTCTATTTTCCTCGGTTCTTATTTTCTTTTTCTTCTTTCCCTTTTGCCCCTGTTGGTCTTTCTGTTTGTATCTTCTGGTTTGCTTTTTTTTTTTGCCCTCTGTTTGTTATTTTTGCCTTATTACTTCGTCTTCCTGTTTGTTGTTTGCCTACTACTAAGAGTCTCTTTTTAGTTCCCTGGTGTTCTTAGTAGCGGAGTCGCATGTTTGTCTTTTTGGTCTGATCTCTGTCCTACAGCCCTCGCGTAGCGTGCGAGCCCGCAATCTGCGAAAATACACGCATCCTCTTACAGGTTTCCTGTCTTGATTTCTTGCGTTCTTGTCAGAACTGGACATTTTTCTCCCTTTTCACTTCTTGATTTGTTATTTTTCGGTTATGATTTCGATTTTCGAAGTCGACATTTTTTTTTTTTCATCGTTTGCCTATTTCTTCTGGAAAGTACGTACCAGGTATGTGGTCTTCTCGGTTTCTGTGGCGACTTGTACAGCGTACCGCATGCATCTGACAAGTACGTGTGCGGACCTCATTGCTTATTTTTGTATGATGAGGAGTAGATGTGCTTCAGTTATTATATTCTTTGCTTGTTGTAGTTTAACCCAGATGTTTCTTCCACTCCAGAGTGATTGGAGCCTATCCTGCGACCACGGACTGCGTTGTATCATTTGTTCTCCCTGTGAATCCGGAAAACAAATAAATATAAAGTATACCATAGGTAGAGTTGTTCCCTGTCGCTCCGCCAAAAAGCAACACACGGTATGTCACGAAGATACTCGTGTGTGCGTAGTTCTTCTCCTATAAACACAACCAAGTCCCCGGTCATGTGGTCACACGACAGGCTCCACTGACTGGAACATCACACACACCATTACAGCAATTTTATCCTCGTACCAGTAGTAGTATTTTTTTTTTCTTCTCTTTCTCACAGGCCGTGACCACTCTTGGTACCTGGTATGAATTCGCGATGAATTGATGTGAGAACAAACAACAAACAAACAATAATATGTGTGGATATTATCGTCGAAAGTCTAAAACCAGGTACGAGGCCATAAGCGACGTCATAACGCAGGGATTCTCATGCAAGTGAAAGTTTTAAGTTTTTGAGCTGTACGTACCGGTGTAACTTGCGCCAGTCCGACCGGCAATATAATTCGGCAATTGGGGAGCCAGCCGCCATCGACGCGAAATGTTCATGTCAACCAACCATTATATCTAGTGTACTCGTGTAGTACGAAGTTGTACCATACCAGGTATACCACTTGAGGTATCTCCGGTAACTTCCGTGGTCAGCGTGCTTACTACCTGGTATAGTATTATTTTCATAGTGATAAGATCAACGTGGTGGTTCGAGTTTCACCGAGTGCATACTTGAACGGGGCTTTTTCTTGCACAAAAAAAAAAAGGTAGGCGGAGAGGGCGAGAGCGTGAGGCAGCAACATTCGATGATAATCGTCGAAAATCGACGAGGAAGCTGAATCAACTCTATGCGCGATAAAAATGAAGGCATGTACGGGGGAAACGGGGCGACACCTGTATCCACGGCTTCTCCAGAAGATCCTAGAATCGCTGAGGGTAAAACCTCCCACTCGCAAAAGTAATGATGGGGAAAAACAAGGGAAGGAGTGAGGGCATCGCGCCAAAAGGTGTCAGGATGCACTCGAGCGACAAACCTTGCATGATATTAATGGCCATAAAAAAGGAAGCTTGCAACAATAAACAAGTTGTTACTCGTACACTACAACAGTCGTTGGTAAGGACCTATACTGAACAGCAGTTGTACCGGAGAAAGCCCATATGCCCGCTTGAGCAATTTAACCCTTTTAGAACCGCAGTCCCGTTTGGGGGACAAACCAGTCAAATTTCAAGCAGTTTGTCCCCAAAACGGGACCGCGGTTCTAAATAATGGGTTGAGGTGACGACAACACCCACAGCAACCAAAAAATCACTTGTCGTCATGTTTATGGTCCACTCTGCGTCGTGAAGTTTAGGGTCTGGTGAAGTTTAGGGTCTGGTGTATGGGGGTATGTTCGCGTACTGTACCTACTCACCTCTTATCTACACGAGGGTCATCAAAAATCAAAACAAGAGCAGGAAAAAGTAGCAGCGAAGCGTCAATGGACGGTGACGGCGTGTGTCGATGCGGGTCAACCGATGTAAAGATGCGTATAAATATGCTGGTACCTGGTATGATATATTCGCGCGTGGCGGCGCACAGAAATAGCGAACTGGAAACCAACTCTCTCATGCATCGCGCGCGCATGTTATTTCGATTGGATTATTGCGGGTAGAACTCTGTTCGTACCAGTAAAGGCAAAAGCGATGATATCAGGAACTGATCCACAAGAAGTACAAATAAATGTACCAGGTATTACGGACTGATGTACAAGCGTAATGTTTTGATCATAGCATGATACTCATATAGCAGGTACCTTGGTACGTACATGAAACGAGAACATTATATAGAAATGAGTCATACTTGGGGTACAGCGGTACAGCTACTCGTGTTATGTTACTATTAATACGAGTTGATATTAATAATACCTGAACCTATATCAAGAAGTTTACTATTAATATTGATATTAATATTGACATTTTATAACGGGGCGTGATTTGCAGAAACTTGACGGCCAGACCACAAAAAAAAGGACCGACTTTTCACGTCGAACAAATAACCTACCAGGTAACTGCTAGTAAAACATGCGCAAAAAACACAACCCCACAGGCCTCCCTTCCTCCCGAGGGTGGTAGGGGCGGCCAGGCTATGGCCAGGTGTGTCCACGCGTATATACGTAAGGTGCAGGCGGCTTTGCTGTTTCGTAGGGGGCGGGAGGGCGGGGTGCGTGTGGGGGTGGGGTTATATCTATACTACAGCTGGAGGAGGAAACATGCATTATAGAGATACGCGTATGTCTGGTATAAACAGTACCAGTACAGTACAGTTATTAATAGTATTAGTATTATAGTACGTCTCGCGAAAAGGGAACACGTGTGTGCAGCTTACTTTACATCAAAGGGTATGTCGCACCTCGCCCCTACCCTTGAAATGAGAGGAACACGCACACGCTAACGATGCAGTCACCATGCCTTGAAGAGAGGGACACGCACACACTCACGATGCACAAACCGAAAGCCAAGATATAGGGGGAAAAAACGAAATGACTCACCTGAATCGCTCGCTTCGGATGATGCAGCATCCGTCCTAGCTCGTTTCTTCCGGCCTCGGGGTAGCTCGACAGGTTTCGCTTCAACTGAAGAGCCACAAAGCAAGTCGCAGAGGAGCGCGCCGGGGCCCTCGCTCGGCTGGGGGCCTGTGAACTGCACCTCGACCAAAACATTCCTGTTGAGGCCAGGGTGCTGCTGCTGCTGCTGCTGCTGCTGCTGCTGCTGCTGCTGCTGCTGCTCCCCTACAAGGAGCCCGCTGGGCGGAGATGCTGACCGCACCACCAGCCTCTTGACCGTGGTGTATCTCTCTCGCACCGACGCGAGAAGATCCACTTCCGAAACTGAGTGGAGAACGAAGAGATGATCCGAAAAAGGAGGCATGCACGTATACGTACATACATAGGGTGGTGGGCAAGAAAAGAGAGAGATGTGGGGTCAGTGAGTGCCCGGGCGGCATGAGGGTGGGCAACAAGACAGCAGGATCATGCGTTGCTGTGGTCTGGAGCCAGTGATCACTACCCCCAGGCACGATAATAGGCGTCTCGGTGTACGTGTGGAGTGTTGGAGGAGTTTTTCGGTCAGCAGTACTCGTAGTATACCAGGTACAGAACAGTACAGCAAAAAGTTTGGGGGAGCAAACACGCATCGACCCGAGTAAAAACAAAAAGCTTGCGCGGAAAAAGCGATTACCCGCTCTCGGCAACAGAAAGAGCGCTCTTTGGTGCTCGGAGAAATCACATCTGAAGCTCTCTCGGGGCCAGGCGAACCCCGAAGCAGCCCCCTGCCCGGCGCCGCTACCCCCCATCGATCTCTCACCTTCGCTTGTGATGCCATCAACTCTGAATATCCAGCACCTCTGTTTTCTCCTGGCTGATCGCCCCGCACCTCCAACGGGGATCGAAGTTGTTGTAGCAGGCATCACAGCAGTAGCGGCGGCCATCCTCAAGCAGAAAGCGAGCTATAGGCCCGAGTAGTGGTTGCAACGCTGCTGCTGTTGCGTTTCGATGGAAGTAGCTACACAAACTACCTCGAGGAATGCCCCAGTTTGCCGGTCAGCTTGTGGTGAGAGTCCCCACGCTGTGTTTAGCGTCCTCCTTGCTGGCAGGGGGTGGAGTGTGGTGAGGAGAGTGCAAGATGTCACAACTACTCTGTGCTGACGACAAACAACAGCTCGCGCGTACCACCGTTTCTTGTACTTTTTCTACAGTATGTGCCCAGCACAGGTACGCAGTAGTAGAAGGCAGATGTTGGTGGTGCGTCGGCGTAGTAAGGGCGACTTTCGACAAGGAGCCTATCTATACTCGTATACGGCGTGTCCGTCTTTTTGGTGTGTCGCAGCACCAGTCCGATGGCCCAGAGGGAAAAAGGGAAGTACGAGTAAGGTATGTACACACGCGAGTATGAGTACCAGCAGGTCACCGAACAAGTGTCGAATCGGTTTGAAACTTCCCTCTCAACACCGATCTCGTACCTTGTACGAGGAGTTCTCATTTTCTTTCGTGTTTTCTTCATTTTTCCACAAGATGGAGGGCGTATCGCGTTGCCGAGTACTTCTCCCGCTATCTACCTGTAAAGATTCGATATTTCAACCCCAATGGATGTGCCGAAGGCAGAATAAGAAAAAAATCTGTACCAGTGTATCTTGAAAAACACAAAGTTTGAAAAAAAAAGAATTAGTGACACCAACCAATGCTTTTCCTTTAGATGATTTTTTTTTTTTTTTTTTTTTTTTTTTTTTTTTTTTTTTCCATCCCATTCATTATCTTCGCACGTCTTCTTCTCTCTCTCCTTCCAACTCGTAACTCAGATCCGGGGTCACATAGCAGGCTCTCATTTTTTATCGCGAGAAGATTTCAGCCTTTTCTTCCCTCGTCGACTCGCATCGAATTGTGCCTACCCACGCTGCAAGGCGCTCTCAACAATTGAATCCCTTTTTTTTATTTTTGCAAATAAAGTCAAAGTCCGACCCTCCTAGGGCTCGAACCCAGGACTCAAACAAGTAGAATTCGAGGTTAACCACTTGAACCACCGGGGCGACCGAATACGACCAGGTAGTCATCTTCATTTTTGATACAAACGATGTGTGCAAGCAGTGCCGATACGTGATGTACCTGTACCGCAAGTACTATATGTTCGTTCTGATTGTTTCCCAAATCGAAAAGCTTATACCCCATCAGCAGGAGCGACTGGAGCAGTATACCTGTACACGAGGTTTTGCCCGGACACCACTGACCAGATATAATATGTCTTCTCGTCATCATCACCAGGATATATCTTGCCTGTTGCCTGTCGGATACCAGGTCCTGCTTCAACGCGATATTTTTAATAAAAAAAGTAGTACGTCACGCCAGCTGATTTCCACATTTTTAAAAATAAAATCTTGAAAAGAAAAGATGGCATCAAATGGCAAATGCATGACAAAGAGCCAATAGACCACAGACAGCAGACAGAGTAGAAAACCACGGCAGTCTATACGGCCGGGTCGTCTGAATGAAGATATGATACGCACGTGCCTAGGTATCCACCCCTGCTGTATGATGCGTATAAACGGTAATCAATATCATACCAGGCATACGTGCTTGCATCAGTACGTACTTGTAGCACACACAAATATCGTTGGGTACACACACAACACAGCTATTAAATAGGAAGGAAATCAACAGACACAACGGCGGTCCATTATTACCTAAATGAGTAATCATGCCAGTAAACGCCACCCGGGGCGTTGTGATGTATCAGTGCGAAAAAGGTACCCCGGGGCGTTTACTACGTGACCGGGTCGTTTTCTGGAAGGATCTCGGGCCTTTTGGCTCACCCGGGTTATGCAAAAAAAAACAGATACCAAGGTATACAGCAGTACCACACATACATACAGCACGATGTCATGCATGCACAACAACAATCACCCGTCACACATTGCCGGGCCGATGTTATGGTTTAGATTGCGAGACATGAGGCACCTTGTTGTAGTATTGACCGGGCGGGCGCCGCGGTTGCAAGTGGTTCGCACGCAAGATGCGATGTGGACAATGACCCAGGAGCACAGCAGTAGTGGCGGGGGGTCGAACCCGACAGACATCATTGGAGCCGTTGATACTTTTTAGATTTATGTATGTGCCTCCCATCGATCGATAGAATGTACCTGGTATGGTATCCGTATCATGTCTTATCTTTCTTTCTGGTCACATCGTAAGCGAGCCCCTCATCATCAATCAGCACGACGAGCTGATACACATGTCAAACCCCATGGCAAATACGAAGGAGGTGTTAATGGTACATGATAGCACTCATAGTATGGCTGGTTGATAGCACTCATAGTATGGCTGGTTGATATGAGGTACTACTTCTTTCAACAGGCAGCGACACACACGTCTCCCCACACATGTTTGGTCATCTGTCCTCCTATATACTGTAGGCTGGTTCTAGCCTGTCTGTGTCTTCTTCTGATGTTGTTGTTTTTTGTTGCTGTCTACTCCATCACGGGACGCGCTATTATAGTAGTAGTAGTCGCATATATATGGATGATGATACATGGGTTCGGGATCTATTGTTATTAGGCTTTAGATTGGGTAGGCGATTGTTTGGCTATAACCTTTCACCTCTATAAGCCCAACGGAGTACGACCTTAACAAATACCAGGTAGCACTTAAGCAATATGTTAGGGCTCATTACCTAAAAGATTGGGCTTGGTCCGCGGGAAGCAACCCTCGGAAGTAGTGGGTTCAGCGATGCACGAGTCCGACCCCATCCGTCCCGCTCAGTCATCGTACTGCTCTATCATCGAGCTCTCCATGAATGAGATGATACAGGGTATAGGAACAATAAATGAGAAGAACTTTACCATAGAAGAATCCGTGTCCTCGCCAGCATCTACACCCATCCCTACTATGCCCTGGTACTCTATAACAAGGCACCTTATCACACTTCGCGTCATATCGGAAGGACTGCGTCATCGCTGAGCCTGTGGCACACCTTTTTCAAAGATATATCTGCCTGAACTACTCTCCAACCGCTCAGCTTGTGGGCATCGTCATGAACAGCTTTGCTAGTAGTTCAGAGTCGATCTTGCTTTTGTACCCCCCGCAAAATTACGACACCACCAGCTATACGATCATGAACTGCTTCGCCCAGGTAGTGTCGGTGCCTTGGTGATGTAAGTCCGACATTAACCCCTTTAGAACTCCAGTCCCGTTTTGGGAACAACAAGGCACTCCAATTCCAAGTAATTTGTCCCCAATTGTCCCCAAACGAGACTGCAGTCCTAAAAGGGTGAATAGCCACTACCACTTTCAAAGGACAGAGTCACTTTGCCACAACAGGAGAAGGTCGTCAGGCGTGAGACTCCAGATAGATGATGTATGCAGGCTGCGGGTCCGGCACAGTGGAGGTGTGGGCGGCTGTCGTGGAGAGGCTGTCTCCTGGCGTCGTCAGGAGCGGAGCCGGGTTAATGCGCCCGGCTGTGCTCAGAGTCCGCGGCGGAAAGGGTCGGCATGGCCGGATTTCCTGGGTCCGGGTTTTTTCCGTGCGCGTGAGGTGTCGAAGCCCATGAGGAAATGTGGGGTAGATGTATAGCATCATTTATTTTGTTTCGAGTAGCCGCACCTTCGACCTCCCTTTCCGGTTCATATGGGATGATTCGGTCACACCCCATTCTTGGATCGTCATGTATGTGATCTGCATCTATGCGGCATACCGGTAGATAGATAGATAGATGCAGATCACATGGCGGTCTATGCGACAGACTACTCAGGGTAGGCTAATTAAATGTAATGGTATCGCGTAAATCTAACAAGGCCGTGCAATACACCATTATTATCAATAGTATGGGGAGATAGGAAAATACGTCTGAATATACTGCGTGTGAGATCACGTGACGTGCTATACTGCTGTAGTAGCAGAAACGTCTCCCGAGTCCGTATCGTACACGTACGTGTATGTATGAAGATTCATGGGTTATAGGGGAAATAGCGGGATGAGCGAGGCACGAGTCTGACCCCACCCATCCCACACACTCTGGTCTCGTACTTTATGATCCACCTCTCCGTGAGATAAGCAACACAAGAATAATTTTACCAAAGAAGAAGCGCCCTCGGCAGCATCGACACCCATCCCCACTGTGTCCTACTCTATAATAAGGTACCTAATCACGTATCTCACCTACTACAGTAGTACTGCACATACTACCCATTCATACTCGTACGCCAACTTTTTCCGATCACTATACGGAGTATATAATAAATGTGAAGGGATTACCTACTGAACTAGAAGTATAGGAGTAAAAGATCGGTCGATTACCCGGCCCAGGGTATAGTCCCTATCACACGCTTCCCCCCCTCTGAACGGCGGGATCCCTGGTTCCCCAGGTCTTTTTTTTTTTATTCAGGTATTATTGAAACGAAGCGGGTAGGTCAGAGTACGGCCGTATACGGTACGACGCCCAAAAATCCCGCCGTTCAGCCGTTCAGAGAGGGGGGGAGTGGTACAAGGACTACCCCCTGTGCTATGGGTAGTCGATCGATGATTTACTCCTACTACCTATTATAGCTCGGTAGGTAACACCTTCACATAAAGCACATAATACATCCTTTCTTTGCTTCGGAAACAGCTGGGGCGTTCATGTTATTCACCCCCAAAACATCAAAAGGGGAGGCGTTTACTGTGTCATCCGGGCGCTCTTTTTTTTTGCAGTTTGGGGCATTTGTTACTCCGGATATAATGCTCGCGTTTTTTCGACCTTCTGCGCGTTGAAGCATGCGCGTAGCAGCTACAAACCAGCCATTTTGATGGGCAGCGGGTTTTTGGTAGATGCTTCTTAACCCCGTTAGAACCGCAGTCCCGTTTTCGGGACAAACTACTTGAAATTTGACTGGTTTGTCCCCAAAACGGGACTGCGATTCTAAAAGGGTTAAGGGGTGCTTAAGGAGGGGAGTGGTCGTTTTTTGGTGGATGAGATAGAGGGATGTTGGTTGTAGTAGTAGTCTTCTTCAGCGTCACATACATACATGCAGTTCTGGCTTGTCTTATGATACTGCCGCGCTTTTGTTCTGGAGAGTTCTTCGCTTTCTGTTAGTCTTTTTTCAGAACAACACGACACATTGTCGGATGCCTACGTACGTACGTAGCATAATAATACTAAAAATAAATGGAGCCATTATTATTATTGCCGCATCACATTGTCAAGAAAGTGTTGTAAATATATCACATCCCCTCGAACGAATTTCGAAGCTGATCTTCGCGACAACAGGGAGAGCGCAAACAAACGCCGCGCGCCGAGAGAGACGCGTTTGTTTATGGAAAGATATCTCAACGAGATTTTCCCTAAAAATCGTCATTTTCGTTGGGTGCGACCCGCTGGCTTTGAAGAAAATCGCCTTTGAAATTCGCCCGAGGGAGGGTGTGCTATATGCTGCACGAAGTATGTTATCACCGGTGTGATATGGCACGTACGATGGTACGGTGCGAGGGCCGATATGTGGGGCGGCCGTGGCTCGGGCGTGCGTCGGCGGGCGGCCCGGTCTTCCGCGGGGCATGCCAGTACAGCCATGATTGTGAAGATCCAAATGACGACGACGACGACGACGACTACTACTACTAGTGACTACTTTACTGTTGTACTTCGTGCCTGTGAAGGTGTCACCTACCTTCTTAGCCCCTTTAGTACCGCAGTCCCGATTTATTTGGGGACAAACCACTCTAATTCCAAGTGAGTTGCCCCCAAAACGGGACTGGGGTCCTAAAAGGGTTAGGGTAAAATATGGATCGATCACTCAGCCCAGGGTAATCCTTACAACACTCACCCCTCTGAACGGCGGGATCTTTGAGGCGTCGAGACTGTTCGTTTTATAAAGGATAGACCACTGAGCTACTCAGTCAGACAGTCTGACTGAGTAGCTCAGTGGTCTATCCTCTATTATTTTATAAACGAACAGAGACCGTATGCGGCCATGCGCAGACCTATACCCGCTTCGTTTCAATACCTGGGGAATCACAGAGATAGATGTCTTCCGTAGGGACGGCACGCGCAAGCAAGCGTTTCTATTTAAGAAACGTCCGAAGTGAGATTCGAACCTGTGTCCCCGACGACGTCAAATAAATGTGATGGTGCCGCAGAGAGGAGGACACAGGGGTGTCGATGCCGGCCAGGGCATGCTTCTTCTTCCCTCGACGATTTACTGAGTGAGACGTTCCCATTGCTATTACTATTAATAGTACGTCACGCGATCCCCTTCGCGTGGTACGTATATTTGCCTATCTTCTTATACTACTGGCACGTATTGCGCCCCCTCATAGCTACGGTACGTGACACCACTATTACGGGGGACCGGATTAAATAGGACCTACTGTACATACAAATACCTAGATATTTCGCTATTTTGTCTAACAATATTTGGTTATATTTACTATGGTCCCCCGTGATACTAATACAGCATTACTCTGTATACCTGGTGCTACTACCGTTGCTGTAAATACTACCCCCCGGGAAGGATAAGGATACCAGGTGCAGCAAGCAGAAGAAGATTAAACATGCAGGCATGTTGTCGACCGTAAGTTCGCGCGCACGGCCGCCTTCAACCACGTGACTAACTGCTGCTGCTGAATTAAAACCTGTCAGGTGCTGTAAGTGCTGCCTGTACTGTTTTTATTATGCATAATGGTTGTCATCCGACAAGACGTACTGCAGCAAGCAGTGTTGGTCTAAAAAAGACTCGGGAACAGAAAGTGGTATTTATAATAGGAGCCCAACGATTTGTTCTTTCTACTACCTGGTATTTTGTTTTATTATTATTTGCCTTCTGACAATGTACTGGGCGTTATTCATTCAAAATGAAAAAGCTGACATAATTCATCGAATACCACTAACTAGCCGGTCGCCCCGGTGGTTCAAGTGGTTAACCTCGAATTCTACTTGTTTGAGTCCTGGGTTCGAGCCCCAGGTGGGTCGGACTTTGACTTTATTTGCAAAAATAAAAAAAGGATTCAATTATTGAGAGCGCCTTGCAGCGTGGGTAGGCACAATTCGATGCGAGTCGACGAGGGAAGAAAATGCTGAAATCTTCTCGCGATAAAAATGAAGGCACGTACCGTAGCGGGAAGGGGGGAGAAGAGCCTACTATGTGACCCCGGATCTGAGTTACGAGTTGGAAGGAGAGAGAGAAGAAGATGTGCGAAGATAATAAATGGGATGAGAAAAAAAAAAAAAAAAAAAAACTTCATCTAACCAATTCTCCTTCCCTTCGTACACTCACTTGAATATGCACTCCCACCATTTACCGAGATATTTTACCTACTACCAGGTATGTATCTATACGACATGCGTCCTACTCCGCATCTACATTCCACCCCCACGCCATGGGAAGTAGTCCTCCCTCCTCCTTTCTCCCCCTGGCGGCCTGGCGATCTCGCAGGGCGAGCTTATATCGGTGCGCTCTGCGCGAGATCGCGATCTGGGTAGTCACCGATATGACCTGGAAAAGGTGCTCCTTACAAACCCCTTTTCTTGCTAAAGATCCCCGTCCGTTCCTCCAACGATGCTCGCCGCCAGCTGGTCGATGAAATCGCTACCTTCCTTCCCGAGGCGTCCAAAGCTTTCCACCGCGAGGGTGACAAGTTTATGGCTGCACTCGTCGAAGAACAGGCTCATCCCACGGTAGGGTTGCACCAGAAGTTCCTGAGCCCCTCACAATAGGAGCTCAATATCTCACCCGATACAATACTTGGAAGAAATTCGTTCGTGTCTCCCGACCGGCACTTGTATGCGCTAGTCCTAAAAACGTATACCAGGGTATACAAGTAAAATTTTCATCCTAACTCGTAGTTCCTCACCTAAGGAACTCAATTGGTCAGAAACCTTTGGCCCGATAAGTGCAACCCCTACCGTGGGATGACTCGACACTTGTCCTGCACGAGCGTAGTGGTTGCGCTTTCGCGCCTCAGAAGTGGAGGCGGCTGATCCGTCTCCATCAGCGCTGCCAGCCCACATGTGGGCCCTCGCTTGGCGGTCTGCATGCGTGATGTCGAGGAGTATCGCCTTGTTGCGGTACTCTGACGACGTAGCGTCTCGGAGGCCTCCCCTCTCGATCACTATATCCATGCGGAGGTTTCTATCGGCGTTGAAGGGCGCTCCGCTTTCCATTTCATGGCGGATGGACAACCGCTTAAAGGTGCGAGACAGCGCGTGGACTAGCGGCTGATGCTGATTAACCTGCGCGCCTGCTCGGTGGCATGTGCGCTCGTGACGATTGGTGACGTCCGTCGCTTCGCAGCAGGGGCACCTCGCCGCTATGGGCTCCTCTTGCGCCGTCCCATAGACACGAACTCAGAAGCCGGTATGATACGTGCCGTGTATACAGGCCTTGCACGTAAACAGGCGACAGCGCCTGGTCCCGATAGGCTCCGTTGCCGAGCCTTGGCAAGACCTCTGGTTTCCGTCCCCCCGAATACGTCGTCCCGATCCGACGGGCCTGCTACCTCGGGGAGCTGGTCCAGAGAAGAAACGTACCGTTGGTACCGTGCCCTGTTGATCTGCTGCCCCAGCTTGTACTGCGCCTTGTGGGAGCTGATCGTTAGGGCGTCATGCGCCGGCAGTACCTCCACATCATACTGTTCTGTCCCTCCTCCTTCGTTTGCGCAGAACGCCCTGTTCCGCCAACTTTCCGGGATTACGTTTGCCATTGCCTCCTCCGATACCCCACGGATATCGCGAAGGCCCCTGACGCTGCTCCATATGCGGCGAACAAGGTCCGAATTGGGCAACTCCCTTCGAGATTTTTTCCTAATGGACCGGAGAGGTCAGCGAGGACCTCTGGCACCGTCGCCACTAAGCTCCCGATGGACGCTGACATTCTCCTTGATTCAGCCGACGAGGGTCCAAACCCCCCGGCCCCTGTGGAGAGGCTCGCCTGCGCTTTCTGGTGGGGCTGTAGCGTCAACCGGTTCGCCGGGCATCCGTCCGCAACGAACGGCGATTCGTCCGCTGTCCCTGGAAGCTCGGGAAGGCGCTCGAGCATCCACATTGCGCTAGTGTCTGCCCGCTGACACGCGGGTAGTGACAGCTCCGGGTCCAATACCCGCTCAGACGCTTTCTACGATAGAGGTACGAGGTAGCACATTCCCGCTTTTTTGTTTCTGAATGACGGGCCTTCTTCACCCAAAATCGTCGGAACGTCAATCTTGTTTCGAAAAATGACGTTTTTGTATACTTGGGCCATGGGATTTTTCATCGGGAAGCAATTTGATTTTTGCTGAGGTCATTCTTCGGATGAGGTATGGAGCTCCTCAAGTGAGGAGCCTCGGAAAAATTAGGGTGAACCTCTACCGTAGAACGCCTCCTCAATGCAGGAGGCCCGCTGCACCATTGAACTGGTGGCGATGAGGTTCGCCGACTGTTTGTCCGGCATGCGCGGCAGGATGCGCGCGAGTTGCTCTGCTCCCCCATCTCGGACTATCTCCACGGCGTTGTCCACCGCGAACGCACCAGTGCCTATGGGCACGCCAACCACCTTTACCCCACCCCCTTCCGCAATGCAAACACCGATGCCCCTCAGAAGTGCCATCTCTTCCGACGTAGGCACATCATGCCCTTTTGGAGGCAAAGCAACCGTCTTTCTGGGGTTAATGGCACTGCCTATTTCGCACAGCTCGTGCTGGAGAAAGGGCACTACTCTCACCGTGTCCGGTGTGATCTCTGACATACCGATGCTGATGTCATCGAGGTAGGCAAATGCTTCAACCCCCCGGGGTTCGAACTCCTCACGGACCCGCTTGAGTATTGGCAGCATTGGCATGCAGAACAGCGCCGGGCCAATGGCATCCCCTTGCTGCACTCCACTCGAACAGTCAATTTTACGCCGCTCCCTCGAATCCATCTGGAAGAACGAAGGGGCGGGCCTCTCGCCGTAGCATTTAGCAATGAACGGCGTAATATTAATATTAATAATATTAATATTAATTTAATACAGATGTATACGAACAGCGATGCATGCATTGGGTCCTCCCCTTGCCTCGCCACGTATAAAGTAGCATCGTACTGCAGTTCGTAGAGTCTCATCTTGGTTCGTATATACCTTTTTTTTGTTCGTCATCAGAACGGAGGAAATATTAAAAATATGGACTGAGCGGGTTGATGCTTGCAATTGCCACTTCTTCCTTGGAAGTACGTCCTACCTGTCTGTGACAATAATAATGTGTACCTGTATATGTATAGTGTCGCGCCGCAGCTCTTCTTGTTGGAAGTAAGTGTGTGGTACCTGTTGTGCGGGGGGATAGGTCTACGCTCGTACTTCTTGTGTTGCCCTTTACGGCAGGAGGTGTGGCAGGGTACCGCCGCTGCTGCTATACAATAACCACACAACAATAGAAACAGTCGGTTTCATCCGCCCTACGACAAGGGGTTCACCTGCTTATTATAGAGTACTACAGCCGAACCACTGTTACTGCAGCTCCTCAACGGAGAGGAGCTATTACGGGGGACCATAGTAAATAGGACCAGACATGGTTAGGAAAAATAAGGAAATATATAGGTTTTTGTGTGTACCGTAGGTCCTATTAACTATGGTCCCCCGTAATACACCGTAGGTCAATGTCGTCGGTTCCGATCCTATAAAATAAGTACCGGTGTAAAGTTTTCTTCGTTCGATACCACATGGGATTGATTTGGTGGCGTATCGGGCTTAGCTGATTGGAGATACCTCAGGTGCTTGGCACTGCTTGTTCTTGGACCCCATCAAGTGAAGGGTCTCAGAAAAGATATAGGTACGCAGGCAGTACCGGTGCGTACGTAGAGTTATTCCTTCTATTAATATCACAAACGCATGATCCCCTCGTCGCCACGAACAAATTATTAATAGTACGGCAGTAGTATCATCAAACGGTATTATTATACGTACGACGTGTTCATGCATCAGAACGGAGGAAATTGGGGCGGCATCGGGCTGACGTTCGCCGCTTCTTTTAAGAAGTATGGTGTATATATAGTATATTGTCGCGCCGCAACTCTCGTCACGGATCTTCTTTTCGGCGCACATGTACGTGGGGGGGCTTCTGTGCGTGGGGATGATGTTCTTGTCTTCGTTGTCGCCGTAAGTAAACCATCACTCTTTCTATAGCTCTGTAGGAGTACTATTACGGGGGGCCATAGTTAACAGGACCTATGGTATACATAAAAACCTATATATTTAAACATTTTTACTAACATAATTTGGTCCTATTAACTATGGCCCCCCGTACTATTAATAACATCACCGTACCGTTGGGGGAGTGGAATCGTATACCGGTTCAAGCACGAACAAGAGGAACAAGTACAGTGCCTGGTGCGTACGTAACGAGTATTTACAGTCGGCCCAGTGTTATTTTATTTTGCCAGCTGGCAATCAATCCACATGTATAAGTGAGTCCAGCTGAATTCCTGTCGGGACCATACGCTTGTTGTCCGAAAATGCAAACAAGCGAAAAGGTAATGCGACTCACAATGATGTGAGAGCTACTCCATCAGGACTCCCTTTAGGTGTTGCGCTGTCGCACCAGCGCAACATTCCCCACGAAATCAGTCTCTCATATGCGCAACACGCGCCGAAAGTTGCAGCTAGCTTTGACCAACTCGCAACTAGATTTGCGCAACACGTTTCGCCGAGGGCGAGAACAAGTTTGGGGGCATTTTTCTCCGCCGCGGGCTTGAAAGGAATGTTTGGTATGCTCTTTCAGCCGCAGTACTGGTGTCTGTGTAGTTCCACAACTATTTCTCCAACTGCTGTTGTACCAGGCAGGCATTTTGGGGGGAACAGATTGGGCTTAGTATCCATGCCCACGTAAAGTACCTGCATAGGATACGCTTTGGCTCTCTAAAACGGTCAAAACAATCAGACAAAAGGCAGTATTTTCCGCCGTTTCTTGACGAATACCTGGTATAGCCCAATTTTTTCCGGCGGCCGCTGCGTCGGGAGCCCTCCAGCGGCCCTCCGGGCCCCCTCGACGGAGTACGAAACGCGCCTTCGGCACGTGTGTGTACGATCAGGCCGGGACACTTTGTATCCCTTGCCGGGTTTGCTTATTGAGCAGGTACTCGTTGGTACTGTGACGTGTGTTGATTGCTTAGAGAGAAACAATCAGACAAACGGTGGTATTCCCTGGCGTTTCATAGCGAATACATCGATTTTTTTCCCCCGCGACCGCGGCGCGGGGAGCGCCCCCCCGGCGGCCCTCCGGGGATCCTTTTAGGGGCCCTTCCCCCCCCCCTCCCCCTGCGGAGTACGCAACTCGCCTTCGGCTCATATTGCGCTACGCGCAACAGGTTTGTATGATCAGGTCGGGACACTTTGTATCCCTTGATAGGTTTGCCTATTGAGCAGGTATTCGTTGGTACTCACGTGTGTTGATTGCTTAAGAGATAGAAGAACAGTTCCTTTCGTTTCGTGCACGATGAAAAACTGAGAGCGAGTCTCGTGCCTCGCTGGGAAACCCCTTGTTTTCCGTCTAAGATACCCCTCCAAGAACTACCAACACGATCCCAATACATTTTTTTTTTTTTTTGCTCATCCCCTTCATTATGTTCGCACATGTTCCTCTCTCTCTCTCCTTCCCACTCGTAACTCAGATCCGGGGTCACATAGCAGGTTCTTCTCCCCCCTTCCCGCTACGGTACGTGCCTTCATTTTGATCGCGAGAAGATTTCAGCCTTTTCTTCCCTCGTCGACTCGCATCGAATTGTGCCTACCCACGCTGCAAGGCGCTCTCAACAATTGAATCCTTTTTATTTTTATTTTTGTAAATAAAGTCAAAGTCCGACCCACCTGGGGCTCGAACCCAGGACTCAAACAAGTAGAATTGGAGGTTAACCACTTGACCCACCGGGGTGACCTGTACCCAGGTAATTACCGGCCTTTCTGTATCATTCAAAGCAGTACTGTAACACTAGCCCACCCTGATGAGTCCTATATGCAGAACTATGGGAAATTCACGGAAACTCCGATTCCACGAACTAGATAGAACATATGTGGAAGACGCGGCTCCTCAAAACCCACTCCCACACCTCTCACAGGCAAGGTCACGAAGCCGACAGGAGACGCCGAAAAAAAAAAGCAAAGAAAGGCCTAACCGTAAGGGACAACAACAATACGTCAATGAAAACCATCGCCAAACCACCCGCAAGAGTATTTGGGGCGAGAAAGTGTGTCGACGGAAAAGCGGGAGGTTAAAATCAAAAGTATTGCGCTCCTGTGAGTAGTCAATTTTACCCGGATCGCCCCCCCCGGCGGCAGGACAAAGAAGGAAAACGAAACGGAACACGCCATAAACCGCTTAAATCCAGACTTGAAAAAACAAAAATGTGTCCTGTGCTACAAATGAGTGGCCCGATTACCCAGACCAGCCGCGGCACTGAGCGGGGGGCGTCGGCAGAACAAAATACGTAAGAACCATTCCCAACCCAACCCAGAAAAAATCAGGAAACGCCAGAAGCATACGACCGAGAAGAAAAAAAAGAAAAACACCCAAAAGCTCGGAAAACGTCAAAAGTAAAAGAAAACCCCCCAAAATCCAGGAAAACGGCAAGAAAAAAAATATCGGGTGCAACGGTGATGCGAAAATCAGCTATCCACGGCTGCACCTCGAGAAGAACCTACGTTACGCTGGACCCCCCGCGCAAACGCGCTAGCCGAGTGCATTTGTAGACATCAAGAGCCTCGTTCAGCTCCGGTTGGAGTCGTGTAGCACGCCTGAGAAAGCGAAAGCTTGATCGGCCCTAGGTCGCCCGAAAAACGAACCAAATATACCCCATCCATCGATGTAGTCGCGCTGATTTCCCCAAGCTACCACGGAATATCGCCGCCCTTGTACCAAAAGTGAGCCCCGTTGGGAAGCACGGTGTTCTTATATCGGAGAAGCCAATCGGCATGCGGTACGCAGCCATAACCGGGTGCCAGGAACCGCTCGCCGTTACTCCGAGAAAGCTTCCGTTGCGCCGCGCCAATCGCATCGCATCCGGTGGGACATGTGGCTTGTCCGTCGGTGCTAGTTCGGGGTTCCGGCCCAGTACCGCAAAATTTCGCGGCGAGAGGGCTGAAGGTCCATTTCCCGTTCCCAGGACGGTAGGGAGAGCCCTATTTTGTGCGTCTCGTACGTCACCGCGACGACGCCACCTCGACCTCGAACCGGTTGGTGTCCGGTAATATTTTCCGCTTCGAGTCGTTGAAGAGGAGTCGAAACATCGTCGTGGGCGGCGTGGTACGGGGGGGATACATCGGAAAAGTTGTTTGTACATATTGCGTCAACCCCGCTGGCAAATACTTCAGCATGTCACCTCGGTCGTGGGGGTTGGCACAGGGCTTGCAGCGTTGTACCGACACGCGCCGGCGAGCATTCAGCGCCAGGAATGTTGGAAGGCAGGTCCAAATACAGGAGCCCCGAGAGGAGATCCGTCCGGGGTGTCCACTGAGGAGCAGGGGCCAACTGCGAGGACTTTGTAGGGGCCCGTCCAGTTGAGTGAGAGTTTGGCCTTGAGGACCTTGGCGTCCGTGTCAGTCTTCGCGCCCTGCCGGATGGTGGCCGCCGTAGTGTTCACCTACGCCCAGCCGCCAACGGCGAATTGAGGACCCGGACGCAGTACATCGGAGAGGCAGAGTTGCGGTGGTTCATGCGAGCAACGGTGAGGGCGTGGTGTTCGCGAACGATATCGTACGCACGCTGCTGGCGGTCCGTCGCCAAGTCGCAGCAGGCTATCGGTGGTCCCGGGCCAAACTCTGGTGGTCAGCGACCCCAGTACGCTCGAAAATCGTGAGACGGAGGTGTGACAGCCGACCCATAAAGACCTCGTCCTTGGCGGCACTGACGGAATAGTTATACGAAAATTCGACTTGAGGGAGCATGTCATCCCAGTAGTTTTAGAGGTCGTTGACGACCATCGCCAGCCTCTGGTACATCCTGTAGTCTACACGTTCCACCCCACCGTTGCCGTTTGGGTGGTATGAGCTAGTGGCAATTTTCCGAACCCCGAGCAGCTGATAAACGGCGTGCGAAAGCTTGGAGCAAATTCGGAGGCCCTTGTACGAGAGTATGCTGCGCGGGCATCCCCAGAAGGGGAATGGACCGGTTGATGAGATGTTGGCCGTGCCCTCAGCGGCGAACTAAGCCGTTTGTGACTGCGATCATGCCGGCTCGGCGGCTGGAACGATCAGTGAAAAGCAAGATGTAGGCATTACCTCGAGGCGTGACCGGGAGAGGGCCGAAGTAATCGATGCTGACTGCGATGCCGGGCCCGTCTGGCGAAGGAATCGTTATGATGGGCCACCGGACCGTCAATCGTGAAGTTTTCCGTGCTTGACACTTCAAGTAGTTGCGTAGCCACCACCGGGCGCAGATGCTCATACCGATCCACCAGTAGAAACGTTCTAGCTCCCAGGTGGCAGGAAGCTGTGAAATGGCGAGCCTACATGACCGAGGTCGCATGAGTAGCGGCGCATAAATAAGAATAGGCTCGTCGTTCAATAAACAGGCCGTACGAGCCACCGGGCGTTGCGTGCCAGGCGCAAGGGGTGGGGACGGCTGTCCAACTAGCAGGACCATGTCATCGTCGGTGGTGTGCAGTCATCCTTTGCTAGCTAGCTGCTGAACCTGCAAGAAGGGCGGGCGCTGGTGAGAAGAGAAACACGGCGAAAAGTCGGCGGGCAAAGCTTCTGGCCGGCCAAGAGTTATGTACCGCATGGCGGCGTTGCACACGCGTTCGGCCTGTTGCGCCCGAGCCCAGTCGGCGTGCGAATAGCGCGCTGCGGAATCATCGAACTGAAATGCGGCAGCTGCGCCGAGGGCATCCAAGTCGGTCGTAGCGACGGGCGGTACGTCAATCGGCGGTGGAAGCCGTAAAAAAGGAAGTCCCACGGGCCGAAATGGGTACCGTCGGGACTGGCGAGGCAACAGAAGCAGGGGTCATAACGACGGCCCGGGGCGGTCGCGGCCGTTGGGCTCGCAGCGGGGTGGCAGTAGGCCGGGCGGATGGTCTAGGGGCCCCGCCAGACCCGAAAGCATAATCAACAGCAGGCGGTGCCGCGCCAGTGGCAGCGGCTGTACGTCGGCGCGTCCGGTTGCCGATGCGGTCCGAAGGCAGCAAGACAGTCAGAGGCGCCGGGTTGCCAGGCGGCGAAGGAGCAGACGCGACCGGATCAGTGATCCCGGCAGAGTCTTCTCCCCGTGAAGTGCTCGTCGGGAGAGGAACGTGCTGGGCAACAGCTGTCGTGGCAGCGAATTCTGCAGGGCCCTTGTCGGCCGCTGAGGGGGGGGTACTCGATAGGAGAGATGTACTCGATCTCATGCATGGCCGTAGTCGTATGACCATGGACCCTCGCATCCCTACAATGCCGGGAGGGAGCATGTCGGGTTTTCACTGACCAGGCACACATTGCACGAAGCGCGAAGCGCCGTGAGGTGTCCGGCGAGCCGCATGAAGGGTGGGCTGCATTCTACTAAGAACCGCTTGTGAGGCAGACTTACATGTGGATGACAGCTTCAATGAGGTACTTTAATTTCCGGTGTAGCCACTTCCAGAGACAGCAATGGGAGTACTATGTAACTGCCTCGTGGGTGCCTTACCATGAACACTACGTGATACGACCAATTCCCTTTTGCAGGGTAAAGGTTGCTCACCTCGCACAAATGATCTACCTCGACCACCAGCTGTGGGCAACCGCCAAAAACAACAAAAAAACAGTACCCTGATAGTCTAGCTCACGTAGTGAGCGGCATGTTTTACAGTTTCGTTGCCAACCGACGCCAACTCGGCCGCTGAGGGTGCCACAAACACCGAAGCGAATCCCCCCGGCCAGGACGGCAATCGACGGTGACAACGGAGCAGATACACGAGCGACGCATCTCCCCGAAGGAGCACAAACGTCGTCAATCCTCATACGTAGCGCATGCGCGCGAAAATCGCGAAAATCCGAAGAGGCGAAAGGCAGCCCACCCAAGACTGCACCAGCCCACTCAAGCCGACACCTGGATTCGGTGAAGAGCGAGTGCGAAACCCACAGTCCCGGACGAGGAAGATACCGCTGTCCTCGACGAGGGTGTTGCGGGCTTCGGCAAACAAGACAGAAAATCAGCCTTCTGTTGGCGCTGCCCTCTCGGTACTTGGGTGTGTAGTCGAACGCGGCGAGAAACTCGAGCCACCGCTGGACGCGCTGCCTACTTTGCCATCGTTCTCGAGCGCTTTGCGGTCCGAAAATACGTGAAACTTCGTGCCCCATGCGTAACCTCGAAGTCGCTTGATGGCCCAGACAATGCTGCCAGCTTCCAAGCCCAGCGGGGTCGAGTGCCTCACGAAATCGAGGGTAGCGCGGGTGATATACGCAATGGGTCGTACCGAGCCGTCAGATTGTTCCTGTCCGAGCGCGGCACCAAAACCGTCGATACAGGCGTCGCAGTATATATGGAAGGGGCGGGGGCCGTCGGCTACGGCGGTCCCATTCAAGGGAAGACCAAAGTCGATGGGGCGGCGAATTCGGCGAGAATCCCGCGTACAATATTCTCCTTAGCCGGCGTAAAATCATACTTAACCCCCTTCCGGAGGAAGGCGGTGAGAGGACGTATCCGCTTGGACAAGTCGGGTGGGAACTTTCGATAGTACCCTACTCGGCCCACCAGCGCGTGGACTTGCTTGAGATTCCGGGGCATGGGAATTTTCGTCAAAGCCGATACTTTCCCCGCATTTGGGCGTACACGCTCGGGCGAAACGGAGTGGCCCAGAAAACCCACATCCGTGGTGCCCAGGCGAGCCTTCGAGGGGGAGAGCTTGAGGTTGTGCTTGCGCAGTTGCTCGAAAATGGGTCGTATCGTCTTTAGGTGGGCCGTCGGGTAAGAGTCGAACGCGACCAACATCGTCAAGGTAGGCCGCCACCTGTTCCAGACCCTTACTGACTTCGTTTATGTTGACGAACCAGCCGGGCGAAGCACTGCTGCCCTGGGGCATGACGAGCCACTCGTAGAGGCCCGTGGGAGTGTAAACCGCCGTGAGAGAAACGGTGTCTTGTGTGAGGTAATCTGGTGGAACGAGAACACCAAACTGAAGAGGGAAAACACCCGTCCCTTCCCCAGGAAGTCGAGGACCTGGTCCACGCCGGGGATAGGCAGCTGACTGAGGCTGCTGATCTGGTTGAGTTTCTTGTACTTCACGGTAATCTGAACGCCTCAAGGTTCAAGGTGGCTTCCACTTCCTTGCCCATGATGGGATTGATGCGGTGCGGCCGGGACGTGACAGACGCGCTTCCTTCTTGGACCGACATCACGAAAGGTATCAAGGATCAGGCACCATAATCCGTCTTGGACTTTGCGAAAACGTCAGAAAATTCACCGAGAGCATCCCCCAGGTGTTCGATGACCTCCGGGGTCCAGTCCGTGCCGTGAAGGTCAGACACCACCGCTTGCACAGATGGAATGGTAGACGTGCCCAGACGCACAGGAACGGAGTGCGCTGTTGTGGGATCAAACGCTCAAGTACGGCAGGCGAGAGCGAGGCTGGAGCTGCGAGAGGTGAAGCCGTAACGGCAGAGATCGCAGATCGGAGACACCTCAGAGAGTCCGCAGGAAATCTTGGGGACTCGGTAATCGTGCTGTAAAGGGTCCAATGGAACACTCATAAGCGGGGCGTGGGCGGCTCCAAGAATGTCGCCAGGTTCGAGATCCGCAACTCCAACTCCAACGATGGGAAAAACCTGTCGCCTGGAGGTGACGAAGTATTCCTCAACTGAGAGCAGGTCGGACTGGGGCATCAGTCCGACCAAGTAGTGCCCTGTGAGCGCCGGGGAGCCATTGGTGCGAAGCAAGTTGACTGCGAGCAGTTGTGGCTCGTCGGACATGGTGACACCAAGAGAGCCCTCGTAGCATAGATGGAGATTTCCCTCCGAAGCCACGGGGTCGATGGCGTAAGCCGATGCCCCTGCCGGGGCGTGGTGAACTAACTCCAGCTCGCCAAAGACGCGATGTTCCGACACCCGAGGTGATAGAGAGCGATAGGAGCGGCTATTAAAAAGCATCAAGCTGTCACGCCCCAGCAGCACTGCATAAAGAATCACCGAGGGGGGGAACGCATCGGCATATGCTGCGAGGGAGAACGTAGGCTTATCTGCTCGAAAGAATTGGACGCTCAGGCGTACACTTGTCGAACTTTTCAGAGAGGCCGATTCGCCAAACCCTCCCAAGATCGAGGGGCGCATTTCTTCTCGCACGCGATGGATGCCGCACCAACCAAGAGCATACGATCCAAAACATCTCGCCTGATGAACGTCTGTGGGGAGCAAGTGTCGAGGAACGCGACACAACAAAAAGGCGTGAGAGCATCAGCTCCGCCCTGGATTGCTATCTTAGTTGTGAAAGAAGCGTCGTCGAGGGTAATGGTGCCCTCGACGAGGCAGGGGGCGTGTTCTGACAGCGCGACACCAGGTGCGACAGCCAAAACCTCGGGGCTGTGGTCAGCAGACGCGTCAGAAAAACAGGTCGAAAACTACAAAGGAGGACCTGAGCAAGCATGGGCCACGGCCAAGGGGCAGGGCGACGCTGGTGAGAGCTCATGAGTTCCGTCGGGCGTGGTCGGTGTGAAGTATTGTTGAGAGAAGGTGGGGTGTGCCGACCCGGCCTCACTTGTGCGAATGGTGTAGCGAACGGCGGCAAGAGCTTTCCCGAACATTTTTTATCACATCACCGACACGGGTCTTGGGCCTCGGGATCGTCTACCCAGAGGCCGACGCCCCACACGGGGTCACAAGGGCTGGCTTCGATCGAATACTTGATGCCAGTGTTCAATAGGTGCTGCCTTATGGCCGGGTTCAGCGCGAACTTGGCAAAAGTGCCAGCAAGGACGGCGTCTCCCCGAACGCGGCTCAAGATGGCGCAGTCGAAGTTATGCACGCTTCGACCGATGCGTTTGTGCTCGCGCGGGTCTTGCGAGGAGATGATCAGCTCGTCTGCGCCGTGGACCTGGAACAGGCGAGCCTTTCCAGCCACCATTATTGCTCATATACTGCTTCGCAGATACATGACACATCGTCAACGATAACTGACGCGGGGGGACACTGCGAAAAATAGGCGGAGGGCTGCCAGAACAGTACCACTCGCTTCGTTGAATGCTCGAGAGTAGGGTGGAAGATCAATGGTGCCGAGCCGTCGGTGGCCGCAGTTGCGGTGTGGGCGGGGGGGAATGTACTTCTCTGAGAACGCTGGGCCTCTGGTGCACGAGGCAAGACCGGCTCCACGTACGCTCGGTGTCACCATTGCCCGTAGGCAAAAAATGGCTAGAGGTTCTCTTACCGCGCCGGATGGTCTCTGCCCTAGACCAACGGGGGCAGAGGGCTCTGAGCCCGTTCTGCATAACGAGAGCTGTGTTTCTTCTGGTTTTCACCGATATGGTGTCCGGTTGATCTTACCGGAGACCGTGGAGTCACTACTGGTCCGTCGAGCAGTATCAGTTATTTTCTGTCCCGATGAAGCCGAAGGAGCGCTGGGCACGTGGAGTGTGTTAAGCATATTCGATTATACCCCTGCACAGTAGGCTGCAAAGATTGTCACTGTTATCAGTCTTTCAACTGACCGAGCAGACAGGCTGTGTGTCGAGGATGTAAAGAATGGATGACTCTTGAAGAGAGGCCGCTTCAGGGCAATAAAGGTTCAGGACGATGAACTGTGGTGAGTTCAGATGCGGTTTGACGAGTGAACGTGGGGTGTGTGCAAACACCCCAGTTCCTCAATCTTGATGGCCTCTTACAGCAACGTTTATCGACGACGGCTTGTGGCTGCAACTCGTCGCCTACAAGAACTGCTGGAGGGTCATCTAAATATCCCGTTACTCATAATGCGGTGTAATTAGTTGAACCGCAACTTGCGGAGAATTGACTCAAAAGGCTACGTACACACTGCCTATTTCCCAATACTCTCCCTCATTGAAAGACGCCATGCACACAATGTGAATATCCCAGGGCGATAGAACCTGACTAAAGTCCTGATCATGGCTAACGATCACCAGTACTTGTTGGAAGGGACATAAACAATACTAAAGGGCCGATCATGGCTAACGATCACCAGCACTTGTTGGAAGTAACAGAGACATTATTTAAGTACCGATCATGGCTAACGATCGCCAGTACTTGTCGGAAGAAGCGCTACTTCTCCACTAGAACACTGATAATGTATAAAAATCCATAAAGCTTGTGCACAGTGTAACCCCCCCGTTCCCGCGAAAGTAGCAAGTAAAGACAAATCAGCAAAAAAGAACCCCTACGGTTAGATCATCTAAACTTTCTCACCGTCAGGCTCTGAATTCGCTGATCAACTTCAGGAGGTACCGCTGCCTTTGCTTACTGAGATGCTTCGTGCCAATGTCAGCAAGCTGGTCCTCTGTTTTCACATATTTGACGGTGATCCTGTCCTCCTGGACTAGTTCCTGGATGAAGAAGTACCGTAGAGCCACGTGCTTAACTCGCGACCTGTAGGTCCGATTTTCGGCGACTTGCAAGGCCGAGGTGTTGTCGATATATAGTGGTACGCTGTCGAAGCGCGTGCCGAATCCCAGTTCCTTCATCATGTTAGAGCAGAACACCGCTTCCTTCATCGCTAGCGCTGCGGCCACGAGTTCTGCCTCCATAGTGGACTGCTCTGTCAGTCCCTGCAACCCTACCTTGAAGCTAACCGGGGCGTTCGTACGGGGGACAATATACGAGGGCATCGACTTGCCACTGTCCGGGTTGTTATCCCAGTTTGCATCGGAGAATGCAGTCAACTTGAAGCCACCTTGCTTGTGCTTGAGGGCGAAATCCACCGTTCCGGCCAGGTAGCGAAGTAGATGTTTGGCTGCCGCCACGTGAGCTTTGGACGGTTAAGACATCGCCCTTATTGGCTGGTTGACGGCGTGTAAGATGTCGTAGCGAGTCACCTGCCCAAGGTGCATTACGCTGCCCGTGATGGCCTGGAAACGCTGTTTCTCCTCCTTAGTTAGAAGCCTCTACTCCGGCTGGTCCAGCGACAGCTCTTTTCCCACACCAGGCACATACGTCGAACTGCAGTTTGCCTTACCGTCCCGCTCCAGCAGAGTCTCGGTGTATTTATCCTGGGTGATGGTCACTGCCCCCTTCCCGCGGTCACGAGTAACAACCATCCCAAGCACGAGAGACACGTCTCCCATGTCCGTCATTGAGACACGGCTCATGAGCTTCTGCTTGATCCGCCCCAGCACTAGGACCTCGTTTCCGAGCAAGAGAGTATCGTCGACATACAGAGTCAGGATATAAACAGCACCGCACTCCGTGTAGGTGTAGACGCACGGGTCCGACTTGAGACTTTAGAAGCCAATTTCCGCCAGATGTTTGTCGATCGTATTCCACCAGTTAGTCGGGCTCGGGCGGAGGCTGTATAGGCCTCAACAGCCTCACTACCAGTGCGACTCCGTTTTCGTCAAATTTCTTGCATCCGGGTGGCATCTTGACGTATACTTCCTCTGTGACATCAGCGTTCAGACAGGCGGTGTAGTAGTCTAGCTGCCAACACTCCAGAATGTACTCCGCCGCTATTGCCAGCATCATACGGATGCTCTGGAGCCTGCAGACGGGGGTAAACGTGCTGTTGCAATCAATGCCCGGCAATTGCCCCCATCCTAGTACAACAACGCGTCCCTTGTGTGATTTGTCCGCCTTGACCTTGTAAGCCCATCTACTGCCGATAATCTTGTGTCCCGCGGGGACAGAGGCCGCCGGCAGGAGGGTGTAGACATAATTATTTTTCAGGCTTGCCATTTCCTTGCCCGAGGCCGCTTTCCCCTGAGCTTTAGCTGGTAGAGTCATGGCCTCTTTAAAGGTGTTTGAAGTTATTTCCGCATTCTCCCCGGCCGAACAGCTTTGAACAATTGTCGCGGCGTAGGCGTATTCAACGGTAGAATCTGCTCCGTACGTCTCATACGCGATATCCGGCAAGGTTTCCTTTGTATAGAGCCTCAGCCAACGGAGCTTAGACAGCACGCGCCCGGTGGCGATCGTCACTAGGTGAGCAGAATCTGAACGGTTGTGAACGATACGCCTCGCAAACGACTGTGCTGCAGTGCCGGCACGCATGATCGCAGGAGTCGCTTCTAGACGCGAATGCCCCCGCCGTCGAAGCGGCTGTGATCCAGCCAGTGGCGTTCCCAGGGACGCTCCCGCGGGTGATATTGCCTGCTCCTGTGGTTCGAGAACAACCTCCTGCGAAGCTTCGTCCATAGGCTCTCCCCCAGGCATCGCCCCATCTTGCGGTGATCCTGCAGCTCCCCCGTCTATTGTGTCCCTCGTAGTGGTTTCGCTGATCCGCTCCGAAGGTTCAGCCACTGGTGGATTGTTTGAGAGCCCGCCGACGGCGATGTGGCCAGCAGAAGCACCGGGACGCGATTCCAACACGGAAGTGTAGTCGCGAAGATCGCGTAGAAAGTCGTCGTTTGTGCTGTAGTTTTGGTCGTTTCCCGCCGTTTCTTGGCGGATTAATCTGCTGCGAAGTTTCTTCCGACGGTGGCGGGGATAGGCCCGATGGTGTCTCGATGAGGACGACGTTTCGGCTCTCCACAATGCGCCGGGCGGCCGGATTGTACACTCGATAGGTCTCGCTGTTGTTGCTATACTCAACCAATCGTCCCTCCGCCGCCTTGAGATCAAGATATTTTGGAGTAGGTCTCAATATGCACGAAGGCCCGGGCACCGATGACTCGAAGAAGTCTCAGATCCGGCTCCGTTCCGTGTAGTATTTTGTACGGAGACTGCATGCTGGTTGCAGAGTGCGGCGCCCTGTTGCCCAGAAACGCCGCCGCGAACATCAATTCTCCCCACAGAAACTTTGGCAGCCCGCTGTCGGCAAACATACACCGCACCATAGCTACAAGAGTTCTTCCAACGCATTCGGACATGTCAAGTTGCTGCGGCGTATTGGTGCTGGCGTACTCGAGCGACACCCCCGTCTGAAGGCAGAAGTTCTGGAACTCCTTGCGGATGAATTCACCTCCTTTGTCCACCCTCAACCACTCGACGCGGAATCCACTTGGAATCACCACAGACTGTGCGAATACCTAAAATGAGCTGAGAGTGTCGTGCTTGGACTTCAGCAAATAAGTCTCCGTCCACTTGGTGTACTCGTCGGAAATCTCTGTGATGTGTTTGTAGCCCCCGAGGGCCTCTGGGGTTATAGGCCCCATCAGGTCTGCGAAAACGAGTTGGAAACGGAGTTTAACCTTGTGATCGGCCGTCTTGCGATGAGCCAGCTCGTGACCCTTGCCCACGGCGCGCACATCGCACTCTCGTCGAAACTCACCCCGTTGTTATCAAGGTTTTTCAAAAGGTTCAAGCCCTTGCGGTTGAGATGCCCTAGTCGCCGATGCCACAGGTTGGCGTTTTCCGCAGTCCGCATTGCCAGCTCCTGCCCGTTGCCACCGCCGGCGAGGTCCAGCGAGAAAGAACAAAGATCATGCCCCAGCTCTTGGAGCGGAAATACGTGGTTGTGGGTTTCCAGGCTTGGGTTGGTAATGTCAAAGATAGACTCCACACCGTTACGCGCAACTTGCTTGACCGAGAACAGGTTACGTCCTAGGCCAGGCACAATCAGACACGAAAGTTTAATTAATCGTCGCATATTCCTTTGTTGTCGACCACGTCGCCCCGGAGCACTGCCTGCGCAGTGCCATTCAATTGCCCCCCCCCCTGCGGTTGAGATTTTTCGCCGCTCGTCCAATGCCTTGTACTCTTCCACTCTGTCCCTAAATCCGGGGATGATGTCGTCGCCACTGTCCACCAGCACATTCACGGGGTCGTTGCTGTAGCGTGTGCGCGGCCTCGCGGTTGGGCCGATCGTGAGAACCGACCCATATTCCGTACTGGTGACGCCTCCAAAGACTTCGGGCTGTCCATGGGTGTTCTTGGCCATTCGGATATAAAAGGAGTTGCCAAACGAGAGCCACAGATAATGGAGAATAGCCACCATCACTAGAGCACGCGTCATAGTCGTCAAACCCCCGACGATGTGCTCTCGGAATCCCAGTTAATGAGCCGGTTCTTCCTCGACCATGAAGAGCGAGTCACCAGTCTCTTCTCCGCTGATGCCGCCGAAAGATCCGAACAGCCCACTGGTGTCGACTGGTTCATCCGTGGGGCCGAATGGCCGAAATGTTTCCTCCTCCGTCGGCGCTTCCACTGGTGAATGAGATCGGGTGATCGATGCAGTTAGCGGTCTAGTTGGCGTTACCGGCGTTTGCACTGCCGACACCATGCTGGGTGCGGCAGTCCGCATCGCTATGCGCAGTGCTCTTATGGAAAGAGCACCACTGATTTCTATCTCCCCCTTATCCTCGCGTCTCCTGATCCTGTCTTTCCGTGGCGAGGCAAGTACTGTGTTCACTGATGCTGCGGACCCCCCGGATTGGACCCACGCCGGTGCTCCTTCTTCAGGATGGCGCAGTACTGCGTGACGTGTCCGAATCCTTTGCAGTAGTTGCACTCCGCGTCACTGCTGGTGTGCCCTACCACTTGCATGACGATGCCGGGGCCTGCGATCGGCATAGCGTTGATGAAGCGTGAAAGGTTGTCGGCGTACATAGTGTGTACCATGTGCCGAGCGTCGTCCAGTCCAAAGTCCCGCCTCTCGTGGCTGGCAGTGATGCCCTCGTACCTCTCGTTTCGTATTGTCTGTCCCATTTCCTCAAGGAGGTCACGGCATTCGTCCAAAATGACAAAGAAGTCGTCCGGATCCTGGCCGGGCTCCACCTTCGTGTTGACGAGCTTTTCGTGGCACGCCCTTCTGGCCTCCTTAGTATGGCCGTTGTACTTCTCAGTCAAAGCCTTCCACTCCATCTGTCCATGCCCCGCTCCATCTTCTGGCCGCTTCCCCTCGGACTTCTTGACGGTGTTGTCGGCGGAGCCAGATGTGGTGAGAAGTAGAACACTCCAGAGATTTTGGTTCGCCTGTAGCCATTTGTGCTCAGCGATGGCATTAGGCATCGCGGTGTCGGTGCTGCCCAGAGTAGATGATGGCTGGGCCTTGCCTTCAAACACTTCGAATACGGCCTTGCTGTAGAGAGACAGGCAGACGCGCAGCTTACCCTCGTATTCTTGAAATAACTCCTTGTTCCTGCCGGCGAAGACGGGGCAGTTCTTGATGACTGCCTGGGTGTTGTTGGACGCCACGCCCTCCATGGCGACCTCTCGACGCTAAAGCGGAACTGTTCCTTCGAGGAACACGATATAGTATACCAGGGTATAAAAGAGGAATCCGAGTCTCGGTCGCTGAACTGTAAAACAAAGAAACAAAGAAACAAACGGACCTAAACAGACAAACAAATAAACAAACGAACAGGCAAACCAACAGACAAAGTCGCCCGAGTCTGTGTTGGAATATATAGTGGATACGATAGAGTAATAAAGACGAATCCGAGTCTTGGTCGCGGTGTTGGAAAATATAACTAACACCCGCCCGAGTCTGTGTTGGGCCGCTGAATCGCGAAACGGAGCTATGTCGTCGGATCGCTGGAAAATCATAATAGAGCTGATGAGCTTTGTGTCAAATCAAAATGAAGCTGAGAAGCTTTGGGTAAAATCTCCAGCTGCTGCTCTAGCTCCGGGCCCACGAAGATTCCCGATGCGCGCGCCGCGCTGAAAAACAATGGCTCAAAAACATTTTAAGAATATTCGATTATACCCCTGCACAGTAGGCTGCAAAGATTGGCACTGTCATCAGTCTTCATTCTACTGACCGAGCAGACAGGCTGTGTGTCGAGGATGTAAAGAATGGATGACTCTTGAAGAGAGGCCGCTTCAGGGCAATAAAGGTTCAGGACGATGAACTGTGGTAAGTTCAGATGCGGTTTGACGAGTGAACGTGGGGTGTGTGCAAACACTCCAGTTCCTCAATCTTGATGGCCTCTTACAGCAACGTATACCGACGACGGCTTGTGGCTGCAACTCGTCGCCTACAAGAACTGCTGAAATGTCATCTAAATATCCCGTTACTCATAATGCGGTGTAATTAGTTGAACCGCAACTTGCGGAGAATTGACTCAAAAGGCTACGTACATAGAATATACCAGGTAACCACTTATTATAGATATATCTTTCTCTGAGCGTGCTCGGTTGGTACATCCCTGGTCTCTCAGAGCTCTCGCTTGGGAATCGCCTCCTTTTATTACTTGCCGGACCTTTCCAGCGGTTCTTTGTTTTCACCATTATTTCTCTTGGCACGTTCAGTTTTTTTTCATTGTTCTTGTTTCGTTTCGTGTGCGTGCGTGTACTCCGAGCACGGCACCGCGGGCGAGCACGGCACCGTCGCGGGTGTCAGCGAGTGCTGGCGGGTAGAGCGGGGGTTGCAAGGAGTGCGGTCGCTGTTTTCGTGCCTAGGCGTCCCGTGTGCCTCGAGACACGAGGGAAACATGAATGGGCTCTGTCTGGCCTCCTGGTGTACTATGTACGAGTATATAGGGTTCGTTTTAATATGAAAATGAAAATTAAAAATCAAGCGGTGCTTATTTTTGCGACGAAACTCAAAATCAATGAGAGCGACGCATTCTGAGCACCAACTTAGTCGAGCTGGCGAACGAGGGCCACGGTGAGCACCGGGCTTCTTGTGAGGCGGGCGACGGGGCTTACTGTGGCAGAGAGGAATGAAAGCTTTACCCGGACCGAATCGGTTGCGAGACGGTCGCGAGAGGGGCGGGCGGCGTACGAGGCTGAGAGAGAGCCTCTTTTGTTCGATTTTTTTTCTTCTTCTTTTTAACCGCGCGGGCGTAAGGTGTTCCAATCAGGCAAAAAATTATTACACGAGAGGGCACGGGTTTTTCTTTTCTTTCCGAATTTTTCCAGGGTTTTTCGCGGGTCAGGTCAAACCTCACGGGTCGGGTCGGGTCGGGTCGGACCCGCGAAATTTTTGAGGTGTGTTGAACTGACCCGACCCGACCCGCGAGATTTTGAAATCCACTTGACCCGACCCGACCCGACCCGACCCGACCCGACCCGACCCGACCCGACCCGCGAGGTTTTGAACACTTCCTGACCCTACCCGACCCCACCCGCCACCTTCCGATTGACCCGTGAGACACGGGTTTCATGCAGGTCGGGACCCATGACATATCTCACGGGTCAACGACGAAAGCTCACGGGTCCAAAGATATAAACGTTGGTACGTTGGTCGGTTGGATGGTCCTTGGTCCCTTGTACTTTTCCGAAAATGTCGTACGTTTGTGTTCGGTTTTTTCATTCATTTTCCATTTTTTTGGAGCATTGTGTGGTGTGCGCTTAAAAAAAGACCATGATGATCAGACAGATGATGACCTGGAGAAAGGCACACACCCGCACTCTGCCGGGCGGATACCTCCCGGCCTCTGGGTCGACCCTATAGCTCTGACCCGATGGCTTCTGCTGGCGCCCCGGCGAGCGACCTAGCTGTGCAGCCTCCAGCAGCAAGCACTGAAGCGGTGGGTCTGACAGCGGGGGCCACGATCCACGAGGACCCAGGGCCTGCTGCTGCTGCTGCGACTGCTGCTGCTGCTGCTGCCGTGACGAGCGCGGGGTTCCTACACTGATGTCATGTCTTGTCTTCATTGTTGCACCCTGCATGAGAGTGTGGCCGTTTTTTTGTGGAAATGGATGGACGAAAACATGAACACAATAATATACTACTGTACGGCTTCATCCGACCCGGGATTCGCGTGTGATTATTCTACACGCTATGATATGCTCTCGGAGGTCTACGTATCGGCACGAGAGAAGCCTTTGGGCGGGAAACGGCGAGTATTTTTTGTTGTACAATGTTGGACCCGTGGGCTAGACCCGCGGGTCACAAAGGCGTCCTTCCGGCAGGTAGCTGCACACGTTCAGACCCGCGGGTCGGACGTGCGGGTAAGCCGGAAAAAATCGCGGGTCATGATGACCTGACCCGCGAATGACCCGTACCTCACGGGTCATGGCCCGACCCGACCCGTGACATTTTCAACACCTCCTGACCCGACCCGACCCGACCCGACCCGCGAGATTCCAAAACCTCTTGACCCGACCCGACCCGACCCGTGAGATTTCAAAACCCTTTGACCCGACCCGACCCGACCCGACCCGACCCGACCCGTGGGATTAAAAACAAAATGACCCGACCCGACCCGACCCGACCCGCGAGATTTTGAAAACAAATGACCCGACCCGACCCGACCCGCGACATTTTGAACCCCCCTGACCCGCGAAAAGCCCTGAATTTTTCGGTTTCTTTTTCATTGTTTTGCTGTGCTGTTGTGCTGCTGTGCCGTGCTGTGCTTTCTCTTTCGTACATACGAGTACAGACATAGAACACATCAAAAGAAGAAAATAAGTACGCCAGCTTTACCAATCCGCCGGAGGATAAGAAAAAAAAAAAAAAAAATCTACCTGGGTTATGTACGTACGTACGACATCCGCGTCGCAAAGAGTATGTGGCGTCCGAGCACTTTTCTCCTGAAGCATGGCGGCGGGACTCTGGCATTATCAACTCGCCAGTTTGCACCTACAACCATAAAAAAAACTAAACTCAGTCATGGACCTCTGTCCGCTTCGCACAATTAGATGTACTTTTTTCTTCCTGAGCGAGCGTAGCGGGCGGCGTAGGCCGCCCGCGGAGCACAGCGCCTTGTACTGCCTATTTCTTAACAAAGTGGCGTGTGTAAAGACGAAAGGGGGCCTGCACGCCATGTACACGACTTCAAGAACGAGGCTCGGGTGGGTGGCAACAAAGGGCTCACCAGAGAGTAGGGTTTCCATCCTCTAGACCTGTAGAAAGGGGGCGAGGTAGCTAACCTTGTCGACTCCTCCTTCACAGGGAAAAGGGTGGAGCGGCCACTACTGTTATCACGGAGAAACGTCGAGTCGAGCTTCAACCGAAATCTTGGAGTTTCAGTGTCGGCCTGCCCGCACCAAAAACCGACCGCATCCGCATGGCCGGGAGGTGAAGGGGGGGGAATACCCTCGCTGAATAAAAGACGCGCAGGCACAACGATCATGGTGCTACGCGGCGCGTGGCTTGGGAGAGCGGCGTTCGGCGAACCTGTCCTCATGCCAAGGCTGAGACGAGCGGTGTTTGAGGCACGGGCTCCCGACGCCGGCGGAGACGCCCGCGGATTCTCTGCTGAAACGTGTGTGGCTGTGTCGCTGCGTTGATCTGATGTACGGGACGACGTGCTGCAGGCGAGGCAGCGATCGAGGCAGGTCGGCGCTGAGCGTTGGGCGAGCCTAGAGAACGAGCATCTCGTGAAATTAATGTTTTCTCCCGGCAATGCTGGCGGCGGACGTGCGGGAGGAGCCGTACCACCGTCGACCAGTCTGGGTCCAGCGCGGAAGGTGCCTGACTGGCATCCGTCCGAGTTTCCGCCAGAGTTATGCTAAGCACCATAGAGGATCCGCGAGGAGAAGAAGTGGGGACGGGTGGAACACCACCGTGATGGCCAGTCCCAGACTGCTGGTAACCTCGTTCCGTGCGGGTGTTGTAGCCGTCGCTTTGTTTTTTTATGTGAACCCTGGCCTTGGTGCTGCCCACGTGAGGGGCCGAAGCGGTGCTTTTGTTTGTTTCTGGTTGTTCTGCTTGTTCGATCGCGAGGATCTGTTCTTGCGGCGGGGTCGGATCATGCGTTCTTGCCAACGTCGGTACGCCTCGTCGTCGTCGCCGAGCGTCCCGAGGTCGGGGTTCAAAAAAAATCCGCTACGGTTTCGGAAGGGGTGCCTACACTGTATGAGAGAGTGTGTGTCTTCGTGGCACATCAGGCAGTTACCTCGGTTCTCGCTGCGTACGGCGGCGCGAGCGGACCATGAGAGTAGACTTGTTCCAGAGCGAAGGATCATCGGTCTAGATGGACATGCAGACAGCGTAAACTTCGGCGTAGTCGTGCTAGTCTAGGGGCCAGTAGTTGGAAGACGTGTCGAGGCCGTCGGGGATAGATTTGTTGACGTTCATCGCAAGGGGATTATTGCGCGCCCCCGTCTGCCCTGCCACGAACGCGACTGGGAAGGCGTCCGGCCCTGACCGCGACCATTACTCGCGAGCCGGGGCTCCGACGGGGCAGATGACCGGCCACCCTTCGAAGAAGCAGGGAAAGAAAACTATTGTTCGCCGCTGATGGCAGGTGTCTTCTTGTTCGCATGAGTTTGAAATGCCAACCCACAGGCGAGGTCGACGCAACACCATGGCAACACCATACAAACCAGCCCCTGTAGCCTACAAAGAGCCCTATGTACCCCACCCGCGTACCGACACTTACTCAAGAAGAGCGTGTGAACGTGTTTTACTTTGCTAACAAATCGTATGGGTTTATGACCATACTTGAATGTCATACAACTAAAACGATAAAAAAAATAGTATCACGTACTTAAACCCCCTACAATTAAAACGAAAAAAAAAGTAAAAAAACAGACTTAAAGGTGGAACTCGAACAACGGATCTGAGCGTACAGAGTTGGGCGCTCTGCCACTGACGCCAAATCAGGGTAGTGAATCCGGGGGGGGGGGGGGGCGTACTCATTTGTTGCTTGCCTTAGTCATTTGACCATTGACCACGCATCCCTTTCGAGACGGAGCACCGTCCCTACTCCTAATAGAGACACCTCCAACAATTGGGCGCTCATTACGTTGTTTCCAATATATTACATAGAAACTTTTTGCTAGTCTTATCCCCTTCCTGTTTGGCCGCCTGTGGCCACCATCTATCTCCTAGGATAGCGATCGTTTTCTCGCTGCTATCTAGGTTGTCAAACTCCTCCATGTCACATTCTTCTATTTCCCTCATCTCCTCTTTTAACACATCTCGTACCTCCTTGTATATTTCACATTCTCCTACTATGTGAGTTCTACTCTCTATCGCTTTGCCACACGGGCACATCTGTGCATCTATTTCCTCCTCCTCCCGGCTACTGGTATGCCTCTTTCTTCTTTCTGGCAAGTCCAGGTCGCCTACACGAAACCGCAGCTTCAGCGTTTTCGCGAAGTCCATTGGGCCGTGCGGATACGTTTTCATTCCTGTTCCTTCCCTCAATCTCTCGTATATCTCTAGGTGTTTTTCCGATTCCACCTTGTTTCGTAGCGCTAGCCTTTCCCTTCTTTCTATCCTTTCTTCTACTTCTGCCTTGTACTTCCCAAACTTCCCGGCGAACATCACCTCTTCTTCGTTTCCCCCTATACCCTTCCATACTTTCTCAACTACGCTATCCCACCTTATTCCAGTTCGCCCTTTTGTTACTTTCTCCCATGCAGCTCTATCAACTATGGCCGGCAACCTCTTTTTTGGCATGTTCCTTACTTTATATTGCCATTTCAACTTTCTCATATCCCTGTTTGTCTTGAGAGGGTGCATTCCCAGTTCTGCTCTTAATACTGTATTACTGGTCGTACTTGAGCATCTTAGGATTTGTTTAGCTGCTGTCATCTGTACTGTTTCCAACTGTTTTACGAGTTTCGCATTCCCTTCCCATACTTCTCCTGCATATTCTAGCTTTGGTACTATCACATTCATCAGGATATATCTCTTAATCCTGGTGTCAAGGTGCGAGTCTGTTAGGATCGCATCCATCTTGCCTATGAGTGTTTTACCCTTTCCTATTAAGTTTGCTATATATATGTGTATCCCAAGAAGAGCAGTCTTTTGCGATCTCTACGCCAAGGTACGTATACTGGTCTACGATCGGCAATTCATCTTCTCCCCACTTCCAACTGAAATTTATCGGGTTCACCTTATCTTCGTTACGAACAACTACTGCGCATTTCTTGACGTTCGCCTTCACCCTTCATTTCCTAGTGTATTCTAGCGCGTTTTCTATTTGTTTCTGCAATCCTTCAGGTGTTTCTGATATCCCCACGAAGTCATCAGCAAACATCAATCCCGACACTGTATCTTCCCCTACCGTGACTCCCTGCCTTGCTGTTTCAACTGCTACTATCAGGTCGTTAGTATATATCTTGAATGGGTTGGGTGACAGCGTACATCCCTGTGCAACTCCTTGTAAAATATCAACATACTTCCGATATTTCCCCGTCCAGCATCACAGCACTTCTCGCACATTCCATGATATTTTTCATCATTCTCCACATCTTTCCTCTGATTCCTATTTCCCATAGTTTTTTCCACAATCCATTTCTCCATACTGTGTCGTAGGCCTTCTGTACATCTAGAAAGAAACAGTACGTTGGTAGTCCCGCGTCTTTCCTACCTTGGATTATCTTACCTAGAGTGTACACATGGTCTACGCAGCTACGGTTCGGCCTAAACCCTGCTTGCCCTTCGCTTATTTTGTCTTCCTTCTCCATCATCGTTCCCATTCTATCGTTCAAAATCTTACAAAATGTTTTGCCTGCTGTGCTTAGTAGCGTTATCCCTCTATAGTTCCCCGGGTCAGCCTTATCTCCTTCTTTGAATAAGTTTACTACTACTCCTTCTCTCCTCCTCCTGGGTGCGTACTCGTTTTTCCATATCCAGTTATACAACATAACCAGCATGGTAAGCATTCCTTCTCCCCCGTACTTCATAAAATCATTCACTATTTGGTCTGCCCCTGCTGCTTTTCTGTTCTTAAGTTAAGCTACGCATTTTTTTACCTCTTCCCTTGTGAACTCTCTCTGTAACCCTTCCGATTCACTGTCTTACCTTTCTGATGCATCTACGTTCGCCTCTGCCCACGCGTTGATTTCCTTCTCGAATTCTGCGTCGAACGGTTCGTTGGCTGTGGGTGTTCCTAGCTTACGGTAATGCTCGACAAGTACTTCCCTTTTTCCCTTCGAACTACTAACCATTTTACCGTTCTGTGCTCTTAAGGTAGCTATTCCCGTGTCAGCCTCTCCTGCTTGTTTGCCCAGTATCCCTTTTATCCCTACCCACATCTGCTTCATCCTGCCCTCAAAGTCTTCATTCGTTTTATTTACTACGTCTTTCCCTATCCCTTTCTTCTTCTTCTCTACCATCTCTTTTACTTTCTTTCTAGCTACATCATATTCCTCCCATCTTGTCGTAGTTTTGCTCGATGTATACCTTGCGTGTGCCTTTCTCCTTACTGTTATAGCCTCTTTCACTTCTTCATCCCACCATTTTACTGCTCTGTTGCATACTATCAACTTTTTCCCTATTACTTTACTTGCTGTGGTCTTGACCAACTTCTCCCATCCTGCTATTATCCTAGCTCCTGCATCATCCCTCTCTATATCGTTCCGTGTTGTACCTATTCTTTCCAATAGCTGGGAAAATTGCTTTGGCCATCTCTTCTTGGAATTCTTCCCGTTTCTCTTCTACTTCTAGTTTATCTATTCTCCATCTGTGTAATTTCCTACCTCGTCTTTGTTTGATAACTCTTGTCTGTCGACTGTCTGTCCATACTAGACAGTGATCCGTAGTTCCTACGTCCGCTGCGCATACATGTAGTTCTGTTTCCTTTCCACTTCCGTTTTCTACTATTACAGGGGACCATAGTGAACAGGACCTATGGTATACATAAAAACCTATATGTTTAACCATTTTTACTAACAATATTTGGTCCTGTTAACTATGCCCCCCCGTAATACTATGAAGTCAAGGATAGAGCTTTCTCCTTTTTGTATGCACTGTCTAGTCCATTCCGGTTCTGCCTTTTTTACTCTGTCGTTCAACGTCTTCATCTCGTTGTGTTTGAGGAACTTCAACATCTCTTCCCCATTCTTATTTTTTGTTACTTCCCCATACTGTCCAATGCTCTCATTCAGTTTGCTTGCCTTCCCAATTCTTGAAGTAAAATCTCCCACTAGTACTACTTCTCCTTGCCTCTTATACTTCTGTACATCTACTGCTACTTCTCCGAACTTCATCTGTATATCACTTGGGAGGACAAAAGCGGGACTGAACGGGTTGTCTCGGACGCGTCCTATCATTGTTTCACTTGCCCACCTAAGAGAAACAATGGACGCTGGCAGCGAAGAGAACGGGCGAGTGGTTCAGACGCGTTGAGGAAGCGGCAGAGCGGTACATGATTCGCTGGTTCTGTAAGGAGAAGGAGAATGTAGGGAAAATGACGAGCGCTATGAGGTAAAAAATGCGCAGCAACCTAAGACGCCGTAAGGCCCAAAGCCCGGGAGGACGAGGAAGAGGAGCCGCGTTGGAGGAGGCGTGGCGGCAGCAGCTAGTCCGATTGAGAAAGTTAGGGCACCCTCCGAAACTTGGTACTGCCCGTCTTTCTAGTTGAGACAACCAGTGACTACTGCCGAATGCCGTGCTACAATCCCTCTTTATTTTTGGTTTTTGGTTTTTGTTCGTTGTGATGTTCTGTTCCCTTCCACGTCGATGCCACCCCCCCCCTGTACCCTGCCATTTTGCGTCGGCTGCGTCACCTTATTGTTTTAATTGTGTGACTCTTTCATTTTTTTTTCTGATTTCGTTAACGTTTTATTTTGTTTTAGCCCCCCCTCCGTCCGTCTGCCTCTATCCTCTTTGTGTTGTCATAAGGATCACCCTGTATCGATCGATCTTTTTGCCCACTGGTGCCATTTGGTCACAAGTGATACGCAATGGTATATACCACATACAGCTCGGTAGTACCGTTGCTCTTACGGACTGGTATGATACTGCCGTGCGTACTACTTCGTGCTCGTTTGTTTTCTGCCCTTCGAAATGCATACCTGGTGCATTTGTTGCAGCCTAGTTTGGGACCGCAGGCAGGATTCCAGGGAAGTGAGCTAGTGTGAGAACATCATACATACACTTCCGCCTTTTGTAGGGCTCGCGGCTACCTCCAGCCGAGGGATGGCCTCCTTAGCACCCCTCACCGCCCACTGGTACAGACCCTGTTGTCCGCGCTTGAAGACTTCTCCGTGGAGCCGCTGCCGCCGCCACCGCCGCCGCCCACCCACCACCTCCCGTGCGTTCGTATGCCCTGTACGGCAACATCCCTGATGCAGTCAAGCGCCGAGCGCCGCCCCATTTAGTAAACACACAGACAGGAACCCCTCGCCGGAGACTCCCTCTGCCTAGAACTATTCGCGCGTCTCGGTGCAGATCAACGAAACCGGCTTCCTTCCTGTATACCACTCTGAACGGAAATATAAATACCGCTCATGTACAAATGTCAACATATAACGGTACTTACATTTAAGGCCAGAAGAGCCGTATTTACTGTAGGACGACCTTCCATCGAGCACGCCTTAACTTCTTGCCTCTACACGCCCCAACGAAGTTTTGTTTTTTGTTCAACCTCGGGATAGGGGGGCAAAATACGGCGGTTATTTTGCGGCCGACTGGTTTTGTTTCTGAAGGCTGCTCGCCCGCCTGGTGGAACTGGCCAACATTAAAAAAAAAACAGTTTTTTTTTTCATCCCAAAAAAACGCCAAATGATTCCTTTGAAAAAAAAACGGGAAAATGATCGAAACACGGCTATTATAGTAAGAGGGTCTGCGGAAACCCAAAGACCCTATAACTTATGTGTACGTTCAGCAGTGCAGTACTAAAAGGGTTGAAAGGTGTCCTCTACGACTTCCCCGACTCCTCCGCCACGCTGCAAGACCGTTTTTTTCGGACCCTGTTTTTTCCCTCTTGCCGTGCGAGAGTTTCCGGCGCCTTCTCGGCCAATACCGCATCAACTGTTTACATAGAGCCCGGGGCAACACCGTAGCATTAACGCCGCTCTCTCCCTCCAACAGGTCGATGAGAGCACCTGGCCCGCCAGCCTCATCCAACACCCATATTTTCTTCTGCTCCAGCTCTAGCCGCCCCGACAGTGACTGTTTCAAAGAAAGGAGAAATAGGCCCCGCCACACGTTTAACTAACTACCAGGCACAAAAGATGTGAATTCCATCAATTCCTCCGGTCAGCGCGCCCCGGATGCATGCTGCAAGCAGCAGGGGTATAACAGCACCTGCCGTACTACCCTCTGTCAACGCCCCCGTCCTTTGTGTTGTCCCCCCCCCCCCCCCCCGACCCTTCATGCGACTCGCCCTCCACCTCACGGCGCTTCGCAAAGCTTGGGGCAAGCAATGTCTGCCTAGTCGGTGAAAACCCGATATGCTCCGTCCCGGCATTATAGGGATGCGAGGGTCTATGGTCATACGACTACCGCCATGCATGAGATCGAGTTCGCCCTCCACCTCACGGCGCTTCGCAAAGCTTGGGGCAAGCAATGTCTGCCTGGTCGGTGAAAACCCGACATGCTCCGTCCCGGCATTATAGGGAGGCGAAGGTCTATGGTCATACGACTACGGCCATGCATGAGATCAAGTACATCTCTCCTATCGAGTACAACCCCCCCCCTCCCCCCCAAAAAGCCGAAAAAGTGGGGAAAAAAATGTGTTATCCCCGGGAAATGAGCGTCTTTTGTTTTGTGACGGGGTCCCCCCTACCTCTTGGATATCTCCGAGGACAACTTCATTCTCAAAATAGAGCGCCCCTCCCGAGGGACAGCACGAACGAACGCCCTTGGGTCCGACGAGTCGCCGAAGGTCCAGCAAGGGCTTGCGGTGGCCTCGAGTCTTTAAACCCTTTCGTTTGGTGCCAGAGGGGCAATGATCCTCCAGCTCCTGTTACGGGGGACCATAGTTAATAGGACCAAATATTGTTAGTAGAAATGGTTAAATATATAGGTTTTTATGCACACCACAGGTCCTATTAACTATGATCCCCCAGCTCCTAGTCACGAATACCCCCCGACGAAGGGTGCAAGAACCCCCGTGTTGTCCGTCCTTTTCTCATTATGCGCTTGCTCGTAGGTGCTGTGGAGACCAGACATCGCCGGTTAGTTTATCGAGCGCGAGGCACGCGGCGGCGGGGAAGCGAGCTCCACGCAAGTCTGTGGTGGATGTGTCGAGAACACAGTTTTTGTTAATAAACCCCCCAAAGGCGTTTTCTCCCCAGGGCCTTTTCGTTTTTTATTACCAAGACTCCTCCCTACGTCTGTGTTTTTCCACGGGACAACGTTTTAAGAAAAGAAAAAAAGTCGCCCCCAGGGGGCGTTGACAGAGGATACTAGTATTAAGGCATTTTCCTGAAGCTCCTCACTTGAGGAGCTCTCGATAGCTCGACCAAAAAATGGCTTTTAGGACCGCAGTCCCGTTTTGGGGACAAACTACTTAGAATTTTGGCTGCATTGTCCCCAAAACGGGGCTGCAGTCCTAAAGGGGATATCCCGACGAACAAACCCATGGCCTACGTATGACATGAAACGAATCATGCTGTGAAACACTACCAGGTACTATAGCGGGATAACGACGTTATGAGGTGGTTCTTCGGTTGAGAAGCGCCCCCCCCCACCCGGTCAAATATGATGACCATAAGTGTACCACCCCTGACTTCAACCCCCTGTTATCGTACCTCGCGTCCTCGCGCGTCAGTGAGATCCGCGCGCCTACACATCTCGGAAAATAGCTTCCGTGTACCTTCCCTGTCTTCGCTCCACCATCGGGGCCACCGTCGACTAGGAGTACACCCACCATCTTTTCATTTTACTTTTAGTTTTCATCCTCTGCCGGATGGGAACAAGCCATGCAACTTTAACCCTCGTTGGGGCTTAGGCTCATTCTTATCGGAGAGCGTTTTTTCCATAATTTCCAAAGTTTGGAAATTATTGGAGATGTGTATCAATATACGGAGGCGTTCTGTCACTATTCGTGAAATTCTCCAGAAGCAAAAAAAAACAAGTTCGTTGAATTTCACACATTTGGAAAAAAAACAGGCTAACATGGAAGACTGAAAAAATTCGCGAAACATATATGTCGAACATATGGAAATAAAAACTCCCCGATAAGAATGACCCTTAAAAGGGGGGAATTAACGATGAAAAAGTGATGATTCCAGCGGCAGCGGCGGCGGTCACTCCGTAGTGATTGGGGGGGTATGATACAAGTTGGCGTCCGAGTTACAACGCACGGAGTCGCCCGGCACGGGCGCAGCACGATCCCACTCCTATAATACTGCTGAGCGCTCACCGCGCTGCTCGTGCGTGTGTATGTATGTGTGTGTATGTGTGTTCTTCACATTGGAGAACACATAAATACACACACAGGAGCAGCGCGGTGAGCGCCCAGAAGTACGCTCATAGACGGCTGACAACACCGAAGTTGCAGTCGTTGCTTTTGTCGCTCATCTCGTTGTCCCAGAAGGCGGTAAGCTCACCACATTTTCCACGTACAGTGTATACTTCTTGTGTGTTGCGACGCATGGTTTGGTAGGCGTGCACCTGAGCTAGTTTTTCAGGTTCCTCACTGGAGGAGCTCTATGGATCGGCCAAAAACGGCTCAGAAAAAAAGTGTGTGCTTAACCCGATAAGCGCAACCAATCCCTATGGACTACGCAGGTCTGTATCGGAGAGTGTAATAAAAACAAACGATATTTGGGAACGAACATATACGAGTTCCTCAGTTGACAGACACCCACCCCCCTCGTTCGTCGTTTTCAACGGACTTCCACCCCCCCTCGTTCGTTGTTTTCAACGGACTTCCACCCTCTCCTTCATTGTTTTCAACAGACTTCCACCCCCCTCGTTCGTCGTTTTCAACGGACTTCCACCCCCCCCTCGTTCGTTGTTTTCAACGGACTTCCACCCTCTCCTTCATTGTTTTCAACAGACTTCCACCCCCCTCGTTCGTCGTTTTCAACGGACTTCCACCCCCCCTCGTTCGTTGTTTTCAACGGACTTCCACCCCCCCTCGTTCGTTGTTTTCAACTAAATTTCACCCCCTCGGGGGCGTTGTTTTTCAACGGACTGCTACCCCCCTCGTTCGTTGTTTTCAACGGACTTCCACCCCCCCTCGTTCGTTGGTGTCAATGGACTTCCACCCCACCGCGTTTTTCTCGCCCCCGCGACCGACTCTCTCCGCCACTGCGGGCCTCGCTCGTATTATTGCGTCTGGTAACCCTCTCAGGACTCAACCGCTGCGAGATTGAGGGATAATGCAATGGTTGGTGTACGAGTTAAGATGGTTGGAAGGGGTCGTAAGACAACGGGCGTAAACGTATGAGAAACAAAAATGCGAGCCAAGCACGACACACCATCACCCCATATAGGTTACCGCGTGCTGGCCACACGCAAGGCAGCAGCACCTCCTGGGACGAATTTCCTGGATGACTTTCCGTCAAAAACGACGGGGGCACACAGAACGAAAAAAATGGCATTTGAGAAGACCTCGCCGAGATCTCGCCACAGACCCATCGCTCGGCGTTTCGCGCTGTACTCATCCATTGTCGAGGGGGAAAAAAAAGCGCCGGGGGGATGTGTGTTTTGTTATCTTGCGTGTTGTGCGGTAGCTATCTGACGGATACGGTCGTCAAAATGCACCTCAGGTTTAACCATGTTGGGCAGTTTGAGAGTTGCATTGGTTGAGGTGCCCCGCTCGTCAGCGATGAATGTTTCGGTTCAAAAGGGCAACCCTTACCGCAGCAAACACGCCTCCATCATCACGCGGTCCTTCGACTTGAAACTCGCAGCCGCCTAGCATCGTCCAAAGCCACAAAGCACCACACGCGTATACACCGAGTTGGTTTTTATAGGGATTTCCCCCTCTCCAAACACGGTAGTGGGGTCGCCCGGAAACAGAACCCTACCTCCGTCCCTCCTGATTCAGACCGCTTCAAGCCCAACCACCCCCGGCAGCTCTACAGTAGCATATACCGATAGTCCTCAACCAGGACACCTCGTCTCTCCCGGCTCTGGTAAGACTCTGGTAGCGTCGGCGCCACGCTTATACTGGGCGTCGCCACTACACGGAGCGTCACTACCCAGGAAACGTCCCTCGCACCCACCACCCTATGGTGTACGCGTGAAGGTCAAAACTGTGAGGTACCGGTATTTTACAACTGGGGGGGGGGGGGGGGTAGGGAGGGAGAGGGGAGTCGAACCAATTTGTTGCTTGCCCTACTCGTAGGTCTTTGACCATTGACCACGCACCCCTTTCGAGACGGAGCACCGCCCTTATTCCTAATAAGAGGCACCTCCAACACTTGAGGTGCTCATTGTGCCTTTTCCATATACTTACGTAAAAGCGTTCTGCTCAGCTTATGCCCTTCCTGCGTCGCCTTTTGTGGCCACCATCTACTTCCTAGGGATAGCGAACGTTCTATCGCTAATACATGGTGTGCTAAACTTATCCAAGCCGCATTTTTCTTGTTTAAGCTTCTCCCCCTCCAGTACATGTATGTGGCGAGGACGATGGGGTGGGGTGGGGTGGGGTAGGGTGTGTGAACAGCTTTGCACAAAAGAAGGACGCTGTTTCCGGGAGGTTACAGTGGCGGGGCGTCAACTGCCTTCGTGACTCTTTGCAGGCACTCACGAAGGTAAAAAGTGTGGAGGGAAAGAAAGAGGGACACTCGATGGCGTGTATAGGCATCGTCCCCGCAACGGCCATCACCACCGCTCAGGTAACGTCCTCTATGGTCAAGCCGAAACCAAACAGCACACACCTATGATATGAATCCCAGGGGTGTACTCAAGATACTACCCACGAAAGGAAACCGTCGAACGGTCGCTGCAGGCCGATTTGGTCACGGTCGAAGCCTTCAAAAATCGTGCAGATCAGGGCATATATAATAAATCGGACAGATCACTATCAATATAAATCACTACATAAAGCACTATATAAATCACCATATAAATCACTAGACAGATCACTACCTGGATCGTATGTTCGCCATTATGAGATGTTGCGCAAGACCCTCATCATACAGATCCCACGCGGCAGACGCAATCGACGGTAGTTTTTCTTTTCAGACAATGTCAATCAGAAACTCTTGCCCGCCGCGAAATATCTTGGGATCGTGAAAGGGGGATGTGATATACCCTGATCTGATGCTTGCAAGCTTCGATGTCCTCCAATACTGGAAACCTCGAAGAGGACGACGAGCGGGAGACGCGGAATGTGACCAGTTCGTGCTTCGTTGAGGGGAAACCCCGTGGCGGGCGGGCTGGCGGGAGGGCGGCGCTGGCGGAGTTTGCTGTAGGTGCTCTTAACTTTCGGGAGGTGCGAGTCTCAATGCATTAGTTGTTCGTTAACCCACCATTGCGAGCATGTGAGCCGTCGTACGATTGATAGACGCCTTCGGTACCACTGTTGGTACTGGGGTGGCAGGAATAAGTGGCGATGATAGTGTGATGCGGAGAGGCGTTCGTAAATAGCGCGGGGGACTTTCGAGCAGACCTGTAGTCCATGTCGAAAATAAAGAAGTGTGACAGGGCATCCCCAGAGAGGGATATAGCGGTCGATGCTGGATGCCCGTGGTAAATGGCGCGTTGAAGTGCGCATCTGCCGCGGAGTACGTGTCGTTGCGGGGGCCGCCGAAACGGTCGGCGAATGCTACGATACAGGCGTCCCCTCGTCGTGTGATGGGTTTAGGCCGACTCGAGCTGCGGTGGGGAGGGGTTGCCCCCGTTTTCACAGCCAGGTTTAAGCAAAAACGTCAGGAGACATGTCTAGCAAGGGAAAACGAGTGCTGTCAAGGGTATCGGGCCGAGTGTTCATCGCTATAAGCTACTGGTAGTCGTTTGGTTGGCAGCCAAGGCAGGTCTAGGGAAGTTTTCTCTCTGTCAGGAGGCGCTCTACGATAGAGGTTCGCCCTGGTTCTATAGAGACTCTTCTTTAAGGAGCTCCACACCTCACCCGAAAACTGACCTCAGCAATCAATCAAACTGCATCCCGATGGATAATCCCGTAGCACCTGTATACCAAAATGTTTTTTTTTTCCCAGACAAGATTGGCATTCCGACTATTTTGGGTTAAGGAACCCCGACATTCAGACAACATTTATTTAGCGGAAATATGGTACCTCTATCGTAGAACGCGTCTCAGGGGGGGGGAAGTGATGTTTCCTCAACAGTTTGTGCCTTTCTTGCAGATGGCCCCTCATTTTTTCTAGTTGACTCTAATTTCGGACATGTTGTGTCCGTAACCACCCTGTCCTAAACCGTTCCCGTTATTTTTCATCGAGGTCGCTCTTGAGACTAGGACTGACAATTGCGACGATATTCTTCAAGTGTTGGATGAGGCTACTCGTAGCTACCATGTGTTCATTCTGTTGATCGGGCGCGACGTAGACCTGCTTGTCGGTGATGACGGGGAAATAATTTGGTACGACCGATAAAAAATGACGGCAGCACTGTCCGGCGGAAATGAAAGTAAAAATCTTGAATTTCGGAGGAACGAGTAGGAGGAACCAAAATCGACTTTAGACGTGCCTTGGAAAGTAAACCTTGAGGCTGGGAGGAGAGAGCAGGAGCCAAGATCGGTATTTGACGTGCGGTGGAATCGAAACCTTCCGGAGGGGAGGAGAGAGCAGGAGACAAGACGTCGCTTATGGACGTGGAAAAGTCGTCCGGGAGCTCGCAGAGAACATCTCCGCCCAAAGCCAGATAGTTCGGATATATCGCGGCTCCCACCGTAACTGCCATGTCCTTCACAGTTTCTGCCCTTTTTCTTCGAGATCGCTACGTGTACGTATCGTGGGGCTGAAGTGCGGCGACACTTTCGAGTGTTGATTAACGCTACCGAGAAGGTCATGGATCAGTCGACCGCAACATCGGCCTGCTTGACGGTGATGACGACGGGGGGTTGGTTGTATTCTGTACGGCCGAGAAATGGAAAGGGAAGGCGCTGTTCGGCGGAAACGAGAAGAAGCTTGAATCTGGGGCGAGAGAGCAGGAGGAGCCGAATTCGGAGTTGGACGTACGGGGGAATGGAAATATTGGAGCCGAGCGGAGAGAGCCGGAGCCAAGATCGGTTTGAACGAACTTTCGAACGGAATTAATCGCAGGGGAGGAGAGAGCAGGAGTCGAAGTCGGTCATGGTCGTGGGAAACTCGTCCGAGAACTCGGAGAGGCCACAGCACTAATTGCCGAAGGCGAGCAGGCAAACTCACAAAAAAAAGTCGAGCGTGATGTCACGGCAAGAGCGGAGGATGCCTGCCTGTCCCAGAGGGCGGGAAGCAACATGTTAACCCCTTTAGGAGGGCACTACCGTTGTGCGGGCAAAGCACTTGGAATTATAGTCAATTCTAGGCTTGTGTGCACTGCACTACTAAAAAGGTTAAGTTGGTCTATCGCGTATAGGCACGGGCCAAGACTTTTGGAGCGGCGGGCCGTCTCTGATCCAGGCGAGGTACATAGGTGTCTTTCTGACGGGCGTTTTTTATATCAGCCACAGGGATGATGTCGTGTATACCTGGCTATCCCTGAACGGGACTGCGGTTCTCAAATGGTTATTATCTCTCAAGGCTCCTCACTTGAGGATCTCTCTCGATTATATATATTGAGAAATCATGAAAAAAAAGTTGTTAGCTCTGTGAGAGCGAAAACTTCCTCGAAACTCATCTTTGCAAGCTTGGTGTCAATGCTTCAATGTACATACTCGTATGTACGTCATCCAACAACCGATTATGAGAACGAGTTGTATGCCGATACACAATCGCACGGGCTACGCAGTGTATCTGAAATAAATTTGTACTAAACCTACACTTGACCATCGCCACCCCCCTCGTCTTGATAGCAAGCGTCGATAACGCCTACTATTATTGACGTCCGCGGACCGACGTCGCGGGAACCCCGCCCCCCTGGTCGCTAGGGCAGTAGTTACGATAGGGCATGCCTTGTTGTTGTTGTTGCTGATGTTGTTGTTGTTGTTGTTGTTGTTGTTGTTGTTGTTGTTGTTGTTGTTGTTGTTGTTGTTGTTGTTGTTGTTGTTGTTGTAGTAGTAGTTGTTGTTGTTGTTCTCACATTAACTCATCGCCACAATACATCGCAGTCCGTGGTCGCAGGACAGGCTCCAATAACTCTGGAGTGGAAGGCTACCTTGGTTATAAGCTTCCCTCCTTAACGATGTGTCGTGCATGCTCCTTGTCGGCTTGAATCGAATATATTCTAAATACCGCAGCAGTAGTAGCAGCAGTCCCTTTTATATCGCTCTAAACCAGTAAATGCCCCACTTTCCCTTCTTGAAGGCTCCTCCTTTCACCTCCCCCCCTCGACAAGACCCTCGTTTACCCCAACTACTCCTCGTCAACCTCCCACCCTCCCGTCATCGGCAGCAAGCAATGCGTGATACACCTACAGTACGTAGGATTTTTCATCGGGTTGTGGAATTTCCTTTGCTCCTCTCAAAAAAACAAACTGGCGAGGCATATAACGCGTGTGCTATAATCAAGTCGGGAGGAGCCCTTCAACAAAACTATAGCACAGTGTTACCTCTGCCGCCACGCTTGCCACTATTATTGTGGTTAGCACCCCTGGTGGTTTTGGTCAGCTGTAAGACCGGTCCCGTGTTTCGAAAACTATACAGACGTTTGCCACGGTATATAGCGATCACCATGTTACAGAGCTTCTCAGAGGCGCCTTTTTCGTCACTTGAGGACTTCTGCACTATTCTTAGTACCAAGTTCACTTGAAAGCCTGGCTTTCAAGAAAACCCGGAGACTCAACCAACCCGATGACGAAGCGATCAATCTCACGGCCGGCCTATAGTTATACAGGTCTTCTGTGACGAAAAATCATTGCAAGAAAAAAAAACACTGATTTTGGGTAGTTCCTGTCCTCAGCTGAGAAGCCCCACCAGCCAGAAAACAACTGGCCAACAAGTGTCACCCCCGTTGTAGAAGGCGTTTATTCCACGGGGCCCGGGCGTCTGCCCTTAAGATGCATGCCACGATAGAAGCGCACCTGGAAAAATGTGAGGGTCTTCTCATATGCACGTCACCCAAAAACCTGACCTGTACAAAAATGAAAGTGAATAACCCGACGAATTAATGTCATGGGACTATGTGTTTTTATTTTCGAAAAATACTAGATAACGCACAAATGATATTCGAGCAATACTGATATTTTTTCAGCTGAGGAGCCCCCGTGTTACGGTAGTGCTTTGGGTGATGAAAAAAGGCCGGTAGTTGCCTGTGGGTACAGGTGTTGGGCTCGTATTTTTGTGGCACTTGGGAGGTGTTATCTTAGATGGAAAACCAGGGGTGTGCCGGCGAGGCACGAGTCTCGCTCTCAGTCTCTCAACGTGCTCGAAAGGAATACGCTTGCTCTTCTTCTATCTCTCAGCAATCAACATTCCTGAGTACCAACGAGTACGCTCTCAATAGGCAAATCTAGCAAGGGATACATCGTGTCCCGACCTTGAACATAACACCCGTCGGTCAGGAATTAATTGGCCAAATATGGCCACCCCTATAGTGCCCCAGGTGGCTGGGACCCTCTGCACAATGTGGGCGTAAGAACAATCCTTGTGTGGAGACATCGAGCGCTGTAGCAAAAACCCCACAAGGGGTCGACAACGTCTCGTGTCGTTACACGCCTAGTGATGGTGTGCTACATTTGTTTGATGTCTCCACAAGGATTGTTTTTACGTCCGCATTCTGCAACGGGGGGGAGGGGGGCGGTCCCTGCCACCCGTAACGTTTCGTCCAAAAAAATTATGATTGATTGACGGGGGCGAGGCGGCTCCTCACCCGAGGAACTATCAGTCTGATAGTTCCCTAGGTTTACCTAGGATTTCTGAGAGCAAATTTAAAACCTGTCCTACTGGACAAAATGACAAAAAAAGCGATACACCACTGATTTTTTTGCCATTTACGGTGCAAAATTCCAAAGATGAAACGGGGGATCTGATCCGATCTGTCTGATGAAACCGAGATCTGATCATTTTGGTGTTTGGGATGTGATATGATCTGTCCGATGAACCAGAGATCTTATCTGATCTGCAATGAAGGGGGGATCTTATCCGACCGATCTGATATGATCTGTCCAATGAAACGGGGATCTGATCTGCCTCATCTGATCTGATCTGATCTGTCCGATTTGATATTAAATGATCTGCCCGATCTGATCTGATCTGTCCGATGAAACGGGGAATCTGATACGTCCATTCGGGTATGATCTGTCCGATGAACCGGGGATCTGATACGTCCGATCTGACCGGGCATGATCTGCCCGACCTGATATGATCTGTTCGGTGAAACGGGGAATCTGATATGTCCAATCTGGTTTGATCTCTCCAATGAACCGGGAATCTGATCTGTCCAATCTTACCTGAGATGGTCTAACCGTTATGATCTGATCTGATCTGTCCGATGTGCGTGGACGACTCGAGCTGCGGCGCCGAGTGCTTGAACCGCCCCCATCGTTCGTGTATTGCACGTCGGTCGCCGACGCCATGCGCTGTTTTGCCATTGTTGGGAAAAAAGCAAAAAACCACCGTCATTCTGCATGGTTAAAGTGGGGGTTGGGTAGTACCCGCAGTGTTAACAGAACGGACTCCCCCGGCACGTTTTTACACCATACATGATCCCAACCGGTCAGCAGTTAAGGAAATTGCTCAGTGGGGTTGGCCTCGGCGACGAAGCCATTTATCGTCCCTTTCGTCCTCAGATTCTGTAGCTCGACACACTTGAACGTCGTTGTAACACGGGGCATCCTAACACAACAAAACGAAACCCCATAAAGAAGCATCCTGGCAAAAACGAAGCGGAATCCCGCAAGGAGGCTGAATACTTGCACGTCGTTTGCCGAACAGATGCATGGAACCTCAAGGCGGGTCCTGCTCGCCGCGCTTCGTAACGACTTGAAAATGTTTTTCAGCTCCCGCCAACCGGCAAGGAGAAATACGTACGCAGAAGGAGGCAACATGTAAGCCAAAATCGACCCTCGGGGAAAACGTACAACCGAAAAACAAACGTAAAGGTGGGGATTTCTTTCACGTTTAACCGGGTTTTCGCTTCCCAAGTCTAGCGATTTGAGGGTGTCAAGTGAAGCGCCGCGCCTTCGACCCACATTCCCCGAATTCTCCACATGGACTGAGTAGGTCCATCCTGACGTTCTGCGCATCTGCGTGTATGCATATGTTCGATTATAAAGGATAGACCACTGAGCTACTAAGTCAGCGCTGACTGAGTAGCTCAGTGGTCTAACCTTTATAAACGAACATTCGATTATAAAGGATAGACCACTGAGCTACTCAGTCAGCGCTGACTGAGTAGCTCAGTGGTCTATCCTATATAAAACGAACAGCATATGCGGCTCTTCAGGGCTTGACGATCGGCACGATCGTAGGGTTTAGCGGTTCTTTAGGTGGGCTAGCTACATAATCTGGTATAGTGCTACGGTGTCTTCCTCTTCCGATGAACGACGTGAATTGCTCCCCTTGTGCCCCCCCCCCCCCCCCTCCATGCAGGCAACATTGCCCCTCCCGAAAGAAGAGCCGTTGGCCCTCCCCTCGAGGTGCCCCCGTTGTTGTTCCTACCTGAAAGAGGGTCCATTGGCTCCCCTCTTGTGGTGCCTCCTCGTGCAGGGGTCGCCATCCCTTTCTGGAGGAGGGTCCATTGGCCTTCTCCTCGTGATGCCCCCCGGTTTGTTGCCCCTCCTCAAAGAGGGTCCATTGGTCCTCTCCTCGTGGTGCCCAAATCTGTGGATGCTGTTGTCTCGCTTGAAACAGGGTCCGTCGGCCCTCCCCTCGTTTTTCTCCCTAACGTGGATGTTGTTGCCAATCACGTGTGAAAGAGGGTCCGGTTGGTCCTCTCCTTGCGGTCTCCCCTCGTGCAGATTTCATCGTCTCTTCTGAAAGAGGGACCGTTGTCCCCCCTCGCGGTGTTCCCCCTCGTTGTCTCCCCCCGGAAGACACTCTGTGGACACCTCTCCCCTTGCTGTGATGACCCCCGATAAAGGTGTTGTGGTTCCTCCTGAACGAGGGCCCAACGGTCTTCCCCATCGTGGTGCACCCTCATCTTGACGTTTTTTTTTCTCAACCTGAAAGCGAGTCCGTTGAGTGTCAGAGCACGGACACAAAAGAGTGGATTCAGGCTACGAAGCGGGCCCATAGCTATACACACGTCAAGCCCGCAGGAGCGGTCCTAATTGTCGTCGCAGATCTGCATAACGGAGTAGTCGGGTCCCGTTTTTATTTCTACCTTGTCCGGTACCGGCTTCCGCGTTCGAAATATTTAGGTTAAACCGCTGAGGCTACTCAGTCAGGGCAGACATGAAGGACGCCTGGCGGGACTCGAACGCCGGGCTTCTTTCTTCGAAATGTTTGAGTTACCCCACAGAGCTACTTGGTCAGCGCTGACTGAGTAGCTTAGTGATTTAACCTAAATACTTCAAACATCCCTATTGTAATGTAGTACCTGCGCTCGTCGTTCGTGCCGAGGTCGTCGCGGAGATGTCGTAGGGTAGAAGTCGCGGAGAAGTCGCCGTGATGAGGTCGCGAAGCGAGAGTCCCTTGTAGCCGTCGTTACGGCCGACGTAAGCCGAGCAGAGTTCTTCGTTGATATTTAGCAACGAGATACTAGAGCTGGTCTGACTCGGTGGGGGGGACTTTTTGTCACCCCAGAGTCTGCGGCGGATTGTCTCCCGATAGCTATCTCCCGAGGACGGGTCAACATCGTCAATGACGTGAGACCGCTCGTGACCCGAGATTTGGTATTGCTTGACCGGTGACGTGTCCTTCGCGCGTGGGTGTTACGAGATCTACGATATCTCCGACCCTGGCTTCCACATCACTATTACGTAATAAATCGGAAGACTGGCCCAGGGTAAATTTCTTATACTGGACCAGATGTAAAAAAATGGTGTATGCTACACTAACTTCAGTATAACCGCTCCTGAAGTTCTTATTTCCTCGGAAGTCTTACGACATGCCTGATATGCCTGAGCTGAGTTCCTTGCCTTTCTTACTAGAGCCAAAATACGTAGTGTATGGTAGGCCCATACCGCACTGCTTCGTACCCTCTATCAGCACGCCGTGTGACGTGCAAGCCCGAAAGCCGGGCCCTGGTAGCTCCAGCCAGTACAGTGTATACCTGACTGCGTCAGATTCCAGTACGCTGGACCCGAACAGTGCACCGTTTTCGCCTTTCGGTGAAGTTGAAACTGGTAGCGGCTTCGCCGTGACCCCCGCCCCCCCCCCCAACGGGTGAGGGGTCTCCGCTGGAGGAGGGGGCTCGTTTTCACGCGGTTTGGCTTCACTAGAGCTAAAATGCACGAACATTTTGAGCCATGAATCAAAGCCAAATTCGGTGGTGGATTAACTCAGAGGAAAACTGAGGAAATCCCGACGAATTTTACCATGGCACAAAGGGCATCCACAAAGGCCAAGCCATCAGTGAAAGAAGCGGCTTCGTCTGTCGTACTCCCCGGCTCCCTCTCTCCTCTCCCCTGTCTCTTCTGCTCTGCGTGCCCTCTCTTGGCGCTGCGCATGTTGATGGGCTTCCGTTGTATTATGAGGCCTTATTGTGGGACAGAAATAGTCAATACCTGGTACGATGGCAAAACCTTGTAACTCCCTCAGCCAGTCAGTGCAGATGGTGCTACTACCAGTGCAATGGTAAGTAGGTACTGGCAGTACTTACTGGACCAGGGCCCAGCCCCAACAAAACCCCCATCCGAATAATATGTCCCGTAACACGCCGCAAAAAATGTGTTTCCGTTTCCCCACCACACGCTCATATTCCGCGTGCCGTGCAGAGGGGAGGATTGAGGGGTGGGAATGTTGACGCGGCAAGGGCGTCACAGCGGTTAGGTTGGGGGGATCACATATGGAGAAAACAATGGTTTTGCTTCATAGAAGAGCCTAGGTGGTAACCCAGGGAATAGGTCTAGGAACACTTAGCAAGGGCTCTCCCGCTTCGGTGCACGTCTCGGTTCTCATCCTGTGTTGGGGTTTGCACTTTCTTCTTTTTTTTTCTGTTTTTCTGTTTTTTTTTTTCATCCTTCGGCGGATTGGCAAAAGTAAAAAATACATGGCTGAAGGTCACCACACTTCCACCCCAAAATACGTGTCGCGCGTCAATGTAACCCATATGCTCCCGTTTAGCAACCGCTGAAAGAACCGGCTGCTGCTCATACCGCAGGCTCGGGAGCATGCTAACTCGACTTGACCGGCCCTTCTACTGCTCGCTCGTCGATTACCGCCGAATACCTATATACCAGGTAGCGCGTATGTACGTTCTTAAGTCACAGCTATGAAAACTACCAGGTAGTACCAACACCAGTCTGTCCCGAACACGGTAGTTGTGGAATGCCACGTACCAGGTATTCCTGATGACGCACAATGTCCGAATTTCTCCCCTATTAATATTTTGTTCGGGATACAATAGGCTGGTACCAGGTAGTAGCAACGTCGTCGCTTTTTCCCACTATCGAAATAAGCACTAAATGTTTCACCCGCAATCGAACCACATACCCAACAAAGTGCACTCGTATACTGTCTGAAAGGTTCGAGAACAACCATTGAGCTGGCTACACGAACGGGGTTATCCCAACCTGCCGGTATGCCTGGTACACCCACACACAGTACAGTAGCTGCCATTCGATGTAGTCGATTGGGTTCACGCGTTCATGTTGTCAAGGATTCCTCCAAGTAAAATCCTCGTACATACACACTCACTCCTCGTAGGACTACGCCTTACTTTAAATGGGTTAAGTCCGACCAACATGGACTTTTCCTGAAGTTCCACCTCACATCTGAAACGCTCTGGCTTGCTTAGCCATCCGGTGAAACAGTCCAACCCAATATTTCTTCGTACAGCCCACTCCTTCTCTCTGATCAGTAATAGGTAAAACTTATGTCAGGACCGTCTTTCTTTGAAAACATCGTCCTCTTGAGCACGCTACTATCATCTATGGGAGTCACCGACCTACCAGGTACCTGGTACACAGTATAACCTTCCATCAGGTCATACATGACCTGTAGCACGGTTTTGGGTCCGAGCACAAGTATCACACGCAGATTGCGAAGATAAATTTCGACGAAGCCTTCGATCTGTCACAGCCAAGATGTATTTTTTCCAATAAAAAATAGAAACCTGTGCTAAATACTCGTACCAGTATCATCTTATAAAATACCAGGTACTACGGCACTACATACCTGGTGCAGCGTTTCTGCGATAAACCCCGAGACAAAAACCGGGTGTTCGTCTCCCACGACACTGGCTGCTGACGTTGGCATCGATCGTACCCGGTAAGGTGTGATTTTTCAAACAATGTCTCGATTTACTGATTGAAGGCCTCGAACCTGACAACTACTGGTGTTCCTCAGCAACGCTCGTTTATTTCCGCAAATACATACCTAGTATGTTTTAATGGACGCATGGTACTAAGTGCTACTTTAATCCTTCTAGGACTGCCGTCCCGTTTGGGGGACAAACTACTTAGAATTTGAGTGGTTTGCCCCCAAAACGGGACTGTAGAGCCCACGCGGTGCACCCAATTTTTCTGCGGCTTCATCCCTATGGGCTCGGGACGAGCCCTTAAAACCTTCGCCCAGAGGCTGGCGTTGAGAAAAAAAAATACGCTCAACACACTGCAAAAAAAAACGATGAAAAAATCTCATGGCTTACGTAGATATATAAATGTAACTCCCTTTCGTAAAGCATAGATCAAAGGGGGATTTCCACCGATGCTGGGGTAGTGCCTCAGCTGCTGAGAAGCCCCGCCATTTAGAGATTGTTTGGCCACAAAGTGCTACAGCAGTATTATACGCCTATCGCAGCACGCGTACGACTGGCGGCGTGTAACAGAAGTGTCTCGTGTTGGCGCTAGCGGAAAGCGCTAACGCGCGGACGTCCGTGTTTCCACTGCCCAGCGCGCACAAAAACTGTTAACATCCGTTTTCGCTACGTAAAAAAATAGAGCGCGCGGCGTCCCTCCATCCACCCCTTTTTTACTGGGGTCGTCGCTGGACATAGCAGACGCCGCCGCGCTGCTACACAGCTGACGCGGAGCGTAAAAAAAGTGTGCGACGAGCAATCAATGCTGCGAAGAAGGTATCGCATCCGACATGAGGAATGAGGGGATACTGTACCACGCCATCATACAATTAACACAAGAGACATCGCCTGCTTTCAGAAAACCCCATTCGCACGCAGCAGACAATAGCTTCGGTTTCACGTCCCCACCAGGCCAAACCATCTAGGCATTTCCCCCCCCCCCAAAAACAAAGATAAAGTGGAGATAGACATTATTCGAGCTCTCGCACGTCTTCACCCCCAAGCAGAAAAATCCACACACAAGGATAGGCCACCCGATCGCGCCCAGGCGAGATTAATTAATCAGGACCAGCGACGGCGCAGCAACATCACGCAATGGAAAAGTGCCCCGACATGATTTTTAGTCCATTTTTGTTCTGTTGCATCAGGTGGCGCCACAAGGGCACAGACGAGCTGGGTTTTTTTTTCAACAAACGAGCCTAAAAACCCTGTCCTGCGCTTCACATGACCATACAACAAAAAATAAGAAAGGAGCGGTTCCAGGCTTGAAAAAGCAAAAAGCATGACAAGCAAGAAAAAAAAAAATACGTCGTGCTGCCGTTGCGTCCACACATACACCCGAAGACGACATACAATCCTTGCGAGCAGGGGGAGGGCGCAGTCGCCCCCCTCGCCTTGCATCACACCGCAATGCTCCAGTAATACCACTCACTGGCTTAAAACAAATCAAACAATGCTAAACAATGCCGAAAGCGTAAAGGACAACCAAAACCAAGACCCGGTGCCATCGAGGGTTTTGCTCACTGACCGCCCAGCGAACCAACAGCGCGAATTTCTCTCTCACCAAGCGATAAATCTTTTCCCGTGCAGAAGCACCTGTACAAAAAATGGCATGCGAATGAAAAACAAAGGGACATAAACCCTGCTACGTAGCAGCCTCGTCCCATGTCTCTTTCCTCGCGTTGCATTCAGCTATCGTCACGCCCCACTAGTTCCTTCTGGAATGCGAACAGTCGCTTCTCCTCACATAACTCCTTCCGTCTACCGTGTGCTCTTCCTCTTACCGCCCCTACTGCGGCCCTCGAATACATAACGCGAGACACGTAACACGTACGCCAAGCCCATGTTTTGGGTTGTCCACCTGAAAACCGGTCTCGAACCCAAAACAAAATTGAGTGGCGAGCGCAATGAAACAACCGCTGCCGCGCAGGAGGGGGGGGGGGCTGGAGGTCTCTCCCCTAGCTACAGCTTTTGCCCAAAAACCTTGCGAACCACGAATTTTACCATACGGACAACGAATCAACCACGAAAAAAAAAACGACACACCCGTGTACGACTGACCCCAAACTTGCCGCACGCACGAACCCCCACAATGCAGAACCTGCCTACCGCTGGTCACGACGAGTTGGGGCATGCTGGTCGCTGTACATCCCAAACGACCGCCGATACAAATCGTACGCACCGTAGATGGCTTAGTAGAGCGTATTTATCTCGTCAATGGCTCGAATTTGTCCCCCTCCGATATAGACTCACCATGGGCGACACGACCGGACCAAGGCCTATATACGTTCTCGCCAGTTGAACACCCCCCTCCTCTTCCACCACCCGCCAAAAAAACGAAGAATGAAAAAAGACTGGGGTACCTAATAATTAACTTACGCCGTCGCAGTGCGAGCGTGTCAGTAATGTGTGTAGAAACATCACCGCGCTCAAAACACGATAAAACATGTGTTCCAACTTCCAGCTCGCCCAAAACGCCCCCCCCCCCCCCCCCCGGGGCGCCACGGAGGTCTCCCACGCCCGAATCCCCGGCCATAAGTAACTATCAAGAAAATGTGAATCCGGCAACTAAAAGCCAAAAATTGGAAAGGCTTCAAGTGTAGCGGAAGGGAGCGCTGCCGATGAAAAGCTCCATTTCCACAAGACTCAGTACGCGGCCCCGCCCCACGGATGCGTCCATGTTGATCCACTCTTCCATGTTGTTCGAGCTGGATGCTCGGGGGCCCCTGCAGAATCGTGAAGGGCGGGGGGAGCGAACCTATTTTGAGATTCCAACTCGTGCACTGCAAAATCATGGCGACAATTCTCGGAGGATCCCGGCACTCAAGCAAGCGACCCATTTCCGAAATTTCGTCGGCTCACGTTCAAACTTCGGCAGGACGCAACCCAACCACGCGCAATCTGTACTACAAGCGAGAGGGCAAGACGGTTCGTTTTTTTTTTTTTTTTCTGTCTCGTGCGATCCGAGTATCACGCGCCGCTTGCAAACATTGTACACCTCGCACAAACATATATAGCTGATCTGCAGTAGATGATCTCTCGGCGGTTCCTTAGTTGCGGTTGTGAGAGGCTGTGCAGGATCCGCATAGCAATAGATCCAACCCAGGAAAAACGTGCTACCAACTGCAGATGTACCGATTGTACGTGTCCCGCCCGGTAGCATGAGCTAGATCATACACTTCGAAGTATACGAAATCGGGAATATAGATTTGTCTCGAAAACCTATATTCGTATCGTGAAGCGGGAATCGAAATCGGGAATATAGATTTGTCTCGAAAACCTATATTCTTATCGTCAAGCGGGAATCGATGGCCTGTTCGAGGTCAAGGTGTGACGAAGTCGTCGATCTCACATCTGCCGTGTCTTCGTAGCATTTTCAAACTACTGTAGTCTCTACGTGTTTACAGCTATCGTGGTCCATCTGCCTTCCCCGCCCCCAGCCAGCAGGGGGGTATACTCTGTACGCTTTTACAACAATCGTGGCCCGTCTGCCTTCCCCGCCCGCAGCCCGACGGGGAGGTACGACTATTAATAGATAGCGAGGGTACTATTACGGGGGACCATAGTTAATGGGACCAAATATTGTTAGTACAAATGGATAACTATATAATGTTTATGTATACGATAGGTCCTATTAACTATGGTCCCCCGTAATACCAATATCTGTCGTCGGTATGCGCGTATGACATGTGTTCGGCAGCAGCGACGGAAACTGTTTCCAAAAATAAAACTCCGCACCCCTGCTTGGGTCATCAGCGGGCGGACACACGACTTTGTCGAATCTCGCGCGGTAAGCTGCGCCGAGTACGTAATGTAGTGCGCAGCGGATTCATCCTGAAAGATCTCGGGGCTGCACTTTCTAGTGCCCCTTTACTCGCTCAAAAATACCACTCTCATGACGGAAATTCAAGGGCCGATTAGCCTTCATATTTTTAACTCAAAGGTCCTTAATTTTCCGTTCAGCGTGAATCTATCTTTTACGGGATCCCTGTACTTTTATAGCGATCGCGAAAAACAAAATCAAGCGGCTAGGCAGAGCGACCAGCAGTACGTTGAGTGTGATACTGTTCATCAGATTGCACGTTACCCTGGTATGATACAACACACACCCTACAGCCCGGCAGCTCGCTCGGGCCGCCTCATAGTCGAAATTTCGAAATTTTATCGTATCGGACATGGTTGTTTGCCCCCCTATGCCTTGTGTGTTTCATCCCCCGTTTCTATGCAGATATTGAACAAAGGCTTCGACGCATCGAATAGCCAAATCGTATCCAATACGAACATAGTTTTAACTTCTTTTTTCTTGACGCTATCGTATCGGCCTTCATTATCGCTCGATATCCCACACGTAAGAATAACGTTCTCGGCATGTTTCTCCTCTCGAGGCCCAAAAGGGTCATAATCGACGGAAGGTCATTTCAAACCCGTTTAGGACTGCAGTCCCGTTTTGAGGGCAAACCGCTCAATTTCTAAGTAGTTTGTCTCCCAAACGGGACTGCGGTCCAAAAAGGGTTAACGATGATGGGCGGCGCAACAGGTGCGTCACCGGGACAGACTAGGGAAAGCTCCAGCGGGAAAGCGGGAAGTCCTCGAGACACGAAGTAGGCTAGTTAACGAACGAGGGCAACGCGATGCGAGCCGCATCCATCATTAATTACAGGGCTTATCCACGGGTCATGACCCCAACCCGCGGGTCGGGTTAGGACTTTTCAAAAACTCACGGGTCGGGTTGGATCGGGTCGGGTCGGGTTGGGTCAGATCGGGATGGGTCCGGCCGGGTCGGGCCAAAGGTATTCAAACTCTAGCTGATCTGGTTGGGTCACTCTTCTCCCCCCCGACCCGACCCGACCCCTTGCCTGATCCGACCCGAAAGGTTTGATCCGACACGTCAACAGTCCTGAATAATTGCCGTATACAACTATATATATTACGCACTGGTACGTATACCAGCCGTATGACAGTTGGGAACACCGCGAACAGTTAGTGGACACCAGTTTGACAGCCCCAAATGATACCAAATGAAGGCAACTACCCCTTTAACTTTCCCGAGCTCGTAGAACAAAAACTTGAGCACCAACAAGCCTGGATGATGTGTGGTCGGACCCTGTAAACAAGTCTAACCGTATACCAGGGTACCTGGTACATATCACGTACCAGGTACGATACGTACGTACGTTTCACTGTAATTTACAAGTTACAAGTTACAACAGCAATAGCAGACTAGACTGGATTTGAAAAAGAAAATAATGAAAGGCGGAAAATCTGTTGTTAGGTTGGCCTCATAGCTGAGCCTACGTCAGTCTTCAACCGCACTGCTGTTTTTGCTGCTTCTGCTGCTGCTGTTGCTGCTCTGCCGCTGCTCTGCTGATGATATCTGCGTTGTTGTTGCTGCTGCTGCTGCTCTGCCGCTGCTCTGCCGTTTCTATCTCCTACCGCTTGCCGTATCTGGTACAAAGGTACCAAAGTCACGACAAACACTGCTGCTCTGACTGGCATCAATAGATATATAGAGAGGGAGAGAGCACGGAAAAAGAGCCGAGACCCTCCTCGGGGTGGGACTAGCAAACAAAGCGCCGCAAAACAAACGCGCTTACGCAAAATAAAGCCCGACAAAAAAACCAAGCCCGCCAACAAGAAAACGACCACCGTAAACAAATAAAATCGAGGGAAGGAGAAGACTCACCGCAATGGAGGGTAATCTGGAGGCTGCGCGCTGTACACTCCGCCTTGCTGTCTCATGTGCGAGCGATCAGACGCGAAATGATCCGCACATTCGCGCGCCGGCACCACACGGAAGACCCTGTCCCCGAAAGGCGCACAAGTCGGGAGGGGGGCGGGGGGGGGGGGGGGTACTTATTTTTTGCTTGCCTCGATCAGTTGACCATTGACCACTCCTCCCTCTCCAGACGGCGCGGGGGGGGGGATCGGAGGGGGGGGGGGTGTACTCTGATATCATGCATGGCCGTAGTCGTAAGGCCATAGACCCTCGGGGGGGGGGGAGTCGGGGGGGGGGGGGGGCGTACTTATCTCTTGCATGCTTCAAGTAATTCGCCCATTGACCACGCATCCCTTTGGAAAAGGGGCACCGATGACGGGAGGGAACAAAAACATGAAGGTATATACAAATACTACCCGGGTACATACCTGGGTATACCTGGGGTAGGTCATACGATACTACCCGTCGGGTACATTCTCGAGTACGACAAAAAAACAAGCACCAGGTTTAGTACCCTGGCACCCCAGAGAATGTACCTTCGACTAAACACGTGCTTGCATCCAAGGGGGAGGCTGCAGTACTGGGACGAGTACCGTCCTTGTGACACACGGGTGATAAGATACAACGAGTACCGGTACTTGTGACACACGGGGGATGCTTTTTCAGAGCCGGTTTTTCTCCAAAGCATGCCTTAACCCTTCAAGAACCGCAATCCCGTTTGGGGGACAAACCGTTCAATTTTCAAGCAGTCTGTCCCCAAAAACGGGACTGCGGTTCTAAACGCCTTGATGGCATACGCACAATGAAAATGGTAGGGTTTGGAAAAACTTGTCAAGATATTTCCATAACAGACGCATGCATCGCTCGGCGTTTCCGCTATCCCCTTTGCCGCGAGGACCAGCTTGGAAATCCGAAGCAGGGGGTGGAGAGTGCTATCTTGCGCGTGATACGGTACGTATCACGAGTAAAAATCGTATTGAGCGCTAGTGACGTAGCTCGCAGCTACAACAACAGCAGACCAAACTCCCTCGTACATACCAGGTAGGTATGGTGCTCACAGCTCAGTTTTGCCGAAAACAGCGAGTAGTGCGCACAGCAACCAACACGCGCGTTTGTGTTTATCGCATCCAGCACATCTGGTGTCTCCGCTGATGCTCCACCCTACTAATAGACAGATACCAGCTACCAGGTACCAGGTACCGCAAACTACGAAGGCAGATACAATACAGCGTAAATACAAACAATATATAGCACAGCAGTGGTAAGGAGATTCGGTAGCACGAGCAATTAACGAACGAATGAATGGTAGAGTTGACAATGAACGAATGAATGAATGGTAGAATTGGACTGCGTGTCATAAAATAAATACATACGTACAACATACCAGGTACTGGTGGTAAAATGCATCGAGACAACATACACGAGTATTTTTTGTGTTTCGAAATATTACACACCCCGGATAACGTAACATTTAACGTTGTATGTTAATGTTAGGCGCCAGCGTAAAAACCCCGCAACAGTACGTTACTACTGTACGTCAACTACTTTCCGGATTTTGTGATAACGTAGGGTTAGTGTGTTATGATACTGGCGGGCAATCGCGTAACATTATGTTAAGAGTGTTACCTTGATCCCGTACTGACCGCAGTATATGTTATACGGTGTTAGGATGTGCAGCCCATCGCGAGTAACACTATGTTAGCGTGTTATCGGAATTCCTTGTGGCTATCGTAACACACGTTGAGCGGATAACGCATGCGCCCAATTAAACGTTAACAATATGTTACCGTGTTGGCGACATCAGCCCGTAGCGAGTAACGTTATGTTAGTGTGTTAGCGGGATTGTTACTTGCTACCGTAATACCCTCTAGACGGATAACGTATACGGCCAAATAAACGCGTCCGGACACATCTATGTTAGTGTGTTATAAAAGTGAAATTCCTACAGTAGTGGCTTTCGTAACACACGTTAGAGGGATGACGTCGTACACGGTCAATACCGTAGCGGGAAGGGGGCAGAAGAGCCTGCTATGTGACCCCGGATCTGAGTTACGAGTGGGAAGGAGAGAGAGAAGAAGATGTGCGAAGATAATGAATGGGATGAGAAAAAATAAAAAAATATAAAAATACAACGTTAGCATCATGTTACCGTATCAGCCGCAGCAGCAGCCCACATCGAGCGACGTCTTGTGAGGGTGTTAACGGAAGTCTTGCTACCATAACATACACCAAACGAATAACGTATACCAGGTACCAGGTATGATCGATAGCACACCATTCTAGCATAATGTTAATGTGTAGCTCGTATGCAATCTATGTAGTGACACAAGTTATCTGGTAGCAGATAACGTGCACCCCCAATCTAACATCAACAATGTGTTACTGCCGTGTTAGCTCGTACGTGCGAGTGTACAGATTACGTTATAGATGGATAACGTACTTTGTTATATATGGATAACGTACTGGCGGGGTTTCCAGAAAAGAAAATAGGCGTTTTTTGCGTGGATCCCTCCTAAATATCCCCTGTTGAGGGGTTTTTAAATGTGGAGGCGTTTTTTTACCGGGGATGCCATGCTATCTCCCCCCCTGGGACATTTTTGTAGGTATCCCCTACTGGGATGTCGGCTACATTGGATAACACGCCTACGTTATGTTACTCCCACACGCCGCTTTACCACTAACACAGGCAACGCATGTTAGATCTCGAGAAGATCCAAAGGGTAACGTAGCAACATTACGTTAGAACGACTTCGGCCCCAACGGTAACTCAGTAACATAATGTTAGACCCACACGGTAACGGAATGTTACCATCAGATCTTTACTGACCGTAAAACCGAACGTTATGTTAGAGAGACCTCCGCTTTTAGGCTAACATCCCAACACAATGTTACGTATGGGCCGGCTAAGACTGTGACGTATCTAACGTACGTTAAGTGTCACGTTATCCGAGCTTAACCCCTTTAGGGCCCCAGTCCCGTTTTGGGGACAAACTACTTAAAATTTGAATGGTTTGTCCCCAAAACGGGACTGCGGTTCTAAAAGGGCTAAGGCAATCAGATGGGGGGTCCAGATAACGTAGTGTTAGTAGTGCTGGCGAACATGGTAACGTTATGTTAGGGTGTTGTTATGTATAACACTCCTCCTAAGGGTAAAACTATGTTAGTGTGTTACGTCTAACGCTGCGTCGACATTAACATAATGTTATCGTGCTATTAACCCCTTTAGAACCGCAGTCCCGTTTGGGGACAAAATTACTTGAAATTTGACTGGATTGTCCCCAGAACGGGACTGCGGTTCTAAAAGGGTTAATAGTATATATACGTATATCGATCTGGGCATGTTAAGAGTGATCACGTACGTGTTTGGTCAAAGCCTAACACTGTTAGGTGTGGGCGTGAGGTCCGTATCGACCAGAAAAAAGTGGCACGGTGAATATCATGATTTTTTTCCAAACGAAACGAAACTACCAACAGACTGAATAATGTTCTGCAATTCCGAACTGTCATGGGGCTCCAAAACGACTTGAATATAGTATACCGGAAGGTCAGCATTAGATCGCTTTTAACTCCTGATACGTCGCGAATTGGCTGCCCATAGTGTGCCCAGACGTATAAAAGCATATGTTTTGAACAAATTCATGAACCGGAATGTTTTTCCGTTTGATGCTGATACGGAAAACAGAGTGATGGGTGTGATTTTAAGCGTATTTTGGTGCAATGTTGTTGTTGTTGTTGTTCTCACATTAACTCTCTGATGAAGGAGTCCGTGGTCACACAAAGGTGCTGGAGCCCTAGGAAGATCCGAAAAACGAAAAAAATCGAAAATTCGGCTGCCTCAAAATACACGAGACGAAAAAAGCGCACACAAGATAAAACCAATGTGCAAAACTGAACTAACATGGCCGCGGGTATATCCTCTCAACTATAACATAGAAGAGTACCCCCGTTCCCACCACTAACCAACTCGTGGCTGCTGACTACAGCGGATGCTGTCTGAAGTGCTGCCTGCACCGTACGAAACGCACGGTAGTCGTGAAAACGAAAGAGGAACACACCTGCCTGCTATCTGGAGTGAGTGCTGTCAGAGTGAAGACTCGCGGATATGCAGTGAAAAAAGGAGCAAAATCGAACCTTACTGCCACACGAATATCAACGATCGCCATCTCTTCCTGGACTGTCTGACACAAAAAGGTGCAGCACAGTTATGATACCACGTCCCTGATAATTGCGTAGGTTATTCCCCATGAAGGGTATATAACTACAAAAACCAGTGACGAGTACCGGTAGATACTATTCTGCCTCGTGAAAAACAAAACCAGGAAAAAAAATGTACCCCGTTCTAGAGCGCACCGACTGATACGAAGAATCGAGGCTACGGAAACCTAGTTCGTGGTATGCCGCACACGTATAAACAAAAATCACTCCAATCGCGCACATGAGTAAAGAGTACCACCTCGTAAAAAAAGAGTACTTTTTATATACATTATACAATGGGAAACACGATACGACATGACACACGAAAAAAAACAAGGACCTACAGGAGGCTTTGAAAAAATGGACGAGGGGTTCTTCGCCCGCACGGGGAAAACAACAGGAGAAGCGGGGAGTGCGCCGAGACCATAGCGGAGCGCCGCGACTATCGTACGTTGGAGCGACAACATGACGGTGCTGCCCGTGCACGCGACGAGGCTGTGGCCAAATGTGCTGCTGAGACCGAAGCTCGCCAATCGGCCGAGAGTCTAGCCGAGGGGCGAAAATCGTCAATGGAAACCGAGGAGCGGCTGCGACTTGACACGGCCGCAAAATTGTCCAAGGAGCGATAACCGCCGCCGCACGCGGAGGTAGATACGCGTGCAGCACTAGCGGCGCAGGCAGCCTAGGAGGGGCGGAGGTGGGCAGAGGTGGCGAGGGTGGCGAGGCTGTTGGAGGAGATGGATGGCCACCTTCCATCTCCTCCTCCTCCCGCTGCTGCGCTGTCTGTTGCTGCTGCTCATCCTACCTTTTTATATCCCGTACGAACGTTTTTCCTTGTTTTCTAATTCTACGTCTCCTGCTGTACTTCAGGCTTTAGAAAAAAATGATGACGGCTGCTGTCAATTCGCGTTGTTGTGGTTGGTCGAAAAAAACGAAATTCATCACTGCGCACAACGTTCAATGGACACCAATATTGCTGGTACCGGCTATAAAAGGGACCTCACGCGCACACCCAACTACTGCTGTGTTACGGTGTTAGTTCAAGGACTGCTCACGGCAGAACATAGTGTTACTGCGAATATTATGAACATACATTTTTCGCTGAGCGTCTCATCCAGAGGCCCGTGGTCGCAGGACAGGAGGCCTCTGGAGTGGAACAATACCACAGGGCAAAACAAAACGACACCGTACACATCAGGAGGCACACAACACAACCCAAAGCACATCGTGCACCTCAATAGAAGAGTATAAGCTGCGTGCTGTCTCCACACAGCGACCCCTTTCGGCGCTTCACTTGACTACTTTATACCAGGTATTTCAGAGCATTAAAGGAGAAAACGTGTCAAGAAAATAAATCACCATTACAGCAGACGGGTAGGCGCTACGTTTTCGAGCCCCAACACATTAGTCACTGATGAGCTTCTTAACCGTTGGAACTGAGATGAGCTAATCCCCAACATCGTTGGATCGGATGAAAATGCTCGTACTCAGTTAAAAAAGTTATTTGTTAGATGCCTACTGTATTGTAGCCGATGGGGTTATTTGTCGAGCTCGGCCCTTTCGGGGCTGCAGTCGGTCCCGTGTTGTTTGTCCCCAAAGCGGGACTGCAGTCCTAAAAAAGTGAGGCCACAAGGTGAAACACCCCTCGGACAGGTCATGATCTACTTGCAGATCGTCTATTTCAGTTCCTTGCCTGCAGTTGTGACAGGGTTGTGCAGGATCTGCGTAACACAGATCCAACCCAACTTGAAAACTCGCGCTAGATCATGCAGACTATGCAGGCCCCACCCGGGCGAAACACTAGTGCGGGGGACCATAGTTAATAGGACTATGGGATACATAAAGAAACTCGTAGATTTAACCATTTTTACAAACAATATTTGGTCCTATTAACTATGGTCCCCCGTAATAGCCGGAGAATATAAGATCGGTAGGAAAATATCGGTCTTGAAACTTCTGGACCATGGAAGCAGGAATCTATGATCTCTGTAGATGCCCGAGGTGTTTTGATCAAAATCGCTTGCATATAGGGAGCTCCTCAGATGAGGGCCTCAGAAAATGTACCACACTGTTCCTTATAACCCTTTTAGGACCGCAGTCCCGTTTTGGGGACAAACTACTAGAAATTTGAGAGCTTTGTCCCCAAATCGGGACTGCGGTTCTAGAGGGGTTAAAGACCACATGGAATAAATACAAATATGCAGTGGGCGTCTATTGTTAAGAAACGTCAATCTAGTGTCCAGGCTCTCCAAAAGTCTTGTTGTTTTCCGACCTCAATCTTACTCTATTGTATAACCTGGTAGGATCTAGAGTTGGTCTCACTGTTCAGCTGTGTTTCTTAACCCGCTTTTCTTACTGTTCGTGGCGATCTGAGTCGATTTTTCTCAACAAAATGATGTTTCTTGACTGCGGGCGCCCGTTGTACAACCCGGAGTGGTAGGCGCTGTTAGTAGATACAACAGTACGCCTATCCTAGCACGGGTCAGTCATGTCAAGCAAGCCGAGCCACTGGGGTACACCGCAAACCGTGGGTAGTTCGCGCAGAGGGTGCGATCGTTTCTCAGCGCTCGCTTGTTCCAGGGCGGGAAACGGCTGCCAGTGCCGAACATCGGTATTTTCGGAAAGATCTGTTCGAGAGCCTTCCGAAAATACAGCGTACCTGATACGGCTCTGTCGCCCTCACCGTTGTTGAGAGGAAACTATTACGGGGGACCATAGTTAATAGGACCTACGATACACGCAAAAACCTATATACTTCGTCATTTTTGCTAACAATATTTGGTCCTATTAACTATGGTCCCCCGTAATATCAATACCGCTGAAAAACGATCGTACCCCTGCGCGAACTAATTGCTCTTGGCGGTAGTAGAGTAGAGTACACGTCTAACCAAGCCCACTATCCAAGCAACACGTTCGGGTTGGGGTTAGGGGGGGTGGTGAACATGCCACGGCGTTAGCAGGGGCGCCCTTCATTTTGTCCTCAGGCTGCAGTCCCGCTTCGGGGACAGACTGCTCAGAATGTGAGCGAGTTTGTCCCAGAAACGGGCCTGCAGTTTATCGCCCTAAGAGGGTCAATCAAACCAGCGCCCTCACACCCAACGATGCCAGCCGACATGTCAAGCAAGGGCTAAAAACCCGTTGTCGAGGCTGTAGGGTCGAGCGTTACACGACAAAATCTAGTAGTTCGGTGTCTACGCCAAGGGATGCCAACGCAAAGATGCTGTCTGTCAAGAGGGGGGAAAGCGCCGTCTCCTGTCATTTTTTTTTTTTTATCACACCTGACGAGGAACCTGACCCTGGGATGAAATAATTAACACCTCATTCACGCGGTAGACAAAACCTATCCCGGGCTCATGTGACGGAGAGGGTAGTACGCATAAATAGCAGATCGCGTGAGACGCATGCACGGAAGGACGGGTCACAAAGTCAGCCATGAACATATCCTGCCAGCCTAGATCTCAGGTCGTCAGAGGCCCCCTGGCATTGACGGGGTTGACCCCTTCCCCCGCAGTCGACCCGATTGAGTTAGGTCTTCGAGACCCCCCACGGTGTCATAAATTAGACCAAGATCTCGGCATGCCCTTGCTAATCGATGCGAAGAACTGTGATCGGCCCTTGTATCGGCCGTAACGGCGGATGCAAGGGACCATCGCTCCGGGACCTCCCCAAGGCGACTTCCTCGCGACTTCGTCGGCTCCTGGACTAACATAGCATTTACAGTGGTGACTACCGTGGTATTCGAACCCACGAGCACGAACCCATGACAGCCTGAACGGCCCAGGTATATTATATACCGAGTAAAAAAGTCAAACACAAAACAAAAATGTAATTTCAAGGACGCTGGATACTACTATTACAGGGGACCATAGTTAATAGCACCAAATATTGTTACTACGGGGGACCATAGTTAATAGGACCTGTGGTATACATAAAAACCTATATAATTAACCATTTTTACTAACAATGTTTGGTCCTATTAAATTAACTATGGTAGACATAAAAAACTACCTGGTATATATTTAACCATTTTTACTAACAATATCTGGTCCTATTAACTATGGTCCCCCGTAATAGTAGAAATGGTTAGATATATACCTGGTAGGTTCTTATGCACACCACAGGTCCTACCAGGTATTAACTATGGCCCCCCGTAACAGGGACTAAAAGGGGCCTCTCCACCCCAATGGCGGATCGGCCATAAGTGCGATTCTTATAAGCAACTCGTCCGAACGAATTACAGTAAGAAACGCATATATGAGGAGCAGTAACAAGAAACACGTACGAACCGTCAACACTTTTTTTTTTCCAATCCTCGCTTCCAGTTTCCAGCCTAAACTCGTAGGAGGTTTTACCCTCGACGACCTTCTGGACAAAAGCCGTGGTCACAGGTGTCTACCCTTCTCCCCCCCGGTACGTGCCTTTATTTTTTTGTCGCGCATAGGGTTCAGCATTCCCACTGCTCGTCGATTTTCATCGAATGTAGCTAACTCACGCTCTCGCGCTTTCCGCTAATCAATTACGATATCCTAGGTAAAACCCTTCGAACAATCGGCCGACGTACTTGATATAATATATTATTAATATTACGGGGGACCATAGTTGATAGGACCTACGGTATACACAAAAATAAACTCTATATTTGCCTATTTTTACTAACAATATTTGGTCCTATTTACTATGGCCCCCCGCAATAGTATGGTTAGCGTTGCTCACTTCAGGAGCCCCGCCCCTGCCAGCCCGTTACCGAATGGTACTTTGTTTATGGTACTTTGCTTGTGTTTCGTTCTGTTCGGGAGAGATATATGATCTTGTTTTTTTTCTTCTCGAGATATTTAGGTCTTTCAAGAGTTCTTACGAGATTCGAAATGTTCCGGGTGAAAAAAAAGAAGAAGAAGTCGTCAACGGCTTGGCAGGGGCTCGCAGAAGACGTGTGCAAACAATCAGGATATATCTTCAAACAACGGCGCGGACAGTTGGACTTTCTGCGGTAAAAACGAGAAAAGAAAGGCGCTGCCGTGTACTTGAAGAAAAAGGCGTGGACATTTAGACCTTAGTGCGGCAAAAACGCACAAGGAAAGGCGTTGACATGTGATTACTGACAGTAGTTCAGTATGTATATACAAGGCGCTTCGCTCCGCGGGCGGCCTACGCCGCCCGCTACGCCCGCTCAGGAAGGAAAAGTATATCAAATTACTATGCGATGCGGACAGAGGTCCATGATTGAATACAGAGTTTTTTATTAAGATCGTAGTTGCAAACTGGCGACTTGATAATGCCAAGAGTCCCGCCGCCATGCTTCAGGAGAAAACAGCTCGGACGCCACATACACTTCGCATCGCGGGCGGTTGCCGCACGTACGTACATACCCCAGGTAGGGTATTTAATTTATTCTTTTGATATGCTGTATGTACGAAAAAAGAGAAAACACAGCACGGCACAGCGGCAAAGCAGCACCGCAAAAACAATGAAAAATGAAACCGAAAAATTCGGGAAGAAAAAAAAGTCCCCGTCCCTTTCCTGAAATGATTTTCTGCCTGATTGGAACACCTTGCACCGGTCAAAAATGAAAAAAATAATACAGCAGAACTCCTCGCAGCCTCGTACGCCGCCCGCCCCTATCGCGCCCACCTCACCACCGATTCGGTCCGGGTAAAGCTTTCCTCACTCTCTGCCACAGTTAGCCCCGTCGCCCGTCTTGCGTGAAGCTCGGTGCTCACCGTGGCCGTCGTTCGCCAGCTCGACAGTATTGGTACTCAGAGTGGGAGCTCCATCTTTCAACTTCAGCGCGGTTGCTAAAATAAGCACCGCTTGAATATTATCTTGCAATTTCGAACGACCCTTATATCTCGTACATACTCTATCCAAAATCACAAATTGAGGCCAGCAAGAGCCCGTTCATGCATCCCTCGTGTCTCGAGGCACACGCGACGCCTAGGCACGAAAGCGGCGACCGGGCTGCTTGCAATCCCCCCTCTACCCGCCAGCACCCGCTGACACCCGCGACGGCGCCGGGCTCTCCCACCGTGCCGTGCTTGGTGTACACGCACGCACATGAAACGAAAGAAGAAAAAAGGAAGAAAGGACCGAGAGTGCCAAGAGAAATGGAGAAAACAAAGAACCGCTGGAAAGGTCCGGCAAGTAATAAAAGGAGGCGGTTTCGAAGTGGGAGCTCTGAGAGGCCAGGGATGTACCAACCGAGCACGCTCAGGGATTTAGATCTAAGTAGGTGGTTCTATATTCATATGAGAAAAAAATGGTCTGCCTGTCTGTGTGCCTTTTGATGCATGTCCTACTGCTGTAGCTCAGGTGAGACACCAGGCACCAGGGGTATACTCGTATGGTATCATAGCTTCATAGCTACCGCGCCGCTGAAACCGTGAACACGTTAACACAGGAACAAATTGAAGAAGTCGGCGCCTGTGAACGTCATGCTCGGTATTTTATACCAGGTACTTACCTGGTGTACGTATGTAGGTTGTGAGTTGTGAGGAACACAGGGACTTCGTTTTTTTTGGGGATCTCGAAACTTGACAACTCATTCCTACTCGTACAAGCGATAGTATTGTATTTTGTCCCTGTAGTCTAAAGCCGGTCGCCCCGGTGGTTCAAGTGGTTAACCTCGAATTCTACTTGTTTGAGTCCTGGGTTCGAGCCCTAGGAGGGTCGGACTTTGACTTTATTTGCAAAAATAAAAAAAGGGATTCAATTGTTGAGAGCGCCTTGCAGCGTGGGTAGGCACAATTCGATGCGAGTCGACGAGGGAAGAAAAGGCTGATATCTTCTCGCGATAAAAATGAAGGCACGTACCGTAGCGGGAAGGGGGGAGAAGAGCCTGCTATGTGACCCCGGATCTGAGTTACGAGTTGGAAGGAGAGAGAGAAGAAGATGTGCGAAGATAATGAATGGGATGGAAAAAAAAAAAAAAAAAAAAAAAAAAAAATAATCTACATATATACATAACAACATACCAGTACCTGGTACCTGGTATTAATACTATTAATAGTACCTGTATCCAGTAGATTAATAATTCATGAATACTTCACAAACTATTAGGCTTGTTGGATGAAAATACTTGGCACCAGGTTTAATACCAGGTTTAATAGATTCAACAAGCTGTCAACAGTTGCTATTAATACTCAACCAAGCGACTTAACACAAGGCCCCCGTTCTTGCTTGTCTATTACGGGGGACCATCGCGAATAGGACCTACGGTACATACAAAAACCTACCTGGTATATAATTTCCTTTCTTTACGATCAATATTCGGTCCTATTAACTATGGTCCCCCGTAATAGACAGGAGAAGAGCGGTTTTGCCACCAAATCCTCAGTAGTACTACGACTATTACGGAGGACCATAGTTAATAGGACCAAATATTGTTAGTAAAAAAGGTTAAATATATAGGTTTTTATGTACACCATAGGTCCTATTAACTATGGTCCCCCGTAATACTGCTGTAGTGCCATTTATACCAGGTACCATATACAACGGCCGTTGTTCACTTGCAAGACACGTCGGTCGCTCTGGCGGTCCCAAACAGTGGCTGCCCTCGAATGCTATTTACGGGGGACCATAGTAAATATGACCAACTATTGTTATTAATAGTAAAAACACAAAAATATACCTGGTATGTATAGGTTGTGTGTGTACCGTAGGTCCTATTTACTATGGCCCCCCGTAATAATGCAGTAGCGCTGACCCTGGACTCCGCCCCCCACCGAGGTGATATTGTGAATAGATTATGCAAAAAATAAAATACAAGGGAATCAACTGCTTGCTGAGGCCGCCTACGTAGCGTGGGTAGGCGCAATTCGGCGAGCCCACGAGGGAATAAGGCTGGAATATTCCCGGAATGGAATGCAAGGCACGAGCCGCACAGTAGTGGCGGGGGAGGGTGAAGAGCTGGCTGTGTTACTTCGGGGCTGAGTTATAATTACGTTGGAGGCAGAGATAAAAAAGAACGCGAAGAGGACAAATGGGATGGGAACACACACACGTACACACACCACAAGGTTTCTGCGCCAACGCGCATCGCTAAATTAAAGCGACTCTCGAGACAAAAACACCATCAATGACAATTTCGTGATTAAACAATGCGAGGGTTGGTCGAATGTTATCTTTACTAGTATAGCAACGAGGGCTTAAAAAAAAACGGCATCGTTTAGCGATCCCAAGCCAATTGGACGGTGGGTCGAGTGTCATGTTTACCCGACGAGTACGGTCTTGTAAGACAAAATGTAGAACGTTGTCGATGAAATGCAATTACTAATTATACTAATTGAGGTGGTGGACAGCGGCCGACAACCCTTTCTCCCTGTGCGCCAATACGCTTGATACGTTGCTGCAAAAACATACCAGGTACCAGAATAATTTTAATGGGGATGGGTGTTCACGGCGGCTTGACAGAGCCCAAGAAGAGTGCAGCTCTGTGGCGGCTTGCCAGAGAACAAGAGTACTGCTTGAACTCCTGCGGTCTATGATTTCAGTACGGTAGTACTTCCAAGTGTATAAGTAAGAATCGCGATGTAATCGCGATCGAAGGATCACACCAAGCTTGCAAAGGTGAGTTTCGAGGGAAAGTTCGAAATCAACAGCTTATTTTTGCATTTTTTTCCCCTTCTATTTCAAGTACAAAGCGGTGCGACATCAAAATCCTCTTGCACATTAAATGATCGTTCGTCGGTAAAAAAAACACGCCTGGTGCCAAAAAGGAAAATAAATCAGATCGAGCGCGTGTAGCCCCCAGACTTCGAGAAGCCGCAACGCCTAAGGAATGGGGGACGCTGCACCGCCACAAGGTATGGCGATGAGTGGCCAAGGTGGCATATAATATGTGACAGAATTGTAGAGGTGCTGCTTCGTGCCTGCTTGTCAGAGATCAAGTGTGATGCCTGCTCTGTCCTGTGTCGTGTATAATGCCAGGTAAATATTTCATGAATTGGACCTGGAGTGATACAGCGTCCAACTGAAATAATAGCTGCTACACCGCAATCAGCTGGCAGGCGTTTATTCGCCTACCTGGATGAGGATTCATCCGCCCCTCTGAGGCTGACTCCGGCGAGCAAGCAGCTAGATGTAACTATAATATTCACGTACCCGTCAACCATCTTGTGGGTGAACAGAGCAGAGAACAGAGCCAGTGGCACTCCTGCTAGTCGGCCCCTAGGCCCATACTGTATAAGGCATGCCTTCTTACTTTGCCTATGGCATCGTCGACTTGGCGCTTCCGGTTTTCTGCTCGGTCGGTCAATTACTTTCCTACGGATGATTTCGTCTCCATCTACCTTATTGCAGGTTATCTTCTGGTTTACTTGCGCATTGTGATACGTCTTCTCCCGGTGATTGCGGTTGAGAGTATCGCGCACCGGGACGTCCGATCTTTTGGTGGTCTAAACCGCTTTGCAAGTGTTTAGTCTCGGCTTCTGCCTACGTGCAAGATAGAGTTGTGGGAGTGTTGTGAAGCGCCGCATCTTCGATCCCTTTTTTTAATTCTCCGCATGGGTTTGGTTCCCCCCTGATTTTTTAAAGCATATACTTCGAAGTATATATCTGTACTTACGGCCCCTGAGGGCGAGCTAGTGTTCCGGTATCCCTTGTTGCGGCATTACGACGATCCCCTCATCATTCCCTCGCCCCATACCCGGCGAGCAAACAACCAATTCAATAAACTGCAACATCAATTATCCGTCTAGCACCTTACGTAATTGACTATAATAGAGCAGCCCAGTCAGAGGTACCCCTGTAGGAGTAGTCGGTCCCTAGGTCCATACTGCCCTCACGTCGTACTTGGTATTCCTTTGCAATTTCCAGGAACAAAACCCGGACACAGCATCCATGAATATCAAATATGTCAAGGCTGCGCTCCCCGGGCGGCTATGCTAGCTCAAGGAAGCATGTAGAAAAACTGCAAGGCAGACAATGGGCAGAGAACGCTCACGACTTGGTGCAATGGCCAACTTGCAAATAAATGTCAAGAGCTCAATGGTGCAGGAAAAACTACGCCGGGTCTTCGTGTTAAGTTGTGCGCAGAAGGAGCAGGTTCCAAATGATTGTTGGGAAACGCCTACGTACAGCAGTAGCAGTACCAAGCACTCGTATGTACAAATTAACAGTTACGTCAGCGTTTTTTTCGTACTGTTTCGAACATATCTCTTCGCTTTGGCAAAAAGCTAAGTAGTCGACACGGGAAGCCGGGCCGGACACATTGGTCGAGGTCCGGGCGCGATCCGTGCACTTTGGAGCGCGTGGCGGGCGCTCAAAGCTGTTTTCCAGTGGGAGTGGATAAGACGACTTCGCTGGTTTCACTAGTACGTGCCGGTGAAATGTCGTCACATTTTCGCCATTTCATGTCGTATTACGTACCGGGACCATTTTTTTGCGTCTGAACACAGCACAGACAATGCAGCAGCAGCAGCAGCAGAGCAGAGAGCGTGCTTACCCCTGACTGCCTACAACACTACGACCCCACCGTCAAGCAGCAGCAGCAGCAGCGGGCAGCCACGTGCGCGGGTGGCAGGTCTCCATGCGCGTAGGGTCCCCGCTATACTGCTGTGGCTAGTTGGTTTATCCGAGCCTGAGATATCATCGCGCAACCCCGCAACAACACACCACCACCCTTTTCTCTCTGACACTGTGCGCGATCATGTGATCGTACAGCATGTTGGTGTTGTTGCACACAGCAGTACGATTCCGGCAACAGACATCAACACCAGCAGCGTAGAGAGCATGCTAACCCCCAGCTAACTACCGCATCAACAGCAGGCAGCACCACGCACGTGTGGTAGACCCGTGCTGTACAGTGGATGGTTGCTCTATATCGGAGCCTGTGCGAGCAATCAAATGACGTCATTGCGCCGTTGCTGCTTGCTGTGTGTGACAAAGATGTCAGGAGACATATTTTTCACCCCTCGACAGACAGCATCTTTGCCTTGACATACCTTGACTGACACCAAACTAGTAGGTTTCAGTGTGAAACACTCGGCCCTACACCCTTGACAGCGCGCGTTTTGCCTTCCGTGACAGTTCTCGTGACATCTTGGGTGTGTGACGGCACGTTTTGATTCTAGTGCAGCTGCTGTGCTCTTCTGCTTGCTATAGAAGGACAGCAGCATAGCAGCAGCGACAGTGAAGCAGTTGCTCGCGGAAGCGCAGAAGTCAAAAGTCAGCAAGCATATACCTAAGAGTACCGGTTGCTCGTTGCTGTTGCCATGTCGGTCAATACGCACCAGGCACACTGGTACTCGCTCGGCTTGCTGCGGTCTTCAGGCCTTTTTGCCATATTTCTTCCTTCGCGCCCAGAAGTGGAACCGATCCCTCCCTCCCGTGTACGCGTATAAATGACATGTACGTCGTTGGCACAATCATCGCACGAAGCACTGGCTGCTGTTTGTCCTACTGCTGCTGCTGTACACTACCGGATTTATCCTACAGAGAGCAGTAGTAGTGTGATTGCTAGCCTACCGAAAGGGTAGCAGTACACGTCCCTATTGTTGCGTGTAGTTTTATCTTGCAATGCCGTCATCTCATGATATGATTCGAGTATACGTACGTTCATGATACATGTACGTCGTGCATGAGCTGCGGTAAAAGGTTTTGCAACACTTCTGTATTTCAAACGGCGTAAAATAAAGAGATGTCTTAACAATATACGCAGCTATGTTGTTGCGGGGGTGTCTGACAGTAGTCAGTCATAGTTTGAATTTCGTTGTTTCGATGCTCACGATCGGTCTCATTCGTTTTCTCGCAAAGTCAACTTCGAAAACTACACTGAAATCAGCTCAATTTCGATCCCCCAGAAAAAATTCAAGTCGTTTCCGGCCCGCACACAACACCCAAGTCAATTCCGACTTGCCACACAAAAAACACATCAATTTCGACCACCCACACAAGAAACGGGTGAATGGATTTCCACACTAAAAACCAAGTCATTTCCGGCCAGACACAAAAAATCAAGTCAATTTCAATCATCGGCATCAAAACCAAGTCCTTTTCGATCCTTCACACTAGAACGAGGTCATTTTCGGCCCGCACACAAAAACTAAGCCAAGTTCGACCATCCCCTCAAAAGCCATGTCAATTTTGATCCGCACAAAAACCAAGTCATTTTCGGCCCGCACACAAAAAACAAATCGATTTCAACCACCTATACCGAAAGCAGGTGAATCGATCCCCACACCAGCTCCCGCTACTCGTACCACAAAAACTGCTGCGGCTACTTCAAGGCTGTTTCTTTTCTTTTTTTTGCTTCGGTTTGACTGCTATTTCCCTTGGTTCTTACGCAGCCTTGCTCTGTTTAATGCGATGGTATGGTTTCTTTAGCTTGTTCATTTTCCTCCTCCTATTTCGATTCGTTGTATTTTTTTATAAATTATGTACGAATGTCGTGCTTGGCGTATCAGGTATTGTTGTTGTCACATTAAGGGTCCTTCTTATCGGAGTTTTTTTCCCCCAAATTTTCGACATTCGAACTTCCGTATTTTCCTGATTTTTTTTCCAACTGTGTGAAATTTAATGAACTTGATTTTTTTGCTTCTGGAGAACTTCACGAATAGTGACAGAACGCCACCGTATATTGATACATATCTCCAACTTTTTCCAAACTTTGGAAATTATGGAAAAGACGTTCTCCGATAAGAATGAGCCTAACTCATCGCCACAATACAAAGCCCGTGGTCGCATTACAGGCGCCATTAACTCTGGAGTGGAAGAATACTTGGGGGGAAAGAAAAAATAAGGAAAACATAAAACAAACGATAACTGAATCATGTCTATACCCCAGACGAAAAAAAAAGGAAGGCCTGCCCACGTAGGTATCAGATACATGCGGTACGCTGTACAAGTCGCCACAGAAATCGAGAAGATGGCATGATACCCACAAGAAAAATGATGACATCTTGTTTTCACATCGACTCTCAAACCAAGCATTTCCACAAAGATGCCGCCGGAGCCCTCTGAAAAGCCATCGAAATAAAATCCGACAGAGAAGCACGACGCTTCCCACCTAAAAATAGACGAGACGAAGAAGGTGAACACATGAATCGAGATCAATGTGCAAACTAGACCAATGCCCGTGGGTATCCACGTAACTACATCATAAAATCCCCCCGTTCCCATAATTAATCAACTCGTGGCTACTGACTTACAGGCGTTGATGTCTGGAGTGAAGGGAACACGCCTGCCTGCTGTCTGGGGTGCTGTCAGAGTGATAACTCGCGGACATGCAGTGAAAAAAGAGCAATCGAACCAAGAAGCATCATACAAATATCAACGATCGCCTTGACTTCCCGGAACGTCTGACAAAAGGTGCAGCACAGCAGCTACATGATACCATGTCCCTGATTTTCGCGGGGTTCACTTCTCATCAAGGGTATACCAGGTACAACTCTCCAACACTACATAAGACAAGCGACGGAGCATTGCATTGGTCTAATCTGCTTACAGCATAACAATGTGCTACCTCCGTGGCGTAGTTTGTGTCCACAGGACCGCAACTCTGTCTCTCTACGTAGGATTGAAGAGGCACGGACACCGGTTGTGCTCGATGTCGACGGTTGTGCTCGATGTCGACGGGTAGAAAGAGCGGTTTGACAAGAAAAATGATCCTCCGGCGGATTGGTAAAAACAAACCACACTTCCACGTTCCAATTTCGTGTCGTGTGTCAATTTAACCTATAGCTCCCGTTGCAACATCAGCACAGGCTGCTGTTGCTACTGGCGCTTGATGTGAAGAACACACACACCTACCCTATGATACTGGATCTTCCAGACGTGGCTATTTACGCACTCTGAGCGACTAAGGGGTGTACTGAGGTCTGCAGAGCTCGCAAAGGACAAAAAGCGGCGCAGCCGGATTTCTTGCCCGTTTCTGTTCCGTTTTGGATCCGGGTCAGTGGTACCTGGTAGGAGTTAGGCGTGGGGTCTGGGTCCGTACCTTGATCCCACCAGGATGTGTTCCCTAGCCTGAAAACGGGAACAGCCTTACCCCCACAAATATTCACCGTCAAGGTGTATCCGCCCCTCACATACAGAATGGTTCTCGAGGCTTGGCGTGTTTTTTTTTGTGGTGTGAGCAGAAGAAGCAGGTGCAAACGTGCAACCTCAAAAATCTTGGTATGGTATGATACAAATAAATGCGCACAAGAAAAACGTGGAAGATTGAACGGAGGAAATATGGGGTTTGTGGAGAGGTTTTGAATCGTTGAAAAGAGAGGATGGGGGAGCGGGTCATTCACTGAGTTGTCGACGGGTTCAGTTGGTTGAACTGGGAAGACAGAGGCAGATGGAATGGTTGAGAGAGAAAGGGAGAAGATATATCGTACGGAGCTCTACTCATCATGGGTGTGGACGAGTTGGGGTCTGACAAACATCAAAACAATACTGCTTGTTGTATAAACATCGACATCTGGAGGGAAAAAAACGAAAAGTCGAAACATCGACAACCAGTCGTAACAAAAGAAGGAAGAGCATCGAAAAAAATCGAGAACATTGAAAAAACAAAAAAAGTCGGAACACAAGTAAGAACATCGAGCGAAAATTCAAAACATTGAAAAAAGTAGGAACACCAGGGATAAGGCTCACGACAAAGAAGACAATACGCTCACTGGTCGACATTCAAAAATAAAAAAAAAAACACTCACGTGGGCGTTTTTCAGGTAGGATCTCTGAGAGTTAGGAAAAAAAACCGAGGGGGACCAATCAGAAGGAAATTCAAACAAGTGAAAGTACGGCAGTAACAGCAGTAATTCGTACCAGGTAGTATGTATACTGCTGTATGACGCATGCTTTGTGTTTCGGTTTGCTTGTTATTTCCCTTGGTTCTTATTAGTCTTAGTCTGTTTAGGGCCCGTCTTAACGATAAACCTTTTTCATGATAATCGAAGGAAAAAAAAATGATTTGATTCGAATAGAATTTCATGAAAAAAATGCCTGAGTCCTATCGAGGAATAGCGTGTTTTTTTTTTAGATCGAATAACGCACAAGGGTCAACGAACACCCAACGAGCAACCAACGAGGCGAGCGACGGCCCGCGTCCTCCCCGGGGCGACGCGGGCAGCGACCGGTTGTTCCTACAGGCACAGCCGGAGAGGATATCGCTCTTGGGATGTCTAGGGTGGCTGGCGCAGCCCCGAAGCGTGCGGTTTGCGAGGCAAAGAGGGATGAAAAACTGGGTTTGCGACGGCCTTGTATTTGTTTGAGGCGCCGCGGATGGTCTACTCTGCACTAGGGTTCGTCGGGCCTCGCGCTGCGGCTGCTCCGGTGGCCCTGTCTCTCGGGAATGGTGGATCTCACCTGTGAAGCAGTCGACGACACGGCTCAAGTTTGCGTGGCTTTCTTCGGTTTCAGGAACACGTCATGTCGAGTTGGACAAACTCCCACGATTTGAATAACACGAAGAGCAGAAGAAGCCCCAAAAGACGTCTTGTCGATTTCGTTTTCTTCGTTTTATTCGAATCAAACTTCAAAATGCCTGAAGGGTGATTCACTTTGCAGCCAATCAGATGCTCATCAAATCAAACGAAAAAAAGATAGGCGGAGTATCATAAAAAAAGTTTCTCGGTAAAATGGGCCCTTAATTAGGTGTATATCTGTTTTGGTTTATTTGTAGTGGTGCTGTTTCTTTACCTCGTTCTTTCCAAGAGTCTGCCACATCTCCTGCGGGGAGGCACGGCAGTTTCCCTTTTTTTCCCTTGTCCTCTCTAGATTGGTTTTCTGTGTGTTCTGTCTATTTTTTCGTTTGCTTCTTCTGTTTTCTCTCTTACAGATTGCACGTCGTGCCTGTCGTATCCAGCATAATGGAATGGCATTGCACTGCCTACTTTTGTGTACTGCATACCGATGTACAGCAGGAATATCTCTGTGGCGTAGTTTAGTGACTACATAACTTGTATACCAGGTATATATATACCTGGTATATATATATATGTCGAGGATTCAAGAATCGGCACGGACACTGGATGTGCTGGATCTCGACAGGTAGAAAGAACGGTTTAATGTGAAGAACACACACAACACCAAAAAAGCGTATTTTCGATAACTATCGTGCATAAGACCTTCCAACTTGGAAGTGATTTTCGATTTTTTTCGTACTTTTCGTATATTTTTGTACTTTCATTTCAATATATAAAGACAAAGATCAACCAGCTGCTGATCATTAACACCAGCACATTCCGTCCTAAAGAAGAAAACTAAATGTGGTTCGGAGCAATTTAATGTTTTTTACTAAAATGATGAAAATACATGTGAGTTCGACTGGTTAATTGAAGAGTTGATACAGCAGTATCATTTTGGTAGTACTCAATTTTGAAAGCCGCGTAGTACTCAATTTTGGAAGCTGCGTAATACGCCGACTACTGGTGTTCTATACGTATTTCATTCACAAGTAGGGGACTTGTGCACAATTTATGAAGGAGTCCGTGGTCACGCAAAGGTGCTGGAGCCCTAGGAAGATCCGAAAAACAAAAAAAAACGCAATTCGGCTGCCTAAAAATACACGAGACGAAGAAAGCGCACACAAGATAAAACCAATGTGCAAAACTGATATTATCGCCTGGTATTATTGCTACTGAATTTTGGATGTTGTTGTTGTTGTTGTTGTTGTTGTTGTTGTCTTCACATTAAATCGTCCTTTCTACCCACAACTTCATCAGCACACCCGTCCTGATTGCCCACGTATCCTGTTAACCCTTTTAGAACCGCAGTCTCGTTTTGGGGACATACCACTCAAATTTCAAGTAGTTTGTCCCCAAAACGGGACTGCGGTTCTATAGGGGTTAATAGAGAGCTACTGATTCTGTGGTCACAGAGGAAGATTTTTGAAAAAAAAAACGAGTACGAGTAGTACAACTCGAAATGTCTTCATTAATTCGTAATTCGTGGTGGGAATGGATGGGAACAGACGACCACGAATGTATCTCGCAGGGGAATAAGAGGCATGTTATGTCCGCCGGAGGCCGTGTCACGACGGGATGGGACGATAATTTCCAACGGGAGAGATTTTAACGGCGGGACGGAACGGTAATTTTTCGGTGTCACGGCGGGACGGGGCAGTTATTGTTCGGTGTCACGGCGGGACGGGACGGTAATTGTTCGGTGTCACGGCAGGACGGGAGGGTGATTTTCATCGGGAGATCATTTATCGGCGGGACGGGACGGTAAGTGACGACGGCCAGGGAATTTGTCTGCGGGACGGGACGGCGGGACCATTTTGACGGCGGTTTTACCGTCTCGTCCCACCGTTACCGCCTCGCCGACATACCGTGATAAGACTTGTATATTATCGAACCAAAATATACGACCGCTGTTGAACGATTTGTCGAAAAATACCTCATATACCAGGTATACGTTACATGTAAGATATATGCGGAACAACATATTGGTCAGGACCAAACAAGCATATTATTTTCCCTTTGTTTTTTTTTCCTTGGTTCTTTGTCTTACTCTGTTTACAAGCAGTGGTGGTTTTGTTATTTATTTATTCCTTTTTTTTCTTTCTTTCTCTTTTTTTTTCCAGCTGGTTCTTTTTTAAGTGTTGGCCACCTCGCCTGCGGGGGGGGGGGGGGCACGACAGATTGTTTCTAGTTTTTCTTTCTTTTTTTCTCTCTTTGATTGTTTCCTTTCGTTTCTCCATTTATTTCATAGAATGTGTACGTCGTGCCTGTCGTATCTAGTTTTTTTTTTTTTTTTTTGCTCATCCCATTTATTATCTTCGCCCATCTCCTTCTCTCTCTCCTTCCAACTCGTAACTCAGATCCGGGGTCACATAGCAGGCTCTTCTACCCCCTTCCCGCTACGGTACGTGCCTTCATTTTTATCGCGAGAAGATTTCAGCATTTTCTTCCCTCGTCGACTCGCATCGAATTGTGCCTACCCACGCTGCAAGGCGCTTTCAACAATTGAATCCTTTTTATTTTTATTTTTGTAAATAAAGTCAAATGTCCGACCCACCTGGGGCTCGAATCCAGGACTCAACACAAGTAGAATTCGAGGTTTACCATTTGAACCACCGGGGCGACCGTATGCTAACATGGCATTGCGTTGCCCACTGCTGTGCTTACTGCATACCTGGTACGTGGCAACGTAGTATTTGTGGCGTAGCTTTGTGACCACAGAACTTTAATCTCTTGTAGGATTGAAAAATCGGCACGGACACTGGTTGTGCTGGATGTCGACGGGTAGAAAGAAAGGTTTAATGTGAAGAACACACACACATCCACAAAAACGCGAAACTCCCACCCTATAATACAGCTACCTAATGTAATAACCCTCGTGATCCAAACACGGACTGGGTGCTTGGTTGGTACTTGTAGGATTGGTAAGCCTCGAATACCTAGTACCTGGTGTACCTATTCATAATATATCAGGTACTGCTGATCTGTGACCATCGGTCTTACCTCGCTGTCATGCTGTGCAAATTGGTGCAAATACACAGCTTTCTATATGTATAGTTACTGCTGTCGATGCGAGTCGACGAGGGAAGAAAAGGCTGAAATCTTCTCGCGATAAAAATGAAGGCACGTACCGTAGCGGGAAAGGGGGAGAAGAGCCTGCTATGTGACCCCGGATCTGAGTTACGAGTTGGAAGGAGAGAGAGAAGACGGGCGAAGATAATAAATGGGACGAGTAAAAAAAAGAAAAAAAAGTTAAATTTGTGAAGTTTCGTCTGTTTTCCATTACTGCCACTGATCTGTGCACATTGGTCTTACCTCGCCATCATACTGCTGTGCAAATTGGTGCAAACACAGCTTCCGTCATGTTTATAGGTATATTTATTTATGTTGGTTCGATCATATCTCTTCCTACGCGCACTTTTGAACTAAACACCCAGTCTATCAGCAGGGCTTAATATCGAAGAACTTTTTTCCACAACTCCATTTGTAAAATTTGGATCAAGTTACGGAGGCATTATGCCACAAGGAATTCTTCAGAAGCAGAAATATCAGGAAAGTTAAGTCTCACATGTATTGTATATGGAGGGAAAACAGGGAAAAAGACTAACAAAAAGTGCACGATTAAATACCTACAATAATAATAGATGGGGAAACTATAGGGAGAAAAAGCTCTTCGACAACAAAGGCAATTAATCATGATTTATGCCCACCGCCAGGCTTCAAGACAACACCCAGTACCGACAGTTTCAAGTACTTGCGCTTGGGCTTTGCGCTTAGGGAGATGGCCGCTGCTGGAAATATGAATATTTCGGCGGGCGTACAGGGGGGGGGGTGACATCAGGACGGGGGGGAGGGGGGTTCCGGGTGAGGGAGGGCGGGGCTGCTTGATACTCATCTGTGTTGCTTTGCCCGCACACACGAAAGAAGACGTTCTGCCGACACCGTCGAATATTATTGAAACCGGAATCTGATGGAAACCAGCCCCTCACAAATCCTTTGAATCATTCAGCACTCTGCACTCTTTTACTGGCACCGTGTTCCCCACTAAGGCCTCCAAGTGACACACCACGCCCTGAGGAGCGCAACTCAGTAACGATATAGTCTTAGCTGCATTTTGATTTGGCCTTTGTCGTGTTAGAATTGGAGAATTCGATGCACCGCGGCCTTTGCGCGACCGCAACCCGAGCTCCAGCAAATGCGTCGCCAGTTCACGCAACTTTCACGCCAACCCTCGCGTTGGAAAACGCTAGCGAAATCGTGCAAGATTGACCGTGTGCCAGAGATGGCATTCCAGGGTGGTGGACATCTGGAATAATGCCACCCACGCCGCAACGGCTTGAGACGTACGTGCAAAAACCAGGAAACGTAAAAAAAAAAAAAAACACTTGCCATACTTGTATTTTGCCTTGCAGAGCGAGCACACAAAAATCGATACATCGTTGAGTTTCTTTATGTGCGAGGACGAACTGCTCATGGCTGCAGCGAAAAAAAAACGCTTGCCCACAGTATAAAGAAGAACCAATCCAGTGGCAAGGAGGAAGCACATCTTCAAATTATTGTCGCGGTGCGTAGAGGTCACTAAAACGGCTGCCGCTGTGCCACGCTGGGGTGGGAGCACCAAAGAGCCCATTGCAGGGTGTTGAACTTCCGGATTTTAGATGTGAGACTGGAGTTATGGCAGAATTACGCGATATCGTACGATAAAAATAGAGTGGTGGTGCTTCCAGGTGTGGGTGGATCTGTGGCAAATAGAGGGGGGGCAAAGGCGTTTCTGTGGGGAAAGCAACACGACAAGTGTTCTGCGTACGTGCTGCATGCAGCAACAATAGTACGACTTTAAACAACAGGAATGAATGCCCGCTCATCATGCTGGATTTTGTATTGGAACAGAGTGTCATTTGCTGCTGTACTTGAGCAGCACCTTAAAATTACGTCTGACTTTACTTCGTGCAATTATCAGCCTACTGCTTTCTCTGCTGCTGCAGTGTTCGGTTTACTGCTGCTCTTAATGGACTTTTTTTTTTTTTTTTTCTCATCCCATTCATTATCTTCGCACATCTTCTTCTCTCTCTCCTTCCAACTCGTAACTCAGATCCGGGGTCACATAGCAGGCTCTTATCCCCCCTTCCCGCTACGGTACGTGCCTTCATTTTTATCGCGAGAAGATTTCGGCCTTTTCTTCCCTCGTCGACTCGCATCGAATTGTGCCTACCCACGCTGCAAGGCGCTCTCAACAATTGAATCCTTTTTTATTTTTGCAAATAAAGTCAAAGTCCGACCCACCTCGGGCTCGAACCCAGGACTCAAACAAGTAGAATTCGAGGTTAACCACTTGAACCACCGGGGCGATTAATAGCTGCTGTTTTTATATTTAGATATAATAATAGTTGTGTTGTTTTTTGTTTCAGTTGTACAATAAACCCCCGAGCTCGCAACTCGAATTTCGAATCTCCGTTCAGAGGTCGAATCCACAGCGACCACGACCTCTGTGAGTATGATCAATCAACGTCAAACGATATAATTGACGATTGTATAATACACATGCCCAGTTGACGAACGCAGGGCGGAAACGGCAGCCAGAGTAGCAAAGTACCAGGCGGACTATTAATAGCAGGGAGAACCTGGCTATACTATTCGTACCACAAACTGCTGCCGCTATCTGGAGGGTGCTTTGTGCTTTGGTTTGCCTGTTATTTTCCCTCTGTTATCTTTCCCTTGGTTTTTTGTCTTACTCTGTTTACAAGTAGTGGTGTTCTTGTTATTTTTTTTTTTTTTCCAGCTAGTTATTTTCAAGTGTTTGCCAAATCGCCTGCGGGGGGGGGGCACGACAGTTTGTTTCTTCTACTCGTATACATATACCTGGTATTACTTTTGTTCTCTTTCGATTTGTCTTCTTCGTTTTGTTTTCTCTTTCTTTCCTTTCGTTTCGCTATTTCATAGAATGTGAATGTCCTGCCTGTCTTATCCAGTATGATGACATGGCATTGCATTGTCCACTGCTGTGCTTACTGCATACCAGTACGTGGGCAACGTAGTGTCTCTATGGCGTAGCTTTGGGACCACAGAACTTGTATCTCTTCTATGATTGAAGAATCGGCACGGACACTGGTTGTGCTGGATGTCGACGGGTAGAAATAACGGTTTAATGTGGAGAACACACACACCCAGCCTATTGTAATTTGTTCAATGATAACTGGCGAAAAAATGCATTTTTTTAAGATTGTTGTTGTTGTTGTTGTCTTCACATTAAATCGTCCTTTCTACCCAGCTTCATCAGCACACCCAGTGTCCGTCCTGATTCCCTATCCTAAAGAGATAATGATTCTGTGGTCACAGACTGTGAGACAGAGGAAGACCAAAAATAAAACCAAATCGCAAATTCAAGTGTCAAGCAAGTGAAGTGTCAGCGTACCGCGTACGAGAACACAACAACACAAGCAAGACCGGAAAAATAAGAGCATAAGACAAAAAAACAAGAAAAAACAAAAAATCTGAAACGAAAAAAAGAAGCAAGAGAAAAAGAAAAAACAGAATGCAAACGACGTAAGGACTTCAGAAAGCCTGCTAGACGGACAACATACGTGCTCAGGAAGGGCAGGTATCTGCTGCACGGACGAAGCAGCACGAAAGAGAGGGAGATACAGGCAAAAGTCTGTAAAGAGCTAGTCGAACCGATACCTAGCCACCCGGTCTATCATTTCGTTTCTGCATTCGTCGACAGCTGTATCAGAACAGCTAGCTGCCCCTCCACCCTCCCCCCCTCCTCTTGTCGCCATTCTTGGCGTCCTCTGCTGCGTGGCGCAGCCGGCTCTTCTGTGCTTCGTCCCTGTGCCACCTCGCCATGAAGCAGTCCGCCGCTTCGACGACCCCCCGGTACCACTTCCCCCTCCTCTTAGCCGACCTCGGCCATAACAACGTCTCTATTCCGAACAGCAGGGGGGAGCTTTCCGTGGACCCCTCGGTGGCTTGAAAAACCCTGAGGTCGTCTGCTAGGCATTGGGCCCAGTTCTTTTCCGGTCGGCCTCGTCCCGGGTTTTCCCCACCAGATGAAACGAATATATTCGTGACCGCAGAGACAAGATGGGTTGATGGTGAAAAGGAGAGAAAATAATGTTGACGCTATATTCAAGTGAACAAACAACAATCCACCCCAACATGCAACAACAACAAAAAACTGAAGTCTGGCCAAAATCGGACCAATAAGCATTTTCGGACAAAATACGACCTATCTCCCGAAACATACATGTGTTTGTACAGTACGCAATTTCCCCTTGAGCGGATCGACGAGAGGATCCGTTTCCCACCTGTAAAAAAACACATGTACAAGGTATTCCTATTCAATGCGAAAGACTCGGCATTCAAAATAGCTTTTTTTGCTCATACAGCAGTAGCTTCATGAATTATTGAGTAATACGAAAAAATACGTGTTCCCCTCGATGAACAGACCAAGGGCCGTCCAAATCCACGATCGGATTTGTCTTGTGATCTTGTGATTACTGCATCACCCGTCCTGAAGCGAAAGACCAGAAAACGTTTTTTTATTTCATACCTGGTACCAGGTAGAGGAGACGAATATATATATATATATATATATATATATATACATAGCCCCCCCTCCGGGAGGTGCCTATTAATAGGGGAGTGGCGCAAGCGCGAAATAACAATCGTATGAAATCCTGCACCTGTTTAGAAATATTATGATATAGCTGTATCCATCCACCCAAGAACACACGCAAAATTTTGAGGACAGACTTGCAACTGTTTGCGGAATAGCTGTGGCCATTTCTACAATAATACCATCCATATACATAGGGTACCGGTAAGTGGATATTGATCCTGAACAGATGACTCGCGCGACAAGTGGAATGTATGCGGCGTAAACGTAATTACAGTTGCCTGATGTCGAGGTTGCGCCCTATTATTTTGTGACCGGCTCAGGAAGATACAGCAAATACAATATATATCCCCCCAAAATAAATGGCTCTTGGTGCTGAGGGCAACATAAAGGTTTCACAGATGAATGCTCTAGAACTAATCGTAGTCCGAGTACTGAGAGTATTGGAGTACTATTAATACCGGCCAAAATATTGCGAGTACTGAGAAGGCCCACATACTGAGGGTAATGAAGGTATGAGCAGTAACGAACCCCGAGAGCACAGGCAAGCATGTACCCGCGGTATCGAAACACTATTCCTCGCAGTTCACAATATCTCAAAATACTGCCAGTGCACTGAGTACTCGAGTTGTCCCTAGCGTAAGTAATTTGCTCCGACTCCCACTCGTGGGACCATCTGGGACTGTTTTGTGCCGAGCAATGGGCCTGAGAATTTGTCGACATGGTGCACAGACGGTCGAACTCGCAGTATCTGGAGTACAAAACCCCGTAGTACCGCCAGTGGGTGCAGGAAGTACCTACAGCAGCATTTTCTCGAACATACTTCGCTTTACTCACACGTAATGGGAGTAGCTGTGAAATGTTGAGGTATGAACGCACGCCTCACGTAAGCGCGCCCAAAAATCTTTGCCTTTGCCTTGGGCAAAAACAGACAACTTGTATTTATTATACGTTCAGAAAAGCAAGGTGGACGTACTGGTACAAAAAAAGTCAAGAGTGAAAAAAAAACGTGGATTGTGCGAATCGAACCTCCGAAACGATTTTTTTGTCGACAGCAGTATGGCGCACCTACGGTAGAGGAGTGTTCGTACATCTGGCACGTCGTGTTTTTCACGCAATCCTAAACACACTGCAGCATCTCCTGGAGCAGTAGAGTAGCTTGTAGTACAGATACGACTGCGTATACGGCAGTACGGTTGTAAAATGCCATGTTGTTTGATACCTGTACGACAGCAGAAGATACGCGTGTTGCGACAAAGGAACGTACGTGTACTGATCCCCTTTCAGCTGGCTCTAGGATCTATCGGTCAGCAGTGTATGGCAGTAACTACTGTACGTACTGTCAGTATGTTTTGTACGAACGCTGCTGTACACGATGCTTGTACGAACGATTTGTTTTGTTGTACTCGAGTCGACGAACATATCAGGGATGTTCGGTACCGAGCAAAAACTGCCGCACACATTGCGAAAGGTACGCGTGCATAGGTCAATGCCGCTGACAACAACAACGGACACTACAGTAGCACTGAGCGATCAGCGCGGATCTTCCACATGCCCATAGTACCCTTCCTGCTGCTGCTGTTGGCGCGCTGTGCTGAGCACAGGTGGAGCAGCGGCAATGTTGGATCAACATACAGCAAAATGCGCAGTACGATCATCGATACGCGCAAGGTGTGCCCACCAAACTACACTGTCAACCTCCGTTCCCCTCGCTGCCTCGGCAAGGAATGCTGCGAGGCATGCCCTATCAGGCCTATAGCGAGTGGGGTAGGTCTTTCTGGCGGGTGTAAGGCCGGACTCACCCTCAAGGAGTGATACCTTCTTGCTGCTGCCTGTGGCCGCGAGGCCCAGGCGGCAGTAGAGTTGGGTCGAACGTGGTGCGTCAGGCACGGAGACCTACGATTCGCGCGTCTTTTTTAGGCAGCTGCGGCAGAGCAGCAATGCTCAATCGGGGTGTCCGTACGCGGAGGCAGGCGCCACCACAGGCCACACTACGGCAAAGTCTATTGCGCCGGTAGGAGGCTGGATTCGACGACGAGGGAGGAGGGAGACTGAGCGTCGACGTGCGGGGAAGAGACGGAATGACCTCCCCCTCCCTGCGCGAGAATTTTTATTTTTCAGATCAGAACCGCAAGTAGTGCGAGGGGCATTTTGTTTTTCAAGATGACGGAGAAAGGAAATCGACTGGAAGGGAATGGCAACGAGTGCACGCGCAAAGGAGCGGGTGGATTGGGCCAAGGCGATGAGGCGGCCATGAAGAGCGGCAGGAAGACGGTGCACGGAGACCCATGATCTGCGCGCACACCATCATCACGAGAGAAGCGGTCATAGTTTGTTTTTTCCTGGTATTGTTTTTCACGAGGCAGAATAGTATCTACCGGTACTTGTTATTAACGTCGTCACTGGTCTTTGTGGTTTAACGAGTTGTATACCCTTCATGGGGAATAACCTACGCAATTATCAGGGACGTGGTATCATAACTGTGCTGCACCTTTTTGTGTCAGACAATCCAGGAAGAGATAGCGATCGTTGATATTCGTGTGGTGGTAAGGTTCGATTGCTCCTTTTTTCACTGCATATCCGCGAGTCTTCACTCTGACAGCACTCCAGATAGCAGGCAGGTGTGTTCCTCTTTCGTTTTCACGACTACCGTGCGTTTCGTACGGTGCAGGCAGCACTTCAGACAGCATCCGCTGTAGTCAGCAGCCACGAGTTGGTTAGTGGTGGGAACGGGGGTACTCTATGTTAAAGTTGAGAGGATATACCCGTGGCCATGTTAGTTCAGTTTGCACATTGGTTTTAGCTCGTGTGCGCTTTCTTCGTCTCGTGTATTTTGAGGCAGCCGAATTCTCGTTTTTTTTCGTTTTTCGGATCTTCCTAGGGCTCCAGCACCTTTTGTGTGACCACGGACTCCTTCGTCAGAGAGTTAATGTGAGAACAACAACAACAACAACAACAACAACAACAACAACTGTCAGTATGTTTTGTACGAACGCTGCTGTGCACGATGCTTGTACGAACGGTTTGTTTTTGTTGTACTCGAGTCGACGGACATATCGGGAATGATCGGTACCGAGCAAAAAATGCCGCACACATTGCGGCAGGTACGCGCGCATACGCTAATGTCGCTGACAACAACAACGAGCACCACAGTAGTAGTACTGTGAGCGTACAGCGCGGATCTTCCACACGCGCATAGAACCTGCCTGCTGCTTGCTGTTGTTGGCGCACTGTGCTGAGCACAGCTGGAGCAGTGATGCAATGTCGGAACACACACAACAATATGCGCAGTACGATCATCGATACGCGGGAGGTGTGCCCACTGCTGCTGCTGCTGAGCAGCAGGGTTGTGGTGCTGTAGGAAGCTGGAGGTAAGCACGCTTTGTGGACTGTTGCTATTGTTGTCTGGGCGGTGGTCCGTGCTCCGTGCAACAACACAGAACAATGTACCAGTACAGGGATATACGTCAGCCCGGGTACATCCGTATGAAAAAAACTATTAGCAGACGGTGGAATACTCCGACAAAACACAACCAGCCACAGCAACACTGCGCACATGGTTGTGTCGAACACGCACGGCGTGTGGGCGGCAGCGTTGGAACGATGGGATCTGTGCATGTTGTCTGTTATGTACCTGGCATATGTCTGAGAGTGTGCTCACAGCTCATGAGAGCCTAGGGGAGATAACAGACAACATTTACCGATATGTACGTACAAAATAAGGCCTCTCGTACTGAAACCAGGGAAATCGTCTTATCCATTCCCGCCGGGAAAAAAACGTTGAGCGCCCGCCACGCGCTCCAGAGTGTACGGATGGCGCCGAGACCTCGACCAATGTGTCCGGCTGGGCTTCATGTGTCCAAATACTTGCTGTTTTGCCGAAAAGTGCTCGTACGAAGAGAAAAATTGGAAAAAGTGCGAAAATTTGACACACTTACGTCTACATACACATACTGAAAGTTACCCTTTTCCTAAAATCACTTGATCATAAGGACCTGCCTCACGCTCAGCGAGTCTCCCACGATTTTTTGTCGCTTCGACGATCCTTGCTTTCTTCGCGTTCTTTGCTTTCTTTGCGTGCTTGCTTGTCGTGCCACACTTTTTTTCCCGGAACAATAGAAAAAAAATCTCGGAAAAAGAAAAAGTCGATTTTGTTTTTTCAGCGGTTTGGGAGGCTCTCTTTCGCTTTTTTTCACCGGCTGGTTGAATTTTTTTTCGCACTTTCAGTTCGTTTTTCCTTTTTTCTTCTTCCGTTTCGTGTGCGTGTGTGTAGTCGGAGCACTGCGACGCGGGCGAGCCCGGCGCCGTCGCGGGTGTCGGCGGATGCTGGCGGGTAGAGGGGGGGTTACAAGGAGTTCGGTCGCGGATTTCGTGGCTAGGAGTCGTGTGTGCCTCGAGACACAAGGGAAGCATGAATGGGCTCTCTTTTGTCTCCATCTGAAAAATTAGACTGAGTATGTAGGGTCGTTCGGGATTGCAAGCTAACATTCGAACGGTGCTTATTATTGCGACCACGCTGAACTATACACATAGACGAACGCCCGTCTGACCATCGATCGTCGAGCTGGCGAACGAGGGTCACGGAGAGCACCGGGCTTCACGCGGGGCGAGCAACGGGGATCACTGTGACAGGGAGGGAGGAAAGCTTTACCCGGACCGAATCGGTGGCGAGGTGGTCGAGAGAGGGGCGGGCGGCGTACGAGGCTGAGAGAGAAGCTCTGTTGTTCATATTTTGTTTTTCTTCTTTGACTGGTGCAAGGTGTTCCAGGGGCAGACAATTATTATATGAGAGGGGACGGGGATTTTTTTCTCTTTCCACAATTTTCTGTTTCACTTTCATTGTTTTTGCGGTGCTGCTGCTGTGCCATGTGCTGTGCTTTCTCGCACGTGCATACATACCAGGTACATATCATACAGCATATCGAAGGAAGAAAATCAGTACCCGACCAGGGGTATGTACGTACGTACGTAGACTCTTGGCATTATCAAGTCGCCAATTTGCAACTACAACAATAATCATACAAATATATGTTCAATCATCGACCTTCTGTCCGCTTCGCGTAATTCGATGTACTTTTTCTTCCAGAGCGAGCGTAGCGGGCGGCGTAGGCCGCCCGCGGAGCGAAGCACCTTGTATTATATAGACGTATCGATACTCCCTCCATATCGAATCCAAAACGAATAGGTGTCCTTTGATTAGCGACCTAATGGTGTAGTCGGATGTATGTAGTGTTGCGTCTCAACTCTGAAAAACAAGTTGCTCCGAGATTTGATTTTCGGGTCGAAAGCTGATCGAGGTCTCGATCGAGATTGCTTTAACCAATTCATAAGTCCAGTCCCATTTTGGGGCAACACCAGTCAAACTATAAGTAGTTTGTCCCTAAAACGGGACTGCAGTCCCAAAAGGGTTATCAATCAAAATCAACCTTTCGGTTGAGATTATTTAAATCACCGAGTTTTGTTTTTCGCGGCCTTTCGAGTAATGTTTTTGACGGAGCCTGTAGAGTGCAGAGAAGGTTATCATGCATCTAGCAGTGTAGCCACAGACCAAGCAGAAGCTGCAGGGCCGGCTATATACCACACACATCGACACCATGGGGAACCCACAACGGTGCAAATGAGTAACCCGATCCACCTGACGGGGGAGAGACTAGAGGACCCTCGCATTTTGTATGATATGGTGTAGGATGAGGGGGGGTCAGGCTAAATGTCTCTCATGCATCGGTTGAAGAAAGGGAAACAAGCCAGACAGCTTGATGCAGAAGTACTGTAGGTGTGGGTGCCGACACCCCCTTCGCCCCCCCCGCGCGTATATGAGAATAAGGTCGCTTTTTCGGTGAAGGACAACATCAGAAACGAATGGCCCCTTTTACCGGAACCAGAGAAGCAAGTCGTTTTCAACCGTGTGAAAACCTTTGGCGGTGGGCAGGAAAGCAAAAGCACATAAATGAACGTCGCCAAGTTGGCCCGCAAGCATCTCGCAGCAAGCATCGCCCGCTGCATCGGTACTTCTCTTGTCAGTAGGAGGATACACGATCACGAAGATGCGCAACCGCTCGAGTGGGGAGATGGCAGTCGACATCATCTTTGTGCACGATGATCCGAAAAACAAGTTGTGGTAACGTGCTATTAATAGCTGGTGCTCGGGGTCTGTGGGTGGCGTGGTAGCGGGTGCTCGTGGGTTGCCCTATTCCACCAACGAACACCACTAAAGTCTAGCAGATCAATGTAGTGTTTGCTGTGTAGCGCCAGATACACGGCCGCCGGTCGCAGCCTCACGTGGCGGGCGAATACTGTAGTGTAGAGGAGGAGTGAGCTCAAGTTATTGGATGTCTTCTTAAAAAACAATGCGTTGAGAAATGAGTAGGGAAGGGAAGACGGCTGAAAAAACGTGCGTGGTAGCTGGTAATTATATGCGAACGGGAACGGCATAGCTAGGGCTGCCTGAAGTCGCAGGTTGCAGCAAGGTCGAGAAATAGTTACGTAAGGAGGACGTGGGAAGTTGCGGGTGCACCAAGGGGGAGAAAAAGTAACGCACGGAGGACATGGGAAAGAGAGTTGAACGCGGAAGGCAACGCTAGGAAGTGAAGAGGGTGAACGTTGGAAAAGGCGGCAGAATGCTGACACATACTATTACAGGGGACCATAGTTAATAGGACCAAATATTGTTGGTAAAAATAGTGGAATATATAGTTTTTTATGCATACCATAGGTTCCATTAACTATGGTCCTCCGTAATAGCCGAAAAGCCAAAAAGCGGCGAAATAACTGGCTTCTAACTCAGGTAGTACGCGATGGCCGGCAGTGCAGCTCCGTAGAAGGGCGGGGTCACAGCAGCTGTAGCGGTACTGCTGCAGCTATACACCTCCGCAACAACGTAGTACAGCCCCATTGCAGCTGCCGCGGTACAATAGCGTACACACCATAAGCGCTGTTGGCCGTCATAGGGATTGCTGGCTGTTGTAGGTGACATGCGATATCTCTCATATGTCCCCCGGCATATTTTTTTATGGACGGCAGTTCTCAACTAAGCCTGGGTGGCATGTGCTATCGGGGCGTTCCATCGATGTCCCAGATACAGCGACCTGCGCAGGCCCCCACAATGCAACGCCGGCTGTGTAGCTGACCCTCCGCGTGGGTCGGAGGTCGGAGAGGACGTGCCGGGAAGACCTACGCGAATTCAAACACCCTGTCGAGAGGCCATGGGCCAAAACACTGACAGTGCAGGGGTTTTCGGAGATTCCTTCGTAGATTTCAAAGTCAACGCTTCGCGCAGGCGCTACGGCGCTGACCGGGCGGGTCCTCCGACGCCGGGCGACACAGGCTTGGAGGGTGCACGCCCCGCGCGGAAAGACGGCCAAAGGCGGGAGAAATCCGCCGACCAAAAACGGATCAGATCAGGCGATGGATTAACATAGGTATATTCACAGATGTTCAGCAGTAAATATATCAAGAATCACAAAATTTAACGACAACCATACGCGACCGTACAGAATGTAGTTACGGTCACATGGGGATACCCTCGCAGACCGTACAGACTGGCCCATGTACGTGCATCATTTGCCGTTTCTCCCGCTATGCTAGTATTAGCATTAACAGCACGGTGGAGATTTTTTCTCCCGCCATAGAAATAATAGCATCAATAGCACGGTGGAGATTTCAACCCCCCTCATTTTGCCTCGCCGTGTAAGATCCTACGGTACGTGTAGGATAGGAGTTCCTACCAGTCGACATCCAGCACACACCCAGTGTCCGTGCCGATTCTTCAATCCCAGAGAACAAACTCCGTGATGATAAAATGACGACACAGAGATACTGCATTTGTCATACCAGGTTTTATAATCCAGTGATGTTGGTATCAAAGATGTCCGGAAACAGCGTGTTTACATTGCCCTCCTTGACAGCTAGCAAGTTTGCCTTGACTGCCTTGACATGGCTTGTCTGACACCCAACTGCTAGGTTTTAGTGGGGAACGCTAGGCCCTACACCCTCGACAGCGGACGTTTTGCCTTGCTTGACACGTCTCCTGGCGTCTTCGGTTGCTGTTTTGCGTATGTAATGCTCGGTTACGTGTACGTACTCAAGGTCCAGGCAACAGCGTCTATCTATGTACGCAGTCTACAAAGCAGCAGATATTATGGCTGCAGTGCAGCTTGTAGCATACATAAGGTTCTTAGACAAACGATTGGTGCTTCTTTCTTCCTCTCGGGTACCACACCGAGCTGCCCACACCCGGCAGGAACGCGAAAAATCAAGGCGACTCTTAAGAGGCTCGTGGCTGGCACCACGAGATCGCGGCCGTGAGAGATGCGCGAATGCGCCGTCCGTCGCCCGATGCTGCCCGATGCCCGGGCCACACCTGACCACCGTCTAGAATCCACCAACAACACACACAAGCTGACGACAGCTACACATATGCGGCCGAGCGAGTTCCTGGCCACAGCTATACCATCTTGATTCTATTTTTTTTGGCGCGCAGTCTTCGTGTAGGCTTATTGGGTTCTTCCACGTCAAGTTTCTTTGCGGTGTGTACTATTGGTTGTTTTTATAGCGCTATTTAACATAATTTTTTCTGGAGTTTTCAGCGATCTCCAAAGCCCAGAAACCAGAAAAAAAGTATTATGGGATAGGAAATCAGCCACATTTTATTTTTGGTCTCACTTCCTAGAGGGGGCACAAATCAGTGAACCCTCGCAGAACTGAGCCCGGTTCCGAGCGGTCTTTGGTGCCTCCAGGAACTGAGAGTTACTTGAATTTTGTGTGCTATCACTACACAGCAGTACTACTGCCGAGTATATCCGTCACCAACGCCAAAGCATCACACCTACGGCGAGCTATACCTACGGGGCTACGGCGCTCGTGTAAGATATGGCTTCTCCCTGACATGGAAGCGATAGCAGCAGCAACGGCAACGGCAGCAGCGATGGCGATTCGACGTCGCAACAACCTTGCTCGTGGAAGGTTTTACCCTCAACGAGCTTCTGGACAAGCCGTGGTCACAGGTGTCCACCCTTCTCCTCCCCGGTACGTGCCTTTATTTTTTGTCGCGCATAGGGTTCAGCATTCCCACTGCTCGTCGATTTTCGTCGAATGTAGCTAACTCACGCTCTCGCGCTTTCCGCTATTAATAATCATTTTTTTTCTTTTTTTTGCAAGAAAAAGCCACGAGCATGCACTCGGTGAGGCTTGAACCCACGAAATTGTTGTTGATAGGCACGCGGACCACCTACCAAGCCACCGGGGACACCGGTACTAGTGAAAAATAATAAATGGCAAATAAAATTATAATAATAATTCTTCTTTCGGGAAAGTTATGAGTGATCAATGTTGAAAATCATGCTGCACATTGTCGGATGGCAAGGGAATAATAATAAATCATACCAGGTATAAAAGTTGAACTGAGAGATTGATTGTATTCTGAAAATAGTCAACATCCAAGACCATTATTTAATATAAAGATGTCGGTCCAGCATATTATTGTTAATAAAAGCCGAGGAATCCTCACCTGGCTGCTATTGCGGGGGACCATAGTAAATACCTGGTAGGACTTACGGTACAGACAAAATCCTAAATATTTCCCTATTTTTACCAACACTATTTGGTCCTATTTAGTATGGTCCCCCGGATTGGGAAATACTGGACCTTCTTATCCTGGGACCAAGCCAAGTATATGGTATTATCTGATACCAGGTATGATACGAACATATGTACGAGTATAGTTATGTTTTTGGAATTTGCGTACTTCTTCGAACATATCTGTGTGTAGGAGCACTTTTTGCCAAAACGCCACGTAGTCGACTCGGGAAGCCCGGCCGCGCACATTGGTCAAGGTCCGGGCGCGATGAGCTTGCCACGCGCTCCAGAGGGCACGGATCGCGCCCGGACCTCGACCAATGTGTCCGGACGGGCTTCCGTGTGTCGGGGTGCGTATTTCCAAAAAGTGTTGTACGAAGACATTCGTTCGAAACAGTAGTACGGAAAAAATCACAAGCATACCTTTACATGTGTATGTGCTGTATTCTACTCATACGATAACAAAGTTTAAAGAGGAAATCTGGGGTCTGTGGAGAGGTATTGAATCGTTGGCATGTTTGAAGAGAACATGTCGCAACCTCGACCTCGCGCAAATTTTGTGTACTGATGTTTACGCCGCAAACATCGAATTGGTCATCACTACCGACACACGTACCTGGTACCACTTACCGGTGCCCTCTTCTAAATTATTAAATTTTTGTGGTAAATGTCCCACACGACAAGTAATTCCACATACGTACGCAGTATCTATTACGTAGTTATCCTGTCCCCAAAAATATGTGTGTGTGTGTTCTTGACGTTCATGATTGATGGATGCATTTCTGAACAGCAGTGTGCAGGTATTTCATACGAACGAGTATTTCGTTCTGGCGTCACTCCCCTCGGCATTTCGCGTAGGAGAACCTTGTACCAGGTATACCATATACCTGGCATAAGAGTATGGGAAAGAAAAATACAATCCACTTTTGAATTTCACATTATTTCACAGTGAAAACGGGGAATCTATTAAAATTCCGGCCAGAGTGCTAGTACGTATTTATATTTTACAAAATTGTGAAGTACATCAGCTGTGAGTTCGACCGACTAAATAGTTGATACCTACTCAGCTTTGCAAGCTGCGTAATGAGCATGTCTCGTCTATAATTTATATTAGTAAAATTAGGAGGCAACAGCTGTGACATCGAGGATTTTGTCGAAATTCATCGTCGCAAGCTGTGTGTGGTACTTCGATCGCTCGGGAGGCGGGTTTTATATGGCTTCATGGAGAGTATACAGTCCGTTTACATATGAGGAAGACAGAATCTGAAGCAGAAGAGTTCAAGGAGTGGTTGTAACGCGTACTACGGGTTTATATGGGCTGATGGAGGGAGAATACACATCCCGTGTATGAGGAAGACAAAATCTGCTTCAGAACGCCCCGGTGGTTCAAGTGGTTAACCTCGAACTCTACTTGTTTGAGTCCTGGGTTCGAGCCCCAGGTGGGTCGGACTTTGACTTTATTTGCAAAAATAAAAAAAGGGATTCAATTGTTGAGAGCGCCTTGCAGCGTGGGTAGGCACAATTCGATGCGAGTCGACGAGGGAAGAAAAGGCTGAAATCTTCTCGCGATAAAAATGAAGGCACGTACCGCAGCGGGAAGGGGGGAGAAGAGCCTGCTATGTGACCCCGGATCTGAGTTACGAGTTGGAAGGAGAGAGAGAAGAAGATGTGCGAAGATAATGAATGGGATGAAAAAAAAAAAAAAAAAAAAAAAAAAAAAAATGGAACACGTATATATACTGATTTCTGCTTTGCTGTACCATATCCGGTATTTTAATCAAGCTATTAATATTCGAAGGCTGCAAACAGGTCTTCCCTGTAGGACTGCAGTCTGTCCTGTTCCGGAGCTAAAAAGCTTGCAATTACAGCAGTAGATTCATATACGCTGATACGAGTATACCCGGGTAATATTTAGTTTTCGTAATCTGCACTATTATTAAAACTGACAATTGATACTACGACGTGAAAGGTTCGACCCATTTTAGTACTGCAGTCCCATTTTGGAGACAAAATACTTGGAATTTGAGTGCTTTGCCCCCGAAAAAAGACTCCAGTCCTAATGGGGTTAAGGCGAGCAGTGGGCGCGATCATGATGACACTTACTGCCTGTAGCGTTCGTCCATGGAGGCACCTTTCCTGAAAGCGTGGGTCATGTACTGCGTCGCCTGGCTCGGGAACGGCAGCGTGGAATCCAGATCGTAGATCCAGTTCCCGCGCGGGTGCTGTGCCAGAAGAAGCACTATTAATAGGGATCACGGAACAAGCAAACAAAAAGGGTGAAAAAACAAAAATAACGCCGCCGATTTCGAACGGCCGAAAGGTCAGAACGGTAACGTGTCATCGCGGTGGGAATGGAGTCGGGGTGTTGTCAGAAATTAGACGTTCCGTGTGGAAACTGCTACTGCTGTCCTACTGCTGTTGTGTCGTCGCAAGCGGCATGCCGTCAACCATGCTGCAGATACAGTAGCATTGTTGTGGTTGTTGTTGTTATTGTTGTTCCATATTAACTCTCAGACGAAGGAGTCCGTGGTCACACAAAGGTAGAATTTGTATATGATACCAGGCACGAGCGAGTATTACGGGGGACCTTAGTTAATAGGACCAAATATTGTTAGTAAAAATGGTTAAATATATAGGTTTTTATGTATACCATGAGTCCTATTAACTATGGCCCCCCGTAATAGTACAGGTCTTCTCGTGGGAAAAACGAGCGAAATAGTGCTGTACGTCTGTACGTACATACCAGGTTACACATCACAGGGAATACTTTGCTCCACGAGCCCCACGTTATCCGCGACCAGCGATCGGCGTTCCTGTCGTGCGAGTACATTCATTTGTATGTTCTCACCTATGCCAATGGGAAAGCGAAGTATCAATAAAAAGTTTGAATTTCAAAAACACCCTCCAAAAATATTTATGAAAGCGCTTCCTATGGGCACCTTTAGAAAAAAAAATCCAAACTTTTGGAAAAGCCCGAAAAAAGAAAAAAGAAAATCTGGGGCCGATGTTGGGCGAACATCGGCCCCAGAAAAACTCAGGCCGATTTTAGGTTCGAAGCAGCGAAATTCCGAGTCCGTGACAGACATCGATCGACAAAACCAACGACTGCGTCATGAATTCTAAACAGATTGCACTCGTTCGGGGCTCCGACCCACCCTAGGGTCACCGTCTTCACACCATGGCCGGTGTCACGTGGCGGAAGCTGACCCGCGTATGATAAAAACACGATTGGCCTCGGGTGTGCACAAAACAGAAGACAAAACTTCTCCATGCGTCTCGAACGGCAATTTTTTTTTCAAGTTTGGGAGGACACCGTAGGAAGCCGCCGGCAAGCTCTCGCCCCCTAGACCATGGATCCACCTGATATCTTCGAGGCCGTCATCTATATTCGTTGGCCTTGTCGGAAACCGAGCGGGTTGGCCGTGGGCTGAGTCTATGTTGAGAGCGTCGATCGTCGCACGAGCTGGTTTCGATCAGTGTGTTGACAATTTGCAACGAGAAAAAAAAATTGCGCCGCCTGCAGTCGTTGGGGGGAAAAAAGGAGAAATCGAATCTTTCTTCCTCTTTTTTCCCACAGCGGCGGTACGAGGAAAATTTCGGCTTATTATTATTTAGGGTCGTTCTTCGTATCATGTTTTTTTTTTCATCTCGTTTTGCAGAAAATTCACGGAAACGCGAAAAAATGCGGTGGGTCCTACTAATATTATCGCCTGGTATCATGTTTCGTGAGGTTGCAACGCTTGTCCATCTGATAGAATCGTCGAAATCAGCGACGCGCTTGTAGGCCGTCCGCTGGATCGTGCCGCTAAAGGTGCCCCGACTCCTAGAGAGGCAACCATGTCTCGCCGTACCTCGCGAGCTCAACTTCTGGCGCGACAAAGCCCTCCACGACATGAAAATAGCTGGCGATTTCGTGTTGATCTCGGCTATGTCGGTGAGTCGGCTCTGTCGACTGGACGAATAGAGCTCTCGTTGTGCACGGCGCTTTCTGCGACAAATTTGGCCTGAGAATGACCCTGGGTACGACCCTGATCTATCCTGTGCAGTGCCGGGTGGTGACACGGCGCACACGGCTCACACGGTGCGCCTACCCGATGTTCTGCGACGATGCGGGACTTTGTCGCGATACAGGAAATTATTTTTTAGAAATTTTGCTGGGGTTGAAAAAATTCCGCGAAACGCGAAAAAAAACCCCGGCTATCCGGGAATTTTCCTCGAAACGCGAAAAAAAACGTACGACCCTTATTAGAAAGAAAACTTTTGGGCTTCGCGTTTCCATTGGCATAGCAGGTCTTTATCCGTAGGTTGATACGCACCCAGGTACCACGTACTGCAGTTATATCATAGGAATGAACTGCATGTTATTACGATCCATTTTCTCAGTGTCTTCCGTTTGCGACAAGATACAGTGCAGTAGAGCTTGCTCGTATGAGTGCAGTATTATACGTACCGGGTATTAACCCCTTTAGAACCGCAGTCCCGTTTTGGGGACAAACTACTTAAAGTTTGAATGTATTGTCCCGAAAACGGGACTGCGGTTCTAAAAGGGTTAATATTAATAGTGCACAAGTGCACAGGTCGGATACAGATCAACACGGACAAAAGGTCTGTTGATACACCCACTACGAGTAACACTGAAGTGTACCGAATTGTAATGAGCTTGGGGTACTTGTTACTTTCTCCTTGGTTCTTTGTCTGACTCTGTTCACAAGCAGTGGTGTTTTTTGTTATTTCTTCTTTTTTCCAGCTCGTTCTTTTTCAAGTGTTGGCCACCTCGCCTGCGGGGGGAGGGGCACGACAGATTGTTTCTCTTAGATTTTGCTTTCATTTTTCTTCTTCTTCTTTTTCGATTTGTCTACCTTGTTTTTGTTTTCTCTTTGATCGTTTCTTTTCGTTTCACTATTTCATAGATTGCGTATGTCGTGCCTGTCGTATCTAGTATGATGACATGGCTTTGCATTGCCCACTGCAGTTCACACTGCACACGTGGCAACGTAGTATCTCTGTGGCGTAGCTTTGTGACCACAGAACTTGTATCTCTTCTAGGATTGAAGAATCGGCACGGACACTGGTTGTGCTGGATGTCGACGGGTAGAAAGAACGGTTTAATGTGAAGAACACACACACGTATTGGCATGAATATCTTGAACAGTCGTTGGGCAGTACGGTAGTGCAGTGAAGCTACTATAATACTACTATACCAGGTACTGCTGTATGTCAGGTGGGATAAAGATCAATACCGACTCGGTGTGGCGCTGGAACACCCACTACGAGTAACACTTAGTGTACCGAATTGTGAGCGTTGGCGTATACGAGTGTACGTAAATATTCTTTCCATTCCATCCACAGCACTACGGCGGTGGTATTGATAGTGGTTGTGCTATATAAACAAGACGTACGAAAAAACTCGCATTAAATAGTCAGCACCACCGGTGCTCCGGCGCTTTTCTTTTGTGACAACGGGCGCGTACGTGGCAAAAAGGGAGAAAAAGGCCACCAGCTCATCATCATGTTTAAAAAAATGTGAGCAAAGAAATGGGAGAGTCTCGCGTCAGCATAGGCGAGAGCGAAAAACCCAACCAAAGAAGCAGACGCAGCGAGAGAGAGGGAGAGAGCTCTCACCGTGGTAGTCCCACAGCACCGGCTCATACTCGCTGTCAGCTAGACTCTGGCACCAAACAGGTACTTGGCGAGCGTGGTTCGAAATGAAGACAACGAAGAGCTCCACCCCTGTCGCTTCCGCAGGCCCGATCAGATCTCTACACAGGCGCAGCGTGTTTTCCTCGCAGTAGTGGGACGTGTACCATCTGCAGGCGGCCCGGGTGCATGCCTGCGCAGGCGAGCCAGGAGCAGGCAGCCGGGCAAGGGTATTCGTGGGAGATAGCGGTGTCAGTAATCGGTGTATGTTTTGGTGCAGTGGGTTGACATGGCCGCCGATGGTGGAACAAGTACCACCGGTACTGAAAGTACACATACTGGCGTATGTTCTGAGCATGGATCGCGATTTCCCACACGATTTCCTCTACAACAGCCAATTGAGTAATCTGTGTACGGGAGAAGGAGATCTCTTCGAGGGTCATCATACTCTCTAGAGCCTACGTATACCTGAACTGACTGTGGATTCCAGCAACAACGCGTCCATTGCTTCTACTGCCACCGACTAGTACTACAGTATACTGCTGTTGGCCGTGCCACCATCGTACAGGCTCGGCCAGCTGCATACGCACGACACAAGCTTGGGTTGACTCGGACCCGCGAACTGTACAGCAGCAGCTTCACAACATTCGTCAGCACAAAAAACATCGCCACGCCACGTGATCCACATAGACGGCAAACACTCCACCCATCCATCCAGTGAACTTAGAGGCACGGGGACTTCAGGCGGTGCAAGCCTTCTTCCAGCCAGCAGGCAACACACCACCCTCCGCTTTCTCGCAGCGTGAGCCTACGCTAGACCATATCCACGCGACACCAGAGACATAAATTCGTACAGTCACGCTGGCCTTGATCTCAAAACTCACCGGGAACGGCACTGGTGACATCGATCGATTTGACAAGCCCGTAATCATCTCCGTGGACCCTCCGCCTGCCGCGGCCGGAGGCACACCTATCCATCCCTTTCCGCACGGTCCCATTTCTGCTGTACAACACGGTCGGGAGCGTGAGGTGCGGTGCTGCGATGGTCTCAAGGAGGGCGTGCCTTTGTGGCCAGCTCAGGGAGTGGGAAGGGTCCGCCTGTGTTGTGGAGGAAGCGCTTCAGTCAGCGCAGTGTAAAAGGGTAGGGTTTCGTAGATCGAACACAGAACCTGCACCGCAGCATGAAATACCATCATAGACTAAAAGACCGCTGGGTTTACTTCGAAATGTTTTAATTGGCCGACGAATAGTCTAGAGTAGTTGCAGTTCGTATGTTGTCCGGTTTAAAAAAAAAATCAAAAAAAATCGATGTACTGGTAGGACTTTCGATGTCGACTATTAATATCAATATTATATTAGATACTGCTGTACCTGGTAGGCTGTAGGTCGAGTGTGTGTGTGTGTGTGTGTGTGTGTTCTTCACATTAAACCGTTCTTTCTACCCGTCGACATCCAGCACAACCAGTGTCCGTGCCGATTCTTCCATCCTAGAAGAGATACAAGTTCTGTGGTCACAAAGCTACGCCACAGAGATACTACGTTGCCACGTGTGCAGTGTGAACTGCAGTGGGCAATGCAAAGCCATGTCATCATACTAGATACGACAGGCACGACATACGCAATCTATGAAATAGTGAAACGAAAAGAAACAATCAAAGAGAAAACAAAACAAGGTAGACAAGTCGAAAAAGAAAAAGAAGAAAAATGAAAGCAAAATCTAAGAGAAACAATCTGTCGTGCCCCCCCCCCCGCAGGCGAGGTGGCCTACACTTGAAAAAGAACGAGCTGGAAAAAAGAAGAAATAACAAAAGACACCACTGCTTGTGAACAGAGTAAGACAAAGAACCAAGGAGAAAGTAACAAGGAAAAATAACAAAGGGGAAATAACAGGCAGACCAAAGCCCAAAGCACCTTCTAGGTGGCGGCAGCAGCTTGTGGTACGAGTAGTATAGCCAGGTTCTCCCTGCTAATCCGCCTGGTACCTTGCTACCCAGACTGCCGTCTCCGCCCTGCGTTCGTCAACTATGCCCAGCCCCTTGGCGTCAGACAATACGAGCCGAGCAGAGCAGGTTCGTCTTCCAACCACGCCACACGGCTCCTTGAGTACGGCTTATCAATCAGAAAAGGAAGAGGAAGAGAAAAAATGAAATGAAAATCACGGAGAGTCAGCGCAAGAGAGACAAAAAAAAAAAAAAAAAAAAAAAAAAAAAAAAAAAACTAAAAGAGAAGACAAGGGAAGACCACGTTCGAGCCAGCTGCACCAGTTGGTAGCACTAGTAGTATGGTCATATTCTACTTCCTAGTCGACTTGGTGCCTTGCTACCCTGTCTGCCATCTCCTTCCTACTTTCGTCTACCGCCGTTTCCCTTCTACCCCTCCTGTTCCCCCCCCTCTCCGCATTCACTCGGTCGGGCTTTATGCCACTTCTCCTGTTGCCCCCTCCCCCCCCGTTCCTTTGGGCACCATCCACGGCGGATGCGCGGCGCTGTCTACTCATCTCAGCCTCAGCCTCGTGCCACCTCACCATGAACCGTTCGGCTGCTTCAAGGATCCCCCGGTACCACTTCCCCGCCTTTTTGGCTGCTGTGGACCACAACGCGGTCTCAACTCCAAACACCAAGGGGGCAACTTCCGTTGACCCTTCGGTGGCTCGGAACTCCCTAAGGTCTTCGACTATGCATCTATGCCAAGTCTTACACTGTCCGCCTGGTCTCGGGTTCTCCCCACCAGCTATCGTCCCGAGCATTACCCGATTGGGTAATCGCTCCTTGCTTTGCCGTGTCGAGTGTCATCAACCACTCACTCACTTACTTGGTTGATCTACGATATACGATACCTGGTATATCTCTGAAGTTGCTCTTGGGTGTTTTTCTACATTTTTTCATTTTTTTCCCCACGCTTTTGGACCGATCATCGAAAAAATATGATCTCTGTAGATCATCATGTATGTAGTTCCTGACGTTGTGATGATAAGTTGTGCAGGATCTACATAAATAATAAACAGATCCAAGATCCAATCCAGCAAACGCGCGCTAGATCGTACCAGATTGTACCGGTCTCACGCGGCAACATGATCATTGAGCTAAATTAAAAATAATAGATGTCATAGGCGAGATCGATAATAATATATTTGCCTGGACTGATATCAGAGATGAGGATCTAGATAGACCTGATCTACATAGATCACACATCACATCAGGTCCTGTATGGAGTAGAAGTGGAAATCGATGATGATCTGTGTCCAAGTGTGTGCAATTATTTTTTCCAATCAGAGCCGGTCGCCCCGGTGGTTCAAGTGGTTAACCTCGAATTCTACTTGTGTTTGAGTCCTGGGTTCGAGCCCCAGGTGGGTCGGACTTTGACTTTACTTGCAAAAATAAAAAAGGATTCAATTGTTGAGAGCGCCTTGCAGCGTGGGTAGGCACAATTCGATGCGAGTCGACGAGGGAAGAAAAAACTAAAATCTTCTCGCGATAAAAATGAAGGCACGTGCCGTAGCGGGAAGGGGGGAGAAGAGCCTGCTATGTGACCCCGGATCTGAGTTATACGAGTTGGAAGGAGAGAGAGAAGAAGATGGGCGAAGGTAATGAATGGGATGAAAAAAAAAGAAGCAATCAAAAAGTTTCTTCTCCCACCGAGTGCATCTTACTCGTATGAATTACGTAATAATAGGGACTTTTTGGACGACTCTTTCTTCTTCCATGAAGAAACTTGTTGATAAATACCAGGTACTTTTTACCAGGTACAACATACATACCGGTACCAGGTATGTATGTATGTATGTATGTATGTATGTATGTATGTATGTCTGTATGTATGTATGTATGTATGTATGTCTGTATGTATGTATGTATGTATGTTGTTGTTGTTGTTGTTGTTGTTGTTGTTCTCACATTAACTCTCTGACGAAGGAGTCCGTGGTCACACAAAGGTGCTGGAGCCCTAGGAAGATCCGAAAAACAAAAAAAATCGAAAATTCGGCTGCCTCGAAATACACGAGACGGAAAAAGCGCACACAAGATAAAACCAATGTGCAAAACTGAACTAACATGGCCGCGGGTATATCCTCTCAACTATAATATAGAAGAGTACCCCCGTTCCCACCACTAACCAACTCGTGGCTGCTGACTACAGCGGATGCTGTCTGAAGTGCTGCCTGCACCGTACGAAACGCACGGTAGTCGTGAAAAAATGTATGTATGTATGTACAAGGCGCTTCGCTGCGCGGGCGGCCTACGCCGCCCGCTACGCTCGCTCAGGAAGGAAAAAAGTGCATCAAATTATGCGAAGCGAACAGAGGTCCACGATTGAGTTTAGTTTTGCAAGGATCGTAATTGCAAACCGGCGACTTGATAATGCCAAGAGTCCCGCCGCCATGCTTCAGGAAAAAACAGCTCCGACGTCAGCTTGGATGCCACATATATTCGCTTCGCGTCGCGGATGTCGTACGTACGTAGATACCTCAGGTAGGGTACTACTGTCTGTACTTATTTTCTTCTTTCGATATGCTCTATATGTCTGTACTGTATGTACGAAGAAAGCGAAAGCACAGCACGGCACAGCAGCAAAAACAATGAAAATGAAACCGAAAACTTGGAAAGGAAAAAAAATCCCCGTCCCCTCTCGTGTAAAATGTTTCTGCCTGGTAGGAATACCTTACACCCGGTCGAAAAGAAGAAAAGAAAAAAATCACACAGAAGAGCTTCTCTCTCAGCCTCGTACGCCGCCCGCCCCTCTCGCGACCACCTCGCTACCGATTTGGTCCGGGTAAAGCTTTTATCACTCTCTGCCACAATCAGCCCCGTCGCCCACCTCGCGTGAAGCCCGGTGCTCACCGTGGCCGTCGTTCGCCAGCTCGATAACGTTGGTGTTCAAACTGCACACCTCCCTCTTTCAATCTGAACGTGGTCGCAAAAATAAGCACCGCTCGAATATTATCTTGCCCTCCCGAACGACCTTCATAACTCGTACCTACTCTATCAAAAATCATCAATCGAAGCCAGACAAAGCCCGTTCATGCATCCCTCGTGTCTCGAGGCACACGCGACGCCTAGGCACGAAAGCGGCGACCGCGCTCCTTGCAACCCCTCCTCTACCCGCCAGCACCCGCTGACACCCGCGACGGTGCCGGGTCCTCCCGCGATGCCGTGCTCGGAGAACACGCACGCACACGAAACGAAAGAAGAAAAAAGGAAGGAAGGACCGAGAAAACAAAGAACTGCTGGAAAGGTCCGGCAAGTAATGAAAGGAGGCAGTTTGGAAGTGGGAGCTCTGAGAGGCCAGGGATGCACCAACCGAGCACGCTCAGGGGTTGTGATCTAAGTATGTAGTTCTATGTATGTATCTCGTACGCTACAGGTATAAGGTACAAGGCGCTTCGCTCCGCGGGCGGCCTACGCCGCCTGTTACGCTCGCTCAGGAAGGAAAAATACAAATTACTATGCAAAGCGGACAGAGGTCCATGATTGAATATAGTGTTTTCATGGTCGATCGTATTACGGGGGACCATAGTTAATAGGACCAAATATTGTTAGTAGAATTTGTTAAATATACAGGTAGGTGTTTATGTAAATGACATGTCCTATTAACTATGGTCCCCCGTAATAGTTGCAAACTGGCGACTTGATAAAATGCCAAGAGTCCCGCCGCCATGCTTCAGGAGAAAACAGCTCGGACGCCATAATATACGCTTCGCATCGCGGGCGGTTGCCGGGCGTACGTGGTCCTCTACGGTCGCACTCACGCCGTACGTACGTACATACTCGAGGTAGGGTAATCCTTTTCCTCTTTTGGCATGCTTGCGGTATGTACTGCTGTAAGTACGAAACACAGCATTTTCCTCTTTTGGCATTGGAAAGAGAAAGCACAGCCAGCAGCACCGCAAAAACAATGAAAATGAAACCGAAAAAATCGGAAAGAAAAAAATCCCCGTCCCCTCATGTAATTTTTTTCGGTCTGATTGGAACACCTTGCACCGGTCAAAAATGAAAAACAAACAGGACAGCACAGCTTCTCTCTCAGCTTCGTACGCCGCCCGCCCCTTTCGCGACTACCTCGCCACCGATTCGGTCCGGGTAAAGCTTTCCTTGCTCTCTGCCACAGTAAGCCTCGTCGCCCGCTTCGCGTTAAACCCGGTGTTCACTGTGTGTGGCCGTCGTTCGCCAGCTCGACAATGTTGTTATTCAGACTGGGTACCTCCCTCTGTGATTTTCAGCCCGGTCGCAAAAATAAGCACCGCTTGAATATTATCTTTCAATTTCGAACGACCCTTATATTTCGTACATACTCTATCCAAAAGCACAAACGGAGGCCAGACAGAGCCCGTTCATGCATCCCTCGTGTCTCGAGGCACAAGCGACGCCTAGGCACAAAAGTGGCGACCGCGCTCCTTGCAACCCCCCCTCTATCCGCCAGGACCCGCTGACACCAGCGACGGCGGCGGGCTCTCCCGCGGTGCCGTGCTCGGAGTGCACGCACGCACACGAAACGTAAGAAGAAAAAAGGAAGAAAGGACCGAGAGGGCCAAGAGCAATGGAGAAAACAAAGAACCCCACGCATTCCTTTCGAGGTGGAGAACTGCTGGAAACGTCAGCACCAGTCGAAAAAGAAGAAAATCGAACAGCAGAGCTTTTCTCTCAGCCTCGTACCCCACCCGCCCCTCTCGCGACCAGCTCGCCACCGATTCGGTCCGGGTAAAGTTTTATCTGCCACTGTCAGCCCCGTCGACCGCCTCGCGTGAAGCCCGGTGCTCACCGTGGCCGTCGTTTGCCAGGTCGACAATCTTGGTACTCAGACTTCGCAGCTCCCTCTTTCAATCTGAACGTGGTCTCAAAAATAAACACCGCTTGTTGAATGATATCTTGCAACATCGAATGGCCCTTATGTATCGTACGTAATCTATCCAAAATCACAAATAGAGGCCAGACATTCATGCCTCCCTTGTGTCTCGAGGCACACGCGACGCCTAGGCACGAAAGCGGCGACCGCGCTCCTTGCAACCCCCCCTCTAATCGCTGACACCCGCGACGGCGCCGGACTCTTCCGCGGTGCCGTGCTCGGAGTACACGCGCACGCACACGAAATGAAAGAAGAAAAAAGAAGAAAGGACCTGGAGTACCAAGAGAAATGGAGAAAACAAAGAACCGCTGGAAAAGTCTATCTTGTACATACTCCATCAACAATCACAAATGGAGGCCAGACAGAACCCATTCATGCATCCCTCGTGTCTCGAGGCACAGTCGCCTAGGCACGAAAGCGGCGGCTGCGCTCCTTGCAACTCTCCCTCCACCCGCCAGCACCCGCTGACATCCGCGACGGCGCCGGGCTCTTCCGCGGTGCCGTGCTCGGAGTATACGTACGAACACGAAACGAAAGAAGAAAAAAAGAGGAAAGGACCGAGAAAACAAAGAACCGCTGGAAAGGTCCGGCAAGTAATAAAAGGAGGCGGTTTCATAGTGGGAGCTCTGAGAGGCCAGGGGGGTACCAACCGAGCACGCTGAGGGATTGAGATCTAAGTAAGTGGTTATATACTATTAATACTACGTAATTGTTTCTCTTGCCATCCGACAATGTGTGGCATGATCTACAACATATATCACTCATAACTTTCGTTCGCCAGGTCGACAATGTTGGTACTCAGACTTCGCAGCTCCCTCTTTCAATCTGAACGTGGTCTCAAAAATAAGCACCGCTTGTTGAATGCTATCTTGCAACATCGAACGACCCTTATATATCGTACGTAATCTATCCAAAATCACAAATGGAGGCCAGACAGAGCCCGTTCATGCCTCCCTCGTGTCTCGAGGCACACGCGACGCCTAGGCACGAAAGCGGCGACCGCGCTCCTGTCAACCCCCCCTCTACCCGCCAGCACTCGCTGACACCCGCGACGGCGCCGGACTCTCCCGCGGTGCCGTGCTCGGAGTACACGCGCACGCACACGAAATGAAAAAAGAAAAAGGAAGAAAGGACCTAGAGTACCATGAGAAATGGAGAAAACAAAGAACCGCTGGAAAGGTCTATCTTGTACATACTCTATCAACAATCACAAATGGAGGCGAGACAGAACCCATTCATGCATCCCTCGTGTCTCGAGGCACACGCGACGCCTAGGCACGAAAGCGGCGGCTGCGCTCCTTGCAACTCCCCCTCTACCCGCCGCTGACACCCGCGACGGCGCCGGGCTCTCCCGCGGTGCCGTGCTCGGAGTATACGCACGCGCACGAAACGAAAGGAGAAAAAAGAGGAAAGGACCGAGAAAACAAACAACCGCTGGAAAGGTCCGGCAAGTAATAAAAGGAGGCGGTTTCATAGTGGGAGCTCTGAGAGGCCAGGGGTTTACCAGCCGAGCACGCTCAGGGATTGAGATCTAAGTAAGTAAGTGGTTCTATACTAAGACCTATGCCAATGGGACAGCGAAGTTGCAATAAAAAGTTTGAATATCAAAGATACCCGCCATTTTTTTTCAGAACACACTTCCTATGGGCCACGTAAAAAAAAAAAGAAGTTCCTAACTTTTGGAAAAACCCGAAAAAAACAAATCTGGGGCCGATGTTGGGCCAACATGGGTTTGAGAAAAACTCAGGCTGATCTTTGGTTCGAAGCGGCGAGATTCCGAGTCCTCGACAGACGTCGATCAACAAAACCAACGATTGCGTCATGAATTCTGAACGGAGTGCGCTCGTTAGGGGCTCCGACCCACCCTAGGGTCACCGTCTTCACACCATGGCCGGTGTCATGTGGCGGGAGCTGACCAGGCGCATCATAAAAAACATTTGGCCGCTGGTTTGCACAAAATAGAAGACAAAACTTCTCCATCCGTCTCGAATGGCAAAATATTAGACTTTTTTTCTGGTTTGGGAGGATACCGTAGGACGCCGCCGGCAAGCTCTCGCGCCCTAGATCATGGATCCACCTGATATCTTCGAGGCCGTCATCTGTATTCGTTGGCCTTGCCAGATACCGAGCGGGTTGGCCGTGGGCAGAGTCTATGCCGAGATCGAGCGTCGATCGTCGCACGAGCTGGTTTCGATCACCGTGTAGACAATTTGCAACCAGAAAACACACAAATTGCGCCGCCTGCAGCCGTTGGGGGAAAAAAATAAAAAAACAAACATTTTTCTCATTTTTTCCCACAGCGGCGGTACGTGAATTTTTTCGGCTGTTTTTTTAAAGCAATATATTTGAAGAAAAACTTTTAAACTTCGCGTTTCCATTGGGGCATAGGTCTAATACATTATTATTTCTCTTGCCATCCGACAATGTGCAGCATGATCTTCAACATTGATCATTCATAACTTTCCCGAAAGAAGAAAACCTCGGAAACAAAAGGAAACCCACACGCACCAAGCCTATACCTCCCTTCTGTGCCAACTTTCGGCTTGTCTACTCCATTTGCTGTCCTTGCTCTTTCCTTCTCATTACGTTCTATTCTTAATACTGAGCTGCATCCAAGCTCCATCCCCATGCCATCGATATGGGCCTGTCGCCCCCCGCCCCCCTGTCCTTCTTCTTTCATCGTAGTAGAACAGGAGTATAGGGAATGCGGGATGCAGGTGTATCATCAACATAATAACCATTCCTTATTATTTTACTTCCTCTGTCTCACAAGTCTGGGAGTTTATGTTGGGAGAGACCGTTAACGGTCTTGGAAGTCTTCGGCGATAACTTTTTCGAAATCTTGAGCGTTTTTTGGGTTGAAACACATTTTTTGTTTTTTCTTGTGCACTACCCTGCTTGGGCTAGCGGCTATCAAAAAGTAGTCAGGCCGAAAATGGCCGTATTTGATCCCTTTCCAAAGGGGGGGGGGATGGGGGCACGATGGAAAATAAAACTAGAAACCCCCAAGAATTATCCCTAACCCTAAACCTAGCCCCTCGCTACTCAACGATCCATGTCGCGTCCCCCTATACTAAAACCAGTATAATAGTGACCCCCCACTAAAAACAAGACAATTGGGGGTTCCAAACTGAAACCAAGACACTTGGTGGGCCCACACTACCAAGATACTTGGTGGGCCCACACTAAAACCAAGACACTTGCGGGGCAAACCAAACACCAGTAGGGCCTTATCCCGTACCCCACGTATCCATGTCGCTTCCCCCTATACTAAAAACTGTATACTATTGACCCCACACTAAAACCAAGACACTTGGGGGTCCCACACTAAAACCAACACATTTGGGGGACTCACTAAAACCAAGACACTTGGGACCAACACCGTACTTTTCGCAGATCGGTCCCATCGAGCCCTTGGTGTGAAGGTGTTCCTCAACGGCGGGGTCTTTGGGGCGTCGGAACCGTATACGTCCGTACGCTGACCTACCCGCCTCGTTTCATTACCTGGGGAACCAGGGAGATGTGTTTTTAGGTGTGCATGCGCAAGCGTTTCTGTAAAAGAAACGTTCGAAGTGAGGTTCGAACCCGTGACCTGGACGACGCCAAATGTGAAGGTGTTACCTACTGAGTTATACGGGTAAAAGACCGATCTATTACCCAGCCCAAGGTAATCCTTATAACATTGGGCACCCGCACCTTGCCCGGCGGAATAGCCAGCGCAACCTCCACCGCAATTGCAATGAGGCGGCCCTCTGATAGCTCGCCACCCTTACAGTGAGGTGGGGGGGTACTTGGGGACGTATCCATCGTTTGTAGTGTGTGGGGGGTAGGTTTGGGGTGGTAATCACGAATTATCACAAGAATTCTCATAAAAATTCTCAAAAGCGTTCTCAAAAATATTCTCAAAACAGGGCCAAAATGGGCATATTTTGACTTCATTTTAGTATGGGCAACTAACTTCTTCTTTTTTTTTTGCATCAGCTTCATTGGCGCTTCATCTTTCCAACGAACCCAACTATAGGATGATCGGAATAGTGTGCATACGCGAGCAATTAAAAGTCCATAAGTTCCCAGACTTATGAGACAGAGGAAGTATATACTGGTATATATACCAGGTATATATATATATATACAAGGCGCTTCGCTCAGGAAGGAAAAAAGTACATCAAATTATGCGAAGCGAACAGAGGTCCACGATTGAGTTTAGTTTTTGCAAGGATCGTATTTGCAAAGCGGCGACTTGATAATGCCAAGAGTCCCGCCGCCATGCTTCAGGAAAAAACAGCTCCGACGTCAGCTTGGATGCCACATATACGCTTCGCGTCGCGGATGTCGTACTGTACGTACATACCCCAGGTAGGGTGCTACTGTCTGTTCTTATTTTCTTCTTTCGATATGCTCTATATGTCTGTACTGTATGTACGAAGAAAGCGAAAGCACAGCACGGCACAGCAGCAAAAACAATGAAAATGAAACCGAAAACTTGGAAAGGAAAAAAAATCCCCGTCCCCTCTCGTGTACCTGGTAATATTTTTCTGCCTGATTAGAACACATTACACCCGGTCGAAAAGAAGAAAAGAAAAAAATCGCACAGAAGAGCTTCTCTCTCAGCCTCGTACGCCGCCCGCCCCTCTCGCGACCACCTCGCTGCCGATTCGGTCATGGTAAAGCTTTTATCACTCTCTGCCACAATCAGCCCCGTCGCCCACCTCGCGTGAAGCCCGGTGCTCACCGTGGCCGTCGTTCGCCAGCTCGATAACGTTGGTGTTCAAACTGCACACCTCCCTCTTTCAACTTTAGCGTGGTCGCAAAAATAAGCACCGCTCGAATATTATCTTGCCCTCCCGAACGACCTTCATAACTCGTACATACTCTATCAAAAATCATCAAACGAAGCCAGACAAAGCCCGTTCATGCATCCCTCGTGTCTCGAGGCACACGCGACGCCTAGGCACGAAAGCGGCGACCGCGCTCCTTGCAACCCCCCCTCTACCCGCCAGCACCCGCTGACACCCGTGACGGTGCCGGGTCCTCCCGCGATGCCGTGCTCGGAGAACACGCACGCACACGAAACGAAAGAAGAAAAAAGGAAGGAAGGACCGAGAAAACAAAGAACTGCTGGAAAGGTCCGGCAAGTAATGAAAGGAGGCGGTTTGGAAGTGGGAGCTCTGAGAGGTCAGGGATGCACCAACCAAGCACGCTCAGGGGTTGTGATCTAAGCATGTAGTTCTATATCACATCACACTTTTATAGTGGAAAGCGCGGGATCTGTGTATAAAATGCATGAAGTATATCACGTGTGATGTGGGGAGAGGGCAAGGGAGCCAGAGATGATGATCCACAAAAGAAGTGTGACACAAGTGTCTGTGCTTGGCCTAACTCAGACGCACTTCGTATTATTATTGTTATTATTACGTATTATTATTACTATTATTATTATTATTATTATTATTATTATTAATCTTATTATTATTGTTATTACTATTAATATTATTATCATTATTAATATTATTATTATTATTATCATTATTATTATTATTATCATTATTATTATCATTATTATTATTATTAATATTCTTAATATTATTATTATGCTTGCCATCCGACAGTGTGTAGTGTTTTTCTAAAAAAAGACAAACAGAAAGTGAAGAACTCTACAGAACAAAAGCGCGGCAGTATCATACGACAAATCAAAACTGATGTGACGCTCATGAAGACTACTACAACCAACATCCCTCCATCTCATCCACCAAAAAACGACCACTCCCCTCCTTAAGCACCCCCGAAGAAGCATCTACCAAAAACCCGCTGTCCATCAAAATGTCTGGTTTATAACTGCTAAGCGCATGTTTCAACGCGCAGAAGGTCGTGCGGTGTTGCTGGTCTACACTGCTATCGGTAGTACCAAGGAAAGAGTTCGTATTGACGTTATCTTATATTATTGATGTGTGCGGCTTGCTGGAAGGGGCAAGTGAGAGGAGTGAGAAGGAAGGGGGGGTTAAGCAGATTGTTTTTGAAGCCAGAAGTATCATCTTGCTTCAACCGGCTATAATTTACTGGCAAAGGTACTCACGTCACGCTCAACTTCAATAGTACAACACCCCGTAAAACCTGACGTATGAACATACTACGTGCGTACATCTCTGTCTCCTCGCCTACTTAGATACTAGCCTGCGTACCAGGTATCATTTTTGCAAACACAAGTAACTTATAGCAGGCGGTAAACGGGGCACGTGTACGAAGGAATACTAGCCTGCGTACCGGTATTACAAATACAAGATATCTCATTCCAGACGGTAAAAGGTGTAAGATCCAATTGCCAGAATAATATCTAACGGTCCCTACTGATGGTTGGTCTATTTACTATTAACCTAGGTACTCTATCACATTAGCCCACCCTGAATAGTGGTAGATGCAGATCCCACGACGATACAGAGATGTATACTTAGACATAAAAAAATCGAAAGAGGGGATCGAAGATGCTGCTATTCAAAACAAACGACAGCCCAATGAGACCATAGACCAACCTACACCTCGTAAAATGAGGCTAAGACGCCTCTGGTAGGGGCAGCATTCGTGCCAGGGAAGGAAAACGCAAAGGAAGCGAAAGAGTAACGACACAAAGGGGTGTTCGTCGTAGTACAATACGAAACTAGAAATACCAAGGGGCGGCTGTCAACTGTTGGCCCGACGTAACAAGTCGTGGCCTTCCGCGGAGTAGGCCTATGAGAAAAGTGGAAGAGACCGAGCAAGGTGAGGCACGAACTAGGAACCTAATGAAAAAGCCGGCAATATACTTGATATAGGGCGAAGTCTACATGAAGCTAGAGCGAAAAGTACGCGACAAGGTCCCGGCGTATTTTTAACCAAAACAAAAACGAAAAAAAGGAGCAAAGAAGCAAGCAAAGAAAGAAAAGAAAGAAAACAAAAATTGAAACTAAAGACCAAAAGACCGCCCCGAAGAAAAGGCCAAAAGGAGGTGCAACAGAAAGGTAGAACCTGGAGGTACAATAACACTTTTTGTTGATAATTGCGTCCTAGCGAAACAAACGAAACGTGAGGTGCTAAATGGAATCAACACACAAAGCGAACGCAGACACTCGGACGCACAGAATATCCCGGTCCCGAAACTAGTATTCGACAATATAGCGCATCCGCCGACCATCAGCTACGGTTAACTGGTCGAGCGGACGAGTGGGGTGGGGTGGGTGCGTTAGCATTACGTAATACACTGCATGCTAGTCCTCCGGCCTGATGACGCTGAAGGCATCAGGATCCTTGAGTCGCGCTCCGTGAAGTGGTGTAAAGGGGCGGGAGTAGAATAATCTTGATCGAGCCCGGGTCGTCGAGGAAGCGGACGATGTAGGAGTCAGTGGAGGAGATGTCGGTCGAGGCGCGGGGGGTAACTTTGCCTAACCACCAGAGACCATTGCGGGCCTTGTACCAAAGGTGCGCCCCGACGGGTAGAGGTGAAGAGCTGAAGCGGTGAAGCCAGAGGGTTCGTGGTACAAGGCTGTACCCGGGTGCGAGGAAGGTTTCGCCCCGGGACCACGATAGTTTGCGGTATAACCGGTTGGTCTGGCGGTGCTGTGAAGGGGTGCCCGACCAATAGCAGAGGATGTGGGGTCGGTGGAGCTGTAGGTCTCGTTCGTGTTCCCAAGAAGGGCTAAGGAGTTCGGCCCAGTGTGTTTCGTACATCACGGCGAGAACGCCTCCCCGGCCACGAACGAGTTGGTGTACAGAGATCTGGTCGACCCCGAGGCGTTCGGGCGGTGGAGAGATGTCGTCGAAGGTGACGTGGAAGGGCGGGGACTTGGTGGAGAAGGGGCTGAGCACGTACTTAGTCAGGTCGGCCGGTAGGTGCTTGGGGAGATCGTCGATGTCGTCGGGGTTCCCGCAGGACTTGCAGCGGAGAACGGAAACGCGGAGCTTGGAGTCACGCCCCGGCATGTCCGAGGGAAGGTCGCAATACAGGAGCTTGTCGTGAAGGGGCCGTCCATCTGGAACGGCTGAGGCTGGTGCTGGACCGACGGCAAGGATCTTGAACGGGCCAATCCAATTGAAGGAGAGTTTGGTCTTGAGAACGGTGGCGTCGGTGCCTTTCTTGGCGCCGTGGCAAATAGTGGCAGCGGTGTTGTAGATCCATGCCCAACCGCCAACAGAGAAGGGAGGGGAAAGGCGGAGAGCGCCCATGATGGGGGCATTGCGGCGGTCGAGGCGCGAAACGTAGACAGCGTGGAGTTCCCGGACGGCGCGGTAGGCACGTTGCTGGCGAGCAGTGGCGAAGTCAATGTAAGCGAGCTGATCCCGGTTGAGGTTTTGATGTCCGCCAATGCTGGGAGAGTCGAACACGGTGAGGGGGAGGCGAGGCAGCCGGCCAATGTGTACTTCGTTGGGGGCCAGCCCGGTCGCGGCGCTGACGGAGTTGTTGCACGGCGTTTTCGACGTGAGGAAGATGCACGTCCCAATCGTTTCGTAGCTCGTTTCCAACCATGGCGAGCATCAGGACCATGATGTGGTTGACGACTTCGACGCCGCCGTTTGTTGCAGGGGTGGTAAGAACTCGTCGTGGAGATTTTGTTGATGCCGAGGCGCTCATAGAGGGCACGAGAGAGTTTGGCGCAGAATTGAAGGCCATTGTCGGAAAGGAGAGTATCGGGGCATCCCCAGAGAGGGATGTAGCGATCGACGAGTACATCGCCCGTGCCGGATGCGGTGAACTTGGCCTCAGTAGTGGCGTACATGTCGGCGCGGCGGCTGAAACGGTCGGTGAAAAGGAGAATATAGGCGTTGCCCCGAGGCGTGATGGGTAAGGGCCTGAAATAGTCGACGCTGACGAGAATACCGGGGCCGTTTGGTAGCGGCAGGGAGAGGGTGGCCCAACCAATTGTTTGGCGCGAAGACTTTCGCGCCTGGCACTTAAGGCTGCAGCGGAGGCACGAGCGGGTGGAGATGTCCATGCCAATCCACCAGTAGAAGCGCATAATCATGCTGAGTGCCCGAGCAACACCCAGGTGGCACGAGGTGGTGGAGTGGCATGTGTGTAAGACCCACGGTCGCATCAACATTGGAACGTAAATGCGATAAGGGGTTGCGGTGTAGTCGTACGAGTTTGGCCCAGGGGAGTCATGTGTGTTCGGTGGACGAGAAGGACTGTGTTGTCGTCGGTGGACAACGTGTTCAGGTAGCGGGGGTGGTTGAGTAGGGGAAGGCGGGGGAGAAGGCCCTGGGGTGGAGGACTGTGGTGGCGGCAGGAATACTGGTGGGGTAGCGCTGGCTGGAGTCGTTGGCGAGGGCGAGTCTTGAGCGGCGCTACGGCGAGCTGCGTCCGGTCGCCGGGGTTGTGGCCTGGGCGCGACGGCAGGCGGACGGCGGTGGGTTGGTGACGGTCTTGAGGCTACCGTAGCTGACGTTCGACGGCCAAATCCGTAGTCCGTAGGAGTAAGGGGAGTCCCAGTGGTAGCGGCGGAACGGCAACGGGTCCCAGAAGAAATTACGCCCGAGAACGAGGAGTGGCCGAAATTGAGACGCCCAAGGTGGGCGATGGAGAGACGAAGGGTGGCCCGAAAGCCACACCAGCAGGAGCGCCAGCGGCCTCGGTTTCTTTTTCAGAGCTGGAAGGCGATTCGGCCATGGGGTCGAGGATAGAGAGGTGACCGACGAAAGCGCTGCGAAGAGAGTCGACGGTGGGGTCTTGGGCGAAGCGGGGGCCGGCGGGAGGGCTGCGAGGCGGTCCAGCGGCGGGATCTTGAGCAAGGCGGGGGGCGGCGGGAGGGCTGCGAGGCGATCCAGCGGCGATATATTGAGCAAAGCGGGGGGCGGCGGGAAGGCTGCGAGACGATCCAGCGGCGGTATCCTGGGCAAATCGGAGGCCGGCGGGAAGGCTGCGAGGCGGTTCAGCGGCGGCATCTTGAGCAAAGCGGGGGGCGGCGGGAACGCTGCAAGACGATCCAGCGGTGGTTTCTTGAGCAAAGCAGGGGCCGGCGGGGAGGCTGCGAGGCGGTCCAACGGCGGTATCTTGGACGGCAGAAGCCACAACTGCAGAAGCCACAATAGAGTACGGGGTATGAACCAAGTCCGAGTTGTCCATACGTGGTCCGTGGTGGCGGAAATCGCCGAAGTCGTTGTCGGTGCAAGGGAGTGCTGGGATGGTGTCGCAGGGAACTGGTGCGGGTGGGACGAGCCCATCCAAACCGATGCCCGGGGTGAAGGGGTCGATCGGAGTAAAATCACAGGCTTGGATAAGGTAGATGCCGACGGTGTCGGGAGTGGTGAGGCGGCTGGGTCCGGTGCGGTCAAGGTCGGTGGCTGGTTGTGGGAGTCGAGAAAAGAAATCGGCATTGGCGGGGCCTCTCCGGCATTCCAGGGTGTAGGAGTAGGTGGAGAGGAACTCCAGCCAGCGTTGGACGCGAGCGTTGTGTTCGCCGACTTTAATGATACTCTCAAGCGCCTTGTGGTCAGAGTAGATGTGGAACTTGGTGGACCAGAGGTTGCCGCAGAGACGTTTGATGGCCCAAACGATCCTGCCGGCTTCGAGGTCAAGAGGGGTCCAGGATCGTTCGTTGTTGAGAGTGGTGCGGCTGACAAAGACGATGAGACAGACGGAGCCGTCGGGTTGTTCTTGTTCGAGAGTCGCGCCAAAACCGTCGATGGTGGCGTCGCAGTAGAGGCGAAAAGGTCGGAAGTTGTCGGTGACGGCGTCCCAGTCCGGGTAAACCAAGATCGGGGGGGCAGTGAGTTCGTGAGGGATCTGGCGGACGATGGTTTCATTTTCCGAGATGAAAACGAACTTAAACGCCTTGTTTGAGCAGGTCGGTAATGGGTCGAAGCCGAGTGGAAAGGTTCTTCAGGAATTTACGGTAGTATTCACTGACGCGTTCTACGATAGAGGTAGCACATTTCCGCTAAACTATTTTCTGAATGACGGGGTTCCTTAACTCAAAATCGTCGGAAGGCCAACCTTGTTTCGAAAAATGACGTTTTCTTATACTTGGGCCATGGGATTATTCATCGGCATGCAATTGGATTTTTGCCGAAATCTGTTTTCGGGTGAGGTATGGAGATCCTTAAGCGAGGAAGGAGCCTCAGACAAAATTAGGGTGAACCTCTATTGTAGAGTGCCTCCGATGCCTCCAACAAGTGAGCGCACCTGCTTGGTGTTCGTATGCATGGGCATCTGGGTTAGTGCGGCAACCTTGTCGGCATTAGGGCTAACGCCGGAGGAGGAATCGTATGTCCCAAAAAGTCGGCGCTGATAGCACCAAGCTTGGCTTTGGAAGGAGAAAGTTTGAGGTTGTGTTTTCGAAGGCGTTCAAAAAGAGAGCGGATGTTGGCGACGTGAGCCGCGGGGTCGCGGTCGAAAACTGTGACGTCGTCGAGGTAGGCCGCTACGCGGTCAAGGTCTTTGATGACCTCGTTGATGACCTTGACGAACCAGCCAGGCGCGGCGCTGCTTCCTTGAGGCATGGCAAGCCACTCGAAGAGTCGGGTGGGCGTGCAGAAAGCAGTCAGGGGTATGGTATCCTTATCGATGGTGATTTGGTGGAACGAAGACACGGGATCGGACAAGGAGAAGATGCGACCCTTTCCAAGGGAATCGAGGACCTCATCGACGCGGGAGATGAGCAGTTGGCCCAGGGAGCTGATGGCGCTAAGCCTTTTGTAGTTCACGGTTTTTCGAACATTGCCGTCTTTCTTGGGAATGGCGACCATAGGGCTGGCGTACGAAGAATTGGAGTGCTGGATCAGGTCGGCAGCCAGATATTTGTCGAGCACAGCGTCGGCCTGCTTGTCAAAAATAGGGTCGATGCGGTATGGGCGGGAAAAGACGGGGGCGCTATTCGGGGGGATGGAAATCCTGAACGGAAGAAGGGAGCACGAGCTGAAGTCGGTTTTAGACGTGGAGAAAACATCGGGGGAACTCGCAAAGAACTTCCCCCAGCACTGTGATGACCGAAGGGGACCAACAAGAACCGCGGAGGTCGAAGGAGACGTCACGAAGGTTTAGCGGAATTCTGTCCCAGAGGCGGAGGAAGCTTGTTCGTTGGTCGACAGTCAGACGTTCCAGCTGTGTGCGGCAAGGGGTCATGGGGGGAGCTGCGGGAGGTGTACCGTTGTCATGTACGGGGATGTTGTCGTGCAGGGCGTGGACGTCGGTAACAGCGGAGGCTGGAAGTGACGTCGTGGGGAGACCTTGCAGTGCTGAGACCGGAATTTGTATGAGGGGAGAAGAGGAAGTCCCCGGAAGGTCGCCTGGTTTAAGATCAGTGAACCCCGAGAGCGGGATATTTTGGTAGCCGTTGGCAACGAAGAATTCAGTTTCGGAGGAAAAGCCGTCGCGGGGAAGCATGTCAACGAGGTATTAGCCGGTGGGCGCCGGAATGCTGGAGGAACGCACCAAATTAGTCTGGAAGAGAGACAGCGTGGCCGAAACAGAAACTGCGTGAACGTCGGCGAAGTCGAGGTGCAGGGTGTCAGGGGAAGGACAGTTGTCGTGGATGAAAGTGGAGAGACCATCATTGTAAGGGGTGTTTAGGGAGAGCTCGCCAAAGAGCGGTCGCGAGGGGAGGCGAGGCAGGGTGGTGTACGTGCGTTGTTCGAATCGCATCCAGCTGTCGCGTCCCAGCAGAACGGGGTGTTGCATAATCCCATGTGGCACGATGCACGCACATACGGCGACGGAGGGAATGCTGTCGTGCAAGAACTGGATGCTGAGTCGGACGGAAATCGGAGTGAGGAGCGGAGCGGATTTACCAAAACCGCCCCAGGAACGAGGGGAAGCGTGTTTGTTCACAGATGTCCGATGCAGCGTTGCTGTGCTTCATGCAGGCCCAAGATTCAGCGGAGATGAAGGTCTGGGGGGAGCCGTTGTCCAGGAGAGCTACTAGGTCGTAGCGGTTGGTTGCGGAGGGTCCACTGTGTACTTTGATCCTGGTCGTGAAGGAGGCGTCGTCGACGGTAGCTATACCGCTCGAGAGGCCCGGCCCATGTTCGGCAATGAGGGAGGAAGCGCAAGGGGAAGGACAGCTCCGGACGAAATGGCAGAGACCAATGTGTGTGGAGGAGTGGGTTCAGGGAGGAATAGGGGCAGTAGATGGTCCAGCGTGGAGGGCGCGGTAGGAGCTGGAACGATTGCACTGATCTCGTCAATCCCATTTTCGGAGGGTGAGACGCGAGAGGCGCGGAGGGGGGCGGGAGTGGAGGGGGAGGGGTAAGCTGGTGGCGGATCTTCGTGAGGATGTCGCCCAACAGGTTGAGTCCCGGCCAGTGTGGAGGCTGTAAGGCTCGCGTATCGTCAGACCTGAAGCCGAGGCCCCAGACGAGGTCGTATGAGCTTGCTTCGGCGAGGAACTTGTCGCCGGTGTCTACGAGTTGTTGTAGTAAGGGAGGAGCCGAGAACTTGGCAAGGTTGCCCTTGAAAACGATGACGAACCGATGCTGTACCCAAAGTGCTTGGTCAAAGTTGGAGACGGAGCGGCCGAGGTGTTTTTTCTGTATGGGATTCGGAGAGGACATGATCTTCCGGCGAGCTGCAGTGCCGCCGAAAATCTTGGCCTTCTCTGACATCATATACTGTTCCGCCCAGTTGTGGTGCTCGTTTTCTACGGTGAACGTCGAAGGGTACCACTGGGAGAAGACCGAGGAATAATCCCGAACACTAGCGAATTTGGGAGGGGCTCAGGGTCGAGGGGAGTGGAGAAGGGAACGTGGTGTTGGACGTTGTCGTGGGAGGCGTGGGTGAGACGACTTCGATCCCCGAAAACGTCTGGGGTAAGGTCGATTGTGCCGAGGCCCCGGGAGGATGTACGTGACGGCGAGACGCTCGTGACGGAGCTCCCCGGGAGTCCCTGCTAACAGCATTTAACGTATGCGGAGGAGGGAGAAAATCGGAAGAACATGCGGTACCTGTAGTAGTCCGTGACCGGGGTGTGGGTGTAGGTACAGGTGGTTCCTGGCATGATCTTAGTGACTTGGTCGAGTCTTCCGCGGATGAGTCCGCGGGGAAGCTGTCCCTTGGGCCCAGGGACAGTGGTGTGGTCAGCACGGGGCGGGCAGCTACGAGTCCGGGAGAACCTGTAGAACCAACGGAGGTCTAGTCGGGGGTCGATGGCCCTGGGGGGGGAGTAGAGCCGGAGAGGGAGTGGATACCGGTGGTAGCCGTTGTCGTCGTATCGCCCACAAGATTGGCAAGGTCCGTAGAAATTTCAGCAGTATCGGGCAAGGCGCGGCGTCGCGCATCGACTGGGGACACCGAGGGGAGCGGTGAGGGCGTGCTCGGTGTGCCCACCTCATCCTGCCCACACCTCAATCCAACCGCTTGAACAAGGGAGCCAACCCTAGATGGAGTGGTTGATATTGAAGATAGGTTAGAAGGGGGATGAAAAGAGGGGGCGAAGTCGGGAGAGTAAGTGGAGCCAGCGGCTTCGGGTAAATACGCTGCCCGAGAATCTAGAGAGGTACCCGGTAGGGTCACGGTTAGTGCCGCTGGTAAAGTCGCGAGCGGTTCTTCGCCATCGGCTGGTCAGTTAGTACGGAAGGTGCCCGGTTGCCGGGAGTTTTGACTACCTCCGTGTTGTGAAGGGTCGAGGCGCATGTTAGCTGGGGGAGTGGAGGTCTGGGCGGTGGGACCGGTAATGGTGACGGCAGATGAAGGAGGTCCTTGAGGAGAGGGGGGGGGGGGGGAGTTGCTGTGCCGAATTTTCCCCGAGAATGTTGGTTGTTGGGAGAGTAGTTGGTCCACTGAGAGCCTACAGTACGGCCGGAGTTGCCGTGGGAGCGCTCGTTTTTTTTTAATGGGAGTTGGACCGGCGGTTGTTGTTGGAATTGCCGGCAGAGCTGTGTTGCCACCGTCGTTGAGCTGGCCGAGCCGGGGATTGAGAACACCTGACTTGTTAATGAAGGGGCTTTGACACGTTTTGACGATGAGGACTTGACACGTTTTGACGATGAGGACTCCAGAGAGGGGGGTCAGTGGTCGAAAACGTGGTGGACACCATGCGCACTCCGTCGAAGTGTTCGAGAGGCCAGTGGTTGTAACCCAGAGTGAAAGGGTCAGTGTCTGGGGGCGTAGAGACGTTCATGACATATAGGGGTTGCGTTGGGAGCCTTGCTGGTTTTGGGTTGGAATTATTGCGCGAACGCGTCTGCTAAGCAGGAGCCGATGACGGCGGGGACGACGAAAACGTCGTGTGGCCTCCAGGGGACGTAATTAAAACATATTTTTCGCCATTCATGGCAGGTGTATTATCCGTGGCGTGTATTTCACGAGCCTGCCGCATGGCCGAGACCGAAGGGAAAGGCTCTACCGCAGTCATCAATTCACCCGGGTACAATACCGGAGTAAAAGCTGGAAACTGTTTACTAACACTGACACGCACTACCTCTAACACCATGGCGTCGCTAGGCTTAAAGAATATTTTCAGAACCTTGCACCACCGACGTCAACCCCCTCAAAGCCCGCAAATAAGTAGAATGCACCGTGCCTGTTGGTACTCCGAATGAGCTTCTCGAATTGCACGGCCTTGGTCACCGTGGTCGAAGTGCGTGCTCAGCAGGCGCTATAGCAAGCGAAAGGCTGATGGGCCAGCATTGCCCTTCTCCAAAAAGGTGGTTGTGCACCAGTTTAAAAACGTTGTTGATAAGGAGGGACATCGGGGAGTTGGTGCCAGTCTTTATTGTTTTCCGGAAACACCGGTGAAGCGGGGTGATCCATCCTGGTGACCAACGCAGGGAGTCTAGAGTACCATTCGGGGAGTCGTCATTGCGCGAGAGAATGTCCGCCAATACAGGCTTGGCGCTTGCTATGAGTTATTGAACTCCGACACATTCGTCGGTTCCCGCGGGAAAAGTGAGTGAGTCGATGAGCTCCAATCTTCGAGAGTCCAAGCCGATGTACTTGCGGTTGACATCAAAGTCTGGGTACTAGCTGCACTGGTTTGGGGCGTAGGGGGAGTTTCGACAGGGGGGACCGGCGTGGGAGTCGGGGTGACCGGTGTGGAAGTGGGAGCGATCTTGAGGGAGTACCGATGTAGCGGGGATTGTGCTGTTTGGGAGGGGGGTGGGAGCCGGCAGCGGCGCAATGCCGGGCGCCGCGGGATACGGAGAGGTCAGGGCCGCAATGGGGGCTGTATTTGGAGGCAGTGAGGAGTGAGCAACTGAATACTCAGGTGGCAGCAGTGTAATGTAGGGTGCGAAATTGAGGGGCGGCCCTGTAGCGGAGCAGGGGGCTGATACTGACCAGGTGGTGGGGCAATAGAGATCGCGGCACCGGTTTGGGGGGCAAGCTCATACTGAGGGGGCGACGGTGTGTCCAAAAGATTGGTTGCCGCATAAGAAACAGATAGCAGAGCAATATCAAAGTCAACCACTCGCCTGTTGTCCTCCGATATGTAGTCCTCGTCGGTTGACGAGGAGAAATAATCGCCCTCACTGTGCTTCCGTGGGCGTTATTCGGGCCGGGGGGAGGTTTCGCTGTTGCCGGACCGGGGGCGTGTCGTCGAGCTGGACGATGACGTACGGCGGGTCGGGGTGTCGGAGTTGCGGTTGTCGTTGTTGTTATTGTTGTTGTTGTTGTTGTTGTTGTTGTTGTTGTTGTTGTTGTTGTTGTTATTGCTGCTGTCGCGATCTTGGTCGTCGTCCGGGCGCCAGCGGTTGACCGGCAGCCGACGGTCCGAACAACCCGTCGTCCGCTGTTGGCGGTGGCCTCGAGAGGCGTTGTACTCAGCGACGGACGGCCATGCGCGGTGGTTCGAGGAATGGAAACTCCTTAAGATGTCCACCAACGTCAGTAGCTTGAGTCGCAGGGTGTTGTTGGCTACATTTGCAAGAGCCTCGAGGGCTTGCCTTAGGCTGGTGGTGCTTGAGCGGTAGAAGCCTTTAATGGTCGATGCAGCCGATGAGAAGATCAGTAGTATACAAATACTGCACACCAAATAGTCCTACTCTGATAATCGCTACGAAGGAAGAACGAGCCGGGGGGGGGGGGGGGGGGCAGCAGACCCACATCCAACGCTTGGGGATAAGGCCTGACAAGGCATAGGATTCTTCTTCCGAGGAAGTTGAGGCTGAACATTGTCGGGCGGGAAACACAACATAGTAGTAGTGATGTAGTGATACTAATACCAATAATGAAAGAGCCCCTTTCTTGTTCCGTTTCAACTTTGTTCTAATTTCTGGGAATGTTTATGAGTGGTCAGCGTTGAAGTTCATGCTGAAACATTTCACGCGTCGGACAGACTATCGATCTCAATGTCATGATCAAGATATTTCAGGGCAGGCAGATTCCCGGCATGATGTGTTCTAACACGCTGGTACGTTTCTCGGGTTGGATCTAGATCCTGACAAATATATCGCAACGGGAGATATAGGATCTACGTAGATTATCTAGATAATGATATGTTCGATGTGTGCAATATTGTAACGTCCTGGAAGGCTAAAAGAAGCAAAACAAGATGAGAACAATCGATCAACTTCTACAGGTTTGCTTGGGAGGTACACGTTCGCACCCCATTCTAGGTTTGCCGTATATCCAGACGACGTGGGGATGGAACACAGACGAAGAGTTCCCAGGGAAAAAGAGGGCTTGTCCAAGGGAGGGAGGCATAAGGAGGAGGCTTCAAGAAGAGAAAGAGGGATATTTTTTACTCAGAGTGATAGAAAGGCACGTACCGGGGGGGAGAAGGGACGACAACTGTGACCACGGCTTGTCCAGAAGATCGCCGAGGGTAAAACCTCCGACGAGCTAGGCTGGAAAGTAAAAGTGATGTAAAAAAAAAAAAAAAGTGATGGAATAGAGACTACTGTGGTACAAGAGGGAATTCGATTTGTATCGTACTGGAATGTGTACAATATTTTGTCGGAGGGCAGAACAAGTAATATTAGTCAGGTTCCTCGTTGTTATAGGGATTAATTTCGGAGGATCATAGGGTCAACCTTATGTCAGCAGCCCAGTGGACTAACACCTCCACAAATGGCGTCGTCAGCACGACATGGGTGTGTGGAATCAACATTGCCGTCCACCGTAACATATCGAAAAAAGGGCATTCTCATGTCAAGAGTCTGATGAATGCTCTCCCTGAGCCCCCGAAACTAGAACCGCATGTCTTTGACACACCCGACCCCTTATACTTGATTTGGCGGTCGATGTGCGCCTTAAAAAATATTCCGCTGTTCCTGGCGGGGAGGGGGGGGGGGGTGTACTCGATATCTTGCGTGGCCGTAAGCGTATGATCATCGGCCCTCGGGGGGTCAGCAGGCTTAGTTTTGGTGGGTAGTAGGTTCCCTCTTTTATCAGCAGTACAGTGGACTAGCACCTTAACGCTCTCGCGTGCTCGCGTGTGCCAGGCACCCGGTAACGTACGGTGGGTGTTATGTTCGAAGAGCGGCCTGATATTGTCCAATGAGGGCTCAGATGAAAGGTCTGCACAGGTGGCGGTGATCGGTTATCCTTCGCCCTGAATTCTTTTTCCCTTGAGCACGCCATAGCTTTCCGTATTCCTAATCCTGGAACACTTACAGACCTTCCACGACAAAAATAGCGCAACACTAGCCCACCTCGATGAGCCGCATATTACTTTTCGAAAAATGGGATATTCGTGGAGGCACCCGGTTCCGCAAACCGTAACAAAAATCGAAGATGCGGCTCTTCAGAAGCCAGTCCCACAACTCTAATCTGCGAGGCTGTGATACGAAGCATGTGCCGTCGACAGGCAGCACTTTGCATCCTTGCTGGGCATGTCTGAGAGGAGATTCAAGTTTATCTGGTAGGAGCTTGGCACTAAAAAGGGGAAGCGCTCGGTGTCTCGCCAGAAGAGCAGGTGTCAACTACAATAACTTTGCATCGTTGCTGGGTCGTTGCACCACCACCATCTGGAACGCCAGCGAGAGAACATCTCCATCGCCTGGGATCGCACCAGTTTGAACAGCAAGGTTTTTTGTTTTTGTCACAGTACCACATGTCACATTTTAGTCGTGTCTCTTTTGCAGGGGGTAAAGGGCAACGTGCACACTCCATCTTGTCCTGCGTTCTGCATTGTTGTACTTTCGACCAGCAAATCACTGCCAAAACAGAAAATAGTTACCAGGTATACACGTCGCCCGATTAACGTGCCTCGCGCTCGCAGGGTGTCTACTACACTTCTGCACGAGCTCTACACACAGCTAGTACAGTATGGGACCGCCAACAAGAAGACACCTCATCGTACGTAACTAACCTGAGGAAGGCTTGGAAACCTCACTACTGGGCCAGTAACCTCGAGCAACATTGAGCATAGACAGGCTCTTCTATACATAAAGGTCAGGTCTGGCGTAGCGTTTGCCGCTGAGCACGATTTTTAAACCAAATTTCTTACAAAACGTGCGAGGCGTCTCCCAGAAACTGAGCCTGGCGTGCTTTCGTTTGGTTGTTATTTCGCATCCGCAGAATTCTGCTGTCGAAATAATTTCTACGTGACAACACCACGCCGCAACTACCTAAAACGCCGCCCCGTAAGACCACACGCCGCTTGCTTCTTCCATGATTTCGCATGACGAGCGCTTGGATTATTGTTTTACCACCTGCACTTTTGAGGGGGCACGCACCACCCGTACACGGCAACGGGTGGGCTCTAAAGCCCAAACTCTTCCTGGTCCTCTCAATCCTTCACACACCAACGCACGATAGGGAGCATTCTTGTCGATCACACCATGAACGGAGGAGGAGGAGTGCTTTTCCAAATGCGCATAAAGAAAGGTTAACTCGCAGAAGGAGATTTGCTGCGATCCGCAGCAGCAGCCTTCTGAACAACAAGCCGTCCGTGGTCACAGGTGTCTAGCCCCCCCCCCAATACGCTCCCCCGGTGTATATATAGTCTACATGATTTAAGAAACGCGAAACCAGCCGTCGACGCCAAATCATCTATTGAAATATGAAGTATCTTGACGGCAACGATCAAAAGTAAAAACAATCGACGCTTCATCTATATGAAGGTCGTACGTAAAGAATCCTGTCACGACATGCATACGAGGATGAATATGATTATTCCGACCAAGAAGGACACCGACATGATCGTAGCCAGCATCGGGTGTTGGTGTGGACTCGAGTTTGTGTCGCCGCGCCAAAACAAATCTTCTCCGTCACCGGCCTTCGCTGCTACCGGGAATAGCCGTGCGCTCTCCAGGCACGAATCGTAGCCCGTTGATATATTTATAGGCTGATGCAACAGGAGAGGTCGATGTTGTGATGTGTTCTCCGCAAAGGTGACCTTAGTTTTCGTGCAGTTAGGATACATACGTAGAGCGAGGGGCCGTGTTTTGTGTTACAACAGTACGAGTATAGTACGTCGTTAGAGATACGGTAACAAACTAAATGAGGTCGTTGCGAAGCACGTTACAGAGAGTCTCAGGTATATATCAATGCCATATCATACCACAGGCAGCAACAGGCATTAATTATACTTCGAAGGATTCACACGAACCGAGGTATCAATTAGCGTTCAACATAATACAGAAGCGAACAATGCAGGAAAACAACAACATCATCGACAGCAATGACACCAACACAACGCCAAAGAACACCAGCATCGTCCCGTTTGATACACTGCGTACTTTGTAAAAGAAGAGATAGGGAGATCGATGACCTCGTTTTTGCCGGGCTGTTACCGTAAAGAGAGTTGATATCGCACCGGGTTGCGCGATCGTGTATCATTTTTCAGCGCTGCTGATAGTTTGCTCGACAACGGTAAGGGTGCGACAGAGGTCGTACCAGGTACGTTGTATTCTCGGAAGGCTCTCTCTCGAACAGAACTTTCCTTATTCGGTATCGGCAACCTTTCTCTGTCCAGGAAAAAACGAGCGCCGAAAAACGAGCGTAGCCCCTCGGTGCGACCTCAGCGCTCTTATCTACGGTACTCGGAGCACGGCGACTACAACCGCAGTCAAGCTGCAATTAGAGTTGCACGGCGCGTCATAATATGGATGCCTTGCATGCCACAGCCGCACGGCCAGTTGGCGACGCTCCTTGCCGAGCCGGTGGGGTTAGCACCGCGCTGATAATTTCGTACGAAGTGTACTCGTATCATCAGCATATATGTGTCAAATCAACAGCCACCGATAGCGAGCGGTGGTGGGTGGTGTCCGTTGTGGTGGGATGTACGGGTGCGGCGTACCACAGTTTAAGGGGTGCTGTGCAAAACACTCCAGGTCTTCCGCCATGATCTTCTCTGTGCTGGAAATGAGAATCTACCATTTATTATATATATATATATATACGTAGTCAGGATCGTTTGCCTATACTACTCTTCTTCCGCTCCTCCATGTCCGTATACTTGCGCTGACTCTCCGTGATTTTCATTTCATTTTTTCTCTTCCTTTTCTGATTGATAAGCCGCACTGAAGGAGCCGTGTGGCGTGGTTGGATGACGAACCTGCTCTGCTCGTTTCGTATTGCCTGACGCCAAGGGGTTGGGCATAGTTGACGAACGCAGGGCGGAGACGGCAGTCTGGGTAGCAAGGTACCAGGAGGATTAGCAGGGAGAACCTGGCTATACTACTCGTGCCACAAACTGCTGCCGCCACCTGGGAGGTGATTTGGGCTTTGGTCTGCCTGTTATTTCCCCTTGTTATTTTTCCTTGTTACTTTTTTCCTTGGTTCTTTGTCTTACTCTGTTTACAAGCAGTGGTGTTTTTTCTTATTCTTTTTCTTCCTTTTTTTTCCAGCTCGTTCTTTTTCAAGTGTTGGCCACCTCGCCTGCGGGGGGGGGCACGACAGATTGTTTCTCCTAGATTTTGCTCTCATTTTTTTCTTTTTCTCCTTCGGTTTGTCTACCTTGTCTTTGTTTTCTTTTTGATTGTTTCTTTTCGTTTCACTATTTCATAGATTGCGTATGTCGCGCCTGTCGTTCGTATCTATTTTTTATTTTATTTTATTTTTTCGCTCATCCCATTTATTATCCTCGCACATCTTCTTCTCTCTCTTCTTCCATCTCGTAACTCAGATCCGGGGTCACATAGCAGGCTCTTCTACCCCCCTCCCGCTACGGTACGTGCCTTCATTTTTATCGCGAGAAGATTTCAGCCTTTTCTTCCCTCGTCGACTCGCATCGAATTGTGCCTACCCACGCTGCAAGGCGCTCTCAACAATTGAATCCTTTCTATTTTTATTTTTGCAAATAGAATCAAAGTCCGACCCACCTGGGGCTCGAACCCAGGACTCAAACACAAGTAGAATTCGAGGTTAACCACTTGAACCACCGGGGCGTTGTGAAGAACACACGTATGATGACATGGCTTTGCATTGCCCACTGCAGTGCATACTGCACACGTGGCAACGTAGTATCTCTGTGGCGTAGCTTTGTGACCACAGAACTTGTATCTCTTCTAGGATTGAAGAATCGGCACGGACACTGGTTGTGCTGGATGTCGACGGGTAGAAAGAACGGTTTAATGTGAAGAACACACACACACATGGGACGGACGGTTTCGCTCGCCGCTGGCGGGAAAAAAAATGCCCCCCATTGTGATGGGAATAAATAGGAACCCCATCATCAAATTGTTGCCTACCGTTGTGATGGGAACGGGAAATGCGCACTTGCTTCTTACTTGGGGATGGGAACGGGAAGCTGGGGTATGTTTCATTCATGTGGCGGTATGGGAGTCGAACGTAACGCCAACGGGATGGGACGGGACTAGCGTGTCGTATAGAGGAAGTGGGAAGCATTGGAGAAGTGTGGGGGAAACTATGGGGGCACAACGGGAAACGATAATGTGGGATCTATGGGACTGGTTAACCGAACACGGGAGGAACACGCCGTTCTTCCCCTTCACCGTTGGCGTGAACTCCACTACATGCTTCCAAATCCCTGACGCCTGCCTGTTTCTCCCAGCGCCACAGCACTAATCACTTCTACGGCAACACCATTTTTCACCAGTGATCGGCTTGGCTGTGGGAGAGGCTCAGCTGTAGAGCCACCAGTGGGGTCCGCCATCGCCCTTGTGGGTGTGTGGGTGTGTGGGTAACGGGCGCGTTCTCTCTCTCTAAAAGAACCACGAGATAACTCTTGAGCTCTTCTGGTTCTTCCTGTCATACAATCCAAGATGCAGAATAATGCCAGCTATGGTATGGTAAATAAATGTGTGTGTGGGAGGTTCTCTGAAAGAACGGCGGGAGTACTCTTTTAGGTCTTCTCGTCATCCTATCGAAGGTTCAGAGTAAGGCCAGATATAGTATGGTGCATGTGTGTGTGGGCGTGCCACTGGGAGGTTAGTGGGAATAAGGTGGGAATGAGGATGGGAGAACCCGTGACCCAAACGGGAATGGGGATGGGAGAAGCCGTGTCCACAACGGGAATGGGAAGCATGTGGCATTGATTGGGGGTTGTTGCTAGATCGGCCATATATATATGGGGAGCAAGTAGTTGTTAAATTCATCATGGGATTGGCAGGATGGGAATGGGGAGCTCCAAATTCACGGTGGGATTCCCGGCCCATTCCCATTCCCGTCCCATCCACAATGGGAAGTCCCGTCCCATTGTCTCCCGTGATAACCCTAGCGAAATATTATGGGTTATGGGTTACCCAGGGGCGAAGAGGAACATAGGAGGAACTCGGAGCGTTGGGATGAAGTTTCGATAAAGTTTTTGCGACCGGTTCGCAAGCGCACGATGGTCGAGGTAGTGCGTGTGGCTGCAGCGCGGCTTGTCTACTAACGGCGCGAGCATATATCTGTGCATAGGGTATGACCAAGGGATGCACTCGCAAGAAACCCGGGGATCAGGAAGTGGCTGCGACGGTAAATTTCCCGACATGAGTGCCACTCAACGATCAAACGTCAGCCATAGAGCAACGGTGGCCGAGACACAACTTCTAGAGCACTTCGGAGGGAGCGGGTTGGACCGCGAGAACCGCCAGCTGTGGAGGGTGTCTCGCGTGTGCGAACTGTATCTATCCTCCGTCGTTGTTGAGCGCCTTTGCTGAGAAGTACGTGCTGTGGGGGTTGAGTCATTATGAAAAAAATCACAGCATAAAACTTCGACTCGGCTTTTTGTTTACAATAATAGGGTTTCTCCTATGTTTTCACCCAACAACTGAAAAAACAGACGGATTTAAACACCCCGCCGCTCGGATTAATCCCCCGCCGTTTTAGGCTCTTTGCAAGCCCCCCAAAAAAAGCAAGCTGCGGAAGAGAGACACCAGTACGCGAAAATACCGAACTGGTTTTGAAAACACCGAGCACCCTAGAGCACGACACACAAGACAGACAACCCCTACCCGCTTGGTACAGCGGCGAGGCGACATAAGTAGTAGAAGCACGACCCTGCTGTTTCTGAGCAATGGCGAGCCCAGTCGCTTCTGTACTCGTCTGTGGTATGAAGTGCCCTGTCAAAAGCAGCGTTTTTTTTGTGCTCCATAAGACAGAAAAATTGTTGAGCTCGAAGCAGCTTGTACATAACCACCGAGCTGGTTAAGACACAAAACCCCAGACGAGACAAGCCCTACGCGCTTGGCACAGCGGTGGCACGAGTACTAGAAACACAACGTAGCTGCTGTTTAGAAGTTGTGGGCCCAGCCGCTGTCGTAGTCGTGAACGAAGTGAGGTCGACCTCTAAAACAACCAAGTGTGATATGATATAGTATCGGGCTATACAAGTGGTTAGATATAGCCGGTAGTATCAACGCTTACAACACCCGAAGATTATTCTCGGGCTCTGAAGTTTCCCTTGGTAAATAGTAATCCAAGCCCTGAATACCCTAAGAATATTCCTGGGGCTCTGAAGTTCTCTCGGTAAATATGACAGTCAGTACTGATAAGTCTTTCGTAAGGACGCAAGGAATGTTCTTTCGTAGGACAGACCTCCCTTAAAGACAAGATGACCCGTGGAATTGGATGGTAGTAGGCTACATAGGACTCCTAGGGTCTAGCTATTCCTTTGGTTAGGATCACCGATAGGAGAAGAGTAGACCAGCGTCCGAGGGAAGTTTCTCGGGCAAGTGTATTTACCCGTCTAGCGGGTCGATGGAAGGGAGCAGAGTGGGCTTGATACCTCGAATCAAGCCCCAATCGAATCACTCTCGAAGTGCTCTCTTTTCTCCCATCATAAACGGGGGATACCACCACAACGAAGACATATGTCTCCTGGAGAAGAGAAGCTGCCTTCCGAGCCAGTTCCTGCGTTCCGCTTCCCTTCTCTCTATCCTCGGTCTCTACTACACCTAGCGTCGACGGCAGAACGCGAACCTGCGCGCGACATCACAATGGGTTTCCAATCAATTCCCTTACCCGCGGCCCCTGTCCTTTTCTGTCTTTGTTTGGGCCCTCTTTCAGTGGGAGTTCCTGACAACAACACTGTTCGTGACACCTAGGCCTCACTACGAGGTGTGGGGAAATCTATAGCATCATTTCGTCGTTTCGAGTAGCCGCATCTTCGACCTCCCTTCCCGGTCATTTTCGGATGAACTCGATGGTCACCCGTCGACCGTCGTGTGGTCTGCATATACGACTATCCAGGGTGGGCTAGTGTGATATTATATAGTATCGGGCTATATAAGTGGCTATGGGATAGCCCGTAGTATCAAAGCCTGCAACGCCCAAAGATTGCTCTCGGGCTGTGAAGTTTCCCTTGCCAAATATTGATAGTAAATCAAAGCCTTGAATATCTACGAGCGAGTATTCCAGCGGCTCTGAAGTTTCTCTCGGTAGGTAAGACAGCAGATACTATTAATAAGGCTTTCGTCTATACCAGGTCCGACCTATGCCAATAGAAGCACAAACTTTCCATAAAAAGTTTGAATTCCAAAGATACCCGCCATAAATTTTCGGGCACAGCTTGCTATGAGCACGACTCTTCACACCGGAAGTTCCCAACTTTTGGAAAACCTCGAAAAAAACTATTATGGGGCCGATGTTGGGCCAAGATCGGCTTCAGAAAAACTCAGGCGGGTGTTTAGTGCGAAGCGGCGAGATTCGGAGTCCTCCACAAACATCGATCGGCAAAACCAACGACTGCGTCATGAACTTTGAACGGAGTGCGCTCGTCAAGGGCTTCGACCCCCCCTAGGGTCACCGTGTTCATACAATAATGGCCGGTGGCATGTGGCGGGCGCTGGCCAGGCGTATGATAAAAAAGAGTTGGCCGCTGGTGTGGACAACAGAATCTTAGATGACAACATTTTCTCGATCCGTCTCGAATGGCAAAACATACCAGGTACCCTTGGTAGTTTTTTTTTTTTCCAGGTTTGAGAGAAGACGGTAGGACGCCGCCAGCAAATCATAACCGTCTGTAAGCTGTACTGTACTGCTCTACTGTTGTACGAGTACGAGTACTGTACTGTAGTTTGTCCCCCAAAAAACTGGATGCAATGATGCTATCTTTCATGCGTTCTTGCCTCGAGCGGCGAGAAGATGAGGAATGCCAACTAACCCTTTTAGGACTGCAATCTCGTTCGGGGACAATTTGGGACAAACTACTTGGAATTTGACTTGTGTGTCCCCAAAACGGGACTGGAGCTCTAAAAGGGTTAATATTAATAGAAGATAACACAAAATGAAGTCCAGGAATACCAACTATTAATATTAATATTCGTAAAGGATAACACAAAATCGGAAATGCAGTTGCTGCTGTACTGCTGTAACTATAGTACTGTAATTCTGCGTATGGTTGATGCTGTCGATTTGACAGCGACGTACTGTACCTTAGATGTTCGTAATACTGATCGCAGCGGAGCTGCCCGCGCGAGGCACCACCAGGAGGAACACACGACGAGGACCACACCCTGGAGAACCATCATGATCAGCTTCTTCTTGTTGTTCGTGCGCGAGAACCCAAGCGTATCCTTTGATAGCGATGATGGTGCAGCACAGGGAGGACCCCGATCTCGTCGGCGCTTCATGTTACTGCCGTAGGCTTGTTTCAGTAGGCCCGCGCGTCTACTGCATATAGACCTAGACCGACGCGCGTCGTAGGAAGGGAGAAGCGATGCAGTACCCGCGGTTCTACGTGGGATATGGTATTGAACAACTGGTATGAATACGTACCCTGGTACCAGTATTTTGATACCAGTACCTTAGGTTTTGGCGGTTTGTTCATTACATCCAGAGCGTCAACAGATTCGACGGTTTCGGATCTTATCGTCGAACCGGAACAAAACGTATGCCATGGGCTGTCAGAGTTGCAGTTGTCGCTCTGATTTGATCAAATGAAAAAAAACTATTTAATAGTCGCTCTGATTTGCACCTTTACAAGATATGCCGGTACACCGGTGCAGTACCTGGTAGGTATCATGTGGATCATGTGCGTACGAAGTATAGTACTCTTACTAATAGGAAACCCCACAGGCAGTGGATCCAAGGCCACGCCTTATATCTTGGTATGCATGTGATACAGCACCGCATGCGCCAGTTAGGAAACAACACTTCACAACAACAAGCTGGCATCGTTTATGTGCCTGTCTACATCCTCGGCCGAATATTTTCCCTTCACTGCTGCTGCATCCAATGAAAATGCGGAGCAATCGTGTCATCAGCAGCAGCCCGGATACGGCGGCATCATCGACCACTACGACGCTTCCTCATCTAAAAGCGCGGCCTACCATTCACGCTGCTTTACTCCGCCCTGTGCGGCTGAACAGGTCTGAAAACGAGACGCTTTATTGAGCAACGAACGTGCGCGATTACATACGGTAGTGGCGGGATGCGATTCGGTATTCTCTTTTCGCCGATATTCTGGGTGTCATGAGCCGTCGGCGTCGTGCCGTCCTCTTTTTTTTCGGCAGACCTCACAGCTCACGAAACAGACTTACGTACGTATGCACATTACCAGGTAGATATGTACGAGGATACAATACCTTTTATGCAGTACGTACGTACCGGCATGATTCGGTTTCGTAAATCATACCAGTCACACTACTATCGCCCAGGGGGATCACTCGTACCCATCGCGAGGTCATACGACTACGTACAGCAGTATTGGTACCGGTATGATTCGTTTAATTATCATACAAATCATACAAATCATACTCGCACCAGACTATTGCCCAGGCAGGGAAGGGGGTCACGGACCTGCGTACTCATAAATATCCTTCCACGAGATTCTACGCCTACGTCCAGTACTGTATCGTAGCATCATACGCACGGCCGACGTAATACCGGCAGCTTGCGAAGAAGAGAGCTTCGACACAGCAGATAGACAGACACAAAGACGTGTATTTTCAAGTCTTCATACAAATCAAACAAACAAGCAAGAGTCCCAGTCAGGCAAGTAAGTGTAGGCGCTGTCCTCCCATCGTCCACTCATAAATCAGGACAAAAAACGCGGGACACCCGGGGGCTCCTCCACCGGCGCCCATGAGAAAAAAGCGGCGGAAGCACTCGAACACACACCAATATGTTGGCGGTGAAGAACCACCTGAGCTCCACTTTCCAGTGCCTCGTGTCCGAGACAACCGTACACAAGGCCCAGAACGTTTGTACACAGAAGAAGGAGACGGAGGAGGAGACGGAGGGGGAGGAGACGGAGGAGGAGGAGAGGGAGGGGGGGGGGAAGGAGGAGGAGTTGCATCCAAGAGCAGCAAGGACTGCAACGAGCGAGGAGATTCTTCCATCAATAGCGGAGAGAGCTTCCGTCGAAGCGTTGGTCGGTCGATCTCCCCACGAGAAGAAGGGCTACTGCTGTCTTGCTGCTCCGTGGCTGCGTCGGTTGTCAATGCGACTGCCTTTAATCCAGAGTTTCGCCACCAAGGACATAACGTTCAGGAGAAGAAAGTCGGAGGCATCAGGTTACTACGAGAAGAAGCAGAGCCCAACGCCACAGCTGCTCCTGCTGCTGCTGCTGCTGCTGCAACGGCGGCGGCGGCGGCGGCAACCGTTTGCACGACGAGAAGGTTGGACCCACGTCGCACTCGTACTTGCACGAGTACCAGCAACGGCGTAAGGGGGGTTTATGGACGGGCCATCGCCACGCAACCGCAAGCAGACCGGGGAGGTCGGCAAGACTTTGTCTCGGTCGCATCGGGAGGCAACAAGGGAACGAGTCTAATCAGGGTGAGAAAATGCGGAACGCCGATGTGATAAGCAGCATATTGAACCCTACTCGTACTGTAAATATACCTGTAAATGCCGACCTGATCCGCAGTAAATAAACCCTACTGTTAAGGTAAACGTACCTGTCACATCGTATTACACAACGCACTAAGACAAAGATTGTGTGGGTTGAAGAAAATGCCCATTTTCCTATTCCAAGAACGATCCTCTCTGATTCCAAGAGTTTTGGCCCGACAACGGGCGTGTAGGTTGAGACAAAAGGGTCGTGTCAATGCCGCGATGCCTTCATAAAACACGTACCCTCGTAACACGTACTGCTATATATTGTATCACTCTGGACTGGAGTATGGAACTCGTTCACCTGGCACTGTAGTATTCACATCAAACTCCAAATGAGGACTATAATACTACAGTACCTGGTAGTGTATTTCCGACCGACCCATAGTGGTATGGTGGCACCTTAACCCTTTTAGAACCGCAGTCCCCTTTAGGGGACAAACCAGTCAAATTCTAAGTAATTTGTCCCAAAAACGGGACTGAAGTCCTAAAAGGGTCAAGATACCATAGTGGAATACCATAACAATAGCCACTGAGCTAGGAACCACTAATAGTAGGTCACCCCTCCTGACCAACAGTAGTGCGGGGGGAATATGCCAATCAGAACCAAATAGGGTACGTGAACACAGGGAGATAACTGACTTTTGGGTCCACCGTGGATTTTAGTTTCTATTATATGCCCCCCCCCCGCAAATATGAGTAGAGTGGTGGCGCTGTCTGGGCAGTGTATCGCCGATCTGCGGACGCGGCTCTCCAAAAACACTTTAGAACTGCACCCCGATTTCAGAGACAAGCGACTAAGACTTTCAGTGCGGGATGTTTTTTAGCAACAATACAGAAGTTAACCGCTCAGGAGCTAGACGCGTATTTTTGGAGACAAACTACTTGGATTTAGAAAAGGATAATTTTTGGTGCCAGTAAAAAATTCAACCCCTCATGAACTGGACAAAACAATCAAGGGGATTATGTGGTTGGATTTGCTGTGGGACCTTTATTCAGGGTTTTTCGCGGGTCATGACCCGACCCGCCGGTCGGGTCAAGTAGTATTCAAAATGTCACGGGTCGGGTCGGGTCAAGAAGTGTTCAAAATCTCACGGGTCGGGTCGGGTCGGGTCAAGAGGTTTTCAAATCTCGTGGATTGGGTTAGGTCGGGTCAAGAGTTTTTCAAATCTCACGGGTCGGGTCGGGTCGGGTCAAGAGGTGATGAAAAGCTCATGGGTCGGGTCAGGTCATGACCCGCGAGAAGCGGGTCACGCGCGGGTCGGGCCAGCATGACCCGCGACTTGTTTTCTACTGACCCGCGGGTCGGACCCGCGCATTCGGCTCGTGGGTCCGACACTCGAATCACGTCCCGCTCTCTCACCGAAAGGTTTCTCTCGTGCCAATACTCAACAATACTCCTTCGGTGTCACATTCAGACATGAAAACACCACCAAATTCATATACGCATGCCCACATCCATTCATACCCACTATAGTCAGGTCATTTATCGCTGCGCGGCACTAACAGGAACACTATAAGGTTTTGAAGTGCCGATCCACGGGCCAGATCCGCGGGTCGAACCTTCGGGTCAAGAGAAATGGTCTTGCGGGTCAAGGTGACCCGACCCGCATGAAACCCGTGTCTGACGGGTCAATCGGAATATGACGGGTCGGGTCGGGTCGGGTCAGAAAGGTTTTGAAATCTCGCGGGTCGGGTCGGGTCGGGTCTAGAGATTTTCAAATCTCACGGGTCGGGTCGGGTCGGGTAAAGTCAACATGCCTCAGTTGTAAAAGGCCTAGTCTAGCAACCCCTCACGACCAGAACACGCATTTTTTGGGACAGACAACTTGCAATCAGTCTGGGATGAGTGTTGCAGTCGTAAAGGGGTAAACGCCGCCGAGCAAAAATAAATGCACGACTGTCCGAAGAAGCCGCACCTGCAAGGGTTCGTCGACGGCACGGTGTGTCAACTAAAATCGTACTATACTATTTTTCTTCTGAGACCATGCCACGCACTCGCTGAATGACTATAATTTTGGTCCTTGGCACACCAGTTTCGTCCCGCGACCCGGCAAGAGGTTGACCGAAGCACGCGAAAGGCGGCGATCGCGGCCGCCGGAGGAGGAAGAGGGGGAGGCAAGATAAGCCCACCACCACCGCGTGTCATGCCTGAGTGCGGCCGCCAACCAGATGCCTTTCGGGGGAAAGGAGAAGAGCCGGAACGGAACGATAACGGCGGACGTAACCACGCAGTCGTGAAGCTATCCCCGTTTCCCACAACCCATGTAGACGACGAGGGTGACGGGAGGGACCGACAGCGGCAGTCTCAGTCTGAAGCGCATTCGGTGGAAGGGCGGCCGATAACAGCGACGGCTACCGATACGTACCGGGCGCAAAAACGTGGAGCAGTAGAAGCGGGCGACCACGGGGGTCAACGCCATGTCGCGGAAGCAGCAGCACCCGGAAGATCCGAAATCGCGGGCTGGCCCGTGGTGCTAGAAGGCGTTACTAATCATGCAACAACACGCTGCGACGACCACCCTTGTCACCATCGTCAACACCGCGGCTTCCCGAATAATCGCAAATATCACGGCCGTGTCCCGTCGGGACGACGCGATGACCCCCCGTCTTCCTCATCTCCCGTGAACACCATGGCCTACCACGTAGCGGGGTGCATGTGCGAACTGTGCCGCCGAGAGCGGTCTAGACGAGTGCTGGAGCCACCGGGCCTGCCAACCTTTAAGGTGGTAGGGGCAGAACCTAGGCTTGTGTTGGCAACGCTGGAGGCGCATCGGTTCAAACGACATACGCGGGGTTTGGCCGACCGAGGGGGACAAAAGGCATCGTGGCGGGTGTTGTGGTCTTCGCAGCACCTCAGGTAATACTGCCGGCGGTTCTCTACATGGTAATCACAACCAAACTAAAGTAGGTGTGTAAACATTGGGGGATGCCTGTTTTTCTCTTTCCACCCCGGTTTCTGATTACAATGACTCCCCAATAACAGTTGGTGTTACTGTTGTGTTCGCCATCCTCAAGAATGCGCAGCATGGGCTTGCTTCAACATCGATCACTCATGAAACATTCCCAGAACATTCCAAGAAAGAAAAAGAACAAAAAAAAATGGAAACGAAACCCCTTGTTTTTTGCTGCGTGGCGCATACTGAGTTTTGTCTTCGCACGTATGAGGAAGAACAGCAGAGTGTGCGCGCAACATGTGGGGTCCGCGCCGATTGTTGCTCTTTCCTGCGCCGCAGGGGACTTGTAAGTTGCGTAGATTACGGCAAAAAGGGTTGCGTTAAAGACGTTGCTTTGTAACTGCAGGAAGTATGTAGCGATTGTGCAAATTTCGGGGATTATTTGTAGCTTCCCACACCCCGCATTCTACAGGGTGCCAACGACAGTCTTGCGGCCTCCGATTTCTCGACCTGAAGGGTGCACAACGACAATCCTGTGGCTTTCCACATCTCGCGTTCTAAAGAGCGAGTAACGATGAAAGCCCCCTGGGCGTACGGAATTGTGGATGTCGAGGTCCATACATGTCTACAACAGTAGTTGGTGTACAGCAACTCAAGCAAATAAAGAAACCCAGCAAGAACGATCTACTGTAGCTCGTGTCGCTGACGTGGGCAAGCAGGTCCTCGGTTTTGCCGTGCCACCATTGGGGCGTAGGAACAGTGATGGTCCACCCCCCATGCCCTTGTAACCGCGTGTCAGGTCTCACGTCTTTCGAAACCTGAAGCATGGTCAGCGGATGAACAGCTTCCCAAGGTAACGCGGTACTGTCCTGCTTCGACTGTGCTATATATATTGGACACGATCGCTTGCTGGCGCATCCGGGCGACGAAACAGGAAACGAAAGAGCAAATGTTAACAATGTCGTTGCCTGCAAAGTTGGACCCACAACAGTGAATTAGCACCCTTCTTGATCGTGTGGTCGGGGCTACGCGTACGACTATATATACTTGCACATTCTAGCAACACATCAACACATAATTAGGTATTTTTAAATGTAGGAGAGGTGAGAGGGGGCAGGAGAGCTTTCCTTTAAGTGCTTGATCGCGCAAATCGTCAGCAGTGCCGTCTAGAGCCCCTGGTGCAACTTTATTTTCTCGGTTGAAACGCCATCGGATGCCTCGCACGACGCGCGAGTGCACTCGGAAGGGATTCCCTCGGCGGGAATGTAAACCCAAATAAAGGGAGGAACTTATTGTAGAGTCTCTGCCTATCACTTTATTTCTCGCTATAAAAGTCGCCCCTGCTCTCGCAGGACGTACGAGTGCACCCGCAAGGACTCTCTCGCCAGGAACATAAACCGTATGAGCGAAGTTCACGGAGCCAGGCACTTCAGTTTCGCGCCGAGAGGTTTCGTTCTGCCGGCAGGTGATTGTTTTTCGTAGCCCTCCACGCTCGTTTCGTTACGTTGCCCTTTTTTTCCATGTTTTTC